>JALPQD010000182.1:1132500-2332500 GCA_023101885.1 Typhlomys cinereus | reverse complement strand
CTAAATGTACAGCTAGTTAGAAATCAAAGACTATGTAGGGGACTCTCCTATTTCCGATTAGGATCTCAGGCTGGAGAAACAGCTCCTCCTTAAATAGCCTAATAAATTCAAAGCTTGTAGCTTCCCCATTTTTTTTTTTTAGCTCCTGCTTAAAGGTGTTTCTCTCATCGTATTCTTAGCTCATTATCTGCAAAGAACATCACTGTTATGTAAGTGTTATTTACTGAATGTTTCCATGTTATCTTTGAACCTTCATGTTTTCCAGAGAGCTGGGATCATTATTTAAATAGATCTATAAGCAACTGACTGTTTTCCTTAACTTTCTCTCCCTTCCTTTGCCAGGTATTTTGAGTTACATGTTATGATCCTAGTACTGTGCTTGGCAAGTAGGTAGTAACATGCCCGGATCTTAAACATAACCACTTCCTTTTCTTTAGCATCTTATTTTGGTGCACCAAGAAAATTTCTCGGGTCCTCTAGTTGTGGCTGGAGCCCTTTCACATCCATACAAAGCATTGCTTGAGGATTCATATTCGGAGACAATTGAAGCAGAGTCCAGCTCCTGTCCTTATTATCTTGTCCAGGAATCAAACAAGGGCATGTCACAATCATATAAAGGAGGAGTGTCGATGGCAAGCCCGTGCCTGGCACACAGTGTGTGAGTCCTTAGCTAATGCAGCCTGGGCATCTATCAAAGTCTCATCTCTCTCTCTCTCTCTCATGCCCTTTCAACCCCACACATAGCATTTCCTGAGGATTTGAGTCGAGAAACTACAATAAAAGACAATGACTGATTTTCTGATGCAGATTCTTCCAATGAAGTCTAAAGGGCTTATTGGGGGAGGTGAGGTGGGGGCACAACATAACAACATAACAAATGTAGATGTATACACACACACACACACACACACACACACACACACACACACAACCTATTAACAGTGACAGAGTTTTACTCATGCTTCAGACATAACTAGACAATAAATATGGCCTTGTGTTATGAAGAAACCTGTGTGCTAGTGCACATGGGCTGCAGCTCTAAGTTTTCCTGAGCTGGTAGAAAAGTGGTCTGAACCTGGATGAGCGTGAACTGCGGCCGTGTTGCACAAACAGGAGCTGATGGAAGCAGAGACTCCAGGTGTGTTTGCACACTCATTTTGTCTGTTTGTGTGGTTCAAGGGAACTGGGTTCACTTTCCAGCACTTAACCAGTGCTTTCAACAGATACATTACCCACAAGCTGAAGAGAAATCTTCATCTTGTGCACGCTATTCTCGAGCGTACCACGCATATTGGAACAAGTCTCTCTCAGGCTAAGGGTGGCTGCAGAAGTGCTGCCATTTGCTCTGATGATGGGTGTGTCTTGCTTAGACAACCGGTTTTCTAGAGGCTTCAGGGATGGCACTTTACTTGTGGTCAGTTGGGCTGAAGTATCGGGCTGAGATTGGTCCATCAGTAAAGTGCTTGCCGTGCAAGCATGAGTTCTAAGTTTGATGCTCAGAACCTAGTTGAAAGAGCTGGGCACAGCCACACACATTTATAACCCCAAACCTGGGGAATCACAGAAAGGCTCTTTGACGGACTTATATTATGAAAATGCACTGCTTAGAAGCCTGGATAAGACACAAAAACCTGGAGCTTGCTGGCCAACCAGACTAGCCAAATTAGGGAGTTTCAGGTCACTGAGAGATCTCATCGCAAATGAAAAGTTGCCCTGAAAATGACATGTGAGGTTAATTTCTCATGTTCATATGCATATGCACATGTGTGTGCATAAACAGAAGAAAGAAAGAAAGAAAGAAAGAAAGAAAGAAAGAAAGAAAGAAAGAAAGAAGGTAGGAAGAAGAAGGAAGGAGGAGGAAGGAAGAAGGAGAAGGAAGGAAGGAAGGAGGAAGGAATGGGAAAAAAGGAAGAAAGGAACAAGGAGGACTGGAATATGAGGGAGACAGAAAAAAGAAATGAAAAAGGGAAGGAAAGGTTTTAAATTAAATTTAAAAGTAACGAAGGAAGGAAGGAAGGAAGGAAGGAAGGAAGGAAGGAAGGAAGGAAGGAAAGGAAAAAAGGAAAGAAGGAAGGAAGGAAGGAAGGAAGGTAAGGAAGGGAGGGAAGGAAGAGAGGGAAGGAAGGGAATAAAGGAAAGGAATAATGGGAAGGAAGGAATGAAGGAAGGGGAAGGGGAAGGAAGGAATGAAGAAAGAGGAAAGAAGGAAGGAAGGAAAGGGAGGAAAGAAGGAAAGAAAGTAAAGGAAGGAAGGAAAGGAATAAAGGAAAAGAATGAAGGAAGGAAGGAAAGGAATAAAGGAAAAGAAGGAAAGAAGAAAGGAAGGAAAAAAAGAAGGAAGGAAGGAAGAAAGGAAGGAAGGAAGGAAGAAAGGAAGGAAGGAAGGAAGAAAGGAAGGAAGGAAGGAAGGAAGGAAGGAAAAAAGGAAGGAAGGAAGGAGAAGGAAGGAGGAAGGAAGGAAGGAAGGAAGGAAGGAAGGAGGAAGAAGGAAGGAGAAGAAAGGAAGGAAGGAAGGAAGGAGTTGTACCACCAGGGAGCTAGATCTCTTGTTTACCTTTCTCACCCATGCACATAGTGTAAACAACCAAGGTGAACTATGTTGGACTCGTGAAGATGCACTGTTTGCTGGGGATCTATATTTAATGTCGATGTCTCTTTCCTTTTCCTTGCAGTAGTTGCTTCCTATAAAAGCTTAAAAAATTCTGTGCAATTTTTAGCAGTCCTGAAATACTACTGTCAAAATGGCTTAAGGGATTTACCAACTTTGCCTATATAGGACACAAAAGCCACGACAAAGAAAGTGATGTGGAATTTTATCAAAATATTATTTTCTCTACATTAAAAGATAGTTTGGTGTGAATTTTCCTTATCTATCAAGACACTAATGGACATTCTTCATAGAACAAGAAAAAAATGTGAATTTACATAAAAGAACAAAAGAACCTAAATAGTCAGAGAGACCTTGGATCAAATTCAAAGGGCTGGAGGCATTACAACACCTGGTTTCACAATGTATTACAGTGCTGGCATGGGCAGAAGACCAGACAAATAGATGACAGGGCCAGAAGAGAAATCCTGAAAATACCCACACATCTACAGCCAACCAATTCTCAGCAAAAGCCTCAGATACGTACAGAACAAAAGGACAGCCATGCCACTGAGTGGCACTGAAAACTGGATAGACTCATAGGAGCCAGGATGCCAGTCTCTGGTTCTTATGAAAGTCAGTGCAGGGGGATTCAAAGCCCCGGATGTAAGACGAAAGGCAACCTGACTACTGAGGAAAACTGGGAAACAATTCCGTGGCCTGCAGACAGTCTGTGGCAGTTACTCTGCATGTTGCTGATAAAATCATGACAAAGCAGCTTAAGGGAACAAGGATTTATTCTCTCTTACAATAGTCGATAGTCTAGTTACAGTTGCTTGTCCAGCTTGGCAGGAGAGCCCATACCAATACCAGGAACGGAGGGAACTGATCATATCATATCCACACAACCACTGGGAGAGGGACCATTCTCATTTGCCAGGCCAGCATGTCTGGCTGAGTATATAGGAGAATGCCAACTTTCTCAAACAGGTTCCCTCTATTTTATTCACCTGCCTGGGGACTAGTCCCACCCACCATGGGCTGAGTCTTCCCCGTCCACTAGACAATCTCCCGCAGGTTCACTCTGGGCTTAACTACCAATTCTTTACAAATATGCGCAGAGCTCAAATCCTCAACCATCAAGTTGACACCTGTATCTATAACACAGGCAATAATGTCTGGTTACGACACCCAAAGTATAGAAAAGCAAAGACTGGCAAGTATAATTAGGTAAAACTAAAAGTTCTATACAGAACATTGTCCAAGCAATAGAATGAAGAGAAAACTAACAGAATGGGAGAAGGTGGCCGGACAAAGAGGTAATATCACCATAGAGAAGGAAGTTTAAAACTAATAATCATTCCACATGGAAAACAGCAAAAGGGTATTATGACGGTTTCAGAAGTCCACTTGACACTTCTTGCAGGCCTCTGGGCGTATCTCTGAAGGATTATTTAGCTAAGGCAGACCTCTAAGCAAGTTCACAGGAGATCATTGCGAGACTGATATGGGAAGAACGAGCCCACAGTGAGGGGATCATTCTCTGTGCTGACGGAGGGCTGAGCTGAGCACTTTCCCCAAGCTGGCAAGAAGTATTGCGCCTTGCCTCTCCCCAGCCGCTGGCTTCGTATGCCATTCAGTCAGTTCACTTGTTCCGGATACTGTGTAACTCTCCTGTCATTGTGAAATGTAACTTAGAATCGTGAACGTAAATGAAAATCCCTTGTTCCTTTAAGCTATTTGGGTCAGTATGAAGCTGAGATGGATATAAATAGCCATTTCTTAAAAGAAGAAATTAAAATGACAAATTTATCAAAAAAATTCTCTATTTCATTAGCTCTCAGGAAAAGGTAAATCAAAACCCACAATAAACCATTATCTTGTGACAGCTAAAATAATGATTACTCAAAAGATAAAAAAAGAAAAGGCTGACAAGGACATGGAGATGTAAGAGCCGCACCCACTCTTTGATGGGAATGTAGCCACGTAGGAGAACAGTATGGGTTTTCCCGAGAGTGTGACATCCAATACCCATCAGGGTGCAGGGCATTGCAGGCGCAGCAAAACTTAAAAAAAATCAACAAACCATAATCCAGAACATCAGAGACTCTATATCAATCACCTGGAACTAGGCCAGCCTAATCTCTCCCCATCCTGAAGCTCAGGGAAATTTGCGGAAGAGGGGGCGGTAAGAGTGTAAGAGCACAAGGATGGGAGGAGTAATGATATGCAAGATACTCCACACAAGTTAGGGTCGAAGCAATCATATTTGGACTTTACATGCCCTGCGCAGTGTCCAACACACTGTTGACCTCACAAAGTCTAGCATTTGCAAAAGGCACTAGGATCCTGCAAGGCAAGGGATTGACAGCCACAGTAGTGTTCCTATGCTTAAGGGGAACACAGGAAAGGGTTCTGGGAAATGTCACTGGGTCCTTGCACCTCATCAGAGAGGAGGACCCAGAGGAGAGTTTGGCATGCACATTAAAGGATGCTCCAGGGATGGGAGGGGGAGGCACTGGGGGATGGGGAGGGAAGGGGGATGGGAGGGTGGCACAGGGGGATAGGGGGTTGGAGGGAGGGGGGGACCAGTGTACCTGTTAAATTTGTATGAGTGGAAATAATATATATATGATTGAAAAATAAATAAACTGTCTAGAAAAAAAAGCAATTTACTGTAGGTATATATACAATGAAATGATAGCTCCTTACCAAATGTACCTAGACACCCATGTTTCTTGCTACACGATTTACAATCAATTAATTCACTTCAATGTGCCTTGGATAAAAAATATACTGGAATATTATTTGACCATTGAAAGAATGATAATGAATCATTCCTGGCTAAACTGATTAAGAGCAACATGTTGAACGAAATAGGTCACACACAAAGAAAGAAACACACATTATCTTGTCATATGGACATCAATAAATCAATTGGAATGCATGAATACACAATACCAATTGCTAAAAGAGGGTGGGCTGTAGCAGGTGGTTGAATAACAGGTACCAAAACAACATTAGGTAGAAATTATGAGTTCAAGTGCTCTGCAAGAAGGTGACTGTCACTTGGTAATACCTGTTCCTTTAATCGGAAGGCAACACCAAACCCTGCGCATGGATGTTACAGTTTCATACATAATTGAAACCAGCCAAGTTACCCTTCCATAGACATATCCTCATACATATGGTATCTATGATGGATATTGTGACGCAGTAAAGGAAATGTGTCATTATGCTATGGAAAACATACAGAAAATCCTTAAAAGGGTAATGTGAGCAAAATGAAACAAGGTGACCATTTATTGTCTCTGGTAACTGTGGAGATAGCAAGGAGCAGGGGACATTTCCAGGGATTCTGGGAACAGGATGGTAGGGATAATAGGTAGAACACAATTAAACTCTTCTTCATGACATGGTAATGGGATATATATTCCAATATCCATTTATCCAAATCTATAGGATGAATAGTCATGAAAACTCATGTAAACTACATGTTTTGGTTAATAATGGCAAGACTTGCTCATCAACTTTCATGAATGTCCATACTTGGCTAGAGAGATGACTTAAAAGGTAGAGCACTTGATCAACAAATGGAATGACCTGAATTCAAGTCCCACAAAACCCATAGAAAAAGCCAGATGTGGTAATTCAGTGCCTGTAATTGCATTGCTTCTGTAGCAAGATGGACAGTAGACACCAGACCATGCCCACATGATCTCAGGTCAGCCGGCCTGATGTATGTACACATGACAGACAAGCTGGCCTGGTGCAGATACACATGATAAACTGGAAACTTCTGGGCCAACTGGCCTGGTATACACAGTGACTAACAACAACAACAAAAAACAACCTCAAAGGAGGTAGAAGGTGAAGGTTGACACCCAAGTTTGTCCTCTGAACTGCATGTACATGCTGTAGTACTCACATGCCTGGGATCATACTTGAACACACATGCAGACACACACACATGTACACATACATATGTTCAACTGTAATCAATGATGTAATATGAGGGAAACTGGTAAATGAGGATGTGGAAGTATATGGGAATTTCTTGTAGTTTCTGCTTAAGTTTTCTTTAAGTCAAATTGCCAAATGCAAGGTTTACTAATTAAAATGAGCTTGAATAAATAGGTCACGGATTTGACACAGTACATATTTTTGACAACACTCACTCATTTTTGATGTAAAAAATTCCCTTTGCATGTATACAGCACTCTCAACCGAAGAGTAGTATCCTGATGAACACTGGACAAACCAGACATTAAAGGGTTAAGACATCCTGATAAACAAGACATTAAAGCATTTGTGAAAGGAAATAGATTAAGGACCAACGATTTCATCAAAAATATTCACAAGTAGCAATAGGGAGATGGTTTAGTGGTTAAAACACTTGATATGCAAACCAAAGGACCAGAGTGTGGATTCCCAGATGCCCCATGAAAATGCAGGTGGATGCGGCAGCCCACCTGTAATTCCGGCACCAGAAGAGAGAGCCTGGGAATCCCCAGAGCAAGCTGGCCACCCGCACTAGCCCAATACACAACATCTAGGTTTAATTTAGAGACCCAGCCTGAAAAGAACAAGATGCAAGAGTGATCACGGATGATTCCTGAAATTATTAGCCTAGGACCACAACCCACATGCATACTCATACGTACTTGCCCTTACATGTGCACCTATATGTGTATGCAAGCACCAATACATACATGGGTGCACCTTCTACACACATACCCATGAAAATAGAAGAGAAAAAAAATCCTCAAGTAAACACTTTATATCCATGAGAAAGACAAGGTAAAGAAAAAAGTAACTAACAAATTCATTGTTGCACATCCAGAGAAGTACAACTGCCAAATCACTGCTTTTGAGGATGTAAATGACATCGCTTCATTGTTTTACTGTATCATACAAGCATTACAAGCTGAAGACCAAGCTCCCATGGTTAGCAATGAAAACGTATGTATATTCAGAGTTTTCTTTGACTCTCTTTAGCAGCATTATTAATAATGGTTAAAAGGGAGAAACAATATACACACCAATTACTGAACTGGTTAATAGGGAGTAAAATACTCACAGAATCTGAAACTTCTCAAAAATAATGATGAGTAAACTTTTGGTAAAACAAAAACTCTCAAAAACATTCTTTTAAGGCAGAGAAATCTGAATCTAAACAAAGTATCAGGTGCAATTCATCCATACGAAATCTAACTGTGACTGACTTAGTATGATAGAAATTAGAAATATGATAGATTATCAAAGATATTGCCTACGCAGGCAGATTATGGGGCTTTTTCACAAATATTCTAGATCTTGTTTGGCCTGTTCATTCTATGAGTTATATAAAAGTTAAAACTCACTGAATTTAGCATCTGTATGTTGTGTGTTAGTTGCAACTCAAGCAAAATGGCCAGACACCATTTACAATAAAATACTTTTTCTGCCAATTTAGATATTCCCTTCCATAAAATTTGGGGAAAGTCTATTCCCAAATGATATATTGGAGTAGGACTGAAATATTTCCTGAGATTCCTATTAGTTTTGGGGGCTTTTTCTATCTGAGATTATACCAAATATCTCCCCCCCAAAAAAACCCATATTATTAAACACCAATGTATGTCAAGACTCAAGATAAACACTTGAGGTTATCATCAAAACTACATGCACGTGTGCGTGCGCACACACACACACAACACACACACTTACACATGTACAGGTATACATGCATACACCCTATTCTCTCCCTCACACACATTTTAAAAATATCAAAACACTTTAAATTTAAAAAAATAAATAAATAAAACAAAAAAAGAACCCCTTTAAAGCTCAAAAAAATTGTCTCTTCAGTGAAAAAGGAACCCTCACTAAACTGTTGATTTTATTTATAAGGTTCAAATGTAAGATAAAGTTACCCCAAAAAAGTCATTCCTTAGATGCTGGGTACCTTCTTAATGACAGTGTTTCTCATTGGCCTGGAGCCCCAAATTAGACTAAGGTGACTGGCAAGTGAACCCCAAGGATCCTCCTGTCTCCTTCTCCCTGGGATTCTAGGTACATACCCTCCCCCCAACTTCCATCCATACCTCGTTTTACATGTGGATCTCAGAATTAAACTCAAACCTTCTTGCTTGTGTGGCAAATACTTTATAAATTATCTCCCTGGTACCCACATTTTGGCTGTTCTGAAGATTGCATTTATTTTTATACTTCTTGTCTTCTTTTGAGCTTTGCCTAGCAAGTAGCTAGTGTTTCCAGCAAATGATAACTTCGTGAATTGTGTACCCTTTCTCCTAAGAAATCCACAGCTTAACAGAGAATTCAGGGACCATCCATCCATATCCAGTGACAGAATAGTTGAAGCATATTCATTTCTCAGGTGAAAAAAAAATAATTGAATGAGAGCTCAAGCATCGAATTAAATAAAGTATCCTCTTTGACAAAATCCTGGTGGAATTATCTTGAAAGTAAAATAGAAAGATAAAAGAAGGTTGAGCAGAAATTATAACAGCATAGTGGGTGATTAATGTGCAAATGTAAAAATCATATCCCAAAAAAAACCCATGCCAAACCAGTAAGGGATGAACCCTAATCTTCTCTGAATTTGTGCCTGGTGGATATGCACTGGTTCTGGTCCCAACAGTCAAATAACGAGTCTGAAGATCTGTGCTACTGCTTGGGTCACATCCACAAAGGGTTGCAAACAGGGTCACCTGCGTGTCCTTGTCTGGCTCCTCTTCAGCCTCACACTTCGTCTCCCTTGATTGGAAGTTCTTCTCAATCACTCCCCCTATACTGCCTACAAGACTGATCTCGAGACGTGTATTATCATAAAAACTTAAAATCTTCCATTTAACTTATTATAATTTTAATTGCAAAGCTGGTGCTGGAATGATTTCTTTAATCTGTCTCCATTACACTCCCTGGTCAGTCCATCTGAATGTCCACAGGGCAGGGACGTGTTTGTCTGGCTCTGAATCTGTCACCACACTGTTATTTAGTATGGCTGAATAGATGAATATTTGTGGGGAGGCAGAAGGACTACTTACACAAGTTCTTCACAAAAATCTATACTAGTGACCCATAGTACATGCCAAAGAAGAGAAGGCCATTTTCATGTGTTTTTTTTTTGGGGGGGGGCACATTTTACAAATGCTTCAAAATCAAGAATTTACTTTTAGGTGAGATCATACTTGCATCTTCAGAACATTTGTTCAGCTCTCTAGCTGAATGATAAAGCATGGAGGGATATATGATGATTCTGTACAAATATCTAGTGGGTGGGTCTGCTAACCTGTCCTGACTGACCTGCGCAAAGGAACACACCAGTTGTTGCTTGCGAGACCAATGCTTGGGGCAGAAAATCCTGTCAGCACAGAGTTCAGGATATGTGGTACTTTAGTAAAAATCTTGACACTGGGAGGTTTTCTCAATCTGTCTCTTAAACTTGACCATAATTTGTCATTTACTACATCAATTGCAAGGCATGCAATTGATAGATTTGAGCAGAGTTTGAGTTTGAGTGGCCAGTGAAATGGCTTTCTGAAGAATTATACCATTCTCACACATTGTCAGCATTTTGATCACACACAGTGTTAACCAGAAGGGAAAGTACTGTTCTGTAATTACCTTTGTTCTATAATTGCAATGTCAATAGAAGTAACAGAAAATTTTGAGCTTTAACATAATCTGGATGCAAGAGCACTTGCTCAAATGAACATGGCCACTGTTTGGATGTTCTGAGAGGCAGGTCATCACTCCCTTTTCCAATTTCACATTCACTCATTTTTCCTGTTGATTCTCTGAAGAGTGACGAGAGTCCTAGACAATGAAGCTACTGCTCAGAACAGGGCTCAATCATCTTATAAGGCCTCTGTTCTGGGATAGAGATTCAGATCACGGTACTTGTCAACTTCACTTAGAAGAACAGAGGAGGAGGAAGAGGAGGAGGAGGAGGAAGAGGAAGAGGAGGAGGAGGACAAGGAGAAGGAACACTAGGACCAAATTCCCTTCCTTTTCCTGCTGCTCCCAGGTTCAAGCATCCATTCAGCATCCCTGACCCAGGAATCTTTGCAGGGTCTGAACTGCCATGAAATGAAGAGGAGCTGTCCATCAGTCTATGCTTGCTCTCAAAAGGCCTTGGTATTGTGAAAGTATGCTGATATTTCTAACAAGAGCTGTGTTCTCTCAGGCTTAAAGACTTTGGGGGTTACCAAGACCCATTGTGTTACCACTTAGGTCGCTTCCATATTAGACACATCGTCAGAAGCAAAGGAGATCTCAAGACTTAGCTTTTGCATGATATAGGATAGGTGTCTACTTTGCCATGTATGTAATTACTCCTCGTGTTACTTCGTGTTCAATAAGAAGACTTTATCCCTCCATGATCACCTATGCTTTACCACTTCAGGAAGTGGTTTCTGAGGGAGAACACACTTCATATGCTACCTCAACTGGACTTTTCCTTTCAATCAGTACTGCTTTGGTATTCAATATAAGTTCCTGAGAATATCACTGAAATGGAGAGCCCTGGATGCAGAGGGCATAAAGATAGCTTGAAAAATATTTATTTCTGTTGTGCTTGAGCCCAGCAGAATTATTAGAAATGTGTCCATTAAAAAATATGCACATAAGCTTGGTGGCACAAGCTCATAATCCTGGCAGTTGGGAGGCCGAGGCAAGAAGATTGTGAGTTTGAAACTAGCCAGAACCATATGGAGATATCATGTCTTAAAAATCATGAAGTATTATCTTTAGTATCTATAGTAACTTTGGCTATGCAAACACAATGCTATATCTGAATTCACATAAAATTGGGAGGAATCCACAGTTCAGTTAGGAGGTACCTCCAGTGTCAGAGTTGGTTGGTAGTGGTGCGTTGCAAATTCACTTGTGATGCTTCATGTATTTTTTGAACAATTATATAAAATGTGCTTGAAAATAAAGTTCAGTTCAAATGCTAGAAGCTTTTCTAGTTTATGTCTTACAAAAACACTCTATGGACTGCTTTGTTCCGGTCTGCTTTTTACAATCACAACATAATTCATGGAGTAATATTTGTTTTAGCCAAAAATAAAATGACGTTTTAAAAAAATGTGAAATCCACCTCTGTAAATCTGTTCATGAATGAGCTCAGTATTACATTAAAATTGATTCAAAGGAGATTTTTGATAATAGGAACACTGCATTGGGAATGTGGATGCTATTTGAGATCATCTCTTCTATACAAGATGGAAAGCCATTGCTATCGCTCCTGGACAGGAAATGACAACATCCTTTTGCTATACTATGACCAAACACTGTAACTTCACTTCTAGCTCCAGAGAGCTGTAAAGCAGGCTTGCTAATGAGACATCCAAATAGCCGATGTTTCTCAAATGAGGCAACCTCTGTCTAGGAAGTTCTGCTAAACAATGGCATGCCCCAGTAAAAGGGTACCTAATGTCCTTTTAGGCTCATTTTTCAAGTCATTGACAGTCTTTGCAGTGACCACTATGTCAATGCAGAGACCAGCCCTCTCCAAGTTTTTCCTAAAATACCTTACTTCTCCTTTCTACCCTTCCTAAGCCCCCCACACCTCCTTGCCTGTATCTGAGAAGTCATCCACAATTAGGTCAGCTGAGCCTATACTGATACACTATGTGATAGAGGAGAAAATGTTAATTACTTAATGTAAAAATAAACCAGGAGAACACTTTTTTCCCCTCCTCACTGATTGCCTGACTGTTGCCTGCTACTTACAGCTTAAAGGGAAATTAAATTATCATCACTGATTGGAAGTTCAATGCTTGTTTTTATTTGGGGAGCAATCTGGAAACGGAGCTGCTATTACACAGGAAGGTGTAATATGCTGTTCTGGGCTTGCGTGCTCTCTGCTCGCGTACTTGGAGGAAACAAATGTTTCTAGGATCAAAAGTCTTATAACGAATAAAACGATGTTCATCCTGTTTTTCCATGGACTGGCTGGGACAGGCATAAATTCTTAAGTCATTTTTTAGTAAAAAAGAAACCCACTTGCTCTAGAAAATTTTTCAAACAGAGTATAAGTAGTAAATATTGCAATGTCCATATTCACAGTTATAGTTAATATATAAGTCTATATGATTCCTCTCATGGCATTTATTTCTGTCTTTTTCTACTATGTTCTTAGTAATTCTCTACTCTAGTATGTGCAGGTGTTTATTCACTGACACACACTTACTTCAGTAAATATTATATGCATGAGTTTTAATAACACTCTTTCACATGTTTCCTTTCTATTCTCTGAAATATTTTAAAGATCTATTGTAAGTGGGTATGTGACTTTTATTATAAATACATGAAATGTGAAATACTGTTTATTATTAATATGGCTTATTGTAAATGTGATTTAACAAAGATTATATTAAAGTCTGATTAGTCACAGACAAGCATATCATATGATCTCATTGTATCTTAGCCCCCTGTGGATATTATTTCCAAAGACTTTATTAAGGCTTTCTCTTAGGTCAAATTTTAGAAAGTGAAGATCATCTTAGTGTTTTGTATAGCTGTTTATACAGGTTTTACCAGAAGAAAAATATATCCTGTATTAGTTAAGCTTCAAGATATATTTTGTTTTAAGATATCTCAATAAATGTTTGTTTGGCTTTGTCCTCACTCATAGCAGAGGTTTTATAACTACTGTTAGAAAATTTGAAAAAAATTTTCATAACACAATGAGGATATTATTTTTTTAGATGCAGATATTGGAATTAATTTTGGCAAATAAATTATACTTTATCATCCTTGTAGTTCAAATCGGATAGCCTTGAAGATTTGTATGCAGTACTATAATAATTGCTATATTTTAAATTTAATAATTAATATTTAATAATAAAGAAGAAATTACATAATGTGTGCCAATTGATAAAGTCTCATAAAAACTTAGATTTGAAAAATAGTGTTTGATGCTGGTTAAGAGTCTGTGTTCAAGGTGAACTTGGGTGGTTTAGGGTCAGGAATTCTTGAAATAAATGACATAGGAATAACAAACAATAGTTTTCTCATTTACATCCCCATTCTCCTTTTTAATATTAGTTTTTACTCATATAGGCCTATCAAATACCCACTTATCTTTGAATTTTTAAATAAAATTTTCTCAGTTGAACATCATTCCTCTTTGTCTACAGCAATTAGAAATTAGTTTCATTCAATTTTTAGCACAGTAAAAATACAGTTTGTCACAGTAACTCCTGCTGACTCTTTTATGTTATTGTGGGATCGTAGTGTGTGCTTTTTAATGGACCAGTCATAAGTCAATTCCATCTACATTTTTTTAAAATGGTTTAAAATCCCTGGCATAATTTATTTTAATCAATGTAGCCCTCAGCCATTCCAACTATCTTAAGGGAAATTCTCTGGAGAATCAGAAAACAGAAAAGGGTGTCTCTCCTACACTTCTCATTTACCCATGCTAATTAAGACCAAGCATTTGAAAGTTACCATCTGAAGGAAAATTAAGCCAATTAACCCACTGATGAAGATCATTTTCAATATTCTATCAGGAGGCAAAATCTTCACCAGCCTTTCTCATTCCTACCGTGGGATAATTTTCTCACTGTCTCTGAACACCGAGAACTTGAACGAGTGTCAAACCAGTTCTGCGGGTTCTAATTGCAACTTTTATTTAAATTCTGATTTTCTGCCCCACGACTCAGTCTCTGATTGGCTGGACTTGATTGCTTCCATACCTGATTAGATTTTATTTGTAGCTCCTGGAAACTTAAATAGAGAAGTATTGTCAGGTGAGGGGTGGGGGGTGGGGGGTCCTACAGCCTGGCTTTTCTATGTCAAGTCAGGTGCAAGAGCTAAGAGTCATTCCTTAGGACAGGAATTAATTTGGGAACATTAATTACCAAATAATTACAGCCTGTGCTTAATTTATTTATGACGACGCAGCTCCAGATTTCAAGATGTCTCACAGATGAATACTCCTTTCGTAATTTCAGCACACACAGCATTTGTCTTTTATTGTTTCTTTCCTATATCTGGAGTCAGCTCTTATTGCTTAGCATTAAAAAAATGCCATTACACTAAGAAACAACCTTTTCTAATAAAAACTGTAAAAGTTACTTGGCTCATTCCTTTGAAAGATCTTTCCTTTTGTGAGGGGCAATGGAGACTAGAAGAATGCACAACTGATAAACATGTGTTTTTCAAAGACTTGGAACCTTTTAGACATAAGTACTGTAATTATTATTTAGCCAAATATTTTAATACCTTTCATAATTCTGACAGCAATAAAGTGGCCTGCACTGAATAAATTAAGATCAAACTATTATCTTATTACATCTGGTCCCATTCTGGGCTTAACTTAATTCTACACAATAGCCACAAGAAGCTTTTGAATTCATATTCCTAGTTTCAGATTCTCTATTCCTGGCTACCCATCCCTAGCCTCTGGAAAAGACTTGCCTGTTTCTATTTTGGGGGAAATGTTAGCATCTTAATCAATCAAAATCTCCATCAACCCACCCCCACAATCTCTCATATTTTATTCCTAGAACACTACTACCCAAACTGTCCTAAATACAAGCAAGTAGAGCTAAAAATACAGTAAGTCATCTTGAAGCTACTGGTAGAACATGCCCAGGTAGTGTTTTTAATGTCACAAATCAATTTTGGATTTAATTTTTTTATCTGCTTGTTACTTTTGGATTTTTTTTTAATAAAGAGGCAAAACAACACAGCTATCATATGATTGCATCAGAGATGTTCCAACAGTCCATACAAAAAGGTTCGCTGTCCCAGTGAAAACAACTGCATATTCAACTGTGCTTACAATTAAAGGTCCCTCGGGAAGACGGTGGTTCCTCCTGTAACATCGATTCCTTTGTGTCGAGTATTGACCATCCAGACAGCGCTCTCACATTGGGAGATGCTGGTCAGGTCTGGAGAAGGCACAGCTGTAAGTCATTGGCAAGCACCATTCTCACAGTTGGCAGCTGGGTGCTTGGGCCCTGAAGGGGGACTGGGATGGACCACTGGCGTATTTTTAAGAAAGCATAAAATTGGGCCAGCCAGCTAGTTCAGTAGGTCAAAGTCGCCTGACCCAGAAGCTGGTGACCTGAACTCTGTCCCCAGAAGCCCGTTGGTAGAAAGAGAAAACAGACCTCTGATAGTTGTTGGCTGATTTCTGCCTGGGTGCATGGCATGCGTGTATTCAATCTCTCTCTCTCTCTCTCTCTCTCTCTCTCTCTCTCTCTCTCTCTCTCTCTCTCAAAAAAATTAATACCATAACATTTCTTTCTTTTTTATTTCTTCCACTCATACAAAGTTGATAAGTACCCCATTCCCCTCCCTCCCTCCACCCCTCCCTGGACCCTCTTGCTCCCTTCCCCCTTTTCTCCTTTCTTTTCCCCCCTCCCTCCCTTTCTCCCAGTGGGGGGCCCCCATTCCTGGAGTATCCTTTAGTGTGCATGTTAAACTTCCCTCTGGGTCCCACTCTGTGATGAGGTGTAAGGACTCAGTAGCATTTCCTAGAGCTCTTTTTTGTGTTCCCCTTTAGTATAGGAACACTATTGTGGCTGCATAACATTTATTTCTAAGCACTAAAAGCAAGGATGCTACCAGACCATCTATCTCTCCAGATAAGAATACTCGGAAAGAAAGGGAAAGTGTTGCCCACTGCCGAGTTTCTGGCTCTGGAATTTATGCACTGATCCATTTCTGCTTTAAATCCCCCCTCAATGCCCTGAGAGGTGGGTACCCTTCTAAAGGAAACTCTGGCTTCTCTTTATTACCTTGATTGGAGGTCGTGAGCCCCAACACTCTCCAGAAGCCAGACAGAACAAGGGTTTGGAATACATGTAACATGGGTCCCTTCCAGGTATCCCTAAATTGGGAGCTATATTTAGGGTTCAGTTTCATAGACCTCACCACAGAGTCAAAAGTGAAAGGGTGCTTAGTTATTATAGATCCAGGAATCACACTGCACACTAATAAGCAAGCTACACACATGAAAAAGACAGCACTGGCAAGGAGGGAATGAGACAGGGGCCCTTGGGAAAGTGCCTACAGTGGGTCTAGGACATTGTCCAAAGAGGTGAACTTAAAGATCAGCAAGGAGCGACAGGTGGTCTCATTGTGATTGATAGCCATCTCCCTGGCCAGTCTGACCAGTCAAATAGAGCATGTGACCAGTTCATGTTCTAAACTTGCAAGTCTTTGGTACTGGCAATAGCAGCTGACTTTCTCTTTCTGCTGAGAGGTTGGCTAAGAGATGGCAATTGGATTTCTAGGGTCTGATGGGCAAAGAGGACAAATTATTGCCCAAGTTGTCAAAGGGTTCTGCAAATGCCCCCAGGGATGGCTGAGATCCAGGGAATCTATGCTAAGGACCTCAGGGGGAAGCGAGTAGATGTCAGCAGAGGCGAAACAGGAAAGCCCACCAGAGGGCAGAGGCCCTGGTATCTGTCCCACTCACAGGTGATCCGGAGCCCCCAGTTACTCCCAGGAGCAGGAGGAAATAGAACAGAAATTTAAAACTGACTGGCCATAACCTGGAAGCGGCAAGTCATGGGAGTTGCCTGCTTTCTAAGACCATGTTTTCTGGTATCAGGTATCTCCATATACAGAGAATTACCAGACAGAGTTATAGGTTCTCTTTTACCTCCAAAGCTACAATCTTTGTACTGGTGCTAATCAAGGCAGCAATATCGAAGGCAGTAATTCAATCTTTAAATGGATAAAGTGGCCATCCCCAGGCAAACCAAAACCGAGCTGACAAAAGGTGGTTCCGGGAACCAAGCCCCAGACAGCACACATGCTAAGCAAGTGCTCTCACAAGGAGGACCTCCAGCCCCACAGTATTTTTTGTCTTCTTAGAGCCTGGATTCATTACCATGCTGCACAGACAGAAAAGTTACTGAACACGTCCTCTGTCCTGGACACCTTCCCAAGCTCTTCTCAGATACCTGCATACCTTGGAGACTCTGAGGGTGGGTTGTAGATCTCTGTAATCCATGTAATAGCAGCTATCTATAATTCCAACATTTGGAAAGTAGAGCCCAGAAAATCAGGAATTCAAGATGAGCCTCAGCTGCAAAGGGAGCTCAAGCTAGCCTGGACTAGAGACCCTGTCTTAAAGAATGACATTTCGTGATGAATGTATCATGTTAAAGCTGTGAATGACAGGGCTGGGGAGAAGGTTCAGGGGCTCAAGTCTTTGCCTCACATGCAAAAGAATCTAAATTCAGATCCCCAGATCCCATGTAAAAAAAAATGCAGACAGAAATGGCAGAAGCCTGCAATTCCAGCCCTGGAATGTAGAGCTTAGGATTCTAAGGCAAAGCAATAAGGAGATAGAGCAGTCTGGGATGATTCCCACAGTTAAACATACTCAAGTGCTCTCCTGTACACACACACACACACACACACACACACGCTGCATGCACTAAAACAATAAAAACCAGAAAAAGTATGAATACAGAAGGATCCCAGGTATATGTAAAAGGAGAAGGTAGAAAGATGTCTCCAGATCAACGTTTTCCTGTGGCAGAGCCTTGTGTTAGGCACACTTCAGAACGGTGCCTTACCATCCATCTGTAGTCCCTGCAGTGTATGAATGAACTTAGTTCTCCATGAGTCCCAGGTCAATGTCACCTGGTTTGACAATGGTCTAAGAAGGCTTCCCAAGTCCGGAGATGACTGATCTTAGTAAATAGATGAAATCTACTGAGCATCAGATCTCCCTAATTAGAAAGACTTCTGGGACCTTGCTCCCCACCTCTTGCCCCAAGCATGAGCTATTTGTTGGGTTCTTTCTGTATGACTACCCCGCATGGTGTGTGGCACAGGATTCTAAGGCTGGGTCTGGGCTTAGGAGAAGAGCAGACTCCCTTGATTGGTGATGCCTACCATAGGCACTGCATGGCATCTATGCCAAGTTCTTTATCCCTGTCCTGGCTGCAGAAACCTTTTTTAATTTTTTTATTTATTATTTATTCAATTGTGCATGTATGCCTGTGTGCGTGTGCATGTGCGTGTGCGTGTGCGTGTGCGTGCGTGCATGTGTGTGTGTGTGTGTGTGTGTGTGTGTAGAACCAAAGATGAATTCGGAACCACCATGGTAAGCCTCCACCTCCTTCTTGTTTACTCTGCCCCGCAGAAGCCCTTTCTTAAGTGTAGAGTTCTTGAGCAGTATGACTCACTTTACTGTGAATTTTCAAGGTCAGTTAAGGAAAAAAAATCCAGGTGCTCCATTCACAACGCTACTCAAACTTACATAGGCACATGAGACATGATACATTGAAAGCGCTTTGTAGAACCAGGCACGGTGGGTCTTGACTGTACTTAACAGCTCCCGAAGAGGCTGAACTGGAGGGCTGTGATATGGTGGAATCCTTGAGTCCACGAGATCCAGATCAGCCTGCCCAAAACAGTGAGATTCCCTCATCCCCTCATCCCAACAATATTTAAAATAAACCGTAAAAATTATTTCATCTTTGGCAGGAACTTCCTAATGGAAAATTCTAATGACTCTCGCTAACTTTACAGGACTTCTTCCTGGTGATACAGAATTCTTAAAATAACTAAAAAATGAGGGTGAGGCAGCCCTAGGTTTTTTTTGTGTGGGGGTTGGGGGAGTTGGAAGAGTGGTAACCCTATTTCAAAATGTAAAATCCTGAGCAAGGACTGAATAATATATACAGAAAAAAATCACTTCATATGGCATTTTGATTGATTTGGGTGACCGAAGGAGAAGGAGGGCAGTGTGTAATGCCGCAACATTCACCACGCATCTGTGAGCCACCCACGGCTAAGATATAGCGTATTTACAGTAGAAAGGAGTCCAGATTTGTCCCAATTAACCTTGTAAGTAGATGGACTCCAGCGCTTATTAATGACAGTAATGAGATGCAGACCCCACAATGCATTAAACATCATTGGCATATAAATTAAATTCACACGCAGTTTCAAAGGAATAGATACCTTTATGTACTGGACACGAAGGGAAATTATTAAGAAGCTATTTCATAAGAAAAAGCTAATTAGAAAGAAAATTCAATACTTTCTCTAGTGTTCATCTCCATCGATGTTGGAAACAAGTTTGGCCACGAACTAAGAAATGACTCCCATTGAAATTACAGTGCAAGGTATGAAATTAATTTTATGATTGTCCCAATGGAAGTCACAGGAGCTACAAATACTTAGATGGTCATTATCATTTCTCTCTGTATTGGCCTACGTTTTAATTTGCTTAGGTTGCTATCTAAAACTTATGAATAATTTAAAAAAAAGAGCTCCCTGTGTCTTTCTAGCAAAATAGTGTTAGATAGAAGAGCCAGATAGTCACTTTGGTGTACACAGAATTGAAACCCAACAGGCTCAAAAAAAAAAAAAAAAGTATTCTAGGGGGTTATTTAAAAAGGTCATTTGTAAGACTACATTCTGAAAAGGGTAGTTCAGTCCATCAAAGAACAAAGCTTTTACTTGATACCATTTGATAATCAGCTAAAGGATTCCAAGCAGGATGGGAATATGCTAAGATAATTTTTCAGAGGTTTGTATTCCATCTCTGGGAAGAAGCATCTCAACAGGCTTTCTGCTTACTTGCTTGTCTTGAAAGCTTGTAAGGACCCTTGCCCCATCCGGGTAATAGGCAGGAGACCTTGGCACACTCCCGGCAAACAGGGAAGGAGCTTGGGTTTTCCAAGTTAAGGGCCTCTTGCCAGTTGTCAGTAGCTCATCACTCCTCCTTTGCTCCCCCAGATCTCAGCAGAATCCAGATCCACTCTTGGAACAAAAGCAGCCCCAGAAAAGGAGGAAAGCGCCTCCCACCCACCTCTGCGCCGAACATCACCCGAAGGCGAGGCACCCACGCCAAGCGCTGCAGGCGGCGTCGCTGTTCCTGTCGGAAATCAATCAAATGCACTTTTCTTTTGTGATTTTTAAAATTTGTTTGCTTTTTTTTTTAAAGCACAGCAACTCCGAAGAGGAAAATGTAGGCTTCTAAACAAAAACGAAATTAGTAACCCAGGCCCATCGCCAAGGGCAACACGCATTTGACAGAAGACACAGAGATGACAGATGAGTGCTTGCTCCCAGTCGAAGTTTTGTCTCCAGAATGAATTCATAATACCTTAAATATTACCAGCCACGCTCCATTCACCTTTGTTCTACGGAAGGGAAGGGGGCTGTGTTCGCACAAGTCAACAGGGGTGTAATTTCCTCCACCCCTCCCCCTTCTGATCCCCCATCTTGCAGTTGACAGTAATTGTTGTAGTTTCTCTTCCCCTCTCCAATTCGCTTCTTCTTTTCTCTATATTCATGACTTTTTTTCCCCTCCCCTCTCCTGTTGCAAAGTTTCAGCTGTCTGGTCCTGCCTCTGGGACCATGTGCTTTTTAAAAAAGCTGACTTGAAAATATGCTCAACCCAAAAATCAGCTTTGATTTTCAATATTCTTCATAGACTTCAATGTTGACTTTTAGAATATTTTGTTATGTATGGGGGGGTGAGGAGGAAGAGCAGGAGCATGCCACAGTGTCTGGTATACTGACGGAAGTCAAGGGACAACCTGAGTGAGCCAGATCTCTGCTTCTACTGTATGGGCCCCGGGGATCGAACTCAGAGAGCCAGGTTTGTGTGCAGACACATTTACCTGCTGGAGGCCTCTGGGTGATTTCATCTTTTACCCTTAAACATAGCTAGTGTTCTCTTGTTTCAACTTGCGAAGTTTATGAGTGAGAGAACTCAGATGACAGCCTCCTATACTGTCAGTTCAGCTGAGGTCACGTTGATTATCCCACAGTACTGGCATGTTTAATTTGCTTTAAGCATACTGTTTTCCATTTCATTTTGATTCTGTCAGAGAGTCATAGCAACAAGCAAGTATTATTTTCATTAATATTCAGGCTCAGAGGAGATGACCAATTCACTCAAGGTCACACAGCAAGAATAGTACCTCAGAATCAACACTTTCCCGTGCTGCCTCCTCTATGATCACACTGTAATTCATCAGTTATTTACAAAACAGAAAATTCCCTTTTTTTTTTTTTTGGTTCCACATCAGTGCCTTTACTTTCCTTCTTTGTAAATCTGTCCTAAACCTGATGAACAAATCTATTACGCAGTCTGCCATCTCACTGCAGGTGTTATAATCTCTAGGAAGCTAGTAAGAACTGGGCTAGAGGTTGACGGCCAATGCTTATGCTGCGGAATGAGCCAAAATGATTGCTGATGATGCTTTTGCTTTTTACATACTGCAGACCCCAGCAAACCAACACTATGGGGTATTGAAATCAATGCTTCATATAAAACTTTGCAAAGAAGACACCACAGAAGACAATTAGCTTAAGACAAAAGTATCAGGATTTATTGTCACGTTCTATTTCCTAACCTCTTATCCACAAAGCCTGGCTTCTCCTGTCTCCTCCCTGATAATCCTTAGAATAGTTTTCATAAAGAACCAACTAGAAAACAATTTGGGACGTTTTTCCCTCCTCTGTGTTTAGATAGCCTGGAATGGTAACAAAAGCCACCACGATGCACAGAGGTAGTGGGTGACAAACTAATAACACCAGAGCTATTTATTACTGAGCCATCCTTCTCCAACGAAAAGTTGAAGGACCGTCATCCTCTATTGTCCATGTTTTAATTAATGTCTATTATTTGCCCTCTTTTGACATGCTATTTATATATATGAGTTCCAAAAATATACAGAATATGCACAGCAAGCAGATGGCCACGGAATGTTCTGCGAGAAGTATTGGGACCCTTTTGTCTCTGAATGAATGTATGGCTGGACCCTCTTGAAGGTTTCAGCAGTCATTTCCCCTGGATGTAATTATAATACCCTTGATCCTGCATTTCTATTCCTTTGCCTCTATTTTCTGCTCCCAGGGTTCTTCTGACTTCCCCAGGACAAGCTGACAAAGGGGTGCTTCTGGGGGTGCTGATTTCCTTCTGGGGGTGCTGATTTCCTTCTGGTTCTTTTTGCGGTGACTTTGCCCAAGCCCACCCGTGTGATTTCAGGTGGAAAGAATGATTTTAAAAAGCTCGTGTTCATAGCCTAGTTCATGTAGAAGTTGTGTGTGTGTGTATGTGTGTATGTGTGTGTAGACTAAGTTATTCTTAGCATGACTGGCTGAGATAAAGAGCTCAACATGAGGACAGAACAAAGATGAACCACCAGCAGCTGACAGGGGCAGGCTGCTGGTTCATCTACAGACTCAGAAGTTCTTCACGTTCGAAAGTCTCCAAGGGCAGGCATGTGACATGAGCTCTTCTTGTCCAGTATTTTGATTTCCTTCCTCATAGCGTTAACTTAGGAAACGTAAGTTTGAAAAGACTGATTCCGGGTGGGAAGTGCGGTTCCTGTAATCCTAGCACTCAGATGGTTGTGGGAGAGGGGACTGCCTGCATCCCGCTCAAACAAACAAAACCACAAAACAGGACAAGAACAGAAAAGACTGCTTTGGGAAAGAGGAGTTATTCTCAGGAGCTATAGATTCTATGTCAAAGCAAAAGGAAAATTCACGTGAAATTACAGGTGGTTTCATCTCCAAGGTTAACTTCCCAGGACTCAGTTTTGACATGAAATCCTTTTTTGGGGGGGACATTATCTATATGTATGGTGTGTATGTATGCATATATGCATGTTTGTGTATGTAAGCAAATATGTGCTTATGCATATGGAATATAAAAGTTGATGTTAGATGTCTTCCGTGATCTCTCTACCTTATCTATCAAAAAAGTCTTGCACTTAAACCCAGAGCTCAGTTGAGATAGTCAATTTGCCCTGAGGATTCCTTGTCTCTGCCTTTGGGTGGGTTGCCACGTCTACCCAATATTTATGTAGATTCTAGGAATCTGAACTCACATCAACACTACTGTGTCATTCACTAGTGTTATGAACAAAGCAACCACTGACTAAATAGACAGTTCTGCACATACTTGAAATGATTTTTCAGATACACATTTTCCCCCAAAGTTTAAAGAAAATGTAAGCATCTAAGTATTTCAACTCTTCTGTTTGTTTTTAAAACCTCTCTTAATGACCAAATATTTTGTCAAGTGAACCACGTACTAGCAAATATGCGACACGTAATTACAGGAAGGTCGTTAGTCTGCTGTGCTTAAACAAGGATGGCCAGGCGCCCCACTCTAGACTTGACTTCTACAATATATCACACTTAGGGGAGTTCGTGGTGGCTTTGGAAAGACAGGTTTGTAATGGTAATATGTTTTTACATATTCAACTCATGAAGCTTAACTGCTCCTTTTAATTTCATCAGTGCTGAATTAGTCCTTTAAAAGCTTCCCCTCATTAACGTGAAAGGAAATTGAAAGGAAAAGTGAATAGAGGGGTTGTATGATCATTGAAAATTATTCAAAACCAGGAGGAAATGTCCTTCTTGATTCCAAACATTCAAAGCAGGCTTTTTTTTTTTTAACACATTTCACATGCACGTGCGTTTTCCATCATTTCAAAACAGAATTGTTCTCTTCCTTTTTCCTCTAAGTTCATTCCCAGCTAGCACAAGAGCCAAAATGATCAGATGTCTACAAATAAACAGTGAAGTAACTGATTACTGTAAGTGAGAGTGCTGCATAGATGGAAATCGAGCTCATGTTCCTGCAGGTAAAAGAAAGTTCCAGATTGAACTATTCAAGAGGACATACTTCTATAAACACAGATTTAATCCAAAGCTCAAGAACTGGCTGAATTAGGTAAAACCATTACACCCAGAAAGACTCAAATCTGAACCATCTAAAACAAACGGCACTTGACAACAAGAACATGGAAACTCCTGTGAAAATGATCAGCCTTGTGTATCTTTCAACCAAAATTTCTCTGTAACATTCTACTCTCTGTTGACACCATTTCCCAAGTTGAGTATTTCTTACCTCAAATGCTAAACATGTTTCTGAGCTTGGGATGTGTTCACATTTCAGTAGTCATCAACTTGACAACTGAGCTGTGAAGACATCTAGGTAGAGATATTCAGTTGCGACAAGTCCAAAGCAATCCTGTAAGGTGCGAAGACTGAGCTCATAGTGGGTGGGACAACCTCCCTAGGCAGGTGGAGAGGATGAAGACAGCTGGTAGACTGGCAAGGTGTCAAATATGCCCTTCTCACCTCTTCCTGGGAAAAAAGGATGAGCAGATCTCCTGTGGTCACCATGTACTGTAACCAAAAATGAATAAACCCTTTGCTCCCCTAATCGTTTGGTTAGGTATTCATATCAGCAACAGAAAAGACTCCGAAACAGGAGTAGTTTCATATATATATCAAGACACCTTCATGATGGGACCCATGTTTAAACACAAAATTCACTTCTCATCATCCATCTCTTCCCTATGCAACACAAAGGCAATTCGTTTTAGTTATTTTACTGTACTGGTATTTTGACCGCTACTTGTTACAAGAGGTGAGGTATAGAAGTTTCCACTTACTGATGCTCAAAAAGTTTTGGATTTTAAAGCATTTCAGAATCTAAGAGTTTTTAGACGAAGGATGCTTCCCCTATCCTACCTTTAAGTCACTTGTACAATCCAGTCTTGTTTTACTTCCAGTGCATTGACAACCGCCTTCATCATTGAAGTCCACCTGGGGACAGGGAGCCCAAGGAGGTTCCATGATGCTAATTAATTTCCAGGTTCCTAACATTGTGGGAAATAGTGAAGGAGACAGTGTTCTGGCCCCTAGAATCCTTTGCCCAGTGGGTGGTTCCAACAGAAAGAGAGTAAAAGCCAGACATGAAAGGTTCATGCTTTTTGGAATTTTAGTGAGGAGAGATAGGACTATTGGGCAAGTCATTCCTACCCTTGTTCTTCTAAAGAGGAGCACTAGGGACAATTTGGAACTTCAATTTCACCAGAACTCTTTCATTTCCGCTTCTGAGAGAACAGAGTCGGATGATAATTGCTTAAGTTCATCATGTGTCTTTGTTGTAAGCTACACCCTCACCAGGTTTGGATAATACACTTTACAGTTGTGAAGTCTGACTCTTATTTGCACTTTAGAAACATCTTAACCATGTGGAAGATTTGAGGAAAAAGATACATTGAACCTGATTTACACAGGGCATTCAGGTATTGACACATCACATTGCCCGCTCAGTATAGATAATTGTATGGGCTATGTTCATTTTGCTTGTTTATGAGTGAGGGTCTTGCTATGTAAATCTGGCTAGCCTGGCACTTGCTGTGTGACTCAGACCAGTCTCAAATTCATGGCGATCCTCCTGCCTCTGCTTCTCAAATGCTAGGCCTACAGGAGCATTTCAGTTTTGCCTGACTCAATTTTTCCTACCATAAAGGAGTTTAATAGCAAAGCATGGTGCTTCCTGGCCTGTGAGCTTAGCACTTGGGAGGAAGGGACAGAAGGATCAAGAAGAGTACACGGCCAGTGTCCATCTCAAAACACAACTATAAAATTAATTTAGTTTATAAAACCCTGTCTTGAAGAAAATAAGAAAATGCTTTTTCAGTGGAGAAATCACATTATCCATAATTAGCCTAGTGTCTGTCCCATCCAAATTCTAACCAGCCCATTCTGCACAGCTTCCAGGATCAAACTTGGCCAGGAGTGCTGGGGTTGGTATGGGTACCAACAACCTGCTGTTTCTCTAACGTGTTGCTCTAAGGAATCTTTTCTCCCTCCCCAAGTAAACTTATTATTTAGATCTCCCAGAAGTCAGGCTTCAATGTACTTTGGAAAATAGAATAGACATTTGCTTTTCATATCTTAGTGTTGACTGTTACTATCTTATTTATACATGGAAAATATCCGAGAGGGACGATTAGTCTTCAACAATGATTAGAGAACCGGTAGGAGTGACTTGCTGGGCATCAGAAGCCAGGTGGTAGCTTCTAATTTTCAGCTGCAAAACAAACCTGCTGTCTGGTTCATTAGTGCAATGCCTTCGGCAAGGTACAGAAGATTTCCAAGCAGAGGCACAGAGGGGAGGGACATGCTAGTATCACCAGCACGCAGCCACTGGAGAGACAGCTACAGGTCTGGTATTCAGAGACTTCTGCTTTACAAAGCCCAACATTTACAGACAAAATGTTAAGCTCTGGAGAACAGAGTGAAACCAAGTTTGATGCTCATGTGTCACACTTTGTGAAACTTTTTTGTTGCTAGTTACAAAAGTCAATGTAGATCATGAAAGCCGGCCTACATTTAAAAGAAATCGTTACTCTAGCAAATTCCCAGGCACCTGCTCCCATCAGAAAACCACATGGGGCATAGCAAGCCATAAATGCACAGAACACGAGAATGGAGAGACCTTTGGGGAAGAAGAAGGTTTGAAGTAAAAGAAAATGGGAATTGGGATTGGGTAATAAGAGAATGATCTGAATACATCTGTAAAACCTTAAAAGAACCTAAATTTAAACAACATTATATAGCTAAAAATTTAGAACTTATTATATATAGGTACAACTAAAATGAATTCCAGTCTTAATTTTCTTTGTACTTTTTTTTTAACTTTCTAGATTCTCTACACTACATGAAAGCACCCATGTAATTTGGAATAAACAGTATATTTAAAAAATATTTGAGGGGCTGGAAATAGAGGAATTTAGGAAATAGAGGCTCAGGGGTTAAGCTGCTGCCTTGCAGGCCGAAGGTCCTGAGTTTGGATCCTAGATCCCAGGTATAGACGCGGAAGTGGGGGCAGCCTGCGTTTCTGGCCCTGGTAGGGTGGAGCCTGTGAATCCCCGGGCAGAGTAAACGAGGAGATGGAGGCAGGCCATGGTGGCTCCCGAATTCACCAGTGGTTCTAAACACACACACACACACACACACACACACACACACACACACACACACACACAATTGAATAAATAATAATAAAAAATTTGATCATCTTTCTGCCCTGAATCGGAACCTGGACATGGGCAGACCACCTGCTCCTCAGGAGGTGACCTTTGATACTTATCAGGATGCAGCCAAGGGCTGTGCAGGAAAAGCAAAACTGAAAACATCAAACCATAATTCAAAACACCAAAAACCCTATATTAATCACCTAGAACCAGACCAGCCAAATCTCTCCCCATCCTAAAGCTCAGGGAACCTTACAGAAGAGGGGGTGGCAAGATTTTAAGAGCCTAAAGATTGGAAGGACCAACGATATGCAAGATACTGCATACAAGTTAGGGCTGCAGTAGCCAGAATTGGACTTTGCCTGACCTGCACAATGACCCTGACATGTCGATGACCCCCCAAAGTCTAGCATGGATCACAGGGGAGAAGGCTCCAGGCAGAAAGATCCTTAGAGGCAAGGGATTGAACAGTCATAATAGAGTTCCCGTACTAACAGGGAGCCCTAGAAGGGGCTCTAGGCTATGCCACTGAGTCCTGAACCCACACTAGGGTGGAGGATTCAGAGAGAGGTTGGTGTTCACACAAAAGGATGCTCCAGGGGATGGGAGGGAGGAAGAGGGAGGCATTGGGAGAGGAGGAGGAAGGGAAGGGGGTGAAAGGAAGGGAGGAAGGGGGAGTGCAAGAGGGGAACACTGGGGAGGGGAGGAGGGAGGGAGAGGACAAGGGTACCTATTGAGCTTATATGATTAGGAAAAAATAAAAAGTGGGAGGAAAAATAAAATGTTAAGTATGTATAATTAAAAAATATTTGATAATTATTAATACAATAATTTTGCCCTAATATGATCTTGGCTACCAAAGACTTTTAGGAAATAGAGGACTTACTCATTTATAGAAGAAGCCCAATACTACAGTGCTCAAATGATGTAGATAAGTGCATGAGGTTACTTGGGTGCACTAGTATATAGAAGACACACTCACACAAGCTATGCTCAGCACTTAAATATTTTTGTTTCTAATTTAAATATTTTTTCATTATAGTTTTATATGCAGTAAAGGTGAAATAACCTTGATCTATAGTCCAGCAGGTATCCTTAAAATAAAAAGATAGTAAAGCAGCATCTTGTGTGTTCATTGGAGAGATGCTCGACAGGTGTTGCCAAAATTTAGAAAGCTGCAAAGGGGCTGGAGAGATGGCTCAGGGGTTAAGACTCTGCCTCGAAAGCAGAACATACTGAGTTTGGATCCCAGGTCCCACACAAAAACACCAGGCGAAAATGGCAGCAGCCTGCATTTCTAGCCCTGGTGGGAAGAGCGTGGGAAATCCCAGAGCGAAGCAAAAAGGAGGTAGAAGCAATCCAGGATGATTCCCAAAGTCACCCTTGGTCCTCCACGGGACACACAGTGCCTTCTGATACATACACACACACAAATAAATAAAAGTCTTTTTAAAACTTGCAAAGAATTAATATATTAACTTTATACTTGAATATATTTCTTTTCTATATGATCATACATTTATATAAAGATAATACTTACAGAGTTACTCATTAGTTTCTCAAGTAGAGGCCAAAAAGGTTCCTAAAGATTTGGGAGGCTTCACTTACCATTTCATGTATTTGTATTATTTAAGTGTCTTTATTTTTTTAACTTAAATTCCCTGACTTTTGAGGAGAGAAGTTCAAGATTTTCTTCAGTTCTTTTCCTATGAAAGTCTAGGGTCCTTCAAAACCTCTTCTGTCTTTCCCAATTTAATTGTATTTTATGAAACTCACCTCCACAACAATTAAAAATCATTGACCATTTTTTGCATCGTTCTGAAAATAAAATTACCTTAAAAGAAATCTTGGGAAAATATCTCAAGAGCAAGCAGTGTTTGGTATCAATAATTATGGAACCTCAACAGAACACAGGCTAAGAGAAAGACTTTTATGGGAATACTACTTACATTTAATGTTGCAACTTTACACAAAACACATCATCTTCCTCTCTATGTATCTGATTCTTCAGTCTATTTCCTTCTTTTGTAGTCTTCTTCGTGTATTAAATTTCTCATCACTTTTTGCTCTCTAAACTGCACAGTACTTGTTTGTTGTACGATTTTAATGTTTCAGAGTTACAAAATGCACATGTAACCTATCACTATCCACCTTCCAAAACTGTATCACTCACACTGAAAAACTTCCCATTTCTCCTCTATCGTTCTTTGTGACTCAGACATATGTTATCCTTTTATATATGCTAAATTACCTTCTCAATGCATAGCTGCAATCTGTCATGATTTGAATGTGAGTCCTGCCCTCGCCCCAGATGCATATGTTTGAATCCTCTTTGGAAAGGTTGTGGATGGCTAGGGTAACCTCCAAACTTGCCTCCTGCATCTGCCTCCAGCTATGCACACATCTGCTGTGTGTGATTCCTACCATAATGGACCATATATTTTCTCTGGAAATGTAAGCCAAATCAATCCCCTTTCTCCCCAATGTTGTTCGAGTGTGAGTGTACTGTCTCATAGCAGCAAACAAGAGTAACTAGTTTTTACCTTCATCAGTAAATTACCTTTAAAGAAATTTTTAAAGTCAAGAAACCCAAGTCTTTTATTTGCTCCATATATTTATTATGTTTTGAAGAATATGTCTATTGGCAAAAAAATAGTCTTTCAGATTTTTAAAGAATGTTTTTATTTCAAAATTCTTTTTAAATTCTATTTCTTCTTTCAAAACTTTTATGGTGAGGTGCCTCTCTGTTATGGGTAGACTTTTTTATGAGAAATTAGTATTGATTCTTGTGTGTGTGTACAAAATTTGGGCACTATTCTTATATTTTTTCTGTCTCTTTTTTTCAGGACTGTAACTATATGCATTTTATGACATTTATTCTTTTTTTGCCTGTGTTTTGTATATGGGTATGCACATGGACTAACTTGAGTGTAAAGGTCAGAGGGCACTTTTTGGGATTGGTTCTCTCCTTCCACATTGATTTTGAGGCAGGTTTTCTCTTGTTATGTCTGCCACTACCCAAGAGATGTGAGGCTTCAGTCAGCTGATGTTCCTGTCACTGCCTCCCATCTACCCACATTGCATCCAGATCTTTCATGTGAGTCTGGGACTTGAACTTAGGTCATCACATTTACACAGCAAACACCTTTATCCACCAAGCCATCTCGCCAGCTCTGACACGTGTGTATTACATTGCTGAGGCTGTCTTTGGAGTGACTGAGCCTCTGGTCATTATTGACACTTTTCCTTTACTTTTTTAAACTTTTATTTATTTATTTATTTTGTGCACGCACATGTACACATGTGCGTGTGTGTGTGTGTGTGTGTGTGTGTGTGTGTGTGTGTGTGTATGTGTGTGTGTGTGGCTGTCTCATAGGGGACTGTGTGTCCCTATAGAGGACCAAGGGTGACTTTGGGAATGATCCTGGATTGCTTCTATCCCCTTTTTGATTTGATCTGGATTTCTCAGGTTCTGCTTGCCAGGGCCTGAAATGCAGACCACCACTGATTCCACCTGCCATTTTTACATGGGACCTGGGAGTGGAACTCAGGACCTTCTGCATGTGAGACAGAGTCATCACTCCCCCCCTTCCTTTTTATTTGTGGATAGTATTTAATCCCATGCCAGTCGTAAAGCTTATTCAAGTCACCTTTGCAGTGGCAATTCTATTATTGAGCTCTCCCAGTGTGTGCTTTTACAGAATTTTATTTAGCATATACTGTACTTCATAGTTTCTGCTGTAGATATTTCATTTGGTTATCTCCTCACGAAGTTCATAGATTTTATTATATTCACACTTTCCTTTAAATTATTCAGCATGTTCATAGGTGCTCTCTCTAAATCCTATTTTCATTATCATTTCTGGGTCTCTTATTAGAAATATTATTTCTTCTGGTCATGGGTCACACTTCCTGGCTCTTCCCAACAGGACACACAAAATACAACAATGCATAATACAATGCTGAAATTCTAAAACACTGCTTAAGAAAGTCACGTTCCTTTGCGTGTCTGGAGCTGGAAGATCTCTCTCTCTGAACCGAGTTTTGAGGTTGGTTTCTCTGGCAGTTACCTGGGAGTTACTCATGCATGGAAAATAATTTTTCTTCATCTCATAGATTCCTTCTTTCCATGTGCTGCACACCAAAGATGGAAATGTGGTCCTTGGCAGGCTTCTGGAGTCCTTTATCCAAACACACCTTTTCCCTCTACTAACCAGCTGAGTCACCGCAGATGATTCAGCTCACTCGTGTCTGTGCTCTGACTCCTCAACCCAATGGCTCTTGTTGCATTCTTCTTGCCTGCTGGGTAGGCCTGGAAAATTCCTGATTTGAAATCCAAAACAATCACAGGCATTGCTTCCTGCTGTTCCTTCTCCCCAGGATTCTAGGCAGGATTTTGTCTGCATTTTGTCTGATGTCATTTCTCTTCCTCCTTTCCCTCCTTTTTCTTGCTCTTCCTCTGCTTCCTCATCCTCTTCCTCTCTTCTTCTTTTTTGCCTCCTGTTCCTCCTTCTCCTCTTTCCACATTATGACTATGACAGGAATACACATTCAATACTAATACTCCATCATGCTCAGAAGTACAAATGAGTCATATTTATTTAATGTAAGAACTGCAAAGTTCATTCAAACTACATACAATCATGCTATTGTACTATGATTTCCACTCAAGTTTGAATCCCAAGAAGATTAATTATATCAAGTCAGCGTAGCTTCTTCCCATCTGGTCTTATGTGTCTTTCGGGTATCTGTGACTCTTGACAAGATTCAAAGTGCCATATGGAAGGATATCTACATGGGTCCAGGTCAATAAAAGGTCTCCCAGTGTCTTCTATAGGTTAAATTTGATGTACAACATTCTCAGTCTCAAGGTCATGGATAATGAGTTATTTTGAAACTGCATGACTTTCAATATCAACTAATCCCACCCACAAAAGTATATGGGCAGATATTATGATAATGCTATCAGAAAAATAAGACACTGTATAATTTCCATTACGATGTCATGCTGACTTAGCTTAATAACAGCAAAGAGATAAAATCATTCTGATATTTAAGATAAAGACAAATAATCTCCTGACAACTCATTTTACGGAGTCCATGACAACAGCATATTGAAAGCTGGAAAGAAAAAAACATTTGCAATGACTTCAAAGTTCAGCCCTCTTATTTCAAAAACTATAAGCTATTTGTCTGAGCCTGGAAATTTTATTATGTGTCACCGAAGAGAAATTTTACACAGTCATATCTGTTCTGGGTCAAGGAAGATCTTTTATAAATCTGTAAGGAGGTTTCCTCTGAAATATACATGAGCACACACATTTACATACATGATCAGGAGGTCAAATGAAAATATAAGCTATTGTAAGATTCGCGTACACAGAAGTGAGCAAGTATTTTACAGGAAAAAAATGGCCATACTGAATGTTTTGTAATATTGTAAGCTGGGCTGGGAGATGGTTTAGTGGCTGAAGCTCTTGCTTTGAAGACAAAAGGACTGGAGTTTGAATTCTTAGAGCCCATGTGAAATGTCGGGCAGGTGCGGCTTGTTTCCAGTCCCAGCCTTGAGAAGCAGCAGGCAGAGCCTAGGAATCCCCAGAGCCAGCCAGCTGGTCAGCCAGACCAGATCGTATTAAGTGAACTCTGGGTCTCTAGTCAGGTATGAAAGTAAACAAGGATGATTCCTGATACCATATTTGGGTCTTCAGAGGCAAGTACACTTGCACATATACCTTCACACATGTGAACCCATTCATTGCAAACATTCAGGTACACGCACATGCCCCACCACTCGAACACATTTGTGTGTGTGCATACGCACACTCACACGCACACAGAGGAAATGGGGGGAAAAAGAAGAACTTGTGAACTGCTAAGGGTTTGTCACAGATGTTCAGTTGTGCCTAAATGTGTGTGGAAAAGCCATAGGAAATAAGTGACTGAATGGTTGTAATCACTGTTATTTACACCAAAGAGTGTGAGCCAGATGTGGCTCATAATATAACCCCCAAAAGTATATGGGCAGACATTATGATAATGCTATCCGGAAAATAAGACACTGTGTAATTTCCATTATATATCATGCTGACTTAGCTTAATAACAGCAAAAGGATCAAATCACTCTGACACTTAAGATAAAAAACAAATAATCTGACAGCTCATTTTAAGGAGTCCCCAACAATAGTGTAGTGGTAAGTGTATATTTTCAAGGAGTGTTAGCAACAAATATGTGTTTTATTATTCTCGAAGTCGAGATCTACTTCTCAACTAGAGAAGTAGAATAAATGACAAATGAAATTATTTTTCTTTAAAAAGCTCTGTCAATAACATAGGCAAACTGAGTAAACATCCCGCTTAAATGCACACACCACTCTGTGCAGTGGACATGAGAAGATGGATGTCACTCACCGAAGCACAAGGCTGTGATGCAGCAGGATCTTAGCAGAACTTCCCAGGCCATGCTTTCATGAAGCTTGGAAAATAGTGCTGCTTAATTACCTGTTGGGGTTTCATAAGTACATACTAATGAAATGTGACTAGGAAGAGAACAAGCAGTTCCTTTGCAAAGGTGCATGAAAATAAACTTCAGTAAAAAGAAGAACCTTATAAATGTTTGCTCATACCTTTTTTCAAAAGCAAAATAAAATATTTAATAATCTCTTTCATAAGGCATAATTTCACTCATTTTTGCCTTAGGCAAAAAAGAGACTTCTTTTTGCCAATGAGCTTACTTTGAGCCTTTTTCATATAAAAAAGGAAAGCTAAGCTAAATAGGTATAATTCTTTTTAGCAAGTGAGAGATCCTTAGACTAAATTGCAACCACATTTTCAATGTTTTTAAGTTTCAAAAAGTAAAAATAAATAGGAAAAATAATAATTCTAGGGAAAAAGGGACAAGAAAATCATGGAAAAGTCAGAGCTGCGAATCAGCAGTGAAAAATTATTTCTTGAAAAATGCAAACTGATTGGCAGTTGTGTTTCATTCTTGGGCTGGCTTGGCTTGAGCCACTGAATTATTCCACTCCAATTACTAAGGGTTGTATTTATCCAGCAAAGGGTTCCGGATTGCTCAGAATTGCATAGAGAAAGGGTCAGGCATCAATTGAGACTGGCATCCCAGGGATTTAGACTGTCTTCAACATGGCTAAATTCAAATAATCCCAGTTATGGGGGGAATAGAGATGATGCACTCTAGCTCTTCACTTTGACTCTGTGATCTTGGATTATGTGATGATCTAAGACGCTGCTCAGCAAAAACTTTGAGAATGTACCTTCCACACGTGCGACATGAGATCAATGTCCGTCCATGCCAAGAGCAGTCATATCTATATGCCGATTGGTGGTATGAACGAGAAAGGGGTGGTCTGAGGAGAGACAAACTGGTGGGGCACAGAGGCCTGATCCTCACAGGAGCAGGTGGGCTAGGGGCAACCCTGGGGTCCATAGAAACAGACAGGCAGGAGAATGGGATCGATGGAGGCTTGGGAGGGAGACACAATGGAGGCAGGTAAGGACAAGTACTCAATATGCTTGTAAAAATAGAAAAAGCGAAAAAAAAGTAGACAGGCCAGAGGGAGGCCTGGAGTCCATGAAGGTGGGCATGCAGGAGGAAGGGAGTGTGATGAATTGAAGAAGGAAGAGGAAGGGGGATGAGAAGAGGGATGGGAGGAAGTGGGGATGAGTACTCCATATCCTTGTAGAACTAGAAAAATAAAATAACTTAAAAACTAAAAAAAGAATAAAGGAAATGAAAGTCATAAATATAGGAAAGAGATTGATAGAAAAAAGGAGGTATGTTGTGTGGGCACTGGCAGGTTTGGCAGAAAGATAAGGGAGAGTGCTGGGGAAAGCAACTACAATGTATCATATATATGCATAAAATTGTCAAAGAACAGAATAAGTAAAGGGAAAAAGAATAAAGGAAACTAAATTGAATAGAAAACGATAAAGAATGAAAGAAGAGTTTAGAGTACGGTGGTCCATATTTTGATCCCAATTCTACCTGTAATGTAGTATAACCAGAAATTCTTTTTTGACGCTCTGAACTGCGGCCATTTATATTCTCTGAGCATCCCCCCGGGGTGATGCTTTGCATATCACAGTGACTTATGTAATCTTCATGAGTCTTACCATTCTGATATGTAATGTCTTCCCTTCTCTTGATGGTGGGAGGGAGTTGTGCTGCCGTTCAAGCCTAGGGCGGCATGAATAGTAGGCAACCCCTTAACACTGGAATACACCTCTAGCTCTCGTGAAATGTATTTTAAAAATAAACTCCTTTCTGTCAAATCATTTTATACTTAGAATATGTGAGTTTGGCAGATGTAAGCCATTTCCCTAGGAGCAGACAACTAGACTTTGAACCCTTATGTGTTCATTACAAATAAAAAAAAAATAAATTAGCCGTGAGAATGTTGTGGAGGATGGGCGTGGATGGACTTGCCAACCAACAAATGGAGGAAAGAAGGCAAGCAGTTCTGTGTGGTCCCTTACTCCAAGTGAAAACATTTTAGTGTCGATTTCAATTGTAAATTTCTCAACACTAAAAATGCAAGGTTCATATATTTTTTCAGATGCTTCCAGATCTAAAACAGGATGAGTTTAAGAGCCACATTTGCTTAAAAAAATGAATGAAGGTAGACATCTCATTAGCCCAAGCCTATTTCTTCAGTCTATTAACTTATATACATGCCGGTCCTCAACTCACAAAGCAATATAAACCATATTTTGTCCCATGCTCATAATTTCAGAATTAGGGAATTTTGGCTCTGAAGCTGTGAGGCTGACAGATATCTGTAGTAATTCCAAAAAAATCTAAATTTATGTGTGTCTGAGCAGAACATCGAGCATTTACATTTTCCACGACATACTCCCTATGTGGTTGATGAAATGGAAAGTCAAAATAAATTAAGGAATGAGCTTAAATGTGTAGGACAGTTTCAGAATCCTCAAAATGTTGAAGAACAGCTTTGGGTCACCTAAATCCATTTTACAACATGTTCTCTCACCATGGAAAGAAATTCCTTCAGAAAGCTCTTCATGAGGCTAAAAGAAAACAGCCAAGGAGCATGAAGATGTGTATTGTTGAGAAAGAAATCAACCGTAAGATATGCTGTGTATATGTGAATTGTGAGGAAAGAGCACATGCTTTCGGAAATTTCCATGCCGATTTGTTAAAGAAAACAGATTCTTTTTTCTAAGTCAGAAAACAGAAATACATGTTAAGATATGATGTACAAAATCATTTTGAATCTATTTTGGATGAAATGCCTTTCATTTATTTTCTTCTAAAAATACACAAAAAAACTTATTCTTTCTCCAAACAAGTCTCAGAAGAATCTGATATGAGTAAATAGCACTTTCCTTCTAGATGTGAACAAGTTTGTATTTTTCTGTTAATATCTCCTTTTAGGTACATACTGCTTTCCAAAGCTGTTCCATAACTGCTGTGGGCCACGGATTTGCTTCCCAAAATCTTGTTTCCAGACCCTGGCCTAGTGGTCCACTATTATCTAATATTTTTTCTGGAAATCTGGATAGTTCATGAAGAGCATATCACTATTACAAATGAGATAAAATCATAACTATCTGCTAGAAGATTGGAAAAGCTAAGAAAAATCAGACTTCATAGCTATTCAACTTTGGACATAATAAAAACATGCAAATAAAAGATTACAATATTACATTTTGTCTAATATATCAGAAAATAATAGCAAATTATTCTGGTGTGAATACTAGGTGATGAACTCTTTTCTCTGATGTTGAGAATATAAATTGGAACCATGTTTTTCAAAGGTAATTAGATCATACATATTAAAATATTTATATTTTTAGTTTGATAATTTTATTTGAGGATTTTTATTCCTAAGAAAATAAATTGGATGAGGTAAAACCTTTCACATACACGCATACCTGCAAGTGTGCACACACGTGTGCATGCAAATGCACGCACATATATACACACCAGTGTTTATTAAACAGTAGATAGAGAGGTCTGGAAAGATGACGCAGTGGGTAAAGAGCTCACTATGCAAATATGAATATCTGCAACCAGATCTCTAGCACCCATGTGAAAACCAAGTGTGGTGGTGGTGGACACCTGTAACCCTGACATTTAGTGTCAGAGACCAATCTGATCTAGAGGCTCCTTCACTACCCAGTACAACCAAAACAGTAAGCCCCAGCTTCAATAAAATACCTTATCTCCAAAAATACACAGGAGAGTGATAGAGGAAGATATTCCAGGTCTACCTCTGGCCCATATGTGCTTACATACATAGGTGAGTATACTCAAATATGCTCATCACACACATACTCTACACAAAAACACCACATGCATACACACCACACATAAAATGAATAAATAATATATTAAATAAAATGTAGATGTAACCTGAGTTTGTACAATGCAACTGAGGGACAACTACCATGCGTCCCCTTTGTTAAACCTTCACCACACATCGAAAAACCAAAGTTGTAAACAATATTACAAAATACAAGAATTTTTGGAGTGAGCAAAAAATAGAATATAAGCTTATATGCAGCGATATTCGAATCCTACTTGTAAGGTACGGACAGCACTGTGAAGAGCTTGAGAGGAGAGACTACAACACTGTAATCCAGATTATTTCTTAGACATAGGATGTGGGATGATTGTTTCTTCCTTCTTCACCATGCTTTTGCTGAACAGCTCCCCTAAAAGCAGTAGCTAAGAGTGTAGCTCAGGAATAGATGGAGTATATAGAATATGAAAAGGAATTAGATTTGCTGCCTGTCAAAATACTCAACCAACTCTGTTCATCTTATCCACCTTCCAGGGAGTGTCCCACTCACTATGCACTGGGTCTTCCCACATCATCAGATCATTTTCTACAGAATTGCTCAAGGCTTGTCTTCATGAACTAATCCTTACTATGTGTGCCCAAAGGTTCAGCCTAACTAACCTCCATCCCGACTTTGGAGATAGAGCAGATGCAACCCGAAAACTAAAGTGTTTTTAATATGCTAACTAGGCATTTTAGGGGATGAAATCAAGGAATTGTGCTGCCACTCTAAAATTTTAGTTTGAATATTATTATTACAACTTCAGAGATTTTTGGAGCATAAAATTCAAACTCTAGATGGAAGGGTAATGGATTGTCTCTCTCATCAACAGAATACACTCGGAAGTCCTCTGTGGACATAAAGAGGAAGGAGAGGGCGTATGAGAAGGAAGAAGTGAGAGAGAAGGGGAGAGACATAGGAACAAGTGTATTGTTGCACACATAGGAAAATGTCCCAAGGAAACCTGTTACTCTGCATGGTGGCTTCAAATATCAAAATCAATAACAGAGAAAACCATGGCCCAACAATTGCTCAGCCCTGACCTCACTTGGTCTGATGTGTCTGTTTCGTGTGGAGACAAAACATAAGTCAGTTCCTGAGTTTTCCCTGGTAATATCGCTCTACTTCATCTTTTATGCTGTGGCATAGACCTCCCAACCTCAGTGAAGCACCCCAAGCTGCTCTTTTATTTTAAATCCAGAGGCTTCGCAGATACCCGAGTAATCCCTGTGTGCTGTTGACAGATCCATCCACCTTTGATGGTCACCATCAGGGTGGATGTGGACTCACCTAGAAGAACCCTCTGGCTGTGTGAGGTTTAACTGAAGGCACAAGAACCACCCTGAATGTGGGCGGTACCATCCCATGGGCTGAGGTACTGGACCAAATAAGCCGGAGAAAGTGAGCCGAGCACCAGCGATGGTCTCTCTGCTTCATGACGGAGTTATGATGTGACCAGTCCCTTCATGTTCCTGCTGGCCAAGCCTTTCCACCATGATAACCACACCCCCCTCGAATGGTGTGTCCCAATATATATGTCAGAGTTAGATCAGAGTTAGATACAGGTGTCAACTTGAAGCTCGAGGGTTTGAGCTCTGGGCACATCCATAAAGAATTAGTGGTTGAGTTTGGGCCCGAGCAAGCCCACAGGAAATTGTCTAGTTGATGGAGAAGGTCCAGGCCTGGCGGTGGGACTAATCCCTAGGCAAGTGAATAAGATGTAGATAGCCTTCTGTAGCTCGGCCAGATGTGCTGGTTTGACAAGGGAGAATTGTTCCCTCTCAATGGTCCTGTGGAGATGATGTGGCCAGTTCCCTCAGCTCCTGGTTGTTGGTATGAGATCTTCTGCCAAATTGGACAAGGAACTAAGAATTATAAGCCAAAATGAAAGCCCTTGTTCCCTTAAGCTGTTTGGCCATGAATTTCTCAGCAACATGAAGGGCTGGCTGACTGCTACAAAATCCTGCCTTTACATTGCTTTCCCTGCCTTAAGTGACAGTAATGAGAAAAGTAAACACTATGTTATTTATCTCCACCTGTAGAGAGGAAATGCCGAGTCCTAGAAACTTCCACAACTTTAATGCTGCCGCTTGTGATTTATAGCAGACACTCAAAAACACCTACTTTGAGCCTGTACAAGGGGTGATGCTCTTACAGGAAGCTCTAAAACTTCCCCATAGCTGCCATTGGCTGAGCCCTAAACATTTGTTCTACGGGCACTCTCCCATTGACATCCTAAGTTCATTGGAGAAAATGGAGGTGCCTGGAAGTCTCTGGATATATCCAATAGCTAGTATTACAAGATGAGTTTTGTGATATGAATTAAAATCTGGCATATCAGTTGCTGAGTCCGAGAGAACATGTGTCAAAGACAGGGGAGTATAAACACACATTGAATCCTTCAAAGGACAGACCATCAGTGCATTGCAATAATCCAGATATCCTAGCTTTTTATCCCACACATCCCAATTAGATCCTATTTCTTTTCTGCCTTAATCACATTTCTTTGGGAGGAGATAGGAATTGTCTTTTCTAGGCTGAAGAGTCATTGGGGATCCTGAAACTTGCAAAAATAGCTTTGCAATGGAAATTAACGTCTGTCTAGCTCCGGCCTATTATTCTCCTGCTAGACCTTGATTCCCATGGCTTCTGCTATGCAAATCTTCACTTTGCGAATATTAAGTATTACATTTCCTTTGTGTGGCAGCATCGTCACCTGGTCTGAGTGAGGCCTAGTACCAAGCCTAGAGTCAAAATTGTCACAAGTCTTGTCTTATTTCATTCATTTCTAACCACCAGAGACAAACATCCTGCCCCTCCCTCCACTTGACAAATGAGGTGATAGGAATCATGTCAATGAGGCAGCGACGCAAAACTGGTGGTAGATTCAGAACTGGTTCGCAGATTTGACTGACACCAGAATGTCTAATTTAACCTCAGGCACCAGACATAACTCAGAGCTGATCTGCAGGATGGATGGGGGCAGAATCCTGGTTTTCCAAGGCAGACATGATTTCAAATGAGCTTTGTAAGTAAGCACAATAATGTCTGATAGGACTGTAACATCCCCCTACTCCCCACCTCGAGAGAAGCCATTATAAATGTGCAGGTGTTTGGAAAAAGGTATACCTAGATCGTGTCTTCTGCAATATTCTATCTATGTGACCCTAGCTAAATTGGACCACCTCTCCAAGTCTCAAATGCATGGATGTACAATAGTACCTGTTCCTGAGGGGGAGGGGAGATTGGATTGGGATAAGATAATTCATGGGAAACATCACACCATGCTTAGGGTAAATGTCCCTCAAAGAAGAGACAACATTATAAATTGCTATAATTAATATCTTGGGAACTTTGCACTTCTCCATACAAATTTTCGACATCAATAAAGAAGGCGGCAATGGTGTAATCAGATCGATTCTGGATGATCCAGATATAGCAGGGCAAGGATGCATCCAGCCTTTTTTATCACTGGAAAAAGGAAGGTGGGAACTTCTGAACAGGTATGTGATACACACAGAACTCCTGGCACAAGTAAACAATAGGGCTGGAGAGATGGTTCAGGGGTTAAAGCCTTTGTTTCACAAGTAAAAGGACCCGAGTTTGGATACTCAGATCCTACATAGAAATGTTGGAAAGAAATGGTATTTCTCGCCCTGGAAGGCAGAGCCTGGGAAACCCCAGAGCAAAGCAATAAAGAGGCAGAACGATGTTTCCTTATGTGACCTTTGAGCATCCACAGGCACACACACTCAAGTTTCCTCTTGCACACACACACACACACACACACACACACACAGAGGAACTAACCAATAAATCTTGTCAATACTGTTGCATAAATAGACTGAGATTGGACAAAAATAGCCTCATTTTATGCAAAATTTATCAAATTTTTGACACAGATATTTATCATGACAGGTAACTAAAGTTACCTTTCTAGAACACATGTGAAGAGCAACGTTAATGATGTAACTGAATCCTCCTTCCTTTATCAGGAACACACTTCAGTTTAACACCAGGAAACTGAAGCAGCTGGAGTTGATGAAGCTCTCTACAAACTCCCTTTATATGAAATGGAAATGAAATTAATTACTTAAACAGGGAGGAACCAAATCACTACTCTTAATACTGCTACAAGCAAGTTGTCGTGAAGAGACAATTATGAATACATTGTTGGACTACTGAAAACTCAGTCCCTGATTACAAAGAGAGTTTTCTTACAGAATCATCAAAGAGACCATATAAAACATTACTGCACTAGCCTACAAACATAGGCTATTCCTTTGTGTTCCCAGAAAACAGGTCCTAACCTGAAATAAGCCAGAAATTGTACACTAACTATGAGTATAAAAATTGAGTCAGATAATTTGAACCTCTCAAGCCCAACATATTTGACTCATTTGTCTATCTTTGCATTATGTTGCAGATGAATTTGGTTTTTCCATGAGAGGCAATAGGAATTTGACTTTCTAAACTATAATTTTCAAAGGTGCTCTTAAACCATGTAAGCACATAGAGAAGCAGTTTTTGCTATACAGACTAAGGGATCATTTGTATGCAATCTCCCTTATGCTTTCAAGTTTAATTTAGTGACACTGCTCTAGTCTGATGATCACAAAGCACAAAGCATGGTGTCAGAACTTTCATGGATCTTAATATCATGACATGGTCCACTTCAAAAGACTGACAAAATATCTCATAGGAATATCATAAACAATCACACTTTAATAATTTAGTTTGATTCACAAAACTCAAAAGATATGAAGACTGGTAACTTTGCTCATGCCTTGGGCTCATTCAAGGTCACGTGATCCAACTCAAGATACCACACTAACATTCAAGAATGTGAATATGGGGTAGTAACAATGACTGACCACTGTTTCTCATGATCCCACAGTCAACTTTCATTTATGTATCAGGACCAGAACTGAACCAAATGGCTATCATTAACATGAAAGATACATGGAGAGGGAAGCATATAGATTCTCCCAGGATATTATCACTTAAAAAGAGTAACAGAGAAAAAGGCTATAGTATCTTTCAAATTAATGAATTCATAGAACTCACCATATTTGAAAGAAGACAGCCCACATCTACATAAAGTTAAGTTTTTCAAAATGTGGCCGATTAGGAATTTGTATTCCTTGTTCAATTTTGATGGCAACACTCTCATTTGAGAACTGATTTCCTAATGTATTTGTGTGCCAAGTCTATTTATAATCTTTGAGACAAAAAATAAAGCTCTACAGTTCAAACACCAAATAAAATCTTTTAAGGAGTGGGCTGGAAACTTCCTTTAAAGGATCAGGAAGCACATATTTAAGGATTGTTGCAGTTACTTTTCTTGCTGTTGCTGTGAGACAACATACATACAAAACCTAAGGGCAAACGAGAGATTTATTTGGCTTACAGTTGCAGAGGGAAGGCATAGTCCATCTTGGCAGGAAAGGCATGGATGATTGGTGGCAGAAATTGCAGGCTGCTCAAGTTACAACAGTCATCATGGAGACAGAGAAAGCAAGGAGGAAACCTCAATAGGGCTGGGCTACCAAGACTTCAAAGTACATCCCCTGTTGTGACAAGAAGCTCCGCCTCCCAATGACCTTTCCAAGCACCGACGTCAATGAAGGATTCAAACACATTAGCTTATGAGGGACGACTCACATTCAAACCAAGACAAGACTTCCAAGCCAGGAGGAATTGCTCAACTCTGCTATTGTAATACCAAGGAAGGCAAGGATACAAACGCTGATGGGCTTTTAATCCAATAAAACTTTATTTACAAACATAGCCAGAACACAAGAAAGAATCCACAGCAACTGTGTACTTGAAAACTTTATCTTCCCAGAATGTCGATGTGATTTCAAAGTTCTCCCTGTGACCTGATTCTTACATTGTGTCCTTAAATATTCAGAATCTCTTAACTCCGACTCAACAGCATTTTTCCCAAGTATGGTATCATCATAATAGAATAAAATGAAAATGATTCCAAAAATAACCCCAAGTTAATTGTGCAGATGAGAAAATATACCCACCCACCCATCAACCAATGCCAAATTGTCTGGATCACTGATGAAAGAGCAACTAGGTCCAAAATTGAAAAAAAAAATAGCTTCAATATATGCAGAGCAGTATTGCTCTTATTAACATCATCCTACCAAACATTCTAGAGGAAAGGGTCCATGACAAAACAAATCACAGCAGATATTTCCTTTACAAAGTACATGAAAAGTAAAACAATTAGTGTACTCTGTTCTATCCAGTAGATATTTTCTAGCCTTTCCTTATACGGTACCTGGTATTCATGATTCTACTCTGTCTCCTAGCATGTTTTACTTGGTGGCAAGAACAGCTTAAGTCTTTTCCGAGACTTTAAAACTTATCATTAAAAACAAAAAAGAATTTTTGGTGTGTCTCAAGGGACCCCCTTCTGGCCAAGAAAATAAAACCTTGACTCGTTCTTCTCGTTGCCTTGCCATGTTTCCCCACTTGTATCTAGAAAAAAAAAAAAACAGTCTATAATATGCAATGATTTAGAATTAATATACCAATTCCCCAGATCTTCTAATGAATTCGTTTACACTTGGGGATGTGAGCAAGGCATCTGTTCATGAATAGCAGAATGATGACCAAGTCCTGATAGTGAGGGCACACTGCCATCTTTCCCTGAAATGCGTCCCGGCTGAGAAATCAACTGCCTCAAGCTTGGATTTTCTTGTGGTTTTTTTTTTTACCATTAAATATAAAACTCTTTTGGACATTTTCATCCAAGCCACCTACCTTCACCCCCGCTGTCTGTCATGTGACAAAGAGAATGCTCTAGCAGGTAAAATTTCCCTCGTGCATATGCCTGGGAACTTTATATGAGAAATTAGCATGTAATTGAATGACCATTAATGTTCCAAGTTTTAGAAATCTTTTTTAATCCCAATGGGTATAATTGACACCTCTTAATCTTTCATCCGCCAAAAGCATGAGAGGAATCACGTTCTAACCCCCACAGTACCTCAGCGAGAAGTCTGGATATCAAAGGAAAAGATACAACTTTCAGTTCATTCATTTGTTACTCATTTATCAAATATTCCATGCATTAAAAATTCAAACAAATCTATTTTTATATGCTTAAAAACTGATATTTTTCCACGAATATCAGATAGTCATGGCAACAAGTATTATCTGTCAGCAATGGCTCACACAAACTCCCCTTGGGGACTAACGATGGTCACGATCCCAACTCCTCTCTTGAAATCTGATAGCCAGGCAGCGCTGGTGACTTTGAGATGGACACCAGGGTCTGCCAGGGACCTTGACATCCACTGGAGCTCTTGCCATCTTATGCCAGGCTCGGGTTGAAATTGTTAACCCGATGGCAGAAGGCTGTACAATCACGCACATTTTCCAGGCTGCTCCAAGCCTTCTTGCCAATAATTTTGCACGGTTGCAATCCCTGAGTGTGTAGGCAAGTAGCCAGTGTGATGGCCCACAGTGCAGAATGTCCCTGGCGCTTACAGACTCACGGCTGTGAGTTGGGATGCATTTATAGAAGCTTGCATTTATAGAAGCTCATTTGTCCTGGGTATTTTCTTCACCATTATATTAGATACATTTATGTGACTGTTGCATGTTGTTGCAGTTCACCTGCATGGTTGCTGATAAATGACTATCAAATGGCTTAATGAACAAGGGGTTTATTTTCTCTTACAATTATTGGTAATAGTTCTTAGTCCAGCTTGATGGAGAGCTCATGTTAACACCAAGGCGGAGGGAACTGGCCACACCATCTTTACATAATGGCTGAGAGAGGGATGATCCTTTCTTGCCAGACCAGCATGTTTGGCCAAACGTACACAAGGATGCCAACTTCCTCAACCAGCTCTCAGTATTTTATTCACCTGTTCAGGCCCTAGTCCCACCCACCATAGGCTGGGTCTTCCCCATCAGCTACACAATCTCTTGCAGGTTTGCTCTGGGCTTAGCTCAACCATTAATTCTCTACAAATGTGCCTAGAGCTCAAACCCTCAACTGTCAAGTTGATACCTGTGTCTAAGTATGACACATGTTAAGGGAGGAAAGGTTGATTTGGGCTCATGGTTTCAGAGGGTTCTTGGGCCATGGTGCTAGGACAGCAATCAGGGCAGTGCGAACAACTGCAGACCATATACAGGGAGCAAAACTAGAATCAGAGCTGTGGTACATGTTTACTTCAAAGGCCCATTCCCCTGGTGACCTTCTAGAGTCATGTAAAGGTTTTACAACTTCCCTACATACCACCAGCTGGAGAACAAGAACTCAAAATGTAAGTTTGTGGGGAAACATTTCAAACTCTGTTAACAATCACCATGCAAAGGAATCTTCTGAAGCACACAACATGAAGTCTACCAGCAGGTAAATACAAGAACATGGCTGTGCTTTAGGTATTTAAAATCAGGAGGAGACAAAATTGAAGACACAAGAGATACACTGAGATGTTGGTTTTTGCCAGGGAATTAAGAAGGGATGGTTTGGGTATCTGTCGCAGCTACTTTTCTTTTATTGCTACGAGACGACAAGGGAGAAAAGAGAGATTTATTGGTTTATGGTTCCAGAGGGGATGTGGTCTATCATAGTGGGACTCATGTAGGAGAAGACATGGCTGGAGGCAGAAACAGGGGGCAGGTTAAGGTCACTGCAGAGAGAAAGAGCAAAGGAGGCAAGAGTGGGTTACTACATCTTAAAGCCCAACCCTCTGTGATGTCCCTTTCTCCAGCAAGTCTTCATGTCTCAAAGGTGCCACAACCTTTCCCAGAATTAATACCAGCTAAGATTCAAATACATGAGCCTGTGGAAGGCAACTTATAATCAAACCATGACAACATCTATCAACAAGTATGTCATGCTGCTAGTCAAAATGTTCTCCCTTGGCAGACCATGGTTGCAAGTTCCCACCTCAAGTAGTCAGAGATTACTTTGAAGTGAAGGCAGGTAATCCCAGTCTCCCTTTGTCTTTCCACAGTGCTTATGCAACTGCTGTATGCAACCCAGCACTTCCATAAATATTGAGGGAATGAATGGAGCGTGTTCAACCCTTGCCTATGTTTAGACATTTTGACTGGCTTCCCAGGAATCCACCCACAGCTACAATAATTAGATGCTTTTAGACTAATGACTGTGTTCAACTCAGCCTTGATCTTCAGTCCTCAGCATATTTATGATGATTATGAAGTATTAACATTTGGCGATGATCTCTGACATGGCAGACCTTTTGCTCAGGGTCATAAGAACATTTGCTGTTGTTGTTGCTGTTAATCATCACAACAAATTAACGATGTGAGTGTTACCATTATTTCTCAGAAACTCTGACTTAAAGAAGCAACTTGTCGGGCTAGAGAGATGACTCAGGGGTTAAGACTCTGCCTTATAAGCAGAAGGTCCTTAGTTCCAGTCCCAGGTCCCATGTAAAAATACCAGGCAGAAATGGTGGTGCCTGCATTTCTGGACCATAGTGGGCAGAGTTTGAAAAATCCCAGAGCAAAGCAAGAAGGAGGAAGAAGCAATCTAGGATGATTCCTGAAGTTACCCTTGGTCTTGGTCTCCACAGGGACATAGAGTATCCTCACACATACACACACACACACACACACACACACAAACAAACAAATAAATAAATGAATAAGTAAATAAATAAAATAAAGTTTAAGAAAAAAAGAAGCAACTTGTCTGAAGGGGGAAATTTGAGGAGTGGAACTGAGATTCTCAAACTCCACTTCCTGTGGCCTTTCTTCTACACATCTTGCCTATTGAAGTACATGATTGAGAGATTCAGGAGATGGCTCAGCAGGTAAAAGCACTTGTCACATAAATATAAGGGCCAAGTTCAAGGCCCCACGATCCATGTAAAAGCAAAATGCAGACATGGGCATCTGTAACCCCAGCATTCCTGCCAGAAGACGGGAGCAGAGACAGTAGAATCCCTGGAAGCTCAGGAATCTGGTGTATCAGAAACCCTGTCACAAGGTGGGACATATGGAAGGAAAGACAGCAGAGACTGTCTTAGAGTCGTTCTCTGACAGCCATAGGTATACCTGCATTCACATAGGTGAACATGCTGTCTCTTTCTTGCTTACATATGGACACATGCGTGCATACAGGGATACATACATACATGCACATCTTTATTCACAGACATAGAGCAAGAACTGAGCTTTGCTCAGAAAGATTAAAAAAAAAAGTGAGCACAGCTGGAAGATGTCTACTGGTTTAGGTCACTTCCTCTCCCCAAGCCTAGATTACTTTTTTCCCTATATCAGCCACTACATGAAGCGATTACAGTACATTGAAATCGAATGATATTAAAAAGTCTGTGTGTCACTTATACAAACCACATTACAGAAGTACTCAGTAACCACGTGTGGGTCATGATCTGAGAGTTTGGATACAAGACCTGGTAATTTTCATGCCACATTCCAACAGATAGTCCTGGCCTAGGAGAAAAAAAAATTCTTGCTTTCTAGCATATAGTTGGAAATCTAAATTGCAATGCTTTTATAGGGTAGAAGGAAAGTAATATGCAGCCAGCTAGAGTGGGAATGCAATACTTCTCATTTGCCCTGTTGAGTAAAATGTGGTCTTTTGCTTATCATGGCTGACTGTCCATCTCTGTAAGCTAAGGTCCAAGGCCTCCCACTCCCCAGAGACAATGGAAATGGATGTGCAATGATTTGGCCTCAAGTCACTGTCTTTACCCTTAACTTTCAAAAATTCACTATAAGAGCAAGGGATTGGTTTACTGTCCAGAAGAAAGCAAAACCATTTGCTCCTCTCCAAGATCAAAATCAAAAATGGTTTGCTAAAGGGCCAATTGCAGCTTCCCAGGCTGTCCCACATCTACTTCTGGGATCCCAGAGCGCTGTGCACCAGAGGGTATGCCCTTGCAGTAAACAAGCAGGAGTGCCCTCTGGCTTGGATGATTTCCCATCACTTTGGTTTGCCCTCTCAGGTCTGAAAAGGTGCGCTGGCCACCTTCAGATAATTTTCATTTTCCATTAAGAAAAAGAAATCCCAATGTCTTTTATTAAAATTTTTCATCATGCATATTACACTCCGATTCTATTTTTCCCTGAAAAGGACTGATTAAGCCAGCAGGTAGCAACTGAATCGTGTTTAAAACTCAGTGTGACTGGAGCACATTATTTCTTTTTTCTTAATTTTTTTAAAACTCCTTGAGCAAGGCGGCCTTTCTGCTTCTTTATGCAGTGGTTCTCCAATAGTCCACTTCACCCCAAATGCTCGTGTTGGTCATTTCACTCCCCACGAAGGACTCATAGAAAAAAGAAGAAGAAGAAAAAGAAGAAAAGAAAAGGAAAGAAAAATTCAAGATGCCCTAGATTATTTTCTTAATAAAAATGTCAGGTACAGTGACTTTCCAGAAACAAATCGTTAGGAGCTATGAACTCAGAGTGTAAGGTCTGCATGGCTGTTGTTGTGCTATTGGATATGTCTTATGGGCTCGTTGTAACTTGCAGCAAAGTCAAAATAATAGCGCTTCTGTAGTAATAATACCTTAGCCATCTAGAGTGCTTTTCATCCACCGTTTGCCTCCGGCTTTTTACATACTATATATAGATGGTGCTTCAACCTCTTCTGAAACCCAGCTAGCTTTGCGGTGGAACCAGTCATCTTCTCTCTGCCAGCCATATTACACAACGGTTTTCAGGAGGGAAAATGAAGAATAATTTCTCCTGTTGAAACTCCAGGAAGAATTTCTGAGTGGGAAGAATGTAATTTCTAAGTTAGAATTGGCACTGACACCGGGACTTAACACCCCGATTCATATGGAAAGTGGGCGTGGACTCCTCAAAGAACACAAGGGGTCACAGATCTGGTTTGAGGCCTCAAATGATTAATTACAGCATTTACGAAAATGAAAGCTATTTCCCAATATGACTTCTTGCTTTTACCTGTTCAGCTGGAGAGGACCTAAGGGTTCCCCCCACCCCCAACACGCCCCATTTTTTTAAAGAAAAAATAATTACAAAAATACACCTTTACTTTGAACCATGCAAATGGTCAACAAATGGAAGAAATGTATGTTCAGCTCTGTTGGGCTCTGGTGGGGGATATATGTGTCATTTTATAAGTAATTAATTCTTTTTCAGAGTTTATGATTTTTTCAGAGAAGTCTAAAAATTAAATATGAAAAAGGCAAGAAGCAAAAAATAAAATCTACTGGAGAACACCATGGAAGTTCATGCTTTGAGATTTCCACCCTTGGCTTCTCAGAGGATTTTAGTATAATAAAAGAAGCGTGAGAAAAAGGAAGAAGGGATGAGATAGGTAGGAAAGGGTTGGTTTGAGCAGCTGTCCTGTAAATACAAAGAAAACAACATGAAAGATAACTTTATCTGTCACACTAGAAAATGACAAGAAAACTCTTTTCTCTCAGAATGATCCTCAATACCTTCATCAGACTCTGTAGGAGAGAGTCAGATAGCTTGTTTTTGTGTCATTTGCATATGAGGTGGGAGGGATTTAACAACTGATCCAACTACAAATTAAGGGGAAAAACTCAATAAAACTTTACAGTAAAGAAACCCAGCATCTCTCCCCACCTTTGGCCTGTGGTATAATCTTTACAACACAAAGCTGTCCATGTCCCAAGTTCTCATTTCAAATGAAATTATTATGCAAGCATCAAATCCCTGTTTTACAGAATTGCCACCTCCTCCACAAAACATTCCAATAAAACATTTTAAAGACTCGTCAAAGCAGAGCCATGAACTATTAACATCCTGGGTTCACTATACCAGATGATTCTGCTTTTCCTTGAGTTAACAATTTGAAGTTCAGTGAATGCCAACAGTACCCTCCAGTTGGGACCACCTCACCATATTTTGCTATGGCAGCATCCACCATGAGGCAAACATGCTCTTAGTTGAGAAGTTGAATGCAACCTGTAAATACTGGAGAATGGTTGTCAGTGAGTCAGGAAAGGGCACACATCTGCATGCAACCAGGAACAAAAATGATCAAGAGTTAAGAAGTATGGGCTGGGTGTAGTGCATAGAACATCTCTAATCCCAGCACTTGGGAGACTCAAGAAAGAGACCATGAACTGGAAACCAGCCTGGAATGAAGAGGTGTGGGAGAGCGCGTGTGTGTGTCCTTGCAGGTGTGTAGGGGGAGACAAAAAAGCAAGAGAGAAAGAGACAGAATATCAACATGAAGAGAGAAAGGACACATTTACTTGCCTCTTCATTTAATTTTAATTCATGTTCTTGGGATTTGCTGATAGACATTGCCTGATTTATCTCATTAAGAATTTTAAACTTGAGCTGGAGAGGTGGCTCAGGGGTTAAACCTCCGCCTTGCAGGCGGAAGGTCCTGAGTTCAGATCCCAGATCCTACGTATAGACGCCAGGCAGAAGCGGGGGCGGCCTGCGCTTCTGGTCCTGGTAGGGCGGAGCCTGTGAATCCCGGGGCAGAAGGAGGTGGAGGCGTCCATGGTGGTTCGCGAATTCGTCCGTGGTTTTACACACACACACACACACACACACACACACACACACACACGCACAAGCACATACACACGCATATGCACATAGTTGAATAAATAATAATAATAATAAAAATAAAATTAAAAAAAGAATTTTAAACTTGAGGGACTGTGGAAGAAGCTTAGTGTGCAAAGAGATCGTCTGCAAGCATGAGGACCAGTGTTCGGAGCTTCAGCACCCACATAATAAGGGTAGACATGACAGCTGCCTGGAATCCCAGCCCTTAGGAGGCAGAGATAGAAGATCCCCTGGGAAAGCTGACTAGCTAGTCTAGCTGAAGCAGCAAGCTGCAGGTTCACTGGGAACCCTGCCTCAATATGTAAGGTAGAGAGTGATCAAAGAAAACTGACCAACATCAGCCTTAGGCACATGCACATACACACCTCCATACTTGTGTGAACACACTGCACACACTCACATATGCAAATGAAAACAGAATGAATGGCACACTAACAATGTTTCAAAATCTATCCTTTCATTCTCACCATCTTGGTTTTGTTTTTAGTGACAGGATTCTACTATGTGGCTTGAGTTGATCTCGAAGTCTCCAAATTGAATGATCCTCCTGCTTCAGCCCTGTCCCCCCAAGGTGCTGAGACTGCAGGCACATACCACCATGCCCATTATTTGGAATTCTTTCCTTCATCCAGCAGTTCATAAGGAAGTCAGGATATATGCTTTACTTGCTGGTTGTTCACAGTAAGGAGTCATCTCTCAGTGACCACATGAGCTTCTGCAAGCGCCGTCTCTCCAATGCCCAAAGTTCCTCTTTCAAAGAATCGTATTAGTGAGCATGATGTAAGCACTTCGTGCCTCTCTTAGCTGGGCTGACATTGCTTCTGGGGCTTCTTAGTGCCCCAGCTTCCAAAATACACTTAAAATATTAAAGTAATACTTCTTTGATAATTCTAATTCAAATGTAATACCATAAGACTCTTTAAACTTGTATTCTTTAATTTGTGCTTGCATTTTTTCAGATTAATTGTATCCACAAAATTATTTGTGCTGTACATATTATAATCTCAAGCCAATAACATCATAGCATGTGAACTTTAAAATATCTAGTAGTTCTTTAAGTTTTTTCCCCCTATATGTATATGTATATCCAGGTGAGTATATATAGTCAAAGCACTTTGGTCTAGAATTATTCTCTCAAGCATGTTATGCCACAAACATGTGATCTAGAAATATTTGCATTATTCTAGATTTTAGAATGTCTTTCTTGCTGATGTGAATTTTTTTAATAATATATAAATGTTGCCTCTAACATCAAAGCTACTTAACAAATTACACTGAGAGATGTCTCAGTTCCATTGATCCATTTGTCTTTTGCCTTGGTGCCATTTTTATTAGCTTTAATTGTTCTCAGTGTTTATTTTTAAAAGCATCAGCAAGCTGATTTCCCATTGCATTTTACAGCTTCTCTGCAGTTGCGTGGGTTCCAGGGACTCTCCCACTCGTGAGCCAACAGCCTCACCTACTTAGGCGCCTCCTCATCTGCTCTGAGAACTTTTCTATTACAGCAGTCACCTTTTGCTCACCTAATTATGGATATTGTAAATGATGACTAGCAGTTATTTTTCTATTGGAATATTCAGCTTTTGCTCACCTAACTGCAGCTATTTTATGATATTTTGTCTAGAATTGTTTTCCTGCCAAACATGTCCCAGTAAGTTTTTCTGACTTGTCATTTGTTCCCTACTGGTTTGGGTATAGGTCATCACACAAAAACATCTTTATGTTTCTTTATGACTCTGAGTTTTCCATGTGGCTTAGACTCTTCTTCTTTATCTGAACCATATTAAAACATTCCCCTTGCCAGGTGGAGTAGCATCTGTTTCTTACTCTACTACTTGGGAAGCTGAAGCAAGAAGCTTATGAGATCAAGGTCAGGCTGGGCTACTTAGTAAGATCTTATGTTAAAACAACACAAACAAGCAAAAACAACAAAAAAAAACCTAAATAGGTTTCCTATGTTAAGATTAAAAAAATTATTTTTTCTCGATCTAGAATCTATTCCTCTTCTTTCTACGAAGTGAGGATCCAAGACTCATACTTACCTTCACTGAATTAATGTATCATTGCATTACATTTTATTTTTCTAAATATAGATACATATGTTTCCTCTGTTCCCATATCTACCTCTTTATATACCAATGCGTTAGAGTTTTGAGTACATAAATTTCTTCTAGATTTTAACTTCTAGAAATTTTTAATTACTTTCCTATCAATGTAACCTTTAATATTTTTGAGTGAACATTCTTCTATGTGGAAACAAAGATCATTTTGCCTTTTATTTCTCTTCATGAAAAACCTTGGAAAGAACTTCCTGTCTCTTAATTGATGTTATATTTTATTCCACTATTAAATTTTCTGTGACAGATACTCACATGTTAAATTATACTATCCAAAAGTGTTGAGCCTTTACTTTTTTGTGGTTTAGTTTTACGTACCTCGACAAGAGTCCATAACAACATTATGTATTATTACAATGATGTTACAAAGATTTTCCATGACATTGGAAAAAAAATGAAACCAATAAAGTGAAGAAATTAAAGTATTTGGATAGCACAATGTTGATGAAGTTAAAATTGTGCAGAAAAGGCTGGTGAGAAATATTCAAAAACATTAACAGCATGACAAACCTGGAAGAAAGTCTGGGGACAAGCTCCATGCACCATCTTTAAGATTCCACCTTGTCCAAGTATTTCACGTTCTCTGTTCTCCACGTGTGTCTGCACATGGAAAAAGTCTATAAACGCTTCTGTTTTGCCTTCTGAAAGATGTAGTAAAGTCGGAATCCTAGAGCAAACAGTGAAGCGTAAGTTCACCAAAGTCCTTTTTTTTTTTGGTCACAGAAAGACGTATAAAAAAAAAAACCTGGAAGGTCTCAGGGTGTAACATCGCCTGAGCGGTATCTGAGTCGGTTCCAGTCCAATTAGAGCCAGGACGAAGCGGGCGCTGCGTTTGATATGGTAGTGCGAGCTGGATCCCGGGCAGAGGAGGGGAGCGTCCTGGTGTTCGCGAATTGTCCGTGGTCACACCACACACGACACACAACACATCACACGTTGATAAAAATAATAATACAAACATTAAAAACAAAATAAAAATACAATAAAAAAAAACTTCCTGACAAGGCATCGATGGATTCGCAAATTCTATAGCCTGCAAATGTGTATAGTCTTCCTGAGAAACTGAACTTACAAGACACCAGCCACTTCCACATGGCAATGCCGAGTCTGGAAGTTAAGCATCAGATGTCGAGTATTTATGTTTCCATCCCCACATATAATAAAGATTTTGTGTGGAAATTGCCTGAAATCATCAACTAGTCAAGAACATACTAGAGCTAATGCTTATTTAACTCAAAGGAAATCTCTGAGAAGTCTCTAGAAAGAATGTCAATGAAGGCTAAATTGCCAATTGAAAAATTATTACCTCTAATAAACTCAATCAACATGTCATTTGTTGTCTCTTCTTCCAATGCATACTCTCCTTGGATTCTTTTGAGGTAGGGAGCTGAAAACTGGAACTATTAGGTAGTCAACAGGTGCAGGCTGAAAAGAACAAAAATGACTTTCAAAGTCAGCACTTTTTCACCTTCTTCTTTTGGAAATCATATGACAACAAGTTAACATACTTTTTTAATGTCTGTAAACCCTATTTACAATGAAGCAAAGAGAGAGAAAGAGAGAGAGAGAGAGAGAGAGAGAGAGAGAGAGAGAGAGAGACTCAAAGATAGGTATCTGTGCTGTCCAAATAGTTGACAAAGGGAAGAGACTAAGAGAATCAAATTATGGGATAACTGGTTATCCCAGGAATCATGCGTGTCAGCTAGAGCCCACAATGATCTAGTTCCTGAAAAGGAGAGACTCACACTCAGTGAAAGCACCCTAACCCTAACCCTAAGATCAGTTGAGACCATACCTGGCAGTAGAAGCACTCTGAAAACTGGTCTGTGTCAAACAACAGAGGCGCTGGGCCTGGCCATGTAGTTACTGAGGAGTCTTCCTGTACAAATGGCGTGTTTGTCCCTATGGTGGGAGAGAAGAATGGTTCTTTCAGGTTTGTCTCAGGAGTCTGAGGGGGTAGAGGATCCCCTCTGCCCACCCAGCCCATGTCTAGCCTGAGCCCTCACAACATCATCAACCCTCCTACAAATATAACATCCAACTTATTCCATGGCAAGCAATGCTAAAGAGAGTCAAGAACGTCACTGACGTAAGGATATGACAAGACGTCCTCATTCCAGAGTAGAATCAATGGAGGTCTAGCTCGAGGGTGAACTAGAATCTGACTCCCACCCCAAAGCAGGAAGGGCTTCTTGGTCTGAATGTCAGAAACACAAAGGGAGTCCTAGGCAGCCACCCAGCAGCCACTGGCATCATCCCCCTGACTCCGGCTAGACTAGCATCAGAAGGAAAGGACCATAGTTGTGATAGCTAGTTAATCCTGGCTGTCAACTTAACACACTTGGCATTAACTAAGATCAGTTGAGACCATACCTGGCAAGATCAGGTGAGACCATCTGAAGAGATGATCTGGATAATACAAAGATCAGCCCTAGATCCCATCAGAGCTTCCATATGTATCCCACTGGAATGGCCCAGCAGGGACCAGATAAAAGGAGCCACAGAAGAGAGATGCTCCAGGAATACTCCAGACATGTGGCTATCTGCTGCGGCTTAGTCTCCCTACAGCTTCAGCCACCGGCCATGTCACTGCCACCATAAAAGTCTGTTCTCCCCTCTGGAACTGTAAGTTGAATAAATCTCCCTTTCTCCCTTAAGTTATTTGACTTTGGGTGTTCTCTCACAGCAATAGTTAAGAGTAAATGTTACAATGTTTTTCCATCAAGTGTCTTTCATATTTCAAATGTCTTTCAATCAAAACTCATCAGTTACACCAAAAAGTCGAAAGCATTTACCTTGAGTCAAAAAGGATAAACAAATAGTGAGTGGACAGCGATTATAATTATCTGGCAAGGATTGGAAGGTCAGTTTCAGAAAAATGTTTCAACAAACAATCATGTTGCACACCTAAAACTTTGACATGAACAATAAAACCGAAAGTCTCGTTACAGCAATCTGCTAAGAAGAACCAAACGAAAACCTTGGAACTGAAATAAATAGTAGCCAAAATTTAATATTGAGAAAGCAGGTGGTCAGAGGGAAGCAGCAGTGAACCCAAAGGCAGGACCATCTAAGACAGGATGGCTGAAGGTGGCCAGTCTGAAAATAAATAGCAACAAAGTACACAAGGGTGCCTGGATGCATTGCACCATGGGAAAATATCTAACGCATGCACCTGTAGAGACTTGAGGTAAAAGAAAACATGGCTAAAAATATCCAGAGAAATAATGATTTAATTTTCCAATTTAGCAAAAGACAAGAACATGCAGATTTAAGGAATGCAAGAAATCCCCAGAAGACAAACTCAATGAAATGTACACTAAGCAGTGCACTAAGTACACTTCTTGAAATTAAAAGCAAAGCAAAGCAAACAAGCAAGAAACCTTGAAAACAGAAAGAACAAAACATCTTAGCCACTGGCAAAATATGTGATTTAAATAATAGCAGATTATCAGAAATGAAGAGCAATAGTGATACAATATTTCATTTTATTTTATTTCATTGCTTATGTTATTATTTATTTATTGGTGCATTCATGTGTGCACTTGCATGTACAGGTATCTCTCTGTGTGTGTGTGCGTGTGCATGTGTAAATGTGTGCACAGGACAGAGAGGGGTGCCATTATCTTCTTCTGTTACTCTCTACTTTATTTCCTTGAGATAGGGTTTCTCAGTGCATCAGAAGTTCACCATTTTGGCTAGGCTGACTGGCCAGCGAGCTCCCGTGTCCAAGAATGACCTATACGCACATGCAACCATGACTAGCTTTTTCATGGATTTGAGCTCGGGTCCTCTTGTTTGTATGGCAAATGTTCTCATCCATTAACCCATCTCCTCAATGAAACAATGCAATTGTTGAAGTCTATATTCAGTGAAAATATTATCTAAGAACAATAAAGATATTAACACATTCTCTGTTCTAGAAACTAAAAAAAAAACCCCAATTTATCAGGAGACTTACTATAAAGAAATGACTAATGAAAGTTTTTGGAAAAATAAGTTTCTGAATTGAAATACTAGTAGAAAAAAAAAAAATACCTTGGCTTATCAGGAGAGAAGAAAGAATAACAGAATAAAAATAAGTGGAATGGTAATATGTGTTCTTTTTAAATTCTAAGTTATGCTTGTCATTTGAAAAAAATTGTGATTTTCTAATATAACCCTATGTGTAGGAATAAGAGAAATTAAGAAAGCATTAGATCAATGGGGGTGAAAACTTAAAGGAAGGTAAGATTTCTACATTTCACCTGAACTGGAAAACTGGAAATACAGATAGCTTGTTATGAGCTTAAACTACAACAATTAGAACAGCCCTAAAATTTATACAAAGAGACATAAATCCACATAACTGCAGTCTTGTCAAAAATTTTAAATTCTTGCTTCATAAGGAGTCTTGTAAAAGAAACTACAACTACAGGACTGAGTTGGATGTTCACAAATTACATATCGAAGAAATTACTTATGTCTAGAAAACATAAAAATCCTTCAAAACTCAGCATTAAAAAGTAAAACCACTCAAATTTTCCTTAACAGATTAAAGAATAAAAATTTCATTGTATCTATCAATACAGAAGAAATCATTAGGAAAACTAAACTCATTACTAATAAAATCTTTTTACAAATCAGAAATAGAGGGAAACTTCCTCAGCCTGATAAAGAATGTTTAGAAAACTAATCTGCAGCTAACACAACAAAAAATAATGAGAAAAATTAGGCTCTTTTCCCTAAGATCAAGTCTTGGCACAGAGATATCCTTTGCCACCAATCTTATTCAGCAACATATGCTAAATTCTACCTGATGCAATATGACAAGCAAATGATTTTTTTAAAGTTATGCAGGTCAGCAAGGAAGAGTAAAAACTGTTTTTATTGAAAGACATAATTATTTATACTAAAAATTTCAAATTACCATAAGCTACTGTAAAATTTTTGAGAGGATTAAAAATGGTTAATTTTGTTCCTGTCTCATTCTAGAATCTCATGATTTTCTGATGTTAAAAATCACAAAGGAAAAAATATCCCAAAGGGCCTGGCATATTGGTTCATGTCTGTAATACTAATACTTGGAAAGCTAAGGCAAGAGAATCGTTGTGAGTTCGTGGTCAGTCTGTGCTATATGAGGAGTGCCAAGCCATCCTTGGATGTAGAGCAAGACAAGACAAGCAAGAGTTTCCCAGTGAATAAAGCCACAATATAAAGTCATATTAGACTACAGCCCAAGTATAAAATAAGTATTCATGAATTCAGACTACTATAAATAAATAATTGAATAAATACACAAGGAAGAGCTGAATCTCCCACAAAGAAAAATTCTAAATATTTTGTGTGACTCCTTTACCTCAAAGAGGAAGAGCTTAAATTCTTCCTCTTTCCCTGGGCTATGTTCATATCTTTCCTGAGATCATAATGTAAACCAGGATAAAACAGAAACATTACTGTGGAAGGATATAAGAAACATGAAAAGAAACAGAGAAAAATGAAGCTCATACAAAACCAGCTATAGAAAACACACACTTTTACTTGATTACCTTATGAGAACAGCAATGGAAAATTAGAGAAACTTAAAGAGTCAAAGAAAAATTTCCTAAGTACAATAAGACTTGAATCTCCTTAAAGAAAGCACACCCTGCCTATCACTGTAAATGACCCATAACCAGTTAACACTTTGGAAGATCTTGGTGAATTTTTTAGATTTGAAAGATAGAATTTTAAAAGGAAGACTTCAGGAGTAATACACGGCTAAATCCCATTTTAAAACAGGAAGAAAGAAAGCTGATCTTAAATTCCTTCACATTGAAACTTTAAAATCAGGGACTTGAACATCTAGAAATCCTCAGAGCAACTAAGATCAGTCCCAAGAGTTGATATTCAGTTAGATTGCCCCTGTGTAATTAAATGCACAATTGCACATTTAATTCCAAAATGGTCAACACGATTCTTTCCAATAGTTTTTATTTATGAAACTACCAGAGACACAAGCACCCTCTTATGAGAGGATAATGGAGGAAACATCAACCCAAAATATGTCTACTGAGGTCTGAGAAGGAGGTCACTACAGACAAGAAACAAACAAGTGTGGGAATTACAGACAGAGGAAAACACAAGGCTGAATGCTCTGCAATGTGAATGATGGAATAAGTATTAAGTAAGAGGAACGGAAATATCCACACATGAGATCCAAAGACAATTTAATTACAATCAAACCTTTCAAAGTCTATCCAAGAAGGAAAATAGCCTTGGAATGTATTTTCGACTCATATATGGCCTATTTAAATAAGAAAATGTCAACAAAACCATATGGGGAAAGGTCATAAAGTAATATTTTCTCCCACCACCCCCAAGCACACTTATACACGGCAATGACATAATTTGAATACTGTTTAGGGAAACATAAATTGGGGCAGGATAGATGGCTCAGTAGGTAAAGTGTTGGCCTTGCAAGTACCAGGGCCTGTTTGATCCCTAGAACACACAGGAAAATTCAGGCGCAATCTTATCATCTCACGTATGAGGAGGCGGAAGCAAGCCCATCCCTTCAGCTCAAATGGCCAGCCAACCTAGCCTAGCTTGTGAGCCTCGGGTCAATGAGAGGCCCTGTCTCAGAAAACAAGGATGATAGTCTCTGTAGAAGGACCCCTAAGGTCGTCTTCTGGCCTTTGTACAAAAGTTCACAAACTTACACCTGCCCCTACACACAAACATGCACACACTGTGATACATTGGAATGCTAATGGGGGATCACGAGAATGGAGACTCTCAAATAGTGCCAGTGACATCACAAAGTAAAATCATGCTTTTAGAAAACAATGTATCAAAAGAAATGTACAAAACCCATTTAGTGTTCACTCCAAAGGCAACGTTCGTAGGCAAGGTAATCTAGGTCCTTATATTTCTTTGAGGTATTTATAGAATGATAACTCCACATTTGGAAGATGCAGCAATGCTATTCTTAATATTAACTGCACCACTCATTGTAGGAAGCGTTTAACATAGCTCAGTATTTTATTCCTCATAGCTCTATGATATAAGCAGTATTAAAGATACACAATATGGAAAGTAATGTAGGCCATGAAACAGGAATATATTAAACATGCTTATGTGTTTTGTTATTGCTCCTATGTAAATATAAATAAGAACAAACTAGTTGGTGCTGTCCTAAATTTTACAATGTGTTTGCCAAAAGCTCTGCAGAGTTTTATTTATAAAACCCCATGAATGTCTCTTAAAAGACACATAAATAATAGGGAGGGGAATAGAGGAAGCCATATAAGGTGCTTCAATGCTTATCATTTGGGAAAACATTCAGTGACTTCTGAAGTGTTCTTTTAATTCCTGTTCCAAAGGAGATCTAGCCACTTCATCACAGGGTCAAGGAGAAGTTTTTGGTTGGTATTCTGTAGTTACCACATGCACTCCTTTCCCTTTTCGACTCATCTGTGCGTCGATGATTTTCCTTCTCTAGCCCCCACTGGCATCCCACATTGCCTGTCATTTAGCCCCTGCTTCTTTGGATTTCCTGGGGTGTAGATCCAGTCTGAGAGATGGAGGCAGCTGGGCTCCACCTCAGACCCAGCAGTTGGTATTAGCGAGGGTGAAGCTCGGGAAGTGTGGATCATGGGATCCTTTGGGGGTATTTAACACTCTCAGCACAACACTCAAGCACAACACTCAGCACAACACTCAAGCACTGTTGAACTCCACACGTATTGCTAACTTTTTCAGGAGCCACTGGAGAACAAGACCCGGGACCTGGCAAAACAGATCTTACCTGGATCCCCCAAATTCCATGGATTAGAGTAAAATGCTATTCTGGGACTCTGAGAAAGTTTGTGTGTGTGTGTGTGTTGTGTGTGTGTGTATACATTATTTTTTAACCATGTCTACTGTGCCATTTAAGTGGTCTATTTCTCTTTCCCCATGTCTCACTTCAACCAAATTAACTCTCTGTCTTTCTCTGTTTCACTTCACACTTAGGAATCCAATAGTATTTTAAGGAGGGCAGTTATTCCTGAGGGACAATGCTTGAAGCATCTGACACTGATTTTCCATAAGGACAATACCCAGAAATCAAATGTCAAAGAGAGACGTGCTAAGGACTCAATGATGAGGGACGAGACCCGTCATGTGTCACTTTGAGCTGTTTCTCTTCTTTGAGATGGATCTGTGTTGAAGAATTAGAACTCTTTGGAAGTGATCGATGAAACCAATTCATTTATCATGTTTGATCTTAGGCTTGATCTATCAGGTTTAGTGGGTCAATTGCCTTCTAATTTTTCTGTGGTTAATTCAAAAAAGTCTAAATTTCTACTCACTTTCTAATAGTCAATTCAAATGTGTTCTCCCTAAGGGAAGAGACTCTGAATTCTTCAAGTATAGTTAAAGAATTCTTTCCTTGTTGCTACCATATTTCATTGCTACCATACTTCATAAGCATTAGACATGGAATTGCATATGATAGTTTGCATGCTGACATCTCCTCTATACAATGGCTGAAGTGCAAACATTCATCTCAGGAATCCGGGGATAATCAGTTCATTCCAAGTAATTGTCTGCATCTCATTCCAGAGCAAAAGATGCCATCCTCCGCTCTAGCTAATTCTATCCTCGCTCCGGAGCATCTTAGTAAAGTGTTACCCATTTTAAATTTGTCTTCTATTTTTGGATTTATTCTCTGGCTTTTTTGATCTTCATTTTTTTTTTTTTTGGTGAGAATGTTAAAAGAATGATGTTGCCTGCTGCCGAGACCATGTTGAAAAAGACACTATATTGAGGTGCCGTTTGAAACCTTGTAGCATATGTAAATGTGCTGGTGATACTAAAAATACATGGATAAATGATACGTGACATCCGCAGTGTGCGCAACGTCGTATTTATATAGTACCTACATGGAGACATTAGAGTTCTATTTATGCATTTGCCAAGAAAGGGAAGAGTGTCTGCATATGTCTCGTAAATATGGATCCGGGCTCACACCCAATGCAGATGCTGCGAGCAAAGAGTGGGGAAAGGGGCGGCTGCTCTAGGAGCAGGCTGTCTGTCAGATCGTGTCCCCAGAATAGGTTTCTGGAAACATGAACAAAGAAGATGGCCCACGGACATCAAAAAAAAAATGTATCCAAAGAGACTGTGCAAACCCTTTCCGAGTGTCTCCATGATATGTATAACTTCTTAGAGTCTTTTGAATACTGAGAATATAGAAATGTCATGGAGCAACTTTCCCATTAGCTTATATATTTAAATAACCCTTGTCTGAGGAAGTCGGGTTTCACTTGTGTCTTGCTGAAACTAGAACAATGGTTCATGAGGAAAATTCTAGGCTTTTTAGAGAAAGCACCAACTAAGCTTAAGGGCTTTGCCCTCTGAATCACAAAGATCCAGACTAGAATCTCTCTCTGCTCTACCACTTAATATCACTTTAAATTTAGGCCTCCAAACTTGAGTTTACTTATCTGTAACATGGGGATCATTAGCGTTTTTGTAAATTAAAATGTCAGGATGCTGATAACATGATTAGCATAGGAAGGAGTTCTAAACTATAATACCCAATGGCTATTTGTTAAACAACACTCTGTTAATTCTCCTTTGAGTAAAGAAGGACTTACTTCTTAGTTAAATTACATACATTGATAATGAATGCTCTCACTCTAAAATATGAATCCTGAAACACCTTAGATCACAAAAACTTTTTCATAAATCCTATCTCCTCCATTTACAGCATGAAGTTTTAGTATTCATTACCTTATTCAATGATTAGTATTTATTTTATGCTGCCCACAAAGCTAAGTCCACGTGCATTTCTACCTTCTAACTCTACCTTTACAGTTTTTAAATTCAAATTAGTATCAGTAATGTACTACATTGCTGTAAAGCGGTATCAGAATAGAAGGCATGCGGTCTGGACCAATGTAGAAGTTTCTACTATCTTTTTACTTTTCTCTGGTGACTCGGTTTAAAATACCTAACTATTGTTTTGGGGTTTTTTTCAACGCAATAAGAAAAAAGTTTCTTGGCATAGTTGGCAATCTCTACTGCAAAGGACTCAACATTTGTGGCCACTTCCCAAAGCTGATCTCACTGAGACAGAACCTGTGTATTGAATTCAGGAATCCTGGCTCTAGAGCCCAATCCACATAAAAGACAGAAATGGAATCAAAAAGTGTGAGGAAGAAGAGTCTTTGTATCCTGTTTATTACATCCTTGACTTTTCTCCATCTTTCTCCTTCCCTTTCTCCCTTCCCCTCTAATCCTCTTGTTCCTTACACCTGTCAATGTCTGAAAGGGAAGAAGATGATGTAAGGCTGGAAATCTTCCTCATGCCCCGTCTAGCAACAATTCCATTTTTCCAATAGCAGGGTCCAGGAGATCTCCTCAAGGGTGAGTCCCAGCACATATCCTCCACCAATCATTGAGAGAGGATCTCCAGCTCCTAACTCCAGAAAGCCTGACACACACAGACATGACATGCTCACTTGGTACATTTCAAGGTCTGACATACTCCAATCATTGTCCTCTCTAAAATAATTTCCCTAAATACTACAAGCAAAACACCAACAAAGTAGAAAATAGCAATATCTTTGTATGAAAAATAATGGCAGATGAAGAATCTAAACATCTTCAACCAGTGAATGACTCTTCTTCAACGTGGAGCCTAACTTACAGAACAGGGTAAAAGGTGCACTGTAGATTTAAATAATGGTGGTAGAATTTTAATAAGGTTGCACTTTTATTAAGTGCATTTAAACACTCCACTCCTTCTGATCTGTCTGATGGTACTCAACCGTTAAGCAGATTTTTTTTTCTACAACTTTTGTACCCACTTCATTTAACATTAGGTATATCTTTTAGTTTAATTAAAGCATTCCTCTCTTTCGGTAATAGTCGATTGTTTTCAGTTCACTCATTAAGTGTAATTGTTTTCTTTGATCCATTCAAGACCCGGCTATTTTTCATGGCTAATTAAATCAACACTTGACCACCACATTTAACGCTCAACGCAGTTTCATTCCTACGCATGCCTTCTTGGGCTTCTGCACATAATACATCTTGAGACGTTTGTTCATGATATTAAGTCACTTACCGCCTACATCCACTTGTCCTTGGAAGTAGAGGTAATGTGTATATTTCAGGAATTCCAGCAGAGGGCACTCAAGCAAGAATAATCATTTCTGCAAGAAAAGAAATTGATGATGATACTTCCTGATAGGTTTTTTTTTTTTCCAAATCAAATTAACATCAGAGTATGTGTGTGTGATCATATATGTGTGTTGGGTGTTGGGGGTGGGAGGAGCAAATCTATCTTTGGCGAGCCAACTCATTTCTCACTTAACCTCTCTCAGCTGAATAAGAGCCACTGTGTGCACAAGATAAGAGACAAGATATTTTCAAAACACTCCTAGTATTAAAACCAAAGCCATAAATTCTGTTACAGCAACTGACATTTCTGTCACTGTCTACTTTGGTTTCTTTTGCGTTTTATGTGTTTCTAAAAAATAAGTTCACATCATTGAGGACAGTCATCAAACTTATGAGGAATGTTCCTTTTTGCCAAGAAATTGCTCAATACATTTTAACAAAATAACAGTAATAATATAAACAAAAGCGAATGGGCTTTGATTTGCATAAGAAAATAATGGAAAACATTCCTTATCTTAAGAACGGTGTTTCCAACATCTGCAATCCCTGACAAGAAGAAGATGGACACGGTCTGCCCTGTCATTTCTGGCCAGTGAGACCTCAATGACTTGCCACTTGTGCCTTACCAAAGAGGTCTTTCTCTGCCATTGGCCATAAACATAGACACATCAGCTAGGAATATGGATGTTTAGGTCCCTACATGAATACTGCTCACAGTTCACCAGCCAGCTCTCTAGGAGGAAAGAGCCAGAGTTCATAGCCTCTGCCAATTCTCATAATATAATACTCCCTCTGCAACACAGTAGATTCCAAACTACCCACATGAAGTCTCTGAACTTCATGGGAAGAAAAGACGCCCAGTACACGTTAGCACACATCAGCTAATATCTCCAGCCCACAGCTCCCACAGACACAAAAACCCTCAAGGACAAATCTAATAGCAAAATACAGAAAGTCATGATTTAAGTATTTATTTTTTTATTCAGCGCAATTTATCTCATTGCAAGTGAGCAAGTTTAAATTTCAATAACAAGTCTGTTTAACAAATGGCTTACAAAATTACTGAAAAATTTAACAGTAAGCTGTCTTGTCGGGACTTGTTAAAGTCACTTCAATATACTGTATAAACAAGACGCCTAAAAGAAGCAAACTATACCAGGTCACCAAGAGTGAGAGTCAATAGTCTTTCTTTAAGAGCACCCAAGTTTTCTAATTGCAGAATACGGTATTCCACCAACGGAGTGTGGAATTTAACTTTTATATTAATTTCTCTCTTGGGCTGGAGAGTTGGCTCAGGGATTAAGACTCTGCCTTACAAGCAGAAGGTCCTTGGTTTGGATCCCAGGTCCCATGTAAAAAAACAAAAACAAAAACAAACAAAAACAAAAACAAAAAGACACATGGAACTGTGGCAGCCTGCACTTCTGGTCCTGGTGGGCGAAGCCTAGAAAATCCCAAAGGGAAGCAAAAAGGAGGTAGACACAATCCAGGATGATTCCTGAAGTCACCCTTGGTCCTCCACAGGGACACACAGTGCCCTCTGACACACACACACATACACACACACACTAAATGAATAAAGTTTTTTAAAATTAATTTGTCTCCTATTAGACATGTTTCATCATTTACTCATTTATGCCCAGCCCTTATATTCTACACCCACACATATATGAACATATGTTACAATTTAACTTCATAAAAATTGACTCAACCTTCTAAATTTTAAATAATTGTTCATAAAAAGAAAACATTACATTCATTCAGGGAAAATCACCCTGACAAACAAATGATGAAAGAGAAAATTGGTTAATTCTAGCTTGACTCGACAGTTTTCTAGAAGCGTTCAATTTTAGCTCTGTTTGTCAGAGGTGTTTTACTAAGTTTGAAAAAGGCATTAAAATTTTTTACCCCCATTAAGACTTTCTTCTTGACATAATCAGATTGAAAGAGAATTTTTAGGGTGGGGTATAATTCATTGGAAGGGTGTCTATCTATGGTATATCTCCAGCACCAACAACTCACTAAACAAAACTATGAGACATGTGTGTCATTGCTCTCGACACGCATATTAATGTTGTTTCATATTCAGGTCCTGTCACACGACACCCTCAGACCATCTTGTTCTCTACTGTGGGATCCATAATCCTAACACAGCCAATGCTCAGACACGCAAGTCAAGCCCCCCAAATATAACTGCTCTCATCCAGGTTCCATTTGTTCTACTTCAAAATGGTGTTTTTCTTTTCTAGGAATTTTGGGAGAATTACCAGATCTCTGCCAATTTGGAGTTTCCCACTGAGTTATTATGAAGAATAAAAGCACTGGTCCCAGTCATCAGCAAGGATGACAGAAATGATTCAATTTGCTCAATATAATTACTGCTCTGGCTAGAGTAATGATTCTTAATGAACTGAATTGTGTGGTTTCCCAGCAAATAGCAAATAAGTAACATTAAATCAGAAGAAGACAGAAACTATCCAGGCTGAATTTGTTTATGGCAGAAGGAAGTAGCAACAAGATCATGAACAGTTTATTTTTTGAAGGAAAGAGCATAGCTGGGGAGATGCTTGGTTCAGGTAAAGTAGTTGTACAATCAAGAGGGTCTAAATTTGATCCCCCAGACCGCAGATAAGAAAGCTGGGAGTGGCTGAAAGCACAGCTGGATCCCAGGACTCTCTGGCAGGTCCCAGATCAATGAGCAACTGACCCCCCTGCTTCACAAACAAGATGGATGTCTTCTGAGATGCAGCAAACACCATTATCCTCAAGCTTCCTCTTGCATGTGCACACACGAATACACACACACACACACACACACACACAAACACACACAGAACCATAGGGCACCAGAAGAAGGAGCAAGAAGCCGAATCTCTTAACAGATCTAGTGAGTGTCCCCTAACAGTTATGGTACTTGTATCAGGATTCAGGATTGTCAAGGAAAATGTGAGTTTAGATTTCCTGTTCATCTGTGAAAATTAACACACAATACACTTTGGAAATATTATTTTTAAACATATTCAAGTTAGTTAAACATATATGTATATAACTTATATCAGCACATATAATATTAAGATTATAAGGGCTGGGAGATGGTTTAGTGGGCAAAGATCTTCCTGCACTTGGGTAATAATCAGCTTTTTGGAGATCCAGATGCCAAGTAAATGCCAACAGGAGGCATAAGCATCTGTAATTTTCAGGTGTCTGCCTGCAGACACCAGAGAAACCAGATCCTCTTGGCTAGTCAGGCAGGTTTATACAACAGCATTGAAAAAAATGGCAATTTTCTTCATAGAAGACTAGAAAATGTATGCTGAAAATTTCATGGCTCTCCTTGAATTTAGGAGCCTGTGATTTTTGTGCACATTAGTGTAAGAATTTCCAAATTTTTCTAAAATAATGTGTACCATTTCAATTTGTCCATCCATAAAGTAATTTTATGTTTTATAAAACTTAGTTTTGTAAATAAAGGGAAGACGTTCATGTCCTTGGAAACTCTGATTTAAGATAATATCTGCTTTGAGGATAGGGATGTGTCCCAGTTATAGGTTATGTGCTTAGCTGTGTGAAGCCCTGGGGTCAATTATCAGCATATAAAACAATGATAATGATAGTAGTCACAGTTTCTATGAATCTCATTGAAATGTTGATCTTCAATCTTCAATCTATAATCAATCAACTTAGATTGATTATATACATAAGGAAAAAAAATCATTCCAGAACTATTTCTTTTGATGGATGCCAACTTGATTGTGACACATTCATGCAGTTTGGTCATTCCTACATCTAAGTTATTATTTTTTTTTTGGTGAGTTTTCCTTTGAATATGTGAGGAATCACAAATCAAATGCTTTAAGAAAACCTGGGTTGCAGAAGTCAAACAGTGGATGAAGGAATGAATAAAACTGTGCTATGATTGACAGTCATTACCTCAGCCATAAAGCACTTCTTTTTATGAGTATTGGGTAATTGATTAATACTGAAATGGTCTAATTATAATTTTGTATTGGTGAATGCATTCTCAATAGGAGATATTTGCAGCAAAACTATTTACTTTATGGTATTTTTTTCTTTAATTTTAGTAATATTCAGAAAAACCTAAATTATGGAATAAAATTAACAAGGAATATTAATATAAATCTTATGAATACAATAGATGCATTATTTACATATATAATTTGAATATTCATCTTCTCCCAGCTATTCTTTGCTCCTGTCTTCCCATTTACCCACCCATCCATCTGGACATCCCTCCCATCCATCTGTTTTTCGACCCATCCATCCTTCTTTCCACTCATCTATCCTGTGCCTCTATCAATGTCTCTTTTCCTCCATCTCATCTATTCCTTCTATTGTGGAACTCTCACAGAAGCTTCTGGAAGCTCCATCTGTCCTCAGAACAATTCATATTTTTATAAAAACTTAAATGTCAAGTGGTTCACAGAGCCATCTATACATCTAAAGTGTCGGTGCTGTGGACCCTGTAGCTTTCTCACTTTTTCTACATGCTCCACGTTGGGGTATTTTAAGCAATGTGAAGCCATACTGATTCTATTGTTTAAGCTGAAAGACATTATGTTATTCTCTTTTGATTTGCCTGAGTTTTGCAGTAGTGTGTCTTGGGGTGATACTTATCCTGTCCCATCTCCCACTCCTTGTGAGGAGCACTTGCTAGATACTCTTTGTGAATAGCACTTGCTACTCTACAAGGAGCATTTTCTATTCTACAGGGAACACTTCCTAGTACTCTATGAAGAGCACTTCCTAGATACTTCAGGTTAGGTCTCTTGGTTGTGGAAACTTATGCTTCTGTTATTTAAGTAATGTTTTCTTTTCCTCCGCTTTTGCTTTTATCTCCTTTAAAGACAGCTTTAAAGCAAACTTAGATATTGATTTCCTCCTCTTTTCCTTTCCTTCTTTTCAAATTTTAGTTTCCGGAAGATAGCCACAACTTCATCATCTAAGCTAAAGCTTATTATTTTTTTTTTTGCAAAATTTTTTTCTTTTAATTACCAAAAGCTCTCCTTTAAGTCTCTGGGTTTTGAAAATAGTGTCCTGTCTTGATAAATATGAGAAAAATGGAAACTCAGTAGAGACTGTGGGTTGTTTGGCAAGAGCTGTGGTTATTCTGCTCTACTTTCTCCTACTGTAACAGAACACCACAGACTGAGCAGCTTATAAAGAAAAGAAATTCATACTCTCAATGTTGAAGGCTGGAAAGTCTATGATCACTAAGAAGCATCTGGTGTCTCTTTGCTGGCATCAAAACATGATAGGTTCATGGGAGACTTAACCATGGTTACAGCAGAGACAGACTGGGGGGATCAATCACACTGATTTCAACACTTAAATCATTCCAAAGTATGAGACTATGTCAAGAAAAAATATGGAGTCGTGCAAACTAGCTCATCTGTTTGGGTCTGCTTTGACTTTTAATTTTTGTTTTGCTGAGGGAATAATTCAAGGTCTTACAAGGCTAAGCATATACTGTTCCTCTGCTCTCATATTTGGGTTTTAGCCTTAATTATAATTACTGACACATTGATTATACAAAAAATTAATAGGATTCACTGGGATATTTCTATATGTGTCTACATTCAGTGTAAATAATGTTCATCCACATTTCTGCCTTCTTCCCTCTCCTCCCTTCCCTTCATAGTTTTGAATTTTCTTCTCTGGGTAAGTTGTTTTTCATTTGTTTGTTGGGATTTTTTTGTGTGCTGTTTTGCTTTTGTCTTTGCTTTAGTTCCCATATCTAAGAGGAAATTTGCAATGATAAAGCCAGGATAATGCTTCAGATTGTAAGACAGTTAGCCCAAGCCTTCCTTCCTCTTCTTACAAAACCACTAATCGGCCAAGGAGGCCCCACCCCAATGACTATAGAACTACCTCGCCAGGACCAGTCTCCAAATACCATCAACATATTCCCTTTTTAATGTGAATCTCAGACAGCAGAGTCACTCTCCAAAAATGAAAAAAAAATTTTTTGAACAATTCTAGCATCAGATCTTAAAGTAGAACTTTCCATATATTACATTTAGAGTAAAAATTCTAAGCATAATTGTTCAGGATTTCAGTATGCTTGGATGTTTTCATAAGAAATTGACATTTTCTAGGCTTTGATAGCTTTAGTACAGAACATTTGGAAGGTCATAAGTAGGGTGGGGGATCATGAGGGAATCTAGTCATCTACTTTTCTTGCTGGCTTAGAATATATAATTGACTTAAGTATTTCTGAAGTCTTTTTTCAAGTTTGGATCCACATTCACACTCAAGTGTAAGTACTCAAAGGAAGTGGAAATTTCCTTACTTCTTCAATCAACACATCCACAAGGTTCTAATAGAACTGTGCTGCCCAAGAGCTTCAATGCAGCAACCGAGTTCATAAAAATAATGTGCTTCTCATTGACGCTGGGTCTCAGGGCCTTTTCCTTTTAGTGTTTGTTGGGGTGCAGGGGCACAGGGAGGAGGCGTTTGCTCTGGCAATTATCCATTATTATTGAGAAGCTTAGCTGTCCCCTGAGAAAAACTCATGCATAATTTGTTTGTGCATAATATACTGTCTGCAGTGCTCTGATGGCCCCTGCTTGGGAGAAAACACTTGGGGTTTCTTGCCCAGGCAGTCTCTTCTACATTCAGCGACCTTTTTTTCCAGCCCTATCTTCACCCTCAACTCCACGTGGCCAATCTGCCCGCCTTGCCAGCTCCGATGCCTTCATAATCACTTCCAGAAAGTGATTTTTCTTCCTCCCAACAACGCCTCTCTTTATTGATCCCATTCATTAGAGAGATGAAAAAATACTTATGAACACATTTTATTCTGTTAGGTTGTGACTGTGCTGGAACGTGGGATTTAATGGGTTCCTGGCCTTCTTAGGCTCTTCCTGTAGACTGTTCCCCATTTTCTGAAAACCATTCTCTCATGCCTCCCCCATCTCCCATCCCCATGACTCAAGAAGAAAAAGAAGAAAAAAAAGACTCCTACAAAATCAGGGTTACCTAACAACCTTCAACATCTCAGGGCTTAGGAAAAGGGGGTTGCTCCCAAGTGGGGGCTACCTTTGAATAACAAGTGCAGGGCTGTCTGGGAGAGGGAACATTGCTCCTGGGTAACAGTGGGAAGAGACTTTTAGGTGACCCCAGTTTTCCCCAGGAAGGAAGCACTGTCCTTACATTGGTGAGGACGTTCCCACCTGACGCCACCACAGTGCTCACATTACCCATTTGTTCTCACTGACACTGCTCTGAACCCACTGACTTCCATTGTGACTCGGTGCTCCCACAATTCTCCAGGATGTTCTACCCAGGACCTGCTGCAGAATGTTTTTGCGCCCCCCCCCACTTCCACAAATCAGATGTGGACACTTAATCCACAGGTAACTGGATCTGCAGTTCAGGCCTCTGGGGGTGGAGACAGGTGGTTCTTGAGTTGAAATGAGACTCTGAAGACAGAATTGCTATAATAAGGATAAAGGGTGTGGCGAGGGGGCCCAGGGGTTAAGCCTTTGCCTCTCCCAAGCAAAAGCACCTGAGTTGGATCCGAGATCCCCCTAAAAATGCCAAGTGGGAATACCTAAGGCCTGTACTTCTAGTTCTAGAAAGTGGAGACTGGGAAACCCCAGAGCAAACAAAACAATAAAGAGGTAAAACGATCCAAGATGATTCCAGATGTTACCCTCAGGTCTCCACAAGCACACACACAGTCAAGTCCCGCGTGTACACACACCTGTTCACCCATAAAAAAAAGAAAAGGATAAAGAACTCTTTCGTTTCTGTCCTTGGATGTTAAGATACAATGTGAGGTTGATCACTTGTCTGTCAAGAGAGGGATCACCAAGAATCCTACAAAGCTGGTCTCTGGACCTTGGGCTTCCCCATTCTACAACTGTAATAAATAAATATCTATAGTTTCTCTCCTACTATCTACAGTTTATTGGTAAACCAAATAAACTGACAGGACAACCATTCTGGGTAGTCCCTCTATCTATGACCCTCTTTCTCCCACTTGTCTGAGGCCTTCAGCAAATGTTACTCCATGAGACCTGTTCTGATATTTGTTGGAAGATACAGCCTATTCTTATCACCAAGCAATCCTCAGTCCCTTCTGCTTATATTTTACTACTTAAAAATTGTCCTTTGACAATTCATATGTCTATAACACTTTGGGATTGCTCCCACCCCACCTTCTCTTATCTCTCTCTCTGCTATTAATCTTTGCAAGTCTTTTCTACACTCATGTCTTTTTGTTTATTTTTATGACCCATTGAGTTTAATTAGGTCCGCTGTGAGAACATGGATAGGAATTCTCTCTTGGAGCCCAGTGGACTTACCAGTGAGTACTGAAGACATTGACTACCCCACACCCCCAGCATCCAATAGTCAAAGAGTCAGGGGTTTGCAGTTTTTCTGCATGTTTTATATAAATTCACAACCAAACAGCTTAAGGGAACAAGGGGATTTTATTCTTTATTATGATTCTCTGTTCCAGTTCTCAGTTCAGCTTGGCAAAAATACTCATACCAATACCAGAAGCCAAGGGAACTAGCCGCACGTTATCCACAAGTCTTCCCAAAGTATGCTGAAGAACGTCAACTTATCAAGCCAGCTGCCCCCATCTGATTCACTTGTCCAGGGAATGGGTCCCACCCACATGAGCTGGATCTTCCCACATTAATCAATGTCCTAGAGGCTTGGGCAGGAGCCTGACTTAACTACCAACTCTTCCACAAACTTCAAGTGTTAAGGTGACACGTGTACATGTAACTAGCACAGAGGGGTAGAGCCCCCATGAGTCCCTCCTCATCTGTGTCTGATTGCTGACATCACCATTCATGTGCAGGCCCACTTCAGGCAACCACCACATGTTTTTGATGGCCATGGCTGAATTGTGCCCAGATGGCATTTCACAACTCTTTCCCCATCTTCAGGCTGGTACAACCTTTTCACCCTCTCTTCCTCGATGCTCCTGGGCTTTAGAGAGAAAGGTACAAATGTCCTGTTTAGGGTTGAGCACTTAACCTTTGCTTATTCTCAGCACTGTGACAAGCCACTGAGTCTGTGCTCACCACTATTCTCTGCACAGAGAGGCTTATGTGAACCTCGTTAAAGATCCATGGCTGGGGACAAAATAGGCCCTGCGGGAGGAGTGTGCTTAATACTTACTACTATTGCTTAGTGAAATGTAAATAGCACCAAACTGCCTTCTGAATATTTCTGCTTATATCCTTAGACAAATGCTGTTTTAATTACTTTTACCTTTAATATGCTTTCTAAAGAGTTTTCCTTTGTTTGTAAAGTAAACTTCCTCCTCGCTTATGGAAGGTCCAAATCATTGCTGTGGATTGAACTGAGATTCTTATGAATGCATTTAATAAAGTAAAACCCAAGGTCATTTCCTTCTTCTAACGATTCTCCCTTGATTTGTCACAACGCTTTGCACATAGGGCACCCATTCATCCTAAGTGAACTTAGAGAACCTTGCTGGAATCAAATCTAAGTTATTAAGCCATTTCTTCTGCAGTAAGGAATTTCACACAACCACCGGTCACTGTCACAGAATCATAGACACAGTGCATCTACCTGTTATTCCACTACAATTTGCTGTTTAATCCTATTTCTCTTCTGTTAATCAGTGATAAGCATCTCATCAGGGTACAAGCTCTGTGTGCCTTTGTGTAATGGATATAATGCATTAATTCCATTGCAAGATCTGTTTGTGAATCCCTGAAGGGTGGCAACAGTTCAAGGCTAAAGCAACACACCAGAGAGGGAGTGTTTTATCCCTAAGGAAGAGATGCTCTGAGATGGGCAAATAGGTCAGGTAACGTGTCTTTGGAAGGCAATATTTGAGAATTTTCCTTCAACAGCTATACAAGACAACTTTTCCTTCTTCTTTCAATGTAGAAAAATTAAATGTATCTGCATTGACAAGTGAGTATATGTGTATGTAAGTAAATAAACACGAGCACCAATCTGAATAAAAAAATCACATTAAATATGGGTATTAACCAAAATCAACTCAAAACATATCACATAGGGGAACATCTGTGAGAACCAGTTAGAAGGTAAGTTTCTATGTAAAATACCAGAAACAACAAACTAATAACAAAAAGTTAGAGCATGATTAAAAGATCTGAGCAGATACTTCACCTCAGAAGATATAAAGATATAAAATATGAATATTAAATATGCACATCTCTGACATTAGGGAAATACAAATTTAAACAATAGGAAATGGAGCGCTGGTTAGAATAGATAAAATCTAAACTATTGGACAGCATCGATTGTTGTTGAGGATGTGGAATAAGAAGGGGAGAACTTGTAAATGACACTCAAGCACTTTATTGCCAGTCCCAACAAAGTCTTATATGCCCCAGCTGTTGTGTTCCTTGAAATTCATTGAACTGATTTGAAAGTGTGCCCCTACATGAAAATTTATATGTAAATGCTTATTAGATATCTAGTCACCAAAACCAAGGTTCCCCCCAATGGATAATCAAATCGAACTAATCCATAAAATACCATTAGTGATGCCCAGTGACGAGCTGTCAAACCATGCAAAGGCATAGATCCATATCAAATGCTATCCAAGTGAAAGAAGCCAGTCAGAATGCCCTTCCACAGGAAGATCCCAAGTTAACAACCCTCCAGAACAGGTACACAATTGAGATGGCAAATGCATCAATGATCTGTGGTAAGGACTGTCTTGGAAGAACACAGAGAAATTTTGAGTAGGGGAGCATGGAAGAACTGTTAGAACTCTGGAACTATTCTGTTCAATACTGTCATGGTCTACTTATGATACCATACATGTGTCTGACCCTACAAAAAATTGCAACATAGAAAGTGAACGTTAGTGTATGTATTATAGTTTGGATCTTGAAGAGTCTGTGTGTTAAAGGCTTGTTCCTAACTTTGAAGCTACTGGGTGATGGTGAAACTTTTTGGATGTGGGGCTGGGTAGGTTTTTAAGTCATTGGGGACATGCTTTTGAAAGGGGTCTCCTTCTCCTCCCTCTTCTTCCTCTTGGCTGTGACATCAGCAGTTTTGATCTGCCACACAATTCTGCCACCATGTACAGCCTTATCACAGATTCGAAGCAACGGTGCCAACCCACCATGGATTCAACCTTCTAAAATGGTAAGCCAAAATGTTGAATGTTTAGATGTTGATTGTCTCAGGAGTTTGTCAGAGAGGGGGATTTGACTGGCACCGGTTAATTGTGCTGGGCATAGAAGCTCATGCGTATAATCCCAGCATGTGGGACCCTGAAGCAGGTTCATTTTCAGTTTGGCAGGATTCTATTTCTGAAAAGTAAGAGATGGAGAGATGACTGATGAAGATCTTGCCAGACACCAAAAGACCTGAGTTTAGATCCCTAGCAGACATATAACAAAACTAGGTATGGTAACGACACATGTCTTTAATCCCACTATTGAGAAGGTGGAAACAAAAGGCTATTTGGTGTGTGCTGGATAGCTTATCTGGCTACTCTGGTGAACTCTAAGTTCTGTGAAAGACCATGTCTCAAAAAAATAGGGCAGGGGAGTGATTGAGGAAGCATCCAGTGTCAGCCTCTGGCCTTCACAGGCACCTACATGTGCACCTGAAAATACATGCATGCACATGAACACACATGAACACGTATACACATATAGCATGTATGTGAAGCTGTAAAAAATAATAATTAGGGAGAATGGAGAATTAAAGGAAGAAATCCAAAATGGAAAATGAGTTGAATAACAAGAACAAAAATCTGACCTAAGTAACCTCATTGGAAGTAACAGGAATCTGTAAGGCTAAGCCCCAAAATACATTTGATGAAGATGTCTGCTTTGGGGATGTGGGTTATCGCTTCAGAAATGACTCTCTATATAACTGGAAATGAACAATTAATTAAGCAGATGAGCCATGCTGGGAACCAGATTTGTGCTGCTGCAGGGAGAAGCTTCACATAATTAAGAGGAGGAAGATTCAAGAGGGAGCAATGTTGGCCTGAAATTTGGAGCTAACCTAACAAAGGGTTCCACAGGTCACAGGTGATATGACACCCGTGTAGTTCTTGGCTGTGTCAGCTGAGAAGGTCTAGAACCAATGGCATTGGGATAGCCACCATCAATAATATAGTTGAAAACCATACTATTCAAGGCCATTCAGAGATCCTTGGAGAGGGACTTGCTCCGGATTTAGAGAAACAAGATAGCAACGAGTTCAGGAAGTCCTAGTCAAAGTGACAGGGGAGCCGACTGAAAAATTCCCAGTGACCACAGACAGAAAAGCTGGGGCAACAAAAAAAATGAATGAAATTATGCTGGATAATAAGCAAGTACACATCCATGGATCTACATAGGTTAAAGAATGAATACATAGGGCTGGAAAGATAGCTCGTGGGTTAAGACTCTACCTTGAAAGCACAAGGTCCTAAGTTTGAATCCCAGGTCCCATGTAAAAATACACCAGGCAGAAATGGCTGCCGCCTACACTTCTGGCTCAGGGGGGCGGAGACTGGGAAATCCCAGAGTGAAGCAAGAATGAGGTAGAAGCAATCTAAGACAATTCCCCAAGTCACCCTTGGGCCTCCACAGGGACACATGTGTCCTCTGATACACACACACACACACACACACACACACACACACACACACGCACATTCACTAAAGGAATGAATGAATAAATAAAGTAAAAGAAAATATTAAAAAAGAATGAATACTAGATGGATGAGAAGAAGCAAATTCCATGTTAAAAAATAGCCCAAATGATATTTAGATACTTTACCCCTGCACCCCAAACAAATAAAACATGGGTATCTTTACCTTAAGTGTGGGGTAGTCATAGTGATCCCCTTCCAAGAAGTACAGTAAAGAAAACGGGAGGGGCGTGGAGTGGTAAAAGAAGGCATTTTGCTGCAAAAAGTTGACAATACTTAGCACATCCATATATTTGTCATCAACGGTGGCCAGACGGATCAGGATTCTGTGTACTTCCAGAATCATATGACAATAGTCACATTGTTTTTGCATAGTCTTCCTTCTGAAAGGTCACAGCTGAATTCTGAGGAAGAGGACATCAAGCAAACTCCAGCCAATGATAATTATATGAAAAGCCCAACCAATTTTCCTTTAAATTGCCAAGAGCATCCAAAGCCAGGGATGCTGAGCCAAGGGCACAGGGAAACTAACGTGTCTGACATGACATCCTGGAGCAGACAAGGGTCCAGATACAAAACCCAAAGTAATCTTACCACAGTATGAACTGTGATGAGTGTAACGGTTACTCTTAACTATTGCTGTGAGAGAACATTAAAAGTCAATAAACTTAAGGGAGAAAGGGAGGTTTATCCAGAGGGAAGGTACAGTCTCTCAAAGCGGAGGCAGCATGGCTGGCTGGCCAAAGGGGAAAAGGCTAAGTCACTGCAGACGTCTTGGAAGCTGAGAGCTGCAGACTGCTTGCTGCAAAGGCAGACTTCTCCTGGAGGTAGGGTGGGACTAATCCACCTCAAGGCCCACCCCTTGTGACTGCCTTCCTCCAGCAAGGCTCCACCTCTCAAGGTACCATGACCTTGCCAAACACATGAGACTGTGGGGGACACATTTCAAACCATGACAATGAGTAATAATGGACCCAATATCAATTATGTTGATTAATGGCCACAAGCACATTACACTAATTAATATGAGATGATCACAATAACGGAAATTGTGTGTAGGATATCTAGGAACTCTTACTATCTTCTCTGTATACTTTTTTTTCCTGCAAATTTAACACAATCCTAAAATAAAAATTTTATTTTTAAAAAGTAATGAGGAATTGGCTCTAAGTACAAAAATGCTTTCCTTAAATGAGGAAAAACATCTCCAGTTCTTTCGTGCTTGGCTCTTATAACTCCTCAGAGTTTCATACCTACTAGTAACTTTCGTGACCTTCTAGCAAATGCCAAATGATTTGCACTACAATATGGGAACGAGTTTCCCTCTGATGTGTGTGTGTGTGTGTGTGTGTGTGTGTGTGTGTGTGTGTGTGTGTGAATGCACATGTGTGTGCTTACATGTGGAGGCCAGAGTTCAATGTCAGGTATCTTTCTCAGTGCTTATTTTTTGGCAGTATGGTCTTTTTCACTTTCCCAGTTGCTATATTACAATACCCTTCCCAAACAACTTAAAGGAGACAGGGCTTATTTTGGTTCGTAGTTCATAGGTATAGTCCATCATGATGGGGAGTCAAGATAGCAAGAACTTGAACCAACTGATCACATTGTGTCTGCAGTCAGTAAAAAGAAAGCCATGCATGCTAGCTATCTAGCTCAACTAGCTGTCTCCTTTTTAAGTAATCCAGAACCTAAGGGCAGCAAAGGGTTCCACCCACACTGCATATAGGCCTTCTTACTGCAATGAACCTAATCAAGATAACCTCCCATGATGTTCTCAGTGGCCACCTTTCACCTAGACAATCCTGTTCAACACTGCCTGGAGGCCTGTCTCTCAGGTGACTCCAGATCTTGTCAAGTTGGTAATTAATGCCCACCAGCCATCACACCTAACTCAGCTAGACTGGCTGTTTCACAAGCCCTGGGGTCCCACACATCCTTCCCTGAATGTAGAGATAACAAATGTGTGGGACCACACTTGTCTCCTTTGCATTTTGAAAGTGGGTTTTATGTGGGATCAAACTCCTCATGTCTTCATGACAAGCATTTTACCAGCTGAACTACTTCTTCAGCCCTGGTCAATTGCATTTCAGTCACAGTATATATCAGCACTGGACAAAGGGAAAAGAAAAGGAATAAAAGTTGAAGTCAAGAGACATAGGTTCAGGGCTGGAGAGGTGGCTCAGGGGTTAAGCCTCTGCCTTGCAGGCAGAAGGTCCTGAGTTCGGATCCTAGATCCCACATATAGACGCCGGGCAGAAGCGGGGGCGGCCTGCGTTTCTGGTCCTGATAGGGCGGAGCCTGTGAATCCCGGGGCAGAGTAAATAAGGAGGAGGTGGAGGCATCCATGGTGGTTCCCGAATTCGCCCGTGGTTCTACACACACACACATGCTGCGCGCACATACATGCACAATTGAATAAATAATAAATAATTTTAAAAATTAAAAAAAAAGATATAGGTTCAGAGAAATGCAGGAGTGTTTATGAAGAGAGAGCCAGAGTCACCCACGTGACTGCATGCCCTGTTGACTGGCCCTCAGACATCAGCAGAAATTTCTACCTAAAGATGATAATTTGGGGGACAAAGGATATGCATGTCATAAAGTCCCCATAATAGGCTTCTATTACAGCAATTCCTTCAGAAAGCTCAGCTTTCAATTGACCATCGATTCATCAATTTGGTAAAAGCAAAGTGGCATTCAGTTCCTTGGAAGTTAATCCGACATGAAGGAATAAACTTCAGACAGAGAGGAGAGTATAAAGTCAGCTTTACTGCTGTGCTCCATCAAGATACAACCCGAGGTTGTCATTGATTATTCAGGAGCTCAGCCTGCCTAGTGGCTATGTTAAGAGAGGTAGTTTTAAAGTGTTCCATTGAACAAGCAGTTGTCCAGCATGACAGCAGGTGCTTACTATATCCAGCGAAGACACAAGTTTGAAGTCACCAGGAGCTTTTATTTTTATTATACAACCCGGCAACGTCCCTCCAGTTTTGGCAAACACACAAACAAACCCCAGTATTCTTTTCACCAGTACTTAATTTCTGCCACAACAGATTGGGTTCTAAGCACTAAACAGAAATAGCATTTTCACATCCTGAAACGCACACAGAGAACAAGCTATATCTATTGAAGGCAGTAGTTCAAATTACACTTTGCTGCTCACTATAAAGGTGTTAAATTTGGGGCTGGAAAGATGTTCAGTTGGTAAGTGTTTGACATGCAAATGTGAGAACCTGTTTGTATTCCCCCAAAACCCCTGTTAAAAAAATGAGCCTGGAGACAGGAGTGTTCCCATCACTGTGGCCACTGGCATGGTAGAGATGGGAGGAGCCCTGCAATTTATTGGCTAGTTGATTGGGCTGAACCAAAAAGCTCCAGACTCATTGAGAGATCCTGTATAAACAAACAAACAAACCAACAAACAAACAAACAAACAAGCAGAGAGTGATAGAGAAAGGCATCTGATGCTGACCTCTGTCCTCCACATATGCACACACACTGTTAGTGACAATCTGACAAGAAATCTGCTGGAGAACTAAGTGTGCGCAGACAGCTTAATAGCAAGCCCCTGATAACCATGAACACCCCTGCCAGGCCTCTACCTGAAATTTTTTTTATTTGTTTTTCTAAACATGGATTATATATATATATATATAGTGTGTGTGTGTGTGTGTGTGCGTGTGTGTGTGTGTGTGTGTGTGTGTGTGTGTGTGTGTGTGTGTGTGTGTATCAGAGGGCTCTGTATGTCCCTGTGGAAGACCAAGGGTGACTTCTTTGGGAATCATTCTGGATTGCTTCTACCTCCTTTTGCTTCTCTCTGGGATTTCCCAGGCTCCACCCACCAAGCCAGGAAGTGCAGGCCACTGCCCTTTTTGCCTGGCATTTTTTAACGTGGGATCTGGGATCCAAACTCAGGACCTTCTGCTTGCAAGGCAGAGTTTTAACCCCTGAGCCATCTCTCCAGCCCTGTTTTTATTTATTTTTAAGAAGCAATCTCATAACCCAGGCTCTCCTGGAATTTACTGTGTACTTGAAGGTCACTTTGAACTTCTGATCTGTCTGCCTATCTACCTCCTGAGTGCTGGGATGACAGATATATGACATCAGACCCTGATATGCCTATGCAATTTACATCTGTGGATTCAACCAACTGCCAATCAAAGGTACTTTAAAAAAATAGTGTCTGAAAAGGATGGGAGGAGCAATGATTTGCAAGATACTCCACACAAGTTAGGGCCGAAGCAATCATAATTGGACTTTGCATGCCCTGCGCAATGTCCAACACACTATTGACCTCACAAAGTCTAGCATCTGCTAAAGGCACCAAGATCCTTGGAGACAAGGGATTGACAGCCACAGTAGTATTCCTATGCTAAGGGGAGCACAGGAAAGGGTTCAGGGAAATACAACTGGGTCCTTGTACGTCATCGGAGAGGAGGGCCCAGAGGAGAGTCTGGCATGCACATTAAAGGACTCTCTGGGGATTGGGGGGAGGCACTGGGGGATGGGTATAGAGGGGTGAGGGGAGGGGGAGCAGGGGGTTTGGGGGGAGGAGAAGGGAAGGAGGGAAGTGGTGTACCTATTAAGTTTGTATGAGCAGAAATAATAATAAAAAATGTTAAAAAGTAGTATCTGTATTGAACACGTATAGAATTCAATCTTGCTGTTATTTCCCAAACACCACAGAAGAACTGTTTTACACAATGTTTACAATCGCATCGGGCATGATAATTAGTATTGCAGAGTTGTTTTAAAGCATCTAAGGAGACATACTCAGGTGATCATCAAAACCTTCCTCATATTTTCATGTAGAACAGCATCTATGGAGACGGGCACCCTCTGGGATCCTGAAACCAACCCATTTGGATGCTGAGGAACAGTTGTATTTGCTTCAGATCAGATGTTTTCTTTGATTCCTAGGGACATTTTTGCAGTAGACTCTATGCATTGGTTAATTTTATTGAGTATCAATAAGTCAATACTTCAGAAGTTTTTTCTAATTCTGTCCCTTTTGTTTGATGGATGCTCAAGAAGGAAATGCTGTGCTGTTTCATGAAGCTGTTCTAGGCAAAACTCTTCCTTCTTCTTTTGGCTCTGACAATTTTGCTCTTCTGTCCCGTGTCTTCCTAGGCATAAAACAGCTACTGTACCTCCAGCCATCACAGTAGTATTCTTAAGGAAGCAGGAGGAAGGAGTCAAAAGGAAAAAGACTTTCATTTCATGATGCCTTGTATCTAGAAGGGGAAACACTTCTGGGTTTCATTCCTTCATTTCCTAAGTCAGGACACCACATCCTGCCCGCTCCTCAGTACATCAATAGTCAAGGGGTATAGGATCATCCCATTATGGCTTGCTTTGAACGACTGAGATTTGCCCTCTGGTCTAGGAGAGGAACTTCTTCTTAAGGAGATTAAATAATCTTGCCTTTTCATAAAAAGTCATGGTTCTAGTTGGTGGGAATTAGGGTGTCATTGGCTACCTTTCATGCAATGAAAAGCAAAGAAAATTTGCAAGCAGAACCCAAACCCAAAGAGAACATAAACCCAAACCAAGATCTGCCACACAGATGTCTATGCCAGAAGGAGAAAAACGGCTGCTGTATATGTCCATCCTTCCACCTCTACACACACACACACACACACACACACACACACACACACAGAGAGAGAGAGAGAGAGAGAGAGAGAGGGAGAGAACAGAACTATGCCCAGGTGGTGCCTTGTATGTCTCTCCCTCTCTTCCAAAGCACCAGAAAAGACAGGTCAGGAGATGGTGGTGCAATTAGCAGCAGCAACCTCAACCACAGGGATGGTGACTCACATAGGCTGGGTGCCTTGCCTGGGGTCTGTAATCACATCAGTGTCACAGCTTCCTTGTGAGATAAGTGTTACCAGCATCATGTCCATGTCACCAAGGAGAAGTTCATCAACTAACTCAAGAGCACAGTGCTAGGACTCTCCAGCCATCCTATGTCTACTGATTTCCTAGCAAGGTCTCTCAGCGTTTAACACAAGCTGTACCCAGCCATTGATTTATCATGGTGCAGGCTTCCAAAGGAACACTGGGCACATGAGGCACATTCGGAAGAGATGGGAATGGGCTTCCAAGAATCCCATGCCTGCGGAGCCACACAGGGTTCACTCATTTCCCGGAGACAAACGATGCAGTCTCTCATGGAAAGCTCATTGAAGGTTCAGCACCCAGGACTTTCGAGATACCCCAAAGGAAAAGTAGGGGTTAAGCCTAAGTCATATTGCTCACCCCCACAACTGAGGCACTTTTATCCATTATTTGGTAGGAGGAACTCTCCCCCAAATCTAAGCTCACATGCAGGAACCAAAAGTCAGGTCTTCCTCAAGTCAGTCAGTGGTCTGAGGGTTTTGTTGAATCTTTTCTATGTAACCGCTAATGCAGAATTTCCTAATCTTTCCACTTGAGCCTGAGTTTGATTCTGTTTTTTATCATCCTCTGGTCACTGTGGAAAGCATAAAGGTGAAGGACTAAGGTTGGAAGTGGGGCTAAGTGGTACAGAGCTTGCTGAGTAGGTTCTAAACTCAACCTCCTGCCACCCCTTCCTCCCTCCCAGCAGAGGAGTAAGCCCATGCATATGCATATACAATTATGGTTATGACAACAGAATGGCAAGCTTTCTGAAGGAGCTGCAGAGCTATGATTTCATTCCATCAGAAACTCTTCTGACTGTTAAAGCTGATTTTCCTCCAATTAAAACAGAGCTTTATGAAATTAATTCTGTAATAATTCTGCATCATAACCTTTGATCAATAAGTAGCAAGAAATAGGGCTGCAATCTTGACACACTGAGAAGTCAACAATCAAAGCTATGAGACCAGATCATTGTTTTATACATTAGCCACAACTTTTAGCATCTACAACATTAATATATTCCCAAGGAACTAGGCAGATGACTTGAAACTGAAATTCTAGTAGAGACAAAGCACTCGGAGATGAATTTAAAGCTATAGTTTGTGATATGATCTGTAGGAATAAACAACAGAAACGACACAAAGAAAATTGATGTAATAAACATGACCACTTTTTAGCTAGTTTATGTGCCTTTTTGTGGAGAACATGGGGAATAAATTCTATTTAGAGAATTATATCTAAAAGATCCACTAATGAAAGGCATTTCCACTACTTACATTTGCAACTATACTCTTATCCTAGTAGACGTGCAAGTGACTTCAAATACCAGTAATGGTCTAAGATGATACCAAGCCATGTCAAATCTCCCTAAATAAAGCTTGTGAAATGTGCTCATCATTATTGTAAGAAATTATAACAAAGTTGATGATGGCGAGATGTTGAACATTTATTTATTCATATTCTTTCCCTTAGGGAAAACGAACCGCTGAAATGCAGCCATCAAGCAGAATCTCCCAGAGAGAAAACAAGCACTTAATAGGGTAGTTGCTTTCCAACTCACTCTTCCAGCAGGAAGCGTGGACTAAAAGACCACAGAGTTCTCTGCTGAGGGCCCTACATCCTGGAGCACCCGAGCAATTATTTTTAAATTAAATATCTAAGAGTAAGAGACATGAAACTCTCTGGTTAGATATTATGATTATTAAATCATTCTAATCTTCTACAACAGGAGGAAGTATATTGGGTTTATTGGTGAAGGTTCAGAAATAGTAATGTATGAATGAGTTCCTGATACTGACTTTCTATTCTCTCTTTCTCTCTCCTCTCCTCTCCCTCCCTCCATTCTCTCTCAATCTCTTTCCTTCCCTCCCTTTCTTCCTCCTCCTCTCTCTCTCTATCTCTATCTCCCTTTCCCAACACCAAGATCTTTGTCTTTCTCTCTGTTAGCACATTATGTTTCATTCCTGTTACAGGGCAGTGTAAAGAAAAAGAAACATGAAGCTTCATTTAACATAGACACTGTACTAAATAGAATGTTACTAATGAATCAAATTATTTTAGGAAGGCTCATCACCAGACTGTCAAAGTTTATTTGTATTTTATGACCGAGAAAAAGCAAAAGCTCTTCTCAAGGGGTGGTGGAAGATGGTTCAGTCAGTACAAGACTTGCTGTGCAAACCTAAAGTCCTGAGTTTGAATCCTCAGTAACCCCATAAACAGCTAGGCATATATCACTGTTTGTCTGTATACCCAGCACTGAGGAAATGAAGACAGGAAGATCGCAGGAACTCTCTAGAGAATCAGTCTGACCAATCAGTGAGCTCCAGGTATAGTAGGAGACACTGCCTCAAAAACTAAAGTAGAGAACCATCCAGAAAGACCGCTGAAATCGACCTTGATCTTCACATGCATTCATCCCAACCTGCAGATGCTTGTGGACACATGCATGCACATGAATATATACATCAAGAGTGTGTGTGCGCACACACACACGCACACGCACGCACACGCACGCACACACACACACACACTGACAAAAGTTGTTCTTGAGTTGGAAATTTCCTTACATATCACTCACTAAAGTCAGAAAACATTAGATTCCTGGCTCTTGACTTTTTCTGACTCCCACATTTTTCTCCCACCAACTTCCCAGACTGACAGGTAGGTTTTTGAGTGGGAGCTTGATAATAACAAAAAACTTTGAAAAAGGAGTAAATTCTTGGGTAACTTTAGAGTAACCACTGCCACGTTGCTAATCTTACGGTCACTTGGTTCACGAAGACTATGTCTGAAATTCTCAATTTCCACAGAAACTATGAAAATTGAAAAATGCCGTCAAATGGAATTGGCCTCAAAAACTCAGGATCCACTTACATTTTGCCTTCACACACAAAAAAGTGCCATTCTGAGCCATTCAGAGGGACTGCTTTCAGACTGAAGTCATAATATGTATCACTGGATCAATTTGCAGAATTGGGGTTTTCTAAGCTCAGAAGTGACTCCAGGTGACAACTGCTGTCTCATACAGAGATTCTTTTAAACATAAATTTGACCTTGAATGAAAGACTTTTAAAAATTGAGATTTCCTCTTAAGAAGAGCTTCAGACTTGCTGTAGATGCTGATTTTCTAACACAGCCCAAAGCCACCATCACACTACATGAGTGCATTGACAGTGAGATCTTCAAGCTTTTACATTCTTTAGTTCCCAAGATGGAGCTCAATGGATGGACAAGTCGTAATATACAAGGCAGTGGCAAAGATTGCTCAGAGAGTAAAAGCGTTAAATCATTTGAAGAGTTTCAGGATGGACATTCTTGCTTTGAAGAAATGAGAGTCTTTGTTCTCTGTCAGTGACATAGCAGCCCCCACAGAGCCATTGTACTGCATTATTGTTTTATGCTTTGTAGTGATACTGAAAGGAGCTCGTTCCCTTTTCACCCTTTGGAAAGGGGCAGCAAGATAGCTCAGTGGGTAAAGGCATCTGTGTGCAAACCTGAGGATCTGAGTTTGATACCAGAACCTACATGGTCGAAAGAGATGAATGACTTCCAAAAGTTGTCTTTCGACCTCCACATATATACCGTACCATTTTTCTCTCTCTCTCTCTCTCTTCTCTCTCTCTCTCTTTTATTCTCTCTCTCCTTGTACTCTATTTCTCTCTCCTTCTTCCTCAATGAATAAAACTTTTAGATATGAGCACACGAATCCACACACAGATGCCATCACGGACTATACAACTTTCCACCAAAGGACCACAGGCAGCACTTTGCTGGTAAAATTGTGTAAGTTTTGTGAATCTACTTCGCAGAGTTTTGAGCCCAAAGCACCCACCCAATGACACAGAATGTCATCCTGATGCCCCTTTCCCAGAAGTCCTCATTATCACATCCATGCTTATGATTCTGACAGAGGATGGAAAGTGACTAGATTCCATGTAAATCTCCAAGGAAGCAAGTGGGTTTCATCAAGGAGGAGGAGAGGGGTGCAAGCAACCATCGGGTAGCATTTAAAGCAAGAGTTCAACAAAAGAAGAGTTAAGGAGGAACCTAGAAGACTCTGTTACCACATAGGGCAGGCTGAGTGAGAATAAAGAAAAAATTACATGGTAATTTAAGGTGGAATAGTCATAGAAAGGTAATAATAACTGTAATATAGAGAACACATGAGGTCCAGTCATATCCAAGGATGTTATTACATAAACGACATCTCCTAACATGTATCAACAGTGCATTAAGTATGCAGCATGGATGCACATGTTTTGTGTCTCATTTATTCTCCCACCAATTCTGTTAATGATCTGTGTTAAGTAATTTCTTCCAAGGGAAGGTGGTGAGTTCTGTTTGGGGCACTGGGTCTGCCAATTGGTTATCACAAGGAAAGCGGAGAAGATGACAAGGGACCTGGGTGTCATTCATGAGGGACCTAGTCAAGAGAGGCCTCCCAGGTGAGGGCACCAGGAGCCCAGATGCTCAATAGAACACAACGAATGAATTCCCAAGTCAGTCTGTTTAAGAGAGCGCATTATTGAAAGAGAAAACAAAACAAATTTGCAATGATTTGTGGGCCATCACACTTCTATCCTAGCATCTTGTTTTGTCTTTTAAACACCGTTTCGAGTTTGAGGATGTCATCCTCAAACATTGACTGGGCTAACGCTATGCATTGCAAGCTGAAAGCCGTGTGTGTGTGTGGTGTGTGTACATGGGCACATGTGCATATGGGTTGGTGCCTTCTTTAGTCACGCTTCACCTTATTGCTTAGAGCAGGATTTCTCACTGAATTTGGAGCTCACCAATTCTTAAGACCATCTGGCTGGGGAAATCCAGGGATCCTCCTCTTAGACTCCCAATATAAAGGAAAGTACAGCATGAGGCTGGAGAGATGGCTCAGGGGTTAAGACTCTGCCTCACAAACAGAAAGTCCTGATTTCGGATTCCAGGTACCACATAAAAATGCCAGGCGGAAACGGCAGTGACCTGCACTTCTGGCTCTGATGCATGGAGCCTGGGGAATCCTAGAGCAGAGCAAAAAAGAGGTAGAAACAATCCAGGATGATTCCTGAAGCCACCCTTGGTCCTCCATAGGGGAACAGTGTACACACACAGACGCACACACACACCACACACACACACACACACACACACACACACACACACACACACACACAGAGGAAGAAAAGTGCAGCTCAAATTTTTCACCCGGTGCTAGACATTAGCTTAGGTCCTGGGGCAGGTGCACTAATCACTTTCTGAGTGAGCTTTTCCCCAGTGTGGCTTTGAATGATTTTAAAATAGGAAAAAAGCAACAGTGTAAAAAATAATAATCTCACCTTCATCTAAACAATGGAAGTGTCCATTTCCAGATCATTCCTATTGCCCATTACTTCCAAATCTGTATGCACCAATCTCCCTTTTGTCTCCACACGTGATAGTGACAGGGGAGCTTAATTGTAAACTGTCTTTATGAAAACCCGTGGGATTCCACACAAATCCCACTCAAATGCCATTTGGTTCCATTAACTTTTATCATCTCCTGATAATTGATAAATTCTAAATTGTGCCATTACCTGAATGTGACAGTTTTGGAGAACAGAAGCAAATGGGATTTTATTTCTCCAATACTGCCATAGGGTATCAAGGACACTTATGCAAATTAACCAACAATTTTGAGAAACAAAAACACCCATGCTTCTTTCTATCATTTAGATAAACAAGCCGTTTAGGAGTGTCTAAGTAGGTAAATTATCAATTTTCACTGGTGAGTGTGCTTCTCCAGCAAGATCTCAATGTGTGTCAATGCTGTTGTTTGATTTTCATCCACAGTGCCTTGAGTTTTCTACCTTATCTATCACAAAGCATAGTGGAGAACGAAGGGAAGGGCTTAAGTCGAAAATAGATTGAGTAAATTGGATTTGAGAGAGTGGTAAAATCTAGAGTCTGGTATCAGTGTACCCCAAGTCTTGTGTTGATAAGAAAGACAGAAAACACACTTCCCTCTGCCACTGCTTCTGCCAGGGTCCCAACATGAGATAAGCTACACAGAAACTCAGGCCGCCCACCAATGTAGAATCGTCCACCAATGAGAATCATTTCAAGGGATGAAGTTTGGATTGGTCAGGCAGAAAGGTTGGCAACAGTAAGAAATCATGCATCTTTAAGGAAAAAATGGACAGAGGAGCCCTGGAAAAAAACATGATGCTATAAATGCTATTCCCAGATGCATGGGAGATTTCCTACACACATTTAATAATCTCCAGGATTGCAGCCAGTGGCCATTCATCTTGGAGGAGAAGAGCTGTGATTCAGAAACCTCCCTTTACTCATTTCCTAGCACCAGAGCACAGTATCCATATTGTTATCATCAGAAATAAAGCAAAGCTAATGTAATTTGTTTGATTTCACTTTGTCCTTAGCTTGAAATGCAAGAATTCATGACTCCTGCTTCTTTCACATTCACTTCCATCATTCATGTGCAACAGGACAAATGGCTTTTTGTAGTTTCCCTATACTAATGTAAATGACTCCTGCAGATTCTTTGGGGAATGTTTTGTTGAGATATAAAGAAATATCATGGAATTAACTATGTAGTATAAATGGATACCAGAGTTATATTGAATGAAAATTTCCAAACATTACTTCATGTATGTGTGTCTATGTATGTCTCTATGTGCCTATGTATATTAGAGGGCACTGTGTGTGCCTGTGGAGACTCAAGGGTGACTTCGGGAATCATCCTTGATTGCTCTAACTCCTTAGTACTTTACTCTGGAGTTTCCTTGGCTCTGTAGGAATGACAGGTGGTTATCATTTCCACCTGAAATTTTTTACGTGGGATCCAGGATCTGAACTTAAAACCTTTTGATTGTGAGGCAGAAGCTTAATCCCTGGACCACCTCTCTGGCCAAAAATGCCTACTTCTTTGAGACTGGTTTAGTCACTTTTAACCCAACACTACAGTCTCAAATATCAAGTTATGGTTTTCAACCAAACACCTTAACATGCTACTTAAGGGCACAGAAGCATTATAAATGAAGGAATGATGTGAATTTACAAATTAAAAAATGCTGTAATAGAATGAAACAGGGGGTGGGAAGATAGATAGTAGTTAAAGTGCTTGCTGCTCAAGGCAAAGGGCCTGAGTTCAGATGCCCATATGCCATGTGAATAAGATACAGGTGAGGTGGCCTGCATGTAATGCCAGCCCATGCAGGAAGAGTCTAGAAATCTTTAGAGCAAGCTGGCTAGCCAGACTAGCCTATAGACAAGCTCTGGGCTTAGTTAGAGACCTTGTCTCAAAAGAATAGGATGGAAAAGTGAATAAGGACTGATTCTTGGACATTATCTTTATGTCTCCACACACATGAACACAGACATGCTTATATACTCATGCACAGATGTATCTACCCACACACATGCAAAAGTTCATACACATGTGTAACCCTAACACACAAACACATAAAAAGGAATGAAGCAATAAACACGAGTCTTCAAACATCTGACAATATCTTTTCCCTGTAAAAGACCTCAGGAATCTCGAATGCTGCATTCAGTGGTACCACATAAGGACAAATATAGCTGTGTGTTAACGATAGCTTGTCTAAGGATGCCATTTAACACTGATTTAATTTCACTTTTCATGAGCATCAAATTACTGATTTGTTCTCAGAGTTTTGAACCTAATAATAGAAAGAAGTCTGTGGGCTTTTGAAAGATTTAGATCAACTATTAGTTCACCATAATTCTGAAATATGACTCTAAAAATGGAAAAATAAATGTACATATACTTAGTTATCTCTTGCTCACTTTGGAAAGTTCTCTTAAAGTTTGCATTAGTTCTGATTCAGGCTTGTGATGACTCGACATTCAAGAATCTATACACATCTTTCCTTTTCATTTCCACACGACATAAGTTGTAAACCTCTCTCATGTGCTTGTGGACTCAAAAGTATTAGAAATGTTAAATAACTGAACAGCCTGCCCATCAACTCTTATGAATTAGTGCTTATAGGGTTTCCTCAATGAAAAAAGTAGTAAATAGAAAATTCAATAGAGCTTTTATAATTGAATAAACTACCAAAGATTCAATGTAAGATAGTCTATGCTATTTTTTCTAAAACCTTAATTGTAAGTGTATGAGAGCTTTTACCACAAGTGAGCACTTATGATCAAATGTAAGAAGCAACTGAGCTAAAAATTTTTATCTCTTTTTTTTTAATTTTTTTAAATTATTATTTATTCAACTGTGTGCATATGCGTGTGTATGTGTGCGTGCGCGTCTCTGTGTGTGTGTGTGCGTCTCTGTGTGTGTGTGTGTCTGTGTATGTGTAGAACCACGAACGAATTCGCGAACCACCATGGCCGCCTCCGCCTCCTTCTGCCCCGGGATTCACAGGCTCTGTCCTACCAGGACCAGAAGCGCAGGCCGCCCCCGCTTCCGCCTGGCGTCTATACGTGGGATCTGGGATCCGAACCAGGACCTTCCGCCTGCAAGGCGGAGGCTTAACCCCTGAGCCACCTCTCCAGCCCTAAAATTTTTATTTCTAAGCACAGAATTTTTTGCTATCTTTACATGCATGTAAGAGGGAGGCATACATGTGTGTATGTATGATTGCACATTTATGAGCCCATATGTGTGAGAGTATGCTGGCATACCTGTGAGCATTTATGTGGAGGCCTGAGATATCCAGAATCACTCACAATTGATTACTCTTTCATCTTTTTTTTTCTTGAGACAGGATCTCTAATCAATCTCAGAATTCATTGATCCTGTTAGTCTGTTAAGCTAGGATGCGCTGAGGATTTTCACTCTCTTCCTTCCGGGGCCTCCACATCTACCTGGCGTTTTTTACCTGGCACCTGGGAATCTGAACTGGAGTTCTTTGCTTGCACAACCCCTTTTAACCCGAGCTATACTCCTGGTTTTGCACAGAATGGGACTTGTTTTGTTATTATTTGTTTTTTCAGTGCTTTAAAACTCGCACTGCTTCTGAGAAGGCTGCTGCCCACTGTCATTTCTTTGCCCCATTCTTCCCATTATAAGTTGATTTCTCTCAAGTCCCCTTTAAAGGGGACTTTTCTTTTTGGCACATGTTTTAAAGATTCAACATTCTAGATATAGTTTCCTTTCTGTTTTGTCTCTTCGTAGTTCACTTTGAGCTTGCAATTATCATCAAATTTGGAAATTTTTCAGCCATTACTTCTTCATTTTTCCCCTACTTTTTCACTCCATCTCTTTCTGGTTCTCTTTTGTAAAAAATTCCACTCTTTGAAGATTGTCTTGGACCTTAGGGCTCATTGCTGGACGTTATTGGAGTGATCCTTTTCTTCAATCAATTTGAAAGTTCATTTAAATAATAAAACTGACTTGAAGGATTCCCATTGCTAGTTCTTCCAGATCACTAATTTTTCTCCTCCAGCATCATCTCAATCTTCTATCATTCTGCTTCTGTGAGGTTTTCATCTCTGAGATGGTATTGGTCATCTGTGAGTTCAACTTGGTCTGCTTTGGTTATGTCCACCTCTCTCCTTATACACAGGTTTCCTTTGACTTTTGAAACACATGAAGTACTGTTCTGATAGCTGATATGAGGCACCTACCTACCAAGTGAATCTCTTTGTTAAGCCTGGGCCTGTTTATTATTCTTGAATTTGCATGCTACATTTAGGGCTCATGTCTTCTTGCTTCTAGTGTGCCTGGCAATCTCCAACTGGGTACCACATTTGCTATAGGACAATTAAGTTGCTGAGGAAAAATCCCATGATTTTTATTATGAATTGTGTGAGATGGATTAAAAAGCAATCTTTTCCTATTATGAGGATATTATACTTCTGAATTCTTGCTTCATGTTCTGTGTAATCTCTGGGTATGGCTCTGCCTGTTCCATTCTAGAAGTTGTTCTGAACTCTGATGTTCCCATCCATGTGCATAGTGAGTTATATTTGGCAGAATATCAATTATGTGAGCTTGATGAAGCTGTCTGCTCTCCAGTCATCATCACATGAATTATATCTGCCTAGACTCTTTTGGATTCTGAACTCTGCTCTCAACTCTGGAAGGATGGAAGTTTTCCAAGAAAATTTTTAGGCAGCAAGCTTGGGACAAGTCTCATATGGCATCCATCTGTCACTGACATGCGCTGTGGTCACTGTCATTCATTAGTGGTCACCAGTACACACTTGTGGCTGCTGTCACTTACTCCGGGTTGTGGTCACATATTAGTGGTCACAGTCATGTCTGTGCAGTCTCTCTCTTATGCACTGGCAGCTACTGTCACACACATGTGGACACATTGTCACAAGTGTTCTACGTCAGCATCATTGCATAGGACATCCAGCCATCACTCACTGCCTGCAAGAGAGTCTAGGACCTCTCCATGGTTCTGAAAAAAATTCCCCATAAGAAAATATGGAGGTGCTTTATGCACATCTGTTGCTAAACTTTCAATCGTCTCCAGGTGTCGTGGAGTAGCTAACGTCTCAAAATCTAGGCATATGTTATGCTTCATTGTTTAGAGAACAGTAACATGAGAAAAATCTATGCATGCTCAGTATAGAGGTCTTTTATATTCTATTTATTTATAAAGAGATACAAACATAGAGGAAGAGAAAGGGGGCACATGCATCCCATGAACATGTGTGGAGGTCACAGGACAGCTTTTCAGAAGTTGGTTCTCTTCTTCCACCATGTGGGCTCTTGGGATTGAACTGGGGTCACCAGATTTGCACACAGGCACCTATAATCCACTGAGTCAGCTTATCAGCCCCTGGGTATCCTTTTAAAAAAAAGAAGGTCTGTTTTCTGTTGTTGATTAATTCATGGTCTGGTACTATAGTTATGGACCAATAACCACAGTGAATCTGGAAAGGTTAAAGCAGATTTCATGCATGACTGTCTGGCCATCATGACCTCACAGAATAGAAATGTTCATGGAATCAGAAAGTCTTGGTCACATGACTTTTGGACCTGACTTTCCAGCTTTATAATAGTGTGAAAATAATAGACATTCCTTAGAAACCATAGTTCAGATTTTGAATTCTGGTGTTTTTCTGGGCTATCATTTTGGGCTATAATTTTCCCTTGAGACTCTGCCGCAGCTCCCAGTCCTGAGGGAGCACATCCAATACTCTGCAGTGCATTGAATTGCCATTATAGTTTTGATTATCATGCTGTGTCTTTGTGCGCCCTAATATGCCTACAAATCTTTGCATCTCCTCCTCTTCTGAGAAGAACCAAGCAATTACCTTTAGGTAAAACTGTAGACAACTGCTTGGCATGAAGGCAACAAGCCAGAGATGATGATTACATGTGAGTCAGGACCTTGAAAATTGATTATCTTGAGTAGCCAAAGGATAAGAAGCAAGTGTGTGATGCTGTGAAATTGTTGACCTTGGTGAAAGTTGACACAAGTGTGGGTAGTAGTGACCACAAGTGCATGGCAAAGACCACTGATGTGTGATGTTGATCACAAGAGGGTGACAATCACCACACACCACAAAGAAAGGAGCTCAGCCTGCTGATGATAAAGAAAAATAATAACTTGTTATATGGATGAGAAACCTGCAGACCAAAAGACAACTTCCAGTGTTGTTCCTCATGAGCTGAGACAAGATCTGTCAATGGCCTGGAGCTTGTCAGATAGGCAAGGCTGGCTAGCCAGTGGACCTCAAGAGTCTGCTTGTTTCTGCCTTCACAGTGATGGGATTAGAAGCACATGTGGGTTCTGAAGTATGACTTGGGTATGCATGCAAGACAAGCCCTTTACCAACAGGGATATCTCCACAAGCCAAAGGGCACCATAACTGTATAAAGGGAAAGTAGTAGAAGTTAGGGAGCAGGTACAGAAACTTTTAAAGAAGAGCAGCAGAGGATAACTGTGGATGAGAACTGGCTGTCACAACGAAGAGCTAATATCAAGGAAATGAGCTCATTCTAGAAGTGTCTACCACATTGCACATTCATTCACCAGATCTTCCATACTGTTGAGTCAGAAATGAAAGACAAAAAAGACTGCCTAATAACAGCAGTAGCCTCCAATATTGGTGCACACACGCTGTGTCCTAGCACTCCACATATAGTGTTGGCTTAACCCTCCAATGGCCTGGTGAGAGGGATGCTAACACTGATCCTCCTTCCATTGCTGTGGAAGTGATGACCAGACAGCCAGGAGAGGGGGTATACTCTTTTCGGGTCAGATAATAGGAAACCAGAATGTCAAAGTCTTTAGTCAGGCTGGGTCCCATAAAGAATCCAGACCCATCTGTGGATGTTACCTTCTGGCAGTAAAATAAGAAACACAGAGAGAAGGGAGCAAGGAAGGGTGTGTTAAAAGCGACGCTCAAAATGCCAGAAGAATTCAATCACTCTCCATAGGCAGCCTGATCCAAAGGTGATCATGCTGTTTCTCTGGGGTTTGGAAAATGTTACCAGAAAAGCAAATTTAAAAAAAAAATCCTTTAAATCATATGGGCTGGGGAGCAGGACAGCTCCTTGGACAAAGTGCTTGCCATGCAGGGATGAATACTGCAGCTTGTTTCCCCAGAACTCCTAGCCAGGCAGGGTTGGGGGTCATCTGAAATCTCAGCACTATGAAGGCAGAGATAGGAGGTCACTAGGGCAAGATGGTGAGCTAGATTACTGGGGAGCTCTGAGTTCTTCTGGGAAACCCACCTCAAAAAAAAAAAAAGGAAAGTAATCAGTCGTGACAACTGACTTCAAGTTCAGGCTTCCTCATGCATGCACACATAAGGACATGCACACAGGTGCATACATACGCATCCACACATATCCATATGCAGCATACATACACACATGCTAAAAGTTTTACTCTAATAGGGATAGAAAAACGACGAAGAGGCTAAAACATTTGCAACCTAGGTCCTGATGGCCTGGGTTTAAATCTGCTGATCACATGTAAAATCTGTACATAGTGTTTTAAGTGTCTGCAATCTCAGTGTGCCTATGGGAAACAGGCAGAGACCTGAGAATCTCCAAAATTTCAAGAGCCAGCTTATTTGGAAGAGGAGAAGACACCTGGACTCACACAAGGTGGAAAGGTGAGGAACAACACCTTAAAGGTTGACCTTGGACCTGTACCATGCAGTGTGGCATTCACGATTACATGCACACAGTCACATATACTCACTCATCACTTATACATCCATACAAAATAAATAATTGATTATAATATTTTCAATAATAATCAGGATTGTAAATAAGCAGAAAGAAATAAGCAGTTCAATGCCAGGAAAACTATCTACACAGAAATAGAAGACAGGAAGACAAAGAAATCCATTAGTTACAGATCTGTTCTTTCCAGACCGGATTCAGTAGATCAGACACACCTTTTACTATGATTGGGAGTCGGTTTAAAACTTCATGAACCTACTGGTTTTCCTTCAGTGCTGGCTTTGAATAAGCACACATTCATTAAAGTATAGGTGGCTGCTGTATTGGTGCCACCTTAGCCACCCACATTTCATCCTTTTGACAGAGGGCACCAGGAACAGAGGGGCCATCAGGACAAAATAGGATTTGAAAGGAGGAAATAGCAACAGAAAGAACCATCTCCGACCTTCGCTCTATCTAAGGAGACAACGCCACCGTCCTGATAAAATATTTTAATATATTTCTCCCTCTCACCACATCAATTAACTGGCAGCCTCTTTCCAGTTGATTCTTTTCCTCTTTTGAAATGTAAATGAACCCTTGAAAGTTGAGCCTTATTCAATCTTCCAGCAGTAACTTTCTTCAGCTAATCAGATCCACACCTAGTTGATACTCTGGGCTCACAGGGGGAGAAGATTGGCATGGGAAAAGGACATGCATGGAGCCTGACAGAGTTCCTCCTGTTTCTCTCAGTGGAAAGGCCATTCTCACTTTGGACAGCTCTTACTCTATTGTGCAAGATTTCTGAAATGCAACTTCATGTTTAGTGTCCGGTCGTCCCATCTTCCAAATAACCATATAGGAGACACATTCAAAGACCTCCAGTGGATGCCTGAAATGCTAGATACACTGTTGAACCAGTGTTTTTTCTATATGTAGTATGGCTAATGTGTCTATTAGATGCATAAATTAACTTGACAATTGGAAACGGAGCCTTTAGATATAACTATCATCAATTAGTCAAGGCAAGTCCCAAGTAAGTCAGTAGGAGATTATCTAGTTGATGTGTGGAGTCATTTCCTGGGTAGGGGATAAGAATGGAGTTGATTCAGTATTTTAGCAGACAGGCAAGTGAGAGAGTATACCCCTGTTCCTGTAGATACATTGTGGCTAGTTGTCTTATCTCCTGATGGTAGTATGAACTCTCCCAACATACTGCTGAATATAGCCAGAAATTGTAAGCCGAAAATAAACTGCTTGTCTTCATATGTTGTTTGGTCATGTCAGCAACAAAGGAATAGCTGAAAGTTAATATTGATTGTTGACTGATAATGTCTAGAATCACCCAGGAGAGCAATATCTAGGCATGTGTGTGATAGGATTTCCAGGTCAGGTTCAATGAGATGGGAAGACCCATCCTATACGTGGGTAAATTGATACATGCCCCGAGCTTGAAAAAGTAAGACGGCACCAGATCAAATCACACTACTCAGAATGATGTACACTTTAAAGCTTACAGTCTATTTGTGGAATTTTCCATTTGCTCTTTTCAAACATGGGTTACTAAACCCAATAGAGTGGAGGAGGAGATCAAAGCACAGAAAGGGAGATGGTTGTCTTAGCTATCCTAGTTATCATGACAACAGAAGGAACTTTTCGGGAGAATCACCACTTGTCTCACAAAGACTCTAAGTTCATTATAAATCAGCCTCAACAGTTAGCCTGCAACAACTCAAACCCCACCAGACTACTCCAAGCCAGGTTTGTCTCCTTTTCACTCAAGGCCATCATGGGTTCAATTTCAAAAGCCAACCCTAATTCATTTGGATATTATTACTTCTTATGCCTTTGATACAACCTCACCTTTAGACTCTATTAAAGATGGAAAAGGGATGGAGAGAAAAGGCTTAATGTCACCTTCTGTCACCTGCTTAGATTATCTTGGTATAGATTTCTGCCTTCTCCCCTCCCCAGTCAGGACTTCTTTCCTGCCATTAACCTTTCTCTCATGGTTCAAGGTCTTCTGACTGGGTGCTTGAATGGAGGACAACATACAAGAGCAAGAGTTGTTCTTTCTGTCATATTCTGTAGCTGTGTTTAACTTTGGCTCAGTGAGATGCTTAGTGACATTAACTCTCTACTTAGCACTGAGAAACTACAGAACGCAAATCTGAGCTCCCCAGGGCATAGACTAGGGGTTTGCCTACAGGTGTTTTGTTTCTGCACTGGTTCAGGGACCAAGTTCATGGGCATGCCTAGTTAGGTGCTGGGTAGGAGACAACTTAAAACATGCTTCCCACATGCAGTTTATCATGGGTCCAGGCACAAGAAATTATATTAGTCTTCAATCTCCTAGCTGATGGGATCAGAGACTGTGACCTCTAGTGAGTAGTGCCATTTGTACAAATTGCTGGGTGAGCGGTTCACTACATTGGTGGGGGTTCAACCTGAGAAGCAGAGTCACCAGCAGGTCTGCATTTTGAGGGCTCCGTTACATAAGCTTGACCTCACACAACTTGAGGAGCTGGTGACATTGTCTGTGCGCAGCTCTGAACCCGTGTGTCTACCTGGAGGATTGATGTCTCTGGTGTTCTGCGGAGACGTGCATTCCTTTCTACAGACAACTAAACCTACCACCACTCAGCAGGTGGAACTGGAGAGGCTGAAGGAGGAGGCAGTTGGGTACAGACCAGCTGTTGCTACAAGTTGAGGAGAGTCAGCAGATAAGAGACAAGCATGTTGGAATCTTCTAATGTGGCTTTTTCCACTTCCCTCACATATGAAGAAAATAGCTATGGCAAATCCACTCCATACACTCGCAGTTCTGCAGCACACAACCTGTGCAGGTGCTTATGATAGTCTGGAGACATCAATCCAGTGGTTGCTGCCATATCCCCAGTCAGGTGAGACAACATGGAGGAGTGCATGGTGGTGGAATGAAGACATTATCCTAGTGAGGATGAACTTAGTCACGGCAGTTAGACACCAAGAGAAAGGAGCTGACAAGGCAGACCCCCTCTCTTTCTAGCAGTGCTAGCTCAGCATCTGTGGGCTCTGAGTGAGAACCACAATCCTAACATTTAGGGGTATGACAGGGACACACTCATTTCACCTTTCACAATGACAGGAGAGTTTGGACGCATCTGATATTCTTCCTAATTTCAAACAAGATGTGTAAGAAAAATGATGTCTTTTCTTTTTCCTCTTTTTGGGTCCTATGTACCTTAGAGGAAATTCAAAACTCAAGAAAAAAAATCTACTTCTTGTTTATCCAAGGAGGAAAAGAAGGTCACTTTCAATCTAATCTAGGAAAGGGAGAGTGGCTTCTTCTATCACCTCTACTGTACCCCACTTCCTATATCCACCCCTTTGCTGCACATTTTTTCATTTTTATTCACTAAAATGTTTTCACATTCACAAATCTCACTTTCCCTATAATCTGTATAATGTTAACAACTGTGGGTTCTTCCAGTACAGCAGCATTACCTATATAGGTCCTGCGTGGCTTCCACTTTATTAAATTAATAATATAGGGACATTCTGATATTCTTTCCCAATTAGTCTTGAAGCTCTTCAAAGAAATATTTTATCTCTGATAACATCAAATAAAACTGCTTACAATTTTTATTTGCTTTATAGTTCTTTAAAGGACACAAAGACATCATTTGTGAATAGCTGATCAAATGTTAGAATTTCCTTTTGGATCCAAAAGTCCTGTTAAACTGAGATTGTTTTTGAAGTTCAATATATATTTAAATATCCTGCTTTGTGACTGACCCAGGAGAGGTGGTCCAGGGAGGAGACTCATCAAGATAACATGCTCTTTTCTTTTTCCCTTCTTGGGTTAAAAAAAAAAAAAGGAAAAGGTAATTTTCAATGATATAGGCAGAGAACCAAGCGCTGTCCAAAAGAATGATGGCTGTCTGTCCTACGAGGCACAGAAGGTCTAGAATTACAGAAGTAAAGACAGCCAAGGAGATGAGAAGGAACCTGATCAGAGAGTGAAATGTACAAACACAGCTCGAGATGCCTGTCCACCCAGCAGAGAAGTCCTGCCAGATGCCAACGTTCCGGTCAACCGTACAGGCCTGTCACGTTGATTAAAAAGCACTTGATTTGAAGCATCATCATACTTCTGTCAATACTACCTTTTAGTTTGCATAATTATCTTAAGTAATTATCAAGAATTTAGCAAAAGACACTGTGCTGTAAGAGTCTTATAAATCGATATCTCCTTATTAATAAATAATCTTAAAGTAATTTATGACACAGACTTAGGAAAGCACATTTTGAAGGGCGAGCAGTACTCTACTGTTACCTCGTGATGCTCCAAATAGGATCATCTAAATATCTAGCTTTGCTTTGTCTTTTCTGTTTAACTGTGTGAGGGACGACAGAGTCCCTGGTATTCCAGGTTGGCCTTGAATCAACTATTCAATATACAATGACCTTGAACTTCCGATCCTTCTGCCTATGACAGTACAGTCTGCATCAACATGTCTGGTTTCATGATATACTATGGACTGAGCTCAGAGCTTTGTGCTTTAGGGGGCTTGAGCACTTGACCCACTCTGCCATTTCTTCAGGCCTCCAAATATCTAGACTTTGCATGTTGCTGTTTCAGGAACTTGTTTAGAAAATAAGTTGAGCTTGGAAGGTACTAAAAGTTCAATTTAAAACAAAACTCTTTATCTAACTGTGTGAGGTTGTGACTTAATATCTTTTCTAGATGTCCTATTTTTGATTTGTCCATATTTTTTTTACCCTTGAAGATGTTTCTAACATTTCCATTAAGCAAAGTGCTCACAGTAGTCATGTGCTGTGGAAGGTCTGTCTAGATGTCAAACCATGCGTTAAAAATTAAGTTGGAATCAGTGAGAGGAAATGAGAAAGCTCAGGGGGTGCAGGTGTTTCCTACCAAGTCTGATGACTTGTAATCTGGAACACACATGGAGGAAGGAGAGAACCAACCCTTCTAAGTTGCCGTCTGACCAAAACACACGCACCACAGCATGCACGCATGTTATCGCTTCCACACAAAAGCTAAATAAATGAATGAATGAATGAATGAATAAATACAATGAACATTAACAACAAATTCGTATTCTATTGAATAAAACTAATTATGCAGAGTAACAGAAACAAGTTTTAAATTGTGCTTTCTAATGGAACATTTCTTTCTTTTAGCATTACTCTTGTTTTGCCTAGAAAATTTTCATTTTGGAAAAAAATGTGCCAACTATAAAGTAAAATCACTAGCTTCTACATACATGCTCACAGAGCAGGATTTGTGATAGCACAATGGGAAACCACTCCAATATTCATGAAGAGGTGAGTGGATAAATAAAATGTGGGCATTTCCGCACAGTACTGGTGACTCAAATATTGACACAACTGTACATGACTCAAGGTCACTAGACTGAACAAGAGCAACAAAAAATTTAGTCAATACAAGTGCACACAGTTAAGGTCCTATTTAATCTAGAAAAAAATGCAAACTAATTTAGAGGGAAAGACAAAGAAGATCATAGTTTTCTAAGAAGCTGGATGGAAGGATGGAAGGATGGTTAGAACACACAGGGAGGAGGAAACATCTGGGTGGAAACTGGATTGTCTTCATTGCAGCGTGGTTCAGTGTGTCTGAGCTTTTGATAGTGGACCACAACCCTTTCTCCTACAAAGTTCACTCGTGAGGACTACGCACATGTAGTTAAAGAAGAAATGTCAAGACGATCTCCTAATGTTTTAAGTAAGCAAATGATTGTGTGTTTGGTTTCATTCATATCTATCTTTGGCTGCATGGGGCCTGAGAACTATAGATAGACAAGACATGTTCAGGAGATATACTGAGTGGCCCCTGTCCTTCAGACTGCATGCTTCCCATCTGTGTCCCTGACTAGGCTGGAGTTTGTGTCATCAGTGCATGGAACACACCTCTGGAAAGACAGGTTACAACAACTCAGGGATACTAGACACAATTGCTAAGCATTCTTTGTAGGCCCAAACCCTGTTTCAAGTTCTTGACAATCATTAACGTATTTAACACAACAAACCGCCTCTAAACTCAAACAGACACCACTGTTATCTTGACTTTGCAGATCAGGAACCTGCTGTGAAGAAGCTGTCTCCTTGCTCCCCTCTACCCCAGAAGCCTAGTTTGTCTACTTTCTCACAATCCACAAAGCCTCCCTAGCTGACATCATCGACCTTAGCTGACTTACACTGCTGGATGCCAAGTAGTTAGGTCTCAGAGCTGGACTGGCTTGTGGACATCCCCACTAACTATCAGTTTACAATGACCACAAACAGTCCACAGTGGGAGAAGAAAGGCCTCAGGCTGACCTTCACTGCCCCGCTTGTATTAGATGTCTCAGGAAAGAGGAGACTAGATGTGGAAGCCCAGAACAAAGTCATTTGAACAAAGCAACAAAGGCTCATCTTTATTTTTCCATTGCAATATTATGCAATGTAGCATTCAGTCCCCTAGTGCTGTTGTTTGAATTTAAGCATAGTCCATCTCAGTTGAAAGCACAGCTCTCAAGATTATTCCACTTCTGCATTGCTCTGTCCTTGGTCCCCAGGCAGCTCATGTAGTAGATGAAACTCCCTGTCACAGGTCTTCACACGTGCAGCACTGCCTGCCGGCTTAGGGACGCTGCGTCCCCCTCCCTCCCTCAATACCTTAAACTCTGCACTGCTCTGCTAGTGCCTTCTATTTGCATCCACAAGGACCATCTCTTACTGTATCCCCAAGCCTTATTTGCATTTGTTGTTTCAAACTTGGGAGTAGTTTGGAATAATCTCCATGTATCCTGTCCATATAATATTTTGACCTCCTGTTTTTCCACATGTTTTCACCTGTAATTGGTACTCTGAGAACAGGTGGCATGCACAGATTCTCTGTAAGTCCATCCTATGGAACTAGGAGTTGGGCTCAGCATGGGGACTGCACTTAGCAAGAGTTTGATCTGAGAGAGAGAGAGAATGAGAGAGAGAGAGAAAGAGAGAGAGAGAGAAAGAGAGAGGAAGAAGGAGGAGGAGAAAGAGGAGGAAGAGGAGGAGGGATTTTCCAGAAGCCTTGAATTTTGCAGAAATTCTTCTAGGAAGGGGGATTATCTAGGGATCTCATTACCCTAAAATTTTCCAGGATTCTATGAAAGATGATAATATCCTAAGTCCCATTTTAATAAATATCTAAAGCACAGTGGCAGGGCCACTTTGAATTCCATTCCTACTCCTTTACCAAAATTTGATTTGGTGGGAATGGTTAACTTAAATGCTATTTTTAAGTAATGTTATCTGCCTATCTAATATGTAATTTATGGTTTAAACGGACCTCAACTCTTTGATAATTGTTTAAAAGAAGGGCTTGCTTTCAAACTGATTTGTTCGTCTATGAACTTAAACTGAAATTTGAATCTCAAAGCTGAGGCACACTTTGTTCAAGGTTATACTTAATTACAGAAGTCGTCCTACGATGGGTGGTGGTGGAATAGCTGGTGTGGGGATGGAGTCTCTTCACATACAGCTGTAAGGTCACACAAGTGATAGGAAGAAGGCATTTGCCAGCACTGAAAGACAGGCAAAAGAGGCTGTGATGGGAAGTAGGGAACAAAGGATGAGTTGCACACAGGCATATCTCCTAGTGACCGGGCAGCTCTGCCCACATGGATGCAGGAAAGTGAAGCATTTGCTCAACTGAGCATGGGGGTACCAGAAGTGCATTGGGACATGTCTAGAGTTTGATGTGCAGGATTATGAGAAAACAGATTTGCACAAGGCAGGGAAGAGGTAAGTTTTCCCAGCAACTATAGCTAAGGGCTTAGAATGTAAAGAATTAATCTTAGAAAATGTGAGGCCAAATACTGAATGGCTATGGAAAATGCAGTGCTGGAATGTCATCTGGGTCAACCTAAGTACAGATGTCACTGAGCATTGTGGGCATTTAGGTGGCCATATCTTGGGCATTGTAACATGGTCTTATGGCATGAACTGTATCCTAATAAAAATAGTGAAATTGACTCTCCACAGGAAAAGCTAAAACTAAGCCTCACAAGACTGAAAGGTGATACCAGTAATTTAATTTTTTGTTAACACAAATTCAGTATTTGGCAAAAGGACAGAGCATGGTCCAGACCAATTAATACAAGATTGGATGTTGAAGTAGCCATATAATTACCTAAAACTATAATATATATAAGATAAAGAAGATAAAAGAAAAGGTGGTGACAATAAACAATGTTAGGAGTCATTAGCAAGAACATAGGAACACTATCATAGAGTAAACAAGAGGACTAGAAAAAAATTTGGTGGGTATAGTTTAATATGTACAATGGAACCAGAATTTTAGAAGGAGAAAGTATTAAATAGAAGTCAAAGTGAAGAATAACAGGACAAATGCCCTGAGTTTGGCCATGAGCTACAATGAACAGAACCTAGTATCATCTAAGTATAAGATGAATGAAAATACAAGGAGTAACACGTCTAAATACAGCATAGTCTAGTTGCTGAAGACCAGAGAAAACAGAACATGGGGGAAAGTCACATGGCTAGAGGGGAAAAAGACATGTTAGAGATGAGGAAATGGTGACAGGAGTAATGTGGAGAACAAAATACACAAGGAAGAAGGAAAATAAAAAGAGAAGGGGCTGGCAATCAAGAACTAACAGGCTAGCATCGCAGGCCTGCGATCCCGATTCCTCTGGGGACTGAGGCAGGAAGCCGGCCAATTCAAGGTCTACCTACACTACACACAGCATCCAAGGCTGGCCTGGGCAATGTGGTGAGCGACTGCCTCAAAATTTAAAAAGTGGGGTTGGAGAGATGGCTCAGTGATTAAAGCTTCTGCCTCTCAAGCAGAAGGGCCTGAGTTTGGACCCCAGGTCCCTTATAGAAATCCCAGGAGGAAATGTTGGCAGCCTGGATTTCCTGTCCTGAAAGGCCGAATTTGGGAAATTTCAGAGCAAAGCAATAAGGAGATAGAGTAATCCAGAGTGACTCCTGAAGCGACCCTGGGATCTCCACAGGCATGCACAGTGCCTCTGACACACACACACACACAAATAATAGAAATAAAAAATAAAAAGTGAAAAATTGGGATGAGATTATAGTTCAAAAACTCTAATTCAAGAAAGAAAGAAAGAGAGAGAGAAAAAGAGAGAGAGAGAAAGAGAGGGCAAGAGAGGGAGGGAGGGAGGGAAGGAAGGAAGGGGAATAAAGGAAGGAAGGAAAGGGAAGAAAGGAAGACAGAGAGAGAAAAGGGGAAAGACAAACAGAAAGAAGAAAGAAAAAGAAAGTTCAGGAGGAAGGAGGAAAGGGAAAAAAGAAGGAAAGAAAAGAATTAACTATCTCAAACACATATTCTTTACATGTGAGTACAAACTAAAGACATTTTCAGATAAGCAAATTCTAAGGAAAATTGTTACTAGTAGACTAGCATTTCCATAAATGCTGGAGAAAAGTCTGTGGTCTGAAGAAGATGGGCATTGAATGAAAATCCCCCATGTACCAGAATGAATGAAGAGAATCAGAAAGGATAATGACATGAGCATAAAGACATTGTTTCCTCACAAGACAACTGCATGCATCCATTGTATACACTGACATTGCTTTCGGGCTTATGACACTTATTAGTAGGAACTATATCAAAATAATAACGAGGAGGAGAGAATGCCTCCATGAAAGGACATGAGAATGAATGACTTTCTTACATGTGACATGAAGTGGGGCCATGCTTGTCATCATGGATCCTAGTCAGTTAAGGATGCTTGCTGTGGTCTCCTGGGAATGGAGCATCTTCATAGTCAGCTCACCACAGCTCAATCACAGTCTTGCTTCTCCCTAATAAGCTCAGGTGTCATCTGGACATTTATTTTTATACCCAGTCTTGTTGTCAAAAGAAGGTCTAAGTTGATAAAAATAACTCTATAATGTTTAAATGTAACTTGGTAAAGGTAATACCTTTGTAAAATGATGTGACCTGGAAGAAGGAGAAAACCACACACATTTCACATCCTGTCATTCCATATCTAACTTTTGATGAGCTAAAGAGTTTATCAGCCCTTAGCCCGCGGCTCTTTCCCTGCTCTCCAGAGAGAGACAATGTTGTAAAGGGGAATTGGATTCTTGCACTATTTTGTTTGATGCTCTGGACCACTGTTTAGCTACTTCCTGAGAATCCTTACACTGAAGTCACAGATACTGCTGAGAGTTTTGTAAATGTAAACTATGTGATGACATCATGTCATACATCTCTGAATAACTATTGAAATTTTTTTTAGCTAAACTAAATAATAGAAATTTCTATTCTGGAGCAGAAAGTTTGCCTTCAAAGAAGCAATGCACCTTTTTATGGCATTTGACTTGTCTTTGGATCCAAACCACAAATCCTTCAAAGTACTCAAGTCTACAAATTATAGTTCTCAAATGTAAAGTTGGTGACAAAGCTTCCCAGTTATAAACATGCTGATGATGGTATGTTTCATTCTCTTGCCTTACAAGCAATACCCAACGGTAATATGGTATATCTCAAAGCAATCAAAAATCTTAATGGGATGTCACGTACTCATTATTTGTTAAAAAGACTCTGACTTCACACACTCCATCTGACTTTAACAGAAGCAAGAATATGAAATGTGATAACCTTGGAAGGATTTCGTCGTGGTCAAAACCGCCTTCTGATGGACAGTTTCTCCTTAAAGATTCTATTTCTGGAGCCAATTTTGATCAGGAAATAGCGACATTGAGACATAGAGACATAGTCAAAACAAAAGGAAGTATCAAAAGAATAATTTCACTTTATTTCTGCTGAAAGAAAGAAAGAGAGAGAGAGAAGGAAGGAAAGAAGGGAGGGAGGGGGAGGGAGGGTCGGGAGGAGGAGGAAGGAAGAAAGGAGGGCGGGAGGAAGGGAAGAAGGAAGGAAAGGAAGGAGAAACAGGAGGGAGGGAGGGAAGGAGGGGAGAGAGGGGGGAAGGAAGGAGGGAGGGGAGGAGAAAAGGGGGAGGCGGGGAGGAGGGAGGGAAGGAGGGGGAGAGAGGAGGAGGGGAGAGGGAGAGGGGGGAGGGAGGGGGAGAGGGCGGGAGGAGAGGGAGAGAGGGAGAGGAAAGAGAAGAAAGAAGGAAGGAAGAAATGAAGGAGGAAAGAAAGAAGGAAAGGAACGAGGAAAAGGAAACAGAAGGAAGGAAGGAAGGAAAGGAAAGGAAGGGGAAGGAATGAGGAAGGAAGGAAGGAAGAAAAAGAAAGAAAGGAAGAGGAAGAGAAGGAAGGAGGAAGGAAGAAGGAAGGAAGGAAGGAAAGAATGAAAGAAAGAAAGAAAGAAAGAAAGAAAGAAAGAAAGAAAGAAAGAAAGAAAGAAAGAAAGAAAAAGAAAGAAAGAAAGAAAAAAGAAAGCAGAATTTGAGAAAAAAATTGCATTGGGACAGCAACTCTGTATGTGAAATACTTAGCTCATGACTTTAAATGGGTGCAGCAAAATGATATTTGGACAGATAATTCTGTTAACATGTGCTTAGCTTTGAGATATAGCTCCATTGTACTTGACTGACATGCATGAAACCCTGGAATTAAACCCCCAGCATTGGGAATAAGAGCCTGTTTGTAATCCAAGCACTTGAGAGGTAGAGGTAGGGAATTCAGGAGTTCAGTTCAGCCTTGCCTGGGTTGTATGACATCCTGTCTCAAGAAACCAGCAAACAAACAGCAATACCAAAAACTGTTTTCAAGGCTGCCCTGACTGCTTTGTCAGACATCTGTTTCTTTTTAAGCCTAGCCATGGATTCATCATTCCACAGGTTCAACTTCTTCATTCCAAAGCCCAGCCTAACAAAAAGAGACTAAAACCCACACCCACATCACACTTCATTCCCTAGGTATAGAATCCCACGGTCCGTGCACATCTCTAGGAAAGACAGATTCAGCATCACTATAGAATTCCTACAATGTCTAATGGGAGTACTGGTAATGGACAAAGGACTCAGGAGAAAGTACTTACTATTTGTTTACCTCCTCTTCACTGGTGAGGTGAGAGGGGATTCTAGCTTATTAACATCTCATGATAAATTATTGAAATGCTATAAAAGATGACAGTAGGATTCTCTGTAAGTTGTTGGACTTTGCTCTAAATGGTGGAGAATTCAAATGGAGAAAGCCAATTCAATGTCATATACATTCAAGAATCAAAGTCAATTCAAAGAATAAAATAAAAAATAAATAACAGTGAGAGACCAACATAGAAAAAAATGATAAATCAAAACCACAGAGAAAGTCAAAAATCAGAACTAACTGCATATTTTGGAAACACTACACAAAATGACTTGTTATTTCCAAGTTGCAAAATTTCTTGTTTCATAAAGATTCCTCCTTTGGACAAAATCATGTGGTAGGATTCCAAAGTCAGAAATTTCTGTGCTACAAGTCTTCAAATAAGTATATGAATTGTGAAAGTAAAAGCATGTGGAGAATAATCCAAGATGAAAGGGGATTGAATGTTACCTGTGATCCCCAAAGCAAGAACTATGGACAGAGGTTTGAGAAAAGGGCTGCTCCCGAGACAGAAAGATTAAAAAAATAGTTTATTCAGATAAAAGATACATACGCATGTTCAGACTCTTACAGAGGCTTCTCAGTGACCCCATAGCATGGCGCTTCCCATAATTCCCTGCCTTCCAGATGAGTCAATGTGACTTCTGAACCTAACAGAGATAAACCTACTTTGAAAAGCAAAACAAATACAGTTCACTTTAAAGAGTATTATTAATAATAAAATATAAGTGAAAACTAACTACATGGAAATATTAATAATAAAATAGAAATTAAAATGGACAGAGAATAGTTTGTTTAGTTAATTCCATGGCTGGTTGTTTGTGTCTTAGTACTTCCTTGTCTTTCTGTCTATTTTGACTTAGATATTTTGACTTCTATGTTGTCTCCACCAGTGTTTCACAGTTACTGGGATTATTATGTACCAAGATTTCTTCTGGTCCCAACAATGCCTTTCCAAAGTATAATGGCTAATATTAAGAGAATGAGACTGGGTATGAATATATAAAATACTACATTACAGACAAAAAACAAATGAAGAGAACTTGGTAATCATATGTACGTTATAACTTTGGATTAAAGGACAATACTGCTATTGATTTAGGGTAAGGTATCTCCATTTTTCTAATAATTTATTTGTAAGTAACCAGGTCAACTATTGAAGAGGAAGCATCACATGCTAGCATTGAGTTAAACTCACCAGGAATCATAACTGTCTCAGGAAGACAGACTAAACTGAAGGTAATTCCGGTCAACAGTGAGATCAGACAAGCAAAAGGTCACTTCCAGATGGAAAGAAATCATCAGTCCTTCAAAGTGGGAGTGAGATAGAATTTTGAAGACATACCTATGGATATCAAGGACAAAGCAGCAGCCATACAATTGTGTTGGAGGGAGAAGTTAAATCTTGTCAAAGTACTTGATCTTGGCTGGGAAGTCACACAGGGAAAGCTGACCCCTAAAGGTCTCCCAGAGCCCATGTAGGCGATCTGAAATTTACCTTGCTAAAAATCATGGAAGGAACTGAAGGTAGGTGAAAATTGGTGGATCGAGCTGGTTTTAAAGATGATGAGATTGGAACCTATATACAAAAACAAATGAATGTTTGGGACAGGGAAGGAAATAGATACACTGTCAGAGAACACCTTTGTTCAGGCGCACAACACAAGGGGCAAAGCATGTTGGGAAAGAATCAAGTACTTTCATATTGAAAATCATGATAACTTTCAGGCATACCTAAGGATTATACTTCTTACTGTTAAAATTTCACTGATAACAGTGTTATCTCTACTTAGTGACAAACATTCTTTAGAATGTCATCCCAAATCCTTTTGGGAATATCTTCAGATGATGTCCAAAAAAAATGAAAAAAAAAATATTGCTTATAAAATGTCAGACAAACATTGTTTTTCGAAGTACCAGCTGGCCAATGAATGTCATCACCACTTTAGAAAGATCCCTTTGTTTTAACCCAAATGGTCTGTGTATATTGCATTTTTTTCTACAACTTTTAATATCAATCTTAAGTAATGAATGGTGGATGTGGAAGGTAGATGATGGAAGAAACTTTGCCCCTTTGGTGAGAATTCATTGCTTCTACTCCATTTTGCACAGTGTCATTTTAAATAAGTGTTAGCCTGGAGGCAGTGTTATTGTTCTGAACCACAGCTTTATAATACCTTAAAAAAAAAAACTCTCAGCCGCAAGTTAGATGCTTCTGGCAGCAATACAGAGCCAGCACCACCCAGAGAGGGAGTGTTTGTTTCTTGCTCACTTCTGCCAGGGTAGAGGAATGCTGGACACTCAGAGACAAAGGACGCTGCCACACTTTGCTTCCCCTGCCCCACACCTCGGGCCTCCTTCTTTTGGAACACACAGGTAAGCGCATTCACCATGGGGCTGGATGGAGCCAGCAAGCCTTGAAATTCAAATGCCCTTCCTGAAGAGGCACAGATGGTCTCCTGTACTCCTTCAGGTGACTCACAATGAGTGGGCTTCAGGTACTAAGGTTCTTACTTCATTGTACTTTACTGTTATGTGTATCTTTGCACTTTATTTTGCAGCATGTTTTCTCAGATGCTTAAGGGGGAAAAAAAACTAACAGCAGTAGAATTGTTTGCTGGTTGCAAATTCAAGTTCAGTTATTAATCTTCCTTAATTCTTGCACACTGAAAAGCTTGTAAGGTTATAGACCAACCTCTATTGCTAAACAGTCAGTCACATACCTTATCTGAAAATGTTAAGTTCTTAATGCCAGTGAGTTAAAATAACACAAATGGATCAAAGATAAGGACTTACTGCCAGGCAATGAACTACAACCCTCTAGACATACAAATTTTTCCATAATGTAATAAAAGTCACCAAATACAAAACTCAGTGATACAAATTTATGTTTTAAACACTTTTTTCTGTCTCAATTTCTGTTTCCTCTTAGATGTCAGAAACTGAGCTGGAAAAGATAAAAGTAAGAACAGCTGAGCATTTTGAAAATGACAAAAATAACACTCCTTGGTTAAAGGAAGGTGAGTCTTGCTTTTGGTCATTTTTTGGATTGGTGTAAAAATGGTGCTATTGTTTTTAATCAGCATATAGCATGAGAGAAGTATGTCATAGGAGCTCATGTGGAAACTGGTTTTCTTTTTGTATATGCATAGGGCTCAGACAGGGATTTAAAGATCTTTAGGATGTTATGTTTCCATCGTCTTTATGTTAAGGCAAATGGAATATACGATCAGCCAGACTTCATGCGCCTCTTTATCTCTCAGATGCCTTCTCTCTTTAAGGGTCTCGTGGTCCTGTAGCTTAGTCTGTTTTAGCACTGAGAAGACTAAGTAATTTGAGGGCAAGTGTTTATAAATAATAATCACAGAAAGGAAGGGATGTCCACAAATAGAATAGCCATTCACTGCAATTAGACATGCCACATTCCCCAGGGAGAACGCTGTGGACCACAGGCCCTGCATGCGTAAGAACGGCGCCTGAAATACACACACAAATCAATATGTTCTCAGTATGCATGGACTTCTGAAAATCTGTCTAAACTTGTGCTTTTTTTTATTTACTAGAAGGCTTGACTTTATAATCTTTGGAGTTTACAGAGATACATTTCCATGACTTAAAGAAAACCAGTTTGATAGTTTATCCATATCGATACATTGTGTCTTTTTGCTATTTCATTAACCTGTTAAATTGTGAACCGGCAGCTCTCTATAGTGATTGAGATTCTTAAAAAGTATTTTAGGGCTGGAGAGATGGCTCAGGAGTTAAGACTCTGTCTTGCAAGCAGAAGGTCCTGAGTTCAGATCCCAGGTCCCATGTAAAAACGCCAGGCAGAAAAATGCTAGCAGCCTGCACTTCTAGCCCTAGTGGGCAGAGCCTGGGTAATTCCAGTGTGAAACAAGAAGGAGGTAGAAGCAATACAGGATGATTCACAAAGTCACCTTTAATCCTCCACAGGAACACATAGCGCCCTTTAATATACATGCAAATAAAATAAATGAATAAAATATTTTTAAAGTATATTATAAGATCATGAGACATCTTAGCAAATATATCTAGAAAGGTATATGATCAGCAGACAATGATTCTTACACTAACTACATGGACGTGTTGATTGGCATTCCTTGATGGTGATGCTGCATCATTGGGACCAACCTGGGAAGCCGTTATTATCAATAATTTACCAGCGAGAATAATTTACCCAAGTCTTTAAAGAGTCTCAAGAACCTCTGTCTAAAATTGCAGAATCAGGATGTGTGGGACCTGGGGCTGAATCCTAAGTTGTGTGACAGCACATAGACTTAACCATTTCCTCTCCAGGTTCCCAAAAAGAGATGGGCCAGTTACTTGTTCAGGACATAATCTCTTTCCAAAACATTTTCTTGCTGTGTTTAAATTGATATCTCTGGCTTCACAGCAACTTCATATCCTACCTGTACTCTGACTTTGAAAGCATTTACCTTAAGAATAAAAACATCTCCTGACCTGTGTTCCCCTCTAAAATTGGAAAAATGAGGCCTTCTTTCTTCAAGAGACTTTAATTTGTGGGTCTGGTGAGATGGTTCAGTAGGTAGAGGACCTGAGTTTCCAAAAACAAAAAAAGAATTAAGGGCAGAGTGATTGAGACAGATATTCAGTGTTGACTTCAGGCTTCCACATGCATACACACACCCGCATCCATACACAGGCACATGCATAAACAGATATGAGAGAGAGAGAGAGAGAGAGAGGAAGGAAGGAAGGAAGGAAGGAAGGAAGGAAGGAAGGAAGGAAGGAAGGAAGGAAGGAAGGAAGGAAGGAAGGAAAGAAAGAAAGAAAGAAAGAAAGAAAGAAAGAAAGAAAGAAAGAAAGAAAGAAAAAAGAGGATGAGTTTATTTCAAGTTAGAGTAGATATTGAAATAAAGCATTTTCACACAGTTTCCTTCAAAAAGATACAAGGCAAGGGTGGGGGAGGGTGATAGCTCAGTGGATAAGGCACTTGGCCCCAGAACCCACACAAAAGCCAGACTAGCATGGTGAATGCTTTGGGAAGCAAAGATAGCAGCCACTCAGGGCAAGCTGATTACTAGACTAGGCAATTGGTAAGCTCTGGTTCAACAGAAAGACCACCCCCCCCACACACACTTTAATGTAAAGGGGGCAAACAATCACAAAAGATACCCAACATCAAGGCCAAGCCATCACACACACATACACATACATGCATCCACCCATATTCACATACACATGCGCCTACAAAAGTATATTTTTGTCCACATACACATGCAAAAAAAGACATAGGTCTCAAAATAAGCTCTTTTATCAGGAGAATTTTTTATGTTAGAATCCTTTAAAACAATGCAGACACAGACGTGAAAAAATGAATATGGATCAGAGCTCCCTGTGTTTTATGTGTGACTCTCAAGTCCATTAACAGAGATGTCTTTTGCGACTACTTAGAAAATTCTATTATTTATTTTGACTTTAATTGCCCCATACTGTAGATTTCTTATATAGGAATCACAATGAAATGGATAGACCAATCGTTTGCAAAGAATTTTCTGTAGGAAAAAAAAATCTGTTCATTAAGTACAACTTAGGCATTGAATTCTTGTAATCTATAAAATCTAATTTCCCAGGTGACCTGTTTTTAATTCCATTTGGACACTTCATTTGAGCTACACTCAAATTATGTTTACAATATTTCATAAAAGGGAACTGAGCCAGATGCTAGATGACAACATCTTAATTGAGAATTATCAGGATGAGTTAGTTTCAAACATAAATGTCTCTCGGTTTTGCTGTTAAGAAAAAAGTGTATGGGTTGGGGGAAAAAAAAAAAAACACAGAGCCGTGGCACAGTTAAGAGTCCAGCATTCGAAATCAGGCATCTGTGGGTCTAAATGACAGCTCAGCTGAATCTTTGCTGTGGGACTAGGTCATATTACTGTACCTTCCTGGACCTTGGTTCTGTCCTAGAGTTTAGATTGCATGAACCCCACTGCAAGAATGTGAGAAGGAGGTACCAGTATCTCTGTGTTATTTGAAAACATGATTTCAAATGGATTATTTGACTGATTGATGTGTGTGTGTGTGTGTGTGTGTGTGTGTGTGTGTGTGTGTGTGTGTGTTCATGTGAGTTCAGGTCCACTCATGGCATCACATGTGTGGGGAGATCCAAGACAACCTTGGATATTAGTCCTTGCCTTTCAACTTGCTTGAGACAATGCCTCTTGTTTGTGATAAAATGAATAGACTTTGGATGCCATGTGAGCAGGCCCATGATCTTCTTGGAATTCCTTTGACTCCACTTTTCATTTCACCGTATGAGGGATGAGATTACAGACACAAGCTACCACATCTGGCTTTCTAGGACTTTGGAGAATGAACTGAGACTCTCAGGCTTGCATAGCAAGTGCTAGAAGCCCCCCCCCCGGCAGTCTGGCTCCCTAAAAATACCATTTGTGAGAATATAGCTTACTCTTTGAACAATTTGTATTAGCAGAACAACGGTGTATATTTTGTTTTATTTATATTGGTTTCATATTATTTGTTTTACTTATATTTCATTGGCCCCGTACTGTAACTTAATGTGCAGTAGGTAGTCCCCATTTTGAAGATGAAGAGTTAAGAGAGATTTGGGGTCATGGTCATTGTCCATGGTCATGGACAAACACATCTGGAAACCTGATCTCACCTCCACCCCCACTCCCCTTTCCTGGCTTCCAAATTCAGCTCTTTTTGTTAATTCACTTTATCACACTAACTTCTCCAACTCTGAACAAACAGGATCCAGCTCCTTCTTGCCACCTTACTTTGAAAGAAATGGAGCAACACATCCCTGAAGTAGCTGAGCAGAGTTGCCCTGTTTTACTTGTCTTTTTCTAATTAAAAGCTTGGCTTTATTTCTGCAAATACACAAACGAATTGTTAGTAGATTTGTTACTTTAAATTATTGTTATATTTCAATTGTTAACTGGGTTAACTCTCAGAGTCCAAGTCTTGCAAACAAATACCCCAACCTAGTCTTATTCTGATTTCTTTTTTTCCTTTTTAATGTTGCACACATGAAAATGATAAATTATGATATTTTCACCTCTTAATCTACAGTCCTGCCCCCCTCTTCTTTTCTACTTCTCCTTCATCTCCCCTGCCAGACTCCCTCTTATTTCAACTCTTTCCACTGATGTTTCATTGTCTTTCATCTAGTTAGCCTTTGATGATGGATACGTGACATGATTCATGCTCCAGCAAGTGTCATAGATTAGTAGATATACCATTGAGGAAAGCATCTTCCTTTCCTTTTCTTCAGTCCCCATCAATGTCTCAGAGAAGTGTGGATTTTTTGAGATCTTTCCCCTTTCATGGTGAGATGTGAATAGGACCATTCCCGGGCATTTCTTGTGCAAGCATACATATCCGTGTGAAACGATGGGTACCACACCTTGTCACGCCCAGGAGATAATATCCGGCACACCATTGTCCCATTTCAGACTCTTACAATCTTACCACCTTCTCTTCTGCAATGTTCCTTCAGCCTTGGGATGGAGGTGGGGGTGGCCTCTGTTGCCTGCCCTGGACCTCCAGGTAAACTCATCACACTGCTGAGGCAGGAGCAGGGCTGGAGCAAGTACTCACGGGGCTGTTTACACCATCAGTGAGAGTGTGATCCCCGGTTGACACTGAAGCCATTAAGATTGGACTTGCTATCACCACCATCTGGTGCTGTTTCTAACCTCTCACCTTAAGTTCATCTGCACTCAGTGTAATTGAAGGGGGTGTTTCTTGTGGTATTACTTGAAAGATGGTAGGATGATGCAGTGATCATGACAGAGAAATGGGCTTGCATTCAAGGAGCTGATTATTTAATCATCTTGATTTTTGCCTGAGAGGCGCAAAGGCTTTTTGTGGCCTTCCATTTACTCACATGTGGCTCATGGGCCAGATAACCTCTGGGACTTAGAAGGACTTGAGGAAGGCCATGCCCAGGATTATCAGCAATAATCAGGATAAACTGAGAAACACCACTTGAAAATGTACTAACTTTAAAATTAGTAGGTCCTATTTCATTCCCTCTCAAACTTCCTGCTGACCATCTACCAACCTTAGCTAGGTTACTTAAAATTCTTGAATTCCTAAAGTTTGGGCTGGAGATACCACTCTCCTATCTATCTTTTATCATGTATCTATCTATATTATAGATATGTATGTATTTGTTATGTCTTATCATCTACCTCAATGTATATATCATCTATGTATGCATTTATGTACTTAACTATCAATCTATCATCCATGTATCTATCAATTTCTCATCTATATATGTATAAATCATCTATTTTTGCCATCTATATCTATCTATATACCATTACATATTTACATATATATGTACATATGTATGTATTCATCTATCTACCTACATGCCTATCAATCCAGGTATCTACATATCTATCTATCTATCCATTATCTATCTGATCACTGGGTCCTAACAGAAGTAACTCAAAAGGACACAGATAAAACCATGGGAAAATGTTTAAGGCAATTGATTCTGAAGATGTCCAGATACCATATTCAGAGAAACCTTGTTATTAGATAATTAGAGAAAACATAGTATGCTCTGAAAATAGCAACATGCAAATGGGGACCAATGGAATGGAAAAACTGGTCACTGGCTGTCATAGTTAGGCACGGTTGTCAACTTGACTGTTGAGGTTTGAGCTCTGGGCATATTTGTGGAGAATTATTGGTTGGATTAAGCCCAGAGTGAACCTGAAGGAGATTGTCTAGCTGATGAGGAAGGCCCAGGTTGATGGGATTAGACCTTGGAATAAAACACCGAGAGCTGGTTGAGAGAGTTAGCATCCTTGTGTACACTTGGTCAGACATGCTGGCCCTCTCTCAGCCATTACGTAGTGATGGTGTGGCCAGTTCCTTAGCCCTGGTGTTGGTGCATGCTCTCCCATCAAGATGGACTGAGAACTGTAACCGGACTGTTGTAAGGAAACAAACCCCTTGTTCCCTTAAGCCATTTGATGGTCATTTATCAGCAACCATGCAGGCTGACTGCAACAGTGGCTGTTCTAGAGAGGAGGAGGAAGAGGCAAGGTTGGGAGCAAAGTTGCAGCAGAGGCTAAAGGGGAGACTTTGGTGACATTGACTAGTTATTTGTGACTCAATCCAGAATTGAGGGGGGAAACAGACTGAGTCTCAACTTTGATGTAAGCAGCTGTTGCTACTTACAATAAGCAATAAGAGTAGACACTAATATCCCGAAATATGGTGTGTGCATACAGATCTGTAAGTAGTGTGCAAAATGGGAAAGGACAGGAAGAAGGTGACGGAAGAAAGATGGATCTATTTGGCAGTTTGAAATGAAGAAAAGAAGACCCAGATAAAACTCACAACAAGGGCAGGAAGAAAATAGGCCCAATGTGAAAAACTATATGGAGCAGAAATTGATATAACATAGAAATTGGTGGGGGGAAATTACAGGTGGAATGTGATGGCATGTAATACCCCATTAAACCAGGGAGCATTCTGGGTAAGCATCTCCGTGCTTGTAGCTTACACCATTTGACACGGAAGAGAAGCATCAGGATGGAAGCCCTGAAATTGTTGCCATTTGCAGTTTCAAATCACACCATCACCAGTGTATGAATTGCGTGCAATTTCTCACAGTGTCTCCTGGTTTGGGGGAAGACACTGGAAATCTGGATTTCTGCGTGAAAATCTCCTGATTGCCAAAGATTAAGCAATAAGAGTCACAATAACAATAATAACAACAATAAAATACCATGCAGGACAAATGGAACTGGGTTTGTAAGTCTATTTCAGTCTGCAGGTTGCCAGTTTGTGAGTTCTGTTCCAGGAATCTGTATCTCTAAATATGCTCTGCAGAATTTTCTAAAAACTTGTTCTCCATTGCTGTATTGGCTCTCTCTCTCTCTCTCTCTCTCTCTCTCTCTCTCTCTCTCTCTCTCTTTCTCTTTCTTCCTCCCTCCCAATTCATATGAGCAAAGTCAAGATGAAAGCCATTTGTCCTTGCCATGTGAAATGTGAAAATTCTGGAGGTGAAGCTCTGTCCTTCACAACACCTGTGACCTGTTATTGTGTTAGCATGGTAGTATCTTTACAGTTGTGTATTCACAATTGAAGCAGGGCAGAGCAAACTCATTCTAGCGTGCCCTTAACAGGGCAAGGTAGTGACCTGGAATCTTGACCAACCTGGTGATCAATCAATCAAAATCTGGAGAGTAATAATCCAAAGCACTGAAAAACAACATAGAGGCCTCTAAATCCATGTTCCCCCAAACCCTCCCCACTTCTTCCATACCAAGCTTCCAGAACCATCTTGTTTCTGAATTCTACATCTATTTGCAAATGAGATGGAGAAGCGAGAGCCTTACATCTATTGACATTCATAAATTCATCGGACTTCCCTTTAATTCTAAGGGAAGGCAATTTATTCACTTGCTCAAAAATTAATTTTAGGTCATGAACATTAAAAATTGATTCCAAAATATTCATTTTATTCAATTTAGCAACCATTTGATGAGGCTCCTCTTGAACTCACAGGCAACATGCTAGGCAATGAAACAAAGATGCCAAAAATGAAAATGTCACAACCCCTGTTTTCTAGGGACCCTTCCACCTAAATGCTCTATTATAATGCCTAAATATTAATCCATGCTAATTCTGCCACTCAGATGATTTCCATTTCTAAAGGAGTTATTTTTTATACCAGCTTAAAAATTAAGCCACACTAATGCTTATTCTAAATTGTTAATTTTCATAAATAGCCTATCTGGAAATCCCTTTTATTCTGTAAACACTGGGGATGGAAATGTTAGCTCTTATTTCTGTACTTTCCATTAATTTGTAAAATGGATTACATAAGAACCAAAAGAGGGTGAAGAAGTGGTAACCGCCAAACAGAATTTTTTTTGTTGTTTTTAAACATAGGTGACAAGAGATAGTAGACATGATAGCATGCCCTTGGGAGTCATATAGACACAAAACAGGAGGATACAGTTCTGGTTCAGCATGTGTTGAAATAACAGAACATCATAAATCAGGAAATTTATCAAGGAAAGAAATTTAGTCCTTGACTTACAGGTGAGAATTCCAAAGTCAAGGGTCCTGTATTGGCTGAATGTGTTCTAATTCCCCCTTCCTTCTCCAATACAAGTTTTTGGTTGATAGCAAAACTGCAGACAGTAAGAAGAAAATTTCACAAGGGACATTGCTCAGGAACCCTGAAACAAGATGCTGTAATAGAATTTGGTTAAGAACCACCCCTGAGAAGCATCACTGAGGGGAATGGTGTTTGAGGTAGAAATTTGAGCTAAGATTTAGTGGCAAAAGAAACCAGCCCGATGAAACTCTGGAAGAACATTCCAACAGGGACAAGTACTGGTACTAAGATCTATGGCTCGCAGTGTCTGGACACAAAGGAAGGATGTCAATGAAGGGAAGGAAGGAAGGAGAAAGGAAGGGGTTCATGTGCAACTAAGGCAGCACCTTGATGAACAGCCAGCACAGATGATAGACGTGGATGTAGATATAGATATGTATGCATATATACATCTATATATAAATATATAGATATACAGATGTGTGTATGTATGCATTCTTTTTTTCCTTGGAATTCACAACCACAAGTGATTCTAAGAAAGGAAGGCTAAGCAATCACAGAATTTTAAAAATAAATAAAGAAAAGTAGAAAGAAATTTAAAAAAAAATAGAAACCATGGCACCTGACCTAGCTAAAGATAGTACGAGGATGGGTTATAATGGGGAAGATGGGCAAGAAAGAAATGCAGAATCCATGAGGAGCTGAGCCCCACAGCCCTGGTTGATGCCCTGGCATGGGGTGTACCAGAAACTCTTTCCTGTTGCTGTGAGACACCACTCAGGCTCAAGCAACTTATGGAAGAAAAGATTTATTCAGCTTACGTTTCCAGAGGGGAGATACAGTCCTTCATGGCAGAAAAGGCATGGCTGGCTGGCAGAAGCTAGAGGCAGCCTAAGTGACTGCAGAAACCGTGGAGGCTGAGAGCTGCTGTAAGCTCAAGAGCAATCTAACTGAATGAATCAGGGCAGAGCTAACTTAACCTCAAGAGCCACACCCTGTGACTGCCTTCTTCCAGCAAGGCTCCACCTTTTAAAGGTGCTACCACTTTTCCAAACAACTAAAGATTCAAACATGAGCTTGTGGGGGACAGCACACATTTCATTTTATTATTATTATTATTTATTCAATTGTGCGTGTATACATGTGTGTGTGTGCATGTATGTGTGTGTATGTAATGTGTGTGTGTGTGTGTGTGTGTAGAACCACAGACGAATTCAGGAACCACGATGGACCTCCTCCACATCCTCCTTGTTTACTCTGCCCTGGTATTCACAAGCTCCGCCCTACCAGGACCAGAAACGCAGGCTGCCCCTGCTTCTGCCTGGCGTCTATACGTGGGGTCTAGGATCCGAACTCAGGACCTTCCACCTGCAAGGCAGAGGCTTAACCCCTGAGCCACCTCTCCAGCCCCAAACAGCACACATTTCAAACCATGACATGGGGCATGCAAACAGAGAAGTCCATCATTGACTGGGCTTGAGATTACATCATGGTGTTGCCATAGAGAGGAATGGGAGAGAAAAAAACTGGGAGTGAAAAACATGGAAGTGGTGAAGTGTGAAAGGGTTCAGGAGCATCCCCACACAAAAATTGTTGCTTGGCCACAGGATAAAGAAAACCCATTGATCTCTACTGATACTGTCATGGCAGCAAGGCCCAAGCTCTGGGCACATTTGTAAGGAATCAATAGTTGAAGTATGCCCCAAGCAAGTCTGCAGGAGGTTGTCTAGTTGATAGAGGAGGCTTAATGCATGGTGAGTGAGGCTAGTCTCTGGGCAGATGAATAAGACGGGAGAAGCTGGTTAGGGAAGTTGGTCTCCTTCTAATACTTGGCCAGATACGCTGGTCTGGCAAGCGAGGATTATTGCTCTGTGGATTTGGTGCAGCCAGTTCCCTCAGCTCTTGGTGTCAGTATGAGCTCTCCTGCCAATCTGGACAAGGAACTGTAACCAGACAATCACAAGCCAAAATGAAGTCCTTGCTCCCTGGGGTCATCTGGTCATGAATTTATCAGGAACATGCTGAGTAAAAGAACCATTGACAGAACTGAAATAACACTTCTGAGGAAAGAAATCCAAAGTTCAAAGGTACCAGAGCGGGGCAGAAAGAAAATGTGTTGGTTCCAAAAATGAGAAGAAAGGGAGATTTGCATATCGGGAGCTAAGAGAAGATGGACACTGCAAGAGACAGTCCGTACCTGGAGCCTTTCCAAGGCCCTGCTCTGCTTGTGGGTTCCTGGATTTCAGCCTAGAAGACCAACTACAGATACGGTTCATATTGCAACAAGACATATTTTCCAAAGATAAGAGAGAACTATCAAAGGATGGCAGGTTGCAGTCAAACTTGGTCAAAATTAGCAGAGAATTCCATCCATCGGTTGCTGAGGGACCATTACAGATACCAATTCTGGTGGCCGGTCCAGAAGGAAAGCAGGAGTCTATGTGAGACAGGAGAAGCTAATGTGGCTCTGGTGAGGCTGAGAATAAGACATCACCCCTGAGATGCAGGTCCTCTGTGACACCCCTGGATTAAAGGACCTCCATATAAATTTGTTGTCCTCTTAGGATAACCCCTTCCTTTGAGACTAACACCCCAAAAAGGAAAATCAATGTCTGTCCAAAAATTCTCCTCCTGGCCAGTCAAGACACGACGATGCTTACACATCATGAGGAGTGGGGGCTGGGTGTTTTTCTTTTTCTTCCTCGTTTTTTTTTTTTTTTAGAAATGGTTGTTGCATTCATTGACATAAAAAAGGCACTAAATCATATCTAATCTAAGAGCCAATATAGTCACGGACAGTTTCCAGTGATTTTTCTCCACAAGGAATAATATGTTCTTAAAGCTCTGATGTGTTGCTGAACGTTAAACACTTCAGGAGAGTACTTAGTTTAAATGTATTGGCCTCCTACTAAAGTTCAAATATCAGAATCATTCTGATTCTTTGAGGACTTTATTTTATGTTTAGAAAGTTCAGGAGAAGATGAGGTCTCTTGTGTTCTCATAGGTCAACAAATTAAATTCCAGGGGGCACATCCTACAGCTGACGCTGGAAATTTCTTTCCAATTAAGCCCATAAAAGAGTAAGTTCATTTTGTACAAAACGATGATGTTGATCCTGATGGAAGGCCTAGAAGATGCCATGTCAGCCTTGAGACTCCAGCTGGATAAATTAATCAGTGCAAAGTCCCCAGAAGTTGTTAAACAGCAGATTTAAACAGTCTCTTTCAGTGATGACAGGGGTAGTACATCAAAGCCAGAATGATCTTACTTCACCGTTATTAATTGCAATTTTATGAACTATGAGTGAAGCAATCCACAGAGACCAAGAACCAGTCTGTTCTCTCCATAGGACTAAGAAAACTGTACACAACCGGAACCTGGGAGATTTACACCTTCCACCAGAGACCTTCCATATCATCGCTCATCTTCCTATATATACACGTCACAATAGCCCTTGATGTGAGACACTTAATCAACATTGGTATAAAGAGTAAGAGAGAAAAAAAAGTCTCTTCTGTTCAATGCCTCAGGGAAAAGGACATTTCATTTCTTGTAAATTCTACCAAAAAAAGGATACTTTCCGTTTATATGACTATGGCCCATTTCTTTCAGCTTTGGAACCACATTTAGAGGGAATAAACTCTCTAATAAAATGCACCTATATGAGGTGTTCGCCAGACCATTAGTTTAAAAAAAAAAAAGAGGAAAAGAGGAGGAATATGGATAGAGAAATGAAGACATCACTCCATGGACAGCATAAATCATTTTGACCATTTTAACCATCACATAAGCCCACCAAGACAAAGACAAAAAGCAGAGGCAATGAATGACAGGACTTCTGCTGGTGTGTGACTAGAAATTATAGAGGGGAGAGCTCATAGAAGCACAATACTAGCTAAGAGGCTGGGTAATGCTTCCACCATAGTTGGGTTCGCCACTCACATGGCTCTGGAAGGAAGTAGCAAGGCTGTAGAAGGTGACAGAGTTCCCTAACTCAACCAGGAACATGAAAATACATTCCATGCTGTAGCTCCCCTTTCATGTAACATTTCTTTTCTTTTTTTCTTCTTCTTCTTCTTTTTTTTGTCTCTGGGTATATAGCCCAGACTGACCCTCAACTCACACTCATCCTACCTCAGTCTCACCAGTGCTGGGATTTCGGGAGGGTAATAAATTTTTATTTTTTAGATTTGGAAAACTTAGAGACAAGAAAGCAGATGTCTTCTAGAGGTGTGTCATAGTTAGGCACAGGTATCAACTTGACAGTTGAGGGTTTGAGCTCTGGGCACATTTATAGAGAATGGTTGAGTTTAGCTCAGAGCAAACGTGCAGGAGATTGTCTAGCTGATGGGGAAGGTCCAGCTCATGGTGGGTGGAACTAGGCCCTGGACAGGTGAATAAAATGCAGAGCACTGGTTGAGAAGGCTGGTATCCTTGCATATACTTGACCAAACATGCTGGTCTGACAAGTAAGGATCGTCCCTCTCTCAGTTGCTATGTGAAGATGATATGGCCAGTTCCCTCAGTAGATGATACATAGACAGATAGATGTGACTTGCTACACACGTGGGAGTCAGAGGACCAAAGGAAAGCTCTTTCAGAAGCTGATGTTTTTCCTTCTATCATGTAGGTTTCTGGGGATCAAACTTAGGTGTCCAAGTTGGCATGCTAGAACCTTTACCTAATGAGTCATCTCACCAGCTTTTATGTGTATCTCTTAAAACATCCTTTGTATAATATTCTTCATCCTCCAGCCCTTCTTAAAAAAACACCAATATCTTCTATGAACATGATGAGAAATATATCAAGAGACATATTTCATAGAAACTAAGGGGCTTACTTTTTTAGGGGAAATGCATGTGTCATTCAAGTATGTAGCAATGAAAGAAAGGAAGAGGAAATTACACTGAGGATGTTACTATATACATATAAGTATATGTATTATATATATATATATATATATATATATGTAAGTAACAATTTGGAGGCCTACCATTTTTACAGGACCTGAATCCATTAGAGTGTTCAATCCTGCTAAACTTCTGAAATCTGTAGGCTGGCACTACCAATTGAATAAGCAATGCTCTGGTCTCTTAATTCTCAGCCAAAGAACCAATTGCCAAGTCCTGTGGTGGCAAAAAGAATGTTTTGCTTTAGTTTACCTGAGAAAATCCATCTTGTCTTCATTTCTCTCACATATGATCATGAGAAATAACTAATTCTCATACTTTTGGGGGTCACACTGAAAAACAAGACTAATTAGGAAGCAATGTCAAGGTTTGAAAACACTTAATAGAGCGAGCAGAGTTCATGAATATAGACTAAAGAATATGTAGCTATGGCGCACCACGTGCACACCTACGGGCTGGTCATGGGCGGCAGTAACAGAGCGGCCGAGGCACAGAAACTGGCCAACGGCATCAACATCATTGTGGCCACACCAGGTCGCCTTCTGGACCACATGCAGAACACCCCGGGCTTCATGTACAAGAACCTGCAGTGCCTGGTCATCGACGAGGCCGACCGCATCCTGGACGTCGGCTTCGAGGAGGAGCTGAAGCAGATCATCAAACTTCTGCCGCCTCGAAGGCAGACAATGCTCTTTTCTGCCACACAAACTCGGAAAGTTGAAGACTTGGCCCGGATTTCTCTGAAGAAGGAGCCGTTATATGTGGGCGTGGACGATGATAAGGAGGTCGCCACCGTAGACGGTCTTGAACAGGGCTACGTCGTCTGTCCCTCTGAGAAGAGATTCCTGCCGCTGTTCACGTTCCTGAAGAAGAACCGCAAGAAGAAGCTGATGGTCTTCTTCTCCTCGTGCATGTCTGTGAAGTACCACTACGAGCTGCCCAACTACATTGACTTGCCTGTCTCAGGCTATCCACGGATGGCAGAAGCAAAACAAGCGGACAACCACGTTCTTCCAGTTCTGCAACGCGGACTCAGGGATCCTGCTGTGCACAGATGTGGCAGCCAGAGGGCTGGACATCCCCGAGGTGGACTGGATCGTCCAGTACAACCCTCCCGACGACCCTAAGGAATACATCCACCGTGTGGGCAGGACGGCCAGGGGTCTGAATGGAAGAGGCCACGCCCTGCTCATCCTGCGCCCGGATTGCTACCTGAAGCAATCCAAGGTTCCTTTGAATGAATTTGATTTTTCCTGGTCTAAAATTTCCGCCATCCAGTCTCAGCTGGAGAAATTGATCGAGAAGAACTACTTCCTGCACAAGTCGGCGCAGGAAGCCTACAAGTCGTCCATGCGCGCCTACGACTCGCGCTCCCTCAAGCAGATCTTGGACGTCAACAGCTCGAACCTGCCGCAGGTGGCGCTGTCCTTCGGGTTCAAGGTCCCGCCCTTCGTCGACCTGAACGCGGGCAGCGCCGGCCAGGGCAAGCTTCGCAGGCGGGGGCGGCGGCGGCTTCGGCTACCCGAAGACCAAGAAGGTGGAGAAGTCCCGGATCTTCAAGCACATCGGCAGGAAGCCCTCACACCGCAGGCAGTTCTCACACTGAGGGCTGCGTCCCCCGGACCACTGCCCAGCGCTCGTCCTCCTTTCTTCTCAAAGGAATTTCTAGTCTTGGGGACCTTCCCCGTCTTTACCCTGGGATGGAGTATTTAGATTTTAAGTACTCCCCACAATGCCAATTAGACCTACTGCTTAATACGATTCTTTTATACCGTGTCTCTTGGGTGTGATGACTGGCATGCCGGCTTTGCTGTGGAAAGTGACTCAGACTATAACCGCGGTCTTGGGGCCAGGGAGACCCTCGGTCAGCTGGCAAAATGCTCATCCAGGGCTGGAAGAGGGCTCGGGGCTTAGGACTCTGCCTTCCAAGCAGAAGGTTCTGAGTTCAGATCCTAGGTCCCATGTTAAAACATCAGCAGACCCAGTGATGGCCTACACTTCCGGCCCTGGTGGACAGAGCCTGGAAAATCCCAGAGCAGAGCCGAAAGGAGGTAGAAGCAATCCCAAAGTCACCCTTGTCATCCACAGGGACACACAGTGCCCTCTGATACATGTGTAAAATAAAAAAGTAAATTTTTTAAAATGTTCGTCCAGCTCTGCAGGGTGCAGGGACGCAAGACTGGTTACCTCTACACTCAGCCATGTCTCCAGACAGTTTCTTTGGACCAAAAACAGGTGCTTTCCCAGATCCGTGCAGCCCACATCCATTCCCGTGCCAGGTGAAGGGGAGGTCAGGTGGGACAGAGGTACTAGCTGCCCTAGGAGCACTGCGTTCCTAGCACGGTCTGTGGTGCGTGAGCTAAGATCCTGGTGCTCACTCTGTGCTCGGCTGCGAGCATCTCTAGAGTCCTGTGAGATGCAGGGAGACAGGTGCTGCCCAGCAGGCGGAGCAGTGTGTCCATGTAGTCTCCCCACTGTGCCCGGCCTGGACCTCCTGGGTTTCACAAACTCCGACTACCAGGCACTTGGTCTAGTTTCTTGGATTCCCAGGTCCTGGTATTTAATTATGTCTTCAGTACTGTCTGCCTGTTTGAGAAATAATTGTCAGTATGTGTGGCACCTGTGCACAAACAAGGCAACCTGAAGCTCAGTCCCAGAGTCTATGGGGAAGGAAAGAACCGACACTTCTATCTCTAATAAACAATACTTTTTTAACTATTGAAAAAAAAGAATATGTAACTATGCCCTGGAATAAAATATTTTGTTCTATCCTCTTTTTCAATCTTGCAACAAAATATTTTATGATTACTTTCCTTTGTAAGAAAAGGTCAAAGACTAGAGATTAAAAGGGGATTTTCAAGACATGTTCTAGATTTTTTTGAACATTCTTGACATGTATCTCTTTGTTCAAACTATACCTGTTTATTTCAGAAAAACTAAAAAATACAAATTACCAAAATACTACAGATGCCAACGCTCACAACCACTGTGCATCTTGCATATTTTAAAGTATCTAAGTGTCGATGTATTTTTATACATAGAGAGACAGGGAGGCAGGCAGACAGACAGACTGACACACACACACACACACACACACACACACACACACACACATACACACACACACTCACGTAATTTTGATAGAATGTAATTTTGATAGAATCTGGTGATACAATGCATTTCCTAGCATGGTTTCCTGAATCATAAACAGGTGTGAAATACCTTCCCTAGTCAAGAATAAAAAAATTAACTAGCATCTCGGTGACTGGATCCTAGCACTCCATTCAGTAACCACATGCAGGCAGCTAGTTCCTCCCTCCCGGATAGTCACCTTGTTTCAACGTTTTGGCCTTTTTAAACCTCAAAGGCATACATCACAATATGTCCCACCCTGCAAGGTCCCCTGAGCAGTTTACAAAATGAGAGAACCATTTGCAGAAAGTCTTAGCATGCTTTTCCTGAGTGAGGAGAATAAAGAGGATGAGAGCTTACAGGCAGTTGTGTCCCAAGCCACACAAGTAAGAAAGAGGCAACAGACCCAAGCCGCCGAATCAGGTATTCCTGCTTCCCAGCCAGTGCTTTGGTGATCCTAAACAACTGTTACAATGCAGAACGCAAGATAGGCCTTCATGCACACTCAGCTCAGCGATTAAAATGAAGACGCTTGGAAAGTCACTGAACATGCTGCATCTTGAAATCCATAGTGTATTTCCGGAGGGGGTGGAAATCTAAACCTCTGTTTGCAGCAGGGCAAGGGTGATCTGAAAGGGAAAGAGCTCTTACTTATGAAATTAGCAAAGATTCCGCGCCTGACTTATCTACAGATGGTAATGATTGCATAGTAGAGAGTGAACTGCTGCTTTGTCACATTGCCACATTCACGGGAGATAAAAGCTGCCATTCAGCCCCTATAATATCCAGTCGTTTAAGACCCAAATGAATTTTATGGACTAATCACTTTACTATCTTCCCTTTGACGCCGGCTAACTAAACAAAAACAGCAGCGCTCAGGAGGGAAATGGAATCTTATTTTGTTTGCTTATCTTTGTAGAGAGAGGAGAAAAAGAACACTTGAAAATAAAACATCACATCAAAGAGTGGGAGGGAAAAAAAAAGCTCCAGAATCAACCATGATCAGATGAAGAAATAGCGATGCAGTTTTGCATGGTTAATAAATAAATCAAAACTCTGCAAACCTAAGGATATTTGGATATCAAATCTAGCTTTCATTTTTAAATATCCCTATCTAGCAACATCATCTATTTAGTCATAAAATTCTGTTGCATGCAGCCCTGGTTTCTCGTATTTAGCAAGCAACCCTGTTGTCAACCTTAAACATGACCCTGCTTTTCCATTCTAGCTTTGATTTTACACGTGTGTGTGTGTGTGCATGCGCGCCTCTCATAGCACACTAGTGGAAATCAGAGGACAACTTGAGGAGGTTGGGTCTCTCCTTCTACCATGTGGGTTTTTGGAGATAATGCCCAGGTCCTCAGGCTTAGGGGGCAAGCACCTCTACCCAGTGAGTCATATTGGGGTCCCTGATTTTCCTTTCTGTATGTGACTTTTTAAAAAATGTGTCTCCTTAAACTTTATGTTTAAACTTTAAAGTACAGGAATTATGAAAGAATAAATGGTCCTCTGCTGTAAAAGCTTAAACCGGAAACCTCTCTCAGACTGCCATGCGGGATGTAAGCACTTACTACACTTGCCAGTTCTGAATTATTTTCAATGATACTTTACCATTCAGAAGTCTGCCTGCTCTTTTGATTGCTTCTTTAATTAATTTACTTTTTGGGGTGCTGAGAGATGGAACATGGGGCCTCTAGGCAAGTGTTCTATCACTAGCCTACATGCCCAGCTGAGTTTATGATTATTCCCTTGAATTAAGCTACTTGTTTTCAATATTCAAATGGGACCTTTCAAAACACCTGACTGTTTTTTCAGCATATTTTCTATAAAAGAAAAACCAGGAATGAAATACTTGAGGAAATATTTGTTGACTTATTTTACCTAAGGGTGGAAACTAAGTCAGGTATCTTATACAACTGAAAGAAAATTATGTAAATATATGCATATATATAAGACATATGAAATAATAAGCATCCACATTACTCACCAATTGAAACCTCAGTAGATAAAGGTACCTCTACACAAAACTGAAAACCTGATGCATGAACCATGACATGTGAGCACACGTGCTTCCTCCCTACCAAGTAATAATTACTTAAATTAAATATTAAAATTGCACACAATATGGCTTTTGTCAGTAGTAATGAAAGAAGGTAAGTTCACTTGGTGGAGGTAGAGATAAATAGAAGCATTAAATTAGTTGCCTGGAAGTCTAGTATTTAGGCTTATAATTTCCGTAAACATCAATAGCCTTTGCCCTAACCTTCACAACCCATAACCCAGCTTCTCCTAGCATCTGAAAGTGAATGGTATGGTTCTTTTCACTTTGCTCGTGTAAGCACTCATTTCATAGCATGTAGTAAGCGCATATGTATGTACAATTGTTAACTGGACAACAACAGCTTGTTGTCCACATCAGGTGTGGCAAGGGAAGACGCAGCTAAAGTAGAAATTTAGCTTGTTTACTTTGTAAAAAGCTATCTGACTTCAGAAATAAATAGGTTTCTACCATTTCAGAAGAACCTTTTGAGAGAATCTGATTCCCTGATTCATCAATCAGCACACATTGATTAAGCCTGTATATGCTGGGGGATAATTGGATTAAATACTGGCAAGAGAGTATACCAGCAAGATAGGTCACCATGGGACTTTGAATAACTAGGAGAAAAGGTTCCTTGGAGAGCAAAGGGAAAACTCAAATGTCATTCAATACAAAGAGGCCATTGCATTAGTACATTTACTATTAAGAAAGACCCCTCTGCTAGGAATTGTTCCAGCAACATTTCATGACCCCAATAGACACCACACTCCTTGGGAGATTGATGGAGGATAATGCTGCTGGGAAGAAATGCAAGATGCTGTTCTCAGTGGTCTACCCACTGATAATAAGATTCATGTTCCAGCAAGTGTCCAGGCACATACCATCAAAGGCAAACCAGATGAAACCCATTGGCCACATATGAAGGAGTCTGGGACAGGGAAAGAAGGGCCTTAATGGGCAGAGCAGAGGGGATGGGATTGGGATTAAGGGCGTGAAAATATTCATACACTATACTTATGCTTGATGCACACATACACAAAAGAAGACCCTCTGACTTTAGGGCAGGCTGGTGAGCGGGAAGCGATGGATTGATGGATACAGTTGGGAAGGGTTTGTGGCAGTGCAGTTAGAGTTCAAAAAATGACATTATAAATAGAAGAGAAGCTCTCTGAGAACTCATTGGACACTTGAAATGTCAGAAATGCTTGACAAATTGGCCATAAAGATGAAACAGCAGAAGACAGGAAGGACGGCTGTTCAAACTGCTACTTAGATGAACAGGCTTTTTCCTCAGTATAAGGAAGAGTATAGCGCAGAGTCTGACTGACATGAAGGGGACACTAAACTACCTTTTTTTAGTGACCTGATTTGAAAAACTGTATTAACCAATGTCAAAATGCTAAGGATGGGCTCTGGAAATTGGAGCTTGTTGCATGAGCTTTGGGAGTTAGCTGAGAAAAGAGCCACAAAATATGAAAATCAAAAAATCTTTCCTTGCAAGAATTGCCAAGACATAGGTTTCATCAGCCTTTAAGTTATTCTACTGCTAAAACTAATAGGTTACAGTAAACTACTTGACACTAAGCTGCCTGAATAGTACTTTCTCTTACTTGAAGCTCAACATACCCCACATGACCAGTGTCCATGCAGCCTGTACAACTGTGAATGGAGAGCAATCGGTTCCATAGTCACCATAACAACAAAGACTACTGCATCCAACTCTCCTCTCACAGTTGTTTTTTTCCTATGATTTTATAGTTCCTCCTTCCATTGGGGAATGTAATGTGAAACCTCTTAATCCATTTGTGCACTTCCCACTGCACCTATAGGGTTTGTCAACAGTGAGTACTTACAATATCTGCAAATGAAAGTGAACAGAAGCTAGGTCATATACACATCATAGCTCAGGTCTGTCCCTGGGCCAAGGTGGGCAGGTTCTATTAATAAGGAGACAGTCCTAAGGACTGTCTACATGAATGTTATTGTTTAATATTTTATTTGTTTGTTCATTCATTCATTTGAGAGGGGCAAGAGAGAAAACAAGAGCACACTGGAATATGCCATCTCAGAAATCCATGTAATTTTTTCATTCTGAAGTAAAACATAAATTTCTACACACTACTCTTACATGGTAGAGTAGTATTGTTTTGAGTGACTGACAATTCAAAAGAGTTGAGATAGAAAACATAATGAGAAAATTGAGACTGGCTTCATAAAACCACACTGTCCTTGGTAGCAATTGATGCACAGTGAAAATTCATTCAGCTGTTTGCAAATGCATCCTGACCGCACGCTGACATTCTCCATTTGTATTTGTGTATTCACTCTTGCATTAGGCAATGCTGTTTATTGTGCTGGCTCCAAGATCATACTTAGGTCTCAATATATGACATAGATATAACTGAAGTGATAAAGCCAACAGCCAACATTGGTACCATTAATTTTGCCAAATGATAACTGTATGGTATCAGATAATATTTTTCCTTTCTTCATGGTAAGATAGGCATTTTACTTATTTTCCTTGAGACTGTCTACATGCATGTTATTGTTTAATATTTTATTTGTTTGTTCATTCAGTCATTTGAGAGGGGCAAGAGAGAAAACAAGAGCACACTGGTATATGCCATGATACATATAGAAAGATCCGAGAACAACTTCAGAAGTTGTTTCTCTCCTTCTACCAGGTGGACAAGGACTCTGAGTATCAAACCAGGCCAAGTGGTTTCCTGGAGATTCCTTTACCTGCTGAACCACCTCACCAACCCCTAGGTGAATGCAGTTTTTGCAAACACTATTATGTATGGTGCAACAGAATGGTACATTGGTGTCATAGTTAGGCACAGGTGTCAACTTGATTGTTGAGGGTTTGAGCTCTGGGCATATTTGTGGAGAATTAGTGGTTGACTTGGGCCCAGAGCAAGCTTGCAGGAGATTGTCTAGCTGATGGGGAGGGTCCAGCCTATGATGGGTGGGACTAGGCCTTGGAATAAAAGATGGAGAGCTAGTTGAAGGAGTTGGCATCCTTTTGTACACTTGGCCGGACATGCTGGTCTGGCAAGTAAGGATCGTCCCTCTCTCAGCCATTACATAGAGATGGTGTGGCTAGTTCCTTGACCTTGGTGTTGGCATCAGCTCTCCTGTCAAGCTGGACTGAGAACCAGATAACAGTAAGAGACAATAAACCCTTTATTCCCTTAAGCCATTTGATGGTCATTTATCAGCAACCATTCAGGTGAACTGCAACAATTGGAAAAAGAAAACTACACAAATCCCTTATTTTGGCAGCAAAACTCAGACTATCATCTAGCAGCATAATGGCACTCAACTGAAGCACAGGGACTTTCTTTTATGATTGTCAACTAAAACAGAATCTCCCTTAGGCAGAAACACAGACAAGAAAGACACAGTTGCACTAAGACTAATACACATGAATTTCAGAGCCAATAGAAACCAAAGGTATTTTCAAACAATGTATTCCTGGTATCATACTGCTTCATTATCATTCCAATATGATTCAACTGTTAGTTTTTATTAGTGTGTTGATAAGTGCACATCTATAATGTTCTATGATCATGTAAAATGTTATTATGTAATCTTTTCTTTGATACTATGGTGTATTTTGTAATGTGCTTTTGAAAACTTTCTTCTGGGGCAGAGGACATAGCCCAGTGAGCAAGCACTTGCTGTACAAGCAGAAAGACCTGAATTTGAATCTCTAGAACCCACTATAAGCTGCCTGAGGCAGTGCTGCCTATAATCTGAGTACTCCTTAAGTGAGATAGGAGGCAGAGACAGAAGAATTCCCACAAGATCAAGGGGGCAACTAGCCTGGACTACACCACACAGCAACCAACAACAGAGAGAACCTGTATCAACCAATGTGGAAGGCAAGGGCTCCCCTGAAGTTGTTGTCTGACCTCCACATGCATGACATATTCTGTATGGGGTCCCTAAGTTTCACCAGACTTCTACAAGGTCAAAAGTTAAGGATGTCTGAACCATGGACACAAATTAGCTAAACTGCTTATGGAGATCTACTTAGACAGTTGGGATACATGTAACCAACACCTTCCCCTGTAATTTAGCTTCTCTTCAAATCACAAAATTTAAACTGCTGCTTACACATGGATTTAACTTATTTCAAACAGATAAAACCTTTATTTCATCAGCTAGATACATATTTCTTTTATTAAATAATTTTGAATCATAAATGTCATAAGCTTCCTGGAAAAGTTGACTACACAGGATTTCTAGCAAAATAAATCTACCTTCACAGAGGGGGAACCTAGAGTATTATTGAATTCCATTTTATGAAGGTGAAAAGAAAATAATGACTTCCTTTATTTAAAAATTATACACATGAATCTGTGAATAAGCAAAGATCCAGCTTAAAGTATTTATATAGCATCAAAGAGAAAACACTGGGAAATGAATTGTTTTGGTCAAATTACTAAAAGGCTCTTTCTCAAGAATTGTCTTAGTTTCATAGTCTGTTGCCATAATGAATATATGATCTAAACAATTTAGGAAAACAAGATGGTTTAGTCCATTTTACAATTATAGGTAACAGGCAATCAGGGTGGTAAGAATGTTACCAGCTGAGGAGACTGGACATACAGCAAAAGCAGAGAGCAAGGGAAGACCAAAGTTACATTGTAACATTCCAGCTCACCAGTCAGCAGGCTCACCAAATTCCAATTCTCTGTCAGTTATTCTGTTTGTCTGCCTATCTATGAATGTATCTATGTATCTATCTGTGTATCTATGTATCAATGTATCTATGTATGTATCTATATATCTATGTATCTATGTATCTATCTATCTATCTATCTATCTATCTATCTATCTATCTATCTATCTATCCATCCATCTATCATCTATCTATCTAATCCACCCACCCTGGAAAATAGTTCCATTCGCTATGGGCTGGTTCTTTCCACATCCATCATGTAATTAAGAAAATCTCCTATAAGTATGTACAGAGGAAAAAATTGTCATGCTGTATTCCAATGTAAAACAAACTCAAAATACCCTGACATGGAAAATAATCTTCATTTGAAATACTTTCCCTTCTGTAAAGCTGTTCAGAAAGCTTGGGTTGAATTGGGGTTCTAGGAACCGAGACGCTTGGAAGTGAGCTCTGACCGATCCTGAGAGCAGGTTGCCAGTGGATTTGCAGTGTGACTTTCACTGACTTTCACTGAGCACTTCCTTTCTCCAGCAGAAGGCTTGAGGTTTACCCAGGACACAGACCCTGGCTCAGGAATCTTAACTCTAGTGAGCACTTCTGCTCTGTGTGCTGGGACCCCAAACCTCTGTTCCTCCAGGCCTAGGAAGTCCCTGGGTCTCCAGGAGAAAGACACAAATTCAATGCATCACTACAATACATTCTCTGGCCTTTACAAGTCAGGAAGGAGCCAAGTGCTCAGACAGAGCAAGATGTGGTGGAAAATAGAGAATAGGGACAAGGAGAGAAAAGAGGGGAGAAGATGGAAGAGAGGGAGGGGAGAGGATAAGAGGGGAAGGGAAGGGGAATAGAGAGAGGCAACTAGCAGTACCTATAAGAGAACAGAGCAGAACAGCTCAATGTTTATAGACAAATGCCCAAATGGCCTGCTTACATGAGTATTAAAAATCCAGGGACTACATATCATGGAGGCTTGAGCCCCCACAGAGCAGACAAGCCAGAGTGAATCCTGAGGTCCATAGATGCACACAGACGGAAGGGTCAGAGGGAGTGGGAGAGAATGGTGAAGGGAAGGGAAGACATGGCAGAAATGGGAGGGAAGGGAAGCTGGGATGAATACTCAATATGTATGTAAAAGTTTAAAAAAAAATAAAAAATCCAGGGACTTGGATCAGCCAAGTGGAAGAGTTTCCACGTTCTCATCTCTGGCAGTGCCTTGAGCCATGGACGTGGCATGGAATGTCACATTTCTGATGATGTAATCCTGCTTCTGATGTGAGAAAGTTCAACTTGGACTCAAAGCAAAGCCAAGGCACCCAGAACAATGGGAATTCACTACGGTGGTGTCCTAGACCTGTGGGGTCAGAGCTGCTAATGCTTCAGTTCCAGACCTGTCTTTTCAATCCCTTCCCCCACAGGCTCACCTTCAATATTTATATGCGGTGAGGTCATGCTTAATAGTACTGAATAATCAGAATTTTCCAGGACAGATTCAGTGTTTACAGCCAGAAGTCTCAAGACAATGATGATATGTAACTAGCGACCCTTGGACACTCAAATGTATTACATTAGGAATCATAAGTAGTCAATTGACATCAATATTATTGACATTATGAATGAATATCGAAGGCACACTCGTATCTTTTCAAGACTTCCATGAGATCCTATTAGCATGAAAAGGAAACTTACACATAGACATCAGAAGAATTTGTTTGGTATCACACTGCTGTACCTGGGTGACGGATCTATTAGAAATCCACAAAGCTGGGAACACACATGAAGCGAGCTATGAGGTGATGCCATAATCATGTTCACATTCTTGAAGGAAGACACTCTTCAGCTTCAAAACTATGTGTGCGGAGGTAAAATTTAAAGAATGGATGAGTGAATCTCTGAAATAGAGCAAGTCCTTTGTAAATCCTTAGATGAAATTTATGTGAGAGCTAAAAGATTCAAGAAGAGGTTAGAGTCTCACTTGCTTTCAGAAGACCTAAGGCCAGATATGTGAGCTACACACTTTGAATGCAAGGCACTAAAGACATTATATGCTATTCAGGATTTACTGAACAACTACTCTAGGGAGGATGAATACATTTCATCTTCAACTGCTTCTCACATGTTGTAGGAAGGTCAAGAAGATTCTGAATGGGAGGGAAGGGACAGGTCTGTCCTGAGTAGCACAGGAAAGAAGTGTAGCACAATTGTGGAGAGTTTAGTGCTGGGGTCACTAACATCTACAGCCCAGGGTTAAGGATATGCTCCCGTCTCAGCATAATCCCAGAGCAGTGCAGCAGATGTCAAGGTCAATGAAACCCAAACAATATGATCCATTGTGAAAACCATGAGAGGATTGTGTGCAAGGTGCTGGGTCCTTCCTCAGGAGCCAGTGAGGAGAAATTAGTAAACAACATGTCAGTTACAGTAACAGTGACTATACCCTGCAAATTTAAAATGTGTCCAGGGAAGTCCTAAGCTTTTATGTATAGCAATTCATAGAATACCTTTAAAAAAATGACAAGATGCCTGCTAATATCAACTACATTTTACAGATGAGAAAAATGAACCAGGGTAGGTAAGGAAACTGACTTTAAACCTAGACATCCTGACTCCAGACTTTTAATGACGTTCAAAAAATTCTTTTCCTTCAAAAGAAACAAATGATATGGACTTCTATTGATTTCAGTTTAACCCACATAGCATACTGGCAGTGAAACTTCAGAAAGATATAGATTAGCTGCGCAAATCCATTGACTCATGATGCTTGGGATTCTTCAAAATACACGGGGTTCCTTCTCTGTTGTTTGACTTTTGTTTTCAGCAAGGTTAATACAGTTTTACTAGAAATCTACAAAGAATCAACTGCAAATTTTGCTGGTTAAGAATTTGAAATGGAGCAACTACTCTATGAAATCGTAGGGCAGGATTACAGAAATAAATCTTAGGGATTAACAGAGACAAATATCTTGGCCTTGTCAAATTTATAATTAATGCTTCTTCAATGCTCATTAAGTCTCTCTAATGAGATAAATCCTGCCAATGAGACACAGCCTAACCCTTGCTTCCATGGCAATTTGGAATGAGACTAACTGTTTTTAAAAGCCACATAAAACAAGTCTATCTGAGTTTCAAGACCAAGTTCCTTCTCAGATTCTGAAAAGCCAATAGCTTGTCTCTCCCAACCTAAAACAGGGAAACTGTTTCCATATGGTGATAAGAAGATAAGACCTGCCATCAGAAGTGGAGTTAATGTTGTAACAGCAATCATTACTGAAATAATCTTGTAATTAATGAAATATATATCAACTGTTTGATTCTGACATTTTGTACATTGTTAAAAAACACAAACCAACCATTCAGATTTGACAGATGTTAATATTTGGCCATATCTGCTTCATTGCTTCCTTTTTTACGAGAAATAAGAGTCACATACACTTTATTACTGTTTCTCACTCCTTACAAAATCAGGATTTTAACTTGAAACTCCTTGAAGTGCAGACATACTAACCCAGTTTTGGTGATAATACCTACCAGGAACTCAGTTCAAAAATCTATCAAGGCTTCAAAGAGGTGACAAAGGAAGCTTGTTATATAAACTGTAGAGCAGGAGCTGAGGGAAGTCAGGATGAGTAGGATTTGAACCTAGGCCTTATTATAAGCTTGTTCAATGTAGTAAGTGTTACGGCTTGCAAGATTCGATCCATTCAGGCTTCTCTTTTTCATTAGTCCATAGCAATTCAAAAAAAGACAATATCCATCTGTCCAGGTCCTAATCACTCAGTCATTGTTGAGTATTCACTGTCAGGCACAGTACATTCAAAATACAGTGTAAGCATGAGAACCTGATTTTTAAAACCCATGTAAAAAACTTGGCATGGTGGTGTTGCCTGTAACCCCTGTGCTGGGGAGCTGGAAGCAGGTGCTCAGTGATCAGTCAACACAGGTACATCCAGGTCCAGCGAGAAACACTTAAAAAGAGTGGAGAGCCATCAATGAGGACAGCCAGTGCCTACCTCTGGCCTCCACATGCACGAATACACACACACACACACACACACACACACACACACACACGTATCTGCAAGCATATATGCACATACCCATACAAATGCATATATCTATAGTAATCACACACAGAAAAAAAAATCACAGAATGACCAAAAGGCAATGAACAGAGGACTGGATGACATCATCAGATCCGGCCTTTAACCCCACGTCTTCTTACCTAATAACTACGGGACGTTTGGGCCTCTCTTCCCTCTCCATACCACTGGTTGGTGTTGAAATAAACACAGACTACCGTTTGGCTACCAGTCACTCCCAAGACCATTGATGGAGCCATCGAGACCTAGATGTCCAAACATTAGCCTCGTAACCAGAATAGCACAAATGCATTGAAGTGTTTCTTCAGATTGCTGCTGCCTCCTCTTTCCTCCCAAGTGAGCCTGGGGGCGAGGAGGGGGGCAGACCTGGTGAATGTCAGACGATGGTAAGCCTCATATTTCTCTCCCTTCCTGTCTCACACTCATGAGAGCATGGCATGGGTGTGATGAGCAGCCTCCACCCGTATACTTTCACTTTATCGCGGATAGCAAAAAAACAGACACGGAATATCTCTTACCAGTGCCAAGGTTTCCGCGGAGACAGGTCCTGAGCTCACACCTAGGAGGCTCCAGAGACCACCACCCTCTTGGGGTTTGCTCAGGGGGTCAGAGGCAGGGGAGCAGGACACTCAACGGTCACCATCTGGGATGCCCTCAGAGTACTTTGCCGAGTCAGGCTTCAGTTCTCCGGTAGGGGTAGGAAACTGGGGAGTCTGGACCTTATGGAGACAGAGTGTGGGGCTACTCTTACCTCCCTGCAGATTGCTGGTGTGGCTCAGGCCTGCTCCTTAAGTACCATCTTCATTGCTTATCAATACACTGCACACAAGGTTCAATACCCCTGGGGGATGGTGGGGAAGATCCACACATAGGTCATCTACCAAATGTTTCAAACACATTAGCACACCACACATCACTGCACTGGTGGGCACACAGGCCCATCCTGTCGTTCACATTCGTATCTCTTCACAGCACACTTGCTTAGGCTCACAGGCCCCTTACTTCATCTGCTTTAATATTTAAACTAAAACACTCCAAACTTGGGCTTGAAGGCCCTGTATTTAATTATTTATTTATTTTTATCACTTTAAATTTCATCTTTGTTCTACACAATGGGTTACCAATTCTACCAATACAAATACCTCCCTCTGCCTCCATGCACCATTCTAGAAAAGCTCTGGAAATAGTCTAAGCAATCAGGCTCTTTGTATTTTAGTAGGAAACAGCAGACATCCAACAGATAGATATGTACTAATGGGTCTGGTAAGGATAAGCATGAAGGATGAGAAGCAAGAAAAACATACTAAAGGGAGTCCAGGAAACCTTTTCTAAGTAGGTACCATCTGGGCCGGACCACAGAGAAATAAGGGCACAGGCCTTGCTTCCACTTGAAAAGTAACACATTGAGCATTGGAAAAAAATAAAGTCCCACACTTTGGATCTTGCTTAGTTGTACCCAAAAGCAATGAAATAGGAAGAGCCAGGTTGAACAGAAAGCCCACGGTGCCCCCAAAATCTGCTCGTGGAAAGCCTTGCACGATGTGATAGAACCTCCAAATTTAACTTAAGACAAATGAGAAGGAATTGATATATGTGAATCACATCATCTGATTTTTTTTTAATTAAGACATGTGAGAATTTGGGAGACTCGGTGGGGGAGCACATCAGATTCCCTGTGGTATTGGGGTGTCTTTCCAAGAGGGTTTCCATTCCAGGGATCCACAATGCATATTAAAGTTCAACTCAGAGGCCCTCCATTTAGTATTGTGCCAAATGCCTGTTAAACTGAAAAGTTCAGGGACCCCATCCAGGATATAAGGATCTCAAATTCCTTGGGTCAAGGTTAAAAATAATCTATACTTTGAACAAGTTGCTCTTGTAAGGTAAATGTCTAAGACTCTTGCATTACAATGGGAGTCAAAGCACATTGTAGAGAAGGGAATCTTTTCGAAGAGGAGAAAAAATGACCTGGGAAAGGAGGCAGAGAACACTGATGACCAAGAGCGGTTGGGAGATGACCCCATCGTGGGCGACTACCTGGAGATGTAGCAGATATTTAGACATTCACTGAATGATTTGGCACATGAAAGCAATGTGGCTTTTCTGCTTGAGTTTCTACCCAGAACTAGGCATGTGTGTGATCTATTATCTCCCTCCATAAAAGGACGTTTCTTTAAAAGAAGGGTGGGTCAGGGAATTAACTAAATGGTCTCTCCAAGAATACTGGGTTAGTCAATGACAAGGGCAGATTTCAAGCCAATGTGGTTTAATCTTCTAGCTTAGGGTCCTAACTATTAGACCAAGGAGGAAAAAATAATGAAATATGAAAGAGAATATATTAGATCAAGAAGGCTTCAAATGTCTTCCTGTAAGCAGGGGAATTTGAATGTTAAAAAAAAAAAAGTCCATAAGGGGTTGCCTTAAAGAAATGTATGGAAATGAGTTACATGATCAAATGTGGCCTTTAGCATATTCCTTCTAGCAGAAGAAATACAATCAAAAAGTAGCGATGGCTGGAGATGGGGTAATGGGAAAGATAATGTCTTAGCTCAGCTCTTTAGAGAGAAGAGCTTGAGAACAAGACGATCCTTTGGATGCCAAATTTGAGAGAGGTATTCTTAAGGTGGTGTGTTAGTTATTTTCACAATGTTGTGACATAAGGAAAGAACAACTTGAAAGAAGAAAGGTACATTTGGGTGCTGATTTCAGAGAGATTTCAGTCCATCGTCTGAAAGGCTGTCACTGGATAGAGTAGCTTTATCTATACAGTGTACGAAGAGAAAACAAGACTGAACCAAGGGTAGATGTGCTTCAAAGGGTTCAACCCCTGTGACCTGCTTCTGTCAGCCAAACCCCTACAAGCTCCACAGCTTTTAAATATTGTATCACAAACATGGGGCCAATTGTTCAAAATATGAACCTATGGGGGACATTTTAGATTCGTTGTGACATCTGACCTCTAGCTTTCAAAGACCCATGGTCAAATCATAAACAATGTAGTCCAATTTCTAAATTTTCCCAAAGTCTTAGTAGTCTTATCATTGTTCGAAAGTCTAAAGTCTCTACTGACACTCAAAGTGATCTCTTAGCAGCAAGTCCCTTTAATTCCAAAGGAAAGTACATTTCCAATATACAGTGGTACACAGTAAACATCTTCATTCCAAGTGAAAGAGATGGGGATATATTAAAGAAAAGTTAGATCAATGTAGGCAAGCATTAAAACCTGCAGACCTATGTCTATGGCTTAATATGGATGCCTGCCACTTGTAGCATTGGGCTACCTCTACTTGGTACTTTCCATCTTCCTTAGGAGATGCCTCACTCTCTGGTATTGCCACATCCAGGGATGTCCTCTGTTACTTGGGATTCACCTGAACCACACCACATGCAGCCTGCTTAGGGGCTCCCTGCAGAGAATCTGACTTCACAACACATTGCACAGTCTCACAGGTTCTTCTCTGTAACTCTCATGGAACCTCCCTCCCCTGGTGTCACAGTCAGAAACTCTGTCAACTTGTCAGTCCAGTTCTGAGCACAATCATGAAGACTTAGCAGTTAATCCCTGGGCAAGCCTGCAGAAGATCATTTGATTGATGGGAAGACCTAGTGCATGGTGGGTGGGACTAGTCACTGGACAGGTAGATAAGTTGGGGATGGGGGGCTAGTTGAGAACGTGACATTTTTCTGTATAGTTAGTTCAGTCTATGGTGGGCGGGACTAGTCACTGGACAGGTCGATAAGTTGGAAGGAGCTGGTTAAGGACGTGGACATTCTTCTGTATCCTTACCCACATGCCATTCTAGCAAGTGAGGTTTGCCTCTCTCTCAGCAATGGATATTAGGGGGTCAGTTCCCTTAGCTCCTGATGTTGGTATGAGCTGTTCTGTCAAGCTAAACTTAGAAATGTAACTGGACAACTGTGAGAATAAAAACCCTTGAATTTTAGCACCAACCATGCAGAGTAATTACTATACCTTGTGACAGGAACTCTTAGGTTTTGTATGGCGCCAAATCAGTGCCATATAGATGATATCAAGTTCTAGAACTAACCGAAAAAGGAGCTACCCGCCCACATGAAACTCAGTGGGTTGCACATGTGAAAAGACAGGAAAATAGGTGGGAGGCTGGCAGGGAAGAAGGATTGTAATGGGAAATGAAGAGGGGATGGGATTGGAGATTAAGATATGAAAATATCATAAATTCATGTATGAGACAGTAATGAATGAATAAAAAACATGATAACCTTCAGAAAACAGTACTTCCCCCTGTTACCACAGCTGCAGCAGTCCCTGGTTTCTCAGGTACCCACACCCAAAGAAAACACTTCCCTATCGAGACTCTGCTTTGGCAGGACATTCTGGGGTCTCTTTTCTCAGGCACTCCTTTTTCAGGTTCTTTACTTTGAAGAAGAAGGCTTAGAAATGAGTTGATTTTTATTTTACCTTGGGACCTTCAATAAGAGGAAATCCTGGCCTCATTTTCTTCCAGGGCGAAGTGGGCAGCTTCTTTGAATGAAACTAATTTCTTTAATACCTGTCACTGTTTTGCCCAGGGCTTCTTTAGTCCCAAAGCTTGACACATATTTGAATCATTTTCTAGCCAAACTGCTCTATTTTCAAACCCATCTGCTCTGCCTTCTGTTCCCAATTTTCACTGTAAACTTGTCTAAAAGTAGGATGCAGTAACCAGATCACAGCCTGCAGACGCTGCCTTACAATTTCTTATGCCAAGTATATGACTCCATTACTTTGGAAGTCAGGCTCATTTAGATTTCTCAGGACGTGGGGCAAATACAGCTGAATTCTTTGCTAGAATAATCCTAAGAGTGGCTTCTAGTCCATTTCCCAACTGGGTCCTTATTTCCATCCTCCACACAGTCACTACTGTGTGCACTTGACTCACGGTCTAGTCTTCTGAACCATCAGAATCGCCCCTTAAGCTCTGTTTACACACTGCGGGGCTTCTCCAAATTTCCACACACTAGTTTTGAAAGCCTACATGGTCTGGTTTATCACAACAAAGCCCTCAGAGGTGCTTGGTGCTATTTTTCATTTTTAGCTACTTTCTCCATTGCTGTGGCAAAATGTATGACAGAAGGATCTATGGGAGGATGCAGGTGGCCACAGAGACAGCTGTGAGCAGGAAATGGATCCACCTCTATATCCTTCATTGGGGACTCAGCCTATGGGAGGAGCTAGTACTACCACAGAGCCGGGGTTGGGAGTGGAAGGAAACGGGACCACCTCTAAATCGTGCAGGGGTCAACACTGCCTGCGCATGCTTTCCTATGTTCTTCTTATAAATAGAACCATGTGGTCATAACTTATGGTATAACAGTTATAAGAAGTGGAATGAGACCTCTCTGTCCATTATTCAGAGATGACACTTCTTCACTCCTTTACTTCCTCTACCTGTTATGACTTGAATCAGAAATGTTGCCTTTGGATCTATTCCTAGTGCTTCATCTCTAGCACTGTTTTGCACACTAAAAGTTGTGCGCTGAATCTACAGGCTTCAGGTATAGGAGCTGAGGTTTGGAATCAGAGTGATCCAGGTTGGCACTGCAGGGCTACCACTCAGCAACTAGATGGCCTTCATGTGGTCAGTTCTGATCCCTGAACCTGGATCTTCTGCACAGCCTCACAACTGTGTGTTCAGAGCTGAGAATCCCAAACAGCTCATTTCCCCTCTCTGTACTTGTTGCAGTTAACCTTCATGGTTGCTGAAATTCACCATCAAACAACTTAAGGGAGCAGGGGTTTATTCTCCTATGACGCATCGTCCCAGTTGTCTGTCCATCTTGGCATGAGAGCTCACACCAGCACCAGGGTCTAAGAAGCTGGCAACATAATAACCACATAATGGCTGAGAGAGGGACAGTCTTTACTTGCCAAACCAGCATGTCTGGCCAAGTATAAACAAGGATACAGTTCTCTCCATTTTATTCACCTGCCCTGGGACTAGTCCCATCCACCATGGGCTGGGCCTTCCTCATCAATTAGACAATCTCCTGCAGGTTTGCTTTGGGCTTAACTCAACTATCAATACTCTATATATGTGTCCAGAGTACAAACCCTCAACCATCAAGTTGACACTTGCACCAGACTAGTGACACTAGTGGTCCCGATGGCCACACGGAAGAAGGGAATTGCCTTGAGAAGATCCCTGGCTATGCCCCTGGCCCTACAACTTCACGTTCTGCCTTGCCATCCTTTTGCCATCCTTTGCCCTCCTTAATCTCCTCTAAGTTGCCCAAGCTGGACCCCTTAGGGTTATTCTAGAGTTTTCCCTCTGCCTCTTCCTTCATGGAATCATGACCACCATAAATGCCATTGCATTTGTTTAACCTTAGCAGCACCTGCCAGATGCTGTGACCAATGTTTCACCCACAGTATCTCCTAAGAATCCTGCAAAGTGCACATGTTCATTTCCTGCTTTGCACATAGGAAGACACCAAGACTGAGGACGTCAACACGATCAGTCTTGGCCACATATGGAGCATCTCGTGGAACTAAAACGCGAAACCACAGCTGGTGCCCCCACCGTCCGCTGAAGTTCTATAAACCCAGGGATCAGCAGATTCTCTGGGCTTTCCAAACATTCCTGATCCACTTCTTGTCAGTCACTTGGTATGTCATAGATCCCCTTGTTGGACCTTTTCTGCTTCCCAAATCTTGGTCTCCTTAGGTGAATCTCTCCACCATCACCTTCTCTGGTCCCCTTGGGGAGCTCCTGTCAACAAGAGTTGAAGGGTCAGACTGCTAGGCATTGCTTGTTGAGTTCCACTTCCCACAAGCCGTGCTTCCTTTTCTACATTTGCAGGAAATCTACACTATGAGGTGTCATAATGAGATTTTCCAGTAGTTACCAAAGGAGTGAGCGGAATAATCAGTCAGAAACTCACCACCCCTTTTCTTGTTTGGTATACCATTTTAGGGTGCAACAACCCTTTGAATATACTCTCACAAAGGTTCTCTGTTTCTAAGGCCCTCTACTAAGGCTTGTCTTCTGAATCACGCACCCCCACTTTTGTTTTGTAAAGCAGTGCCCAGAATAACAATACACCACACTGCTAGGAACCCTTCATTTTCTCCCTTAATATGTTTGTTTCTTCATGTTATTGGAACAAAGTGAATTCTCAGTGGCTTAAAACACATACGATGTATTTTCTTGGAGCCGAATGCCTTAGGACAAAATCGAAATGTCTTTACAGATGTGATTCAATATTTTTGATGTGGGGAGATTTATCTACAATCACCTGGGTCAGTTTACATTAAATCACAAATGGCTATTATAAGAAAGAGGCAGCCTGGAATCCCAGCTGCTTAGGAGGCTGAGGTAAAAGAATAACTTAAGTCCAGGAGTTCAAGTCCAGCCCCAGGAGCAAAAGAAACACCTATTTTGGAAAGCAGAGAGGGAGGGAGGGAAGAAGAAAGGAAGGGAAGGAGAAAGGGAGGGAGGGAGGGAGGGAAGGAAGGAGAGATAGTTTTTACCACATAAAGAGCAGGTTCAACTTAAAGCCTAGACTCCTATCACCTCCCTGTAGCCAATACATTCATTTCCAAGGTTTCAATATATATAAACAACATATTAAAAATTCAACTGCATTTTTGTTTCATGTTCATTAGTACATAAAGTCACTGAAGTCTGTTAAAATACTCATGTGGGTGACATTCTTCAGTGCTGATCAGAATAAAGATTAACTGCAATTCCCTCACGCTGGTGGTGGATATGCAATTGAGAACCACTTTGGGGGAACTCAGAGTAGCAAGGCCACCTCCAGTTGAACATTGTCCTATTGGCAGCTCATCAATTCCAGCTAGGTTTATCCGCAACTGAAATGCAGGCTTGTGCCCTTGGAGCCATAGAAACAAATGTAAGAATGGTCATATCACCTGTATTCATAACTAATTACTGAGCACTACTTTCTGAGTCCCCCAATATCAGAAAGGATAAACTGTAGTTGTAGTTCTGCAGGGAATATAAGCAATGACATATGTGCACGTGCAATATGCTAGGGATGCTGAAGAGATCAAGTTAGTTCTGTAGGATTCTATTTATAGGAAGAACACAGCAAATTAAATACATAGCAACAGAAGCCACAAGTCACTTTTAAGGCAGAGATGTTGAGTGGGGGGGGCATGAAGAAGCAACGAGGGAATGAGAAACGTTTTGTGTCTTGATGAGGGGTGACCATACAAGTGGGTAGACATGTAGTAAAGAAGGGTTTGTGCTGTCTGCTTAAGACTCATCCTGCATTCCATGTTAGCTGAATTCCTACACTGCTTGTGGGAATGTAGGCTGTCTCTACGCTATGGAAGTCAGCACGGGAATTTCTCACAAAAACTAGAAATAGATCCTCTGTATGATCCAGCTGTGGCTCTCCCAAGAAATTAACTGAAGGACTTCAGTTCAATATTTCACAGACACTGGTGTGTCAATTATTTACCGCAACACTATTTACAACAGCTAAATTATGGACAGAGTCTATGCGTTCAGCAACAGAGGAGAAAGGATATGAAAACTGTGTAGCACATGCAATGGAATGTTTTCAGCCATCAAGAATAGAGTTAGGTTGTTCAAGGGAAAATGGATGAATGGAGATAGTTACAGTAAACAAATTTCATCCATCCTTCAGAAAGACAAATATCACATGTTTTTTCTCTCTCCTTTGTTGGTTCCTGGCTTTTATATAGTCACATAAAATCATAGGTGGATGGATGGATTAAAATTGAGGTGAAATTATCCAGGGAAACAAAGTAGATAAACAGAAAGAGACTGGGGGCAAAAGGAGGGAAAGGAAAGCGTACAAGGGAGAAAACATGCTCAATATATAATATGTGCCTATAAAAATAATTTAAATAAATTAATTGACCTGGAGACATGGCCCCGGGCAGTAAAACCTTTGCCTTGCAAGCAAAAGGAACTGAGTTCAGATCATCAGATTACCCCCCTCCCCAAGCTGGCCTTCCTTCCACGGGAGAAACAAACCAGGAAACCGGTTTGCAGTTGCGCAGTGTGACACAGCAGTATTGCTTGTATCAGGCCAATTTTCCACTTATGACAGCAGTAATCGCACTAAAAGCCAATAAAAGCGGTCTGTTCGCTCCGAGATCAGCTTTTATGGCTGATTCTAAATATTATCAAGTGAGTCAGAGCCGTCATTACAGTGTCTAAAAAGCCTTCGTACCTTGTAAGCAAGCAGCGTGGCTTTGTGAAATCATCATTAGGGGTTCCTGAGTGAGTCCAGCAATGGGGGAGTTTGTGGGGGGGGAGTCGAATAACAGATATTTCTGTTTACAAAATCACTAGCAGGATGGTGGCGAGTTTCAGAATAAACAAAATGGATTTTAGATGTAAAATGACATGCTATCAATTTCGATAATTCTGTACTTTTTTTGGAATTTCATCTCCAGGAAGTTGAAAAATTGAGCTACTTTAGTTGTTTGAGCTGCCTCGGTCCTTTGTAAAAGGCCTATAAGGAATGCATGATAAAACCAAGGAACTCAAGGGCACAGGTCACCAACAGCAACTCAAGCAAAACTCAGTAGGTCACTCCTGGAAGAAAAAAAAAGATATTAGGAAGGAGACTGACAGGGAAGAAGACTGGAGATGAAGGTGTAAAACTATCATAAATTCACTGTATTCATGTATGAAGCAGTAGAAGAATAAATATGCAAAAAAAGGAGGGCTCAGCCTACTGGACAGATAACTCACTAAAAGCAACTCTCAGGACTTTAAAATCTACCTGCTTCAAGTTTGGTAGGTATTCACACCCCACCGTGACTTTGCTCATAGGGAGTTTCTTAATAAATAAGATAAATTAATAAATCCAGTGAAATCCTACATACGTGAAGACTTCACTTTGGCAGCAGTAAAGACCATGAACTTTCTGGAATATAACTTAATGTGGCAGTGTTATAAGTCGTCAGACCAAAGGGTTGGCAGAGGTTTTACAGGAATGGGCCAGAGAATAAATTACTTTTTGTTTCTCAGGCCAGATAACCTCCCTTGCATCCATTCAGGGCTGCCATGACCATAGGCGAGCACAGACGACACAGCACACCAGGCACAGTTAGGCTGGGATACAACTGGATTTAGAAAGACATGGCTGTAAGTTGCATTTGGCCCACCAGCTGAGTGTCCCAACATCTGCACTAGATTATTACAAGATCCTCAAGGTCATAAGGAGATCTCCTTTATTCTCCAAAGTATCTATCCTCAGACAGATGTCCAGCACAGAGCACAGATTTGATTATTTGGTAAATATTAGCTCAATACACTGAATTCTAATCTTTAACAGTCCACATAATTCATTGGCCAGCCACATCTAGACATGGTCCTGATAAAATAATCAGAGGTGTATTCAAAGAATTTGCTATGTATGTTTGTCTTAATGTTTATTTATAATAGAAGTAACAAAAATACCCAATGATTGGAGAGTGGATAGAGAAAGGTGTCTACTTGTGAAATGGAATGCTATTCGGTTATTAAAATGATGACATATCATGTTGGGACAATAATACTCAATACCTTAAAACACTTCCAAATAAGTGAAATAAAAATCATATTTCAAGAGAAGCGTTTCACTGAGAAAATGGCAGTAAGCTCTCACCATACACCAAGCACTAAGATACTAAAAGAGTTTCTAAAACTACAATGGTAATAAAAGCAGGAAAAAAAAAGAGTTGGTCCAAATTCCACTGGTATTACAATATGATCTTCATTAAGTGCGGTTGTTTTGTTAGAGCATATGTACACATGCACGCACACACATGAACTGCTTTTTTAAGACTGAAAGAAAAGGGTCTTCATAAAAACGTTTTGAAAAGTTCGTTGTAGGGAGCAAAAGTTATGAATAATCTTATTTACTTCATCTTTATTTGGTCAGTTACTATATTAGGCACTTTCTCCTTGGCTGTTGGCAATCATGTCTATTAAGCATGTCTATAAAGCAGCTTGAGGAAGGAAGGGTTTATTCTGACTCATAGTTTAAGACATGATCCAGTCTTAAATCATAAATGCACAGAATGTGTGGAAGCAGAAAAGTGAAAGGTCTGGTCAGATGGTCACCACAGTGAGGAAGCAGACAGCTCAAGGAAGTGGGGCCTGATAGGCTATGGAACCCCAATACCTGCCCCTTCTGACAGTGGCCCTCTTCCTTCATGAAGGCTCCATCTTTCACTGTGCCACTACACTGGGGAACCAAGTGTTCAGACATGTGACTCAGAGGCGCATTTCCATCCAGATCCCAAGAGTTACCGAGACTTTTCTCAATTAAATAAACAATGATTTTAAGTAATTACCCATCTGATGGCAAAAGGTATGAAATGCTTTTTTAAAAAAAATGAGTAGAAAAAGTATTCATTTCCTATAAAATTTTCATTCCAGTTCCCCCAGAGAGTATTTACAATATTCTAGACATCATTCTAAGTACTTGGAAAATATCAGATAATTGACGCTTCAGGGCAGCCCTGTGATGGCAAGCTTTCTGATGGCTATCCCTGGATAAAACGGGAAGTGGGGGCAGGGGGGTCAGGTCAACGACATGCTCAGAGTCACAAAGGCAAACAGAGGCAAGACCGGAGGTTGAGCTGAGACAGTGCAGCTCCAAAGTTGAGCTTGTAATCACCAAAAATCCTTTTTTGGAAGCACACGATATAAAAATGGCTAACAATTTATTAATATTCACTCTTTGACAACTTAACATTTCTACCCTCAATGTGGGGTAAGTCCAAGTACAAATGAGGTATTCCTGGTAACCATGAAGATTTTTCGCGCGCACACACACATATATATATGTAAATCATGAGAGTTATAGAACTTAAAAGAGAATGAGAAAGTAAGAGAACATATGTACAGGTGCACCTGGGTCCATAGATGGAGGTCAGAGGACAATCTACAGAAGTCAAGTTTCCTCCTTCCATCATGTGGGTTCCATGGATGGAACCCAAGTCTCTATGTTTGTTTATACACCAATACCTTTACCTGTTGATTCTTCTCACAGTGATCTGTGTGACAGTCACAGATCGCAGCCCCAGACTTCCTTCACCATAAAGACTAGCCTTATTTCTATCATTTGCTCTGAGATATAAAGTACTAGAGACTCTGAATTCTAAGAAGGAATGTTCTCAACTTGTAAAAGATTTTATTTCCCGTTTTTATAGCACTCAGTCTACAAAATTGGTTTTAAAATATCTTTAAAAGAACTAATGCAGAATTTACAGAAAGAATATCAGAACATTGGGGGTTTGAAAGTTCCATCATTAGCAATATCTAATAATTTTTATGACATTCCTTAATGTGCATTCAATTTTGGTGGCTTCTAAGTTCAGTCGGTTTAACAGTAATTATTTGAAGGAAAATACTTTTCAAATATATCTTATGATCCTGAGTTGATGACCATGTCATTAAAAATCACATGCTATTGCTCATCTCCCCAGATACTACTCCTCTATATATCAAAGGAGCTAAGTTTATTTTGTTATGAAGGCTGTAAATCTGGTTTCCTATTCATGAGTGATAATTTATCTACAGTCCAAGGCAGCAAAATATTATATTGTGAGTTGCCTAGTTGACCTCCTTGTAGCTGCTACGAACACAGGCACACATACACTCACATTCATACACATAGACACACACACTCACATTCATACACACTCACACATACACTCACATTCATGTACGCACAGACACTCACATTCATACACATACAGATACACAAATACACTCTCACATAGACACACTCACATGCACTCTTTCTCATACACATATACACCCACACACTGACACACAGACATACACACTCACATGCACAGTCACTCTCACACACATACTCACAGACACATAGACACACACACTCACATACAGTTACTCTCACACACGCTTACAAACTGACATACACATACACACACTCGCACACACTCACATAGTTACTGTCTCAGACACAAATACACCAACACATACACTCACACACTCTTATGCACACACACACACGCGCGCACACACACACAGACTCCACATACACACAAGCTTTGCACTATTTCCTAAAGTGATTTTTAAGTCAATGTATGCACAATTACACACAAACACTCAAAATAGCTAGGGATCATTCTGATCTCTAACACTAGCTTTTGAAAGGCAGTAAATGTTGATATCAAAAGGCAAATGCTGAACTCTACTTACCCTTAGCTACTAAAGAAGTCTGGAGAAACTAACCATTAGAAATTGGGATTGATTACTAATGTCTGCAATTGGCACAGCACTGGAGGGCACCACACATTGGCCATGCACATCTGTCCCTTGTTTTTTTTTTCTGTTTTGAAATAATCAGAAAACCCTAAGAGTCAAAACCAAGACCTAAGTTTCTTTTCTTCTTCTTTTACTATTATTTTTTTTTTTTTGAGATGGCTTTATAGTTCAGACTTTTTACCAGGCAACTGACCTTTTCCCAATTAGGTGACATTACTGTATTATCCAGAGTTTACCATTTTAGGGAGGATTTCCTAGACTATCTCCGGGGTGACGGCACTGATCCCAGAGTGCTCCTGGAGAGAAACAGCTCTGTGATCTCACCCTGGAGCTTTTACGACGTTCCTTTGGATTAAAGGTCTTAGCATCTCATTTTTTAAGAAGAAAAAGAGAGGTGATAAGTACTATATAAACACATATTTTCTTAAGGGTAATCTTCCGAGAATCCATCGAGTTGAGTCAGTTTTAATGAGCTAGCTGGGCTTAGCAGACTTGTTATTCCACCTCTGGGGACAAACACTCACATCTGCATGAGATCTTCAGCTATCTTTTGAGTCTCACTGATGATGGGGGCGAATCACAGACAGGGCGGCTCTCTTGGGGCCATGTGCAATCGTCTCTGTAGAGCCAGCCTTTCTCACATGAAACTCAGCCTTCTGGCTGGAGTCTTTCGGCAACAAGTAGGCAGGAAGGGAGAGGACTATGTGGACATTCAGTGAGGTGGGAGGGTTAGACCTGACCTTCAGCCACAGGAGGGTTGTATCCGACCTGGTCTTCAGCCACGATAATAAATCTCAAGCTCCTGACAAAGTCTGCAGAGAGTTTCTGCAGAATGTTAATTTTCTCCTGTCTGTTTTTTTCTTTTTTTCAGTGATGTTTCCTTAATCTCTTTTACTTTCCTTGTCAAAATTTTGCAGAGGAAAATGTCTTACTCAATGAAACAGTAAATGTTCATTGATGTTCTTCGATGGGAACTGAGAGGAGGAATGATAAAGTCTATACATTCTAGTGATGTATGTTCTATCTGTACTCAAAATTCAAAATTCACTGAGAGGATATTTCACATATCTATAGTTGAACATGTGCTTACCATTCGACCCAGTGAGTCTATTCCTATGTATTTACACTAGAGAAATACAGGCGTATGTTCACGCAGTGTTTATCGCAGTTGTATTCACGTTAGCTGAAAACTAGGAAACATCCTTCCATGTAAGCAGAGTGGATAAACAAATTCTGATTTATTCATATAGTGGATGATGTCTCGGCACTGCAAATGAGTAAATGCGACAACATGGAGGAATTTCAAAGACACAATGCTGAGCAAAAGAGGCCATGAGCAAAATAGGACACGGAGTACAAAATCCTTGAATAAGCAAATTGAACTTGCAGAGACAAAGAAGGGCCATCTCACCCTGGCTATTGGGGGCATTGTGATTGTAAGCTCTCAAAAGAGGTGGAATTCGTAAGCTTTAACTTCAGTAGTGTCTACATTTGTCAAGACCCCAAAAAGTACATTTATTATATCAAATATATATAATACATATATGTGTGTGTGTGTACAAATCATACTTAAACAAAATATGCTACATAAACCCTGGTTTGAGATAATAATAGTCATTATTGCTTTAAAAAAAGTTGGGGACAATGAGAAAGCTCAGTAGATGAAGGTACCAGAGCACGTGGTGGCCTGAGTTGCATTCCAGAAGACCACATGGTAGAAGGAAAGAATTGACTTCCAAGGGTTGCCCTGCGATGTACACATGCTCACTGTGGCACACACACCTGTGTGTATTCTCTCTCTTTCTCTCTCTCGCTCATCCTCCCTCTCTCTCTGCCAACTAAGGTTTAAAAACATATGTATTTAAAGAAGTTTCTTAACTGTCCCAATTTCAGCCTCTGTGACCGAGTGCTACTTTTTCAGTCTGCTACACACTGGGACCCGCACATGAAAGCGCTATGCCCCAAGGCTCGGCTCTGTTCTCTTCCTCTGAGCTCCTTCAGTTTTGATGGCCACTGGTTTTTCTCAGCTCACAGAAAAAATTCTGAAGACAGGTCAGAATTTGCCAAATGGAATTTTTAAGACCACCCTTGGTAAAAAAAAAAAAAAAAAGACCACCCTTGGGAGATAAGTGGAAGTCTACTGCACTATTTCCTAAATATTCCAATTAATTACTGCTTGCAAATCAGAAAAATTTCCTAGAAATGTCATGCAGGCTTCCTTTGTGAAACAAACATCCCATGATAGTGTATCTGCCTCCCAAATGATGTCACTTAGCTGAAGGTGATGACCCACACCTCTGCTCACTCATGCACAACCCTCTGAAGCTTGTCTGGCTCCAGCTAGAAACTTTCCCGCCTTCAGAGACCCAGGGCATGCTGGGGGCATGCAAAGCTAAGCCCATTCTGGGGGATCAAGGAGTCAGCCACATTCAAGCTATCATAGATACCTATGATGTCATAAGAGAGGTAGACTTTTTAACAAAATAGAAGCTCATCCCTCCAAGTCACTGAGTCATATATATTCATTGAGAAGTCATAGCCAAGTGAAGAAATTAAACAACCATGTACCCATAAAGAGAAAGTTTTAGTAATTAAAGCACACCAGGACTCAACAGTAGGCTAGCCACTGATTGGCAAGTCAATACAACACTAACTAAAACCTGAAAAGATCTGTATTTAGAGATTGGTTTGTTTCAACAGTCTCCTTTTTTTTCAGATTCATATTATTACACATGCTTGACAAAATTGTTTGGAACTATGCTAATTTTCTATGCTATGAAATATGCTATGAAAAACATGTGCTATGAAATATGCTATGAAAAAACGTAGACGTTTGTAGGATCTCATGTCTAAAAACAACTGATCCTTGATGTTTCAACCACTTTTTCCAAAGTTGCTGCTCTGTCCCAGTTATGTGAATTATTATGTCCCAGTACATTATTATGTACTCTAAAGTACAAAATAATCTAGAATTTCTAATATATTTGTCTAATTCTGTGGTTTGTATTATCAGCATTCTGAGATATTTTCTTGGTATTTTTAGCATCTTTCAGTAAAGAAAAAAATAAAACCATGGATTTATTTATTAATGTACATTTCCTCAAGTCTGTAATTTCTACTTTAACCTGCATTTACTTTCTGATCCTTTAGTCAGGATTGATTTTTAAATCAATGATGATGATGCTGGATTTTTCTGTCAGTTAATTTTACTTAAAAATGGTGATTTTTCAAAGTTTACATGTATAATCATCACTTTTCTAAATATTACATAATCTTTGATTTCTCCTATGTCTTTCTCTCTTTCTCCTTTTCCGATAGTTACTTGGAAATCAAATTCTAAGACTAAGGCTCCTAGGCAAGCAAGCATGCTACCACTGAGCTATACTCAAAAACTCTCTTTGGTCCTAATAGAAATTTGAAAAATAATATTCAAATCTCCTACTGGGTAGGCCTTTGTTTTTTAAACTGTTATTATTCATTCTTAGTTCACACCAGTTAATGAAATCCAGCCTGAACATTTTGATCTTTTTAGAAATTTTTAGTATTTTCTTTTGACATAGCACAGGATGGGTGGTTATAATCTTTTGGAAATCCAAATGTGCATATTTCAAGTGAACATTCTTCTGATTTTAAAAAGCATTTGTATTTTCTAATATAATTCAATCTCATAAATTATATGTTCTGATCTCTATTCCCTTTATATATTAATTTCTCTTAAACTTTGACAGATTGATAAAGAATATCAAGAGCTCTCACTATAAATGTGTTTGCCCAATTTCTGTTGCTATTTAGCTTTTGTAATAACTCAAGAAGTTGAAGACATTTTCTGAATCAAAGGAGAGAACTATGTATAAACCACATATAAAGTAAATACTTCATTGAAGAATTTTTCAAAGGTACTAAATCAGTGAAGTTCCAAGGGGGACATTTTTAACCACGTGCCAACCTCCTGCCCCCCACATTGGAATATAGAAGGATTAGTGGCTTACCAAAGAAAGCCATTGAAATAGAAAGCCATTATACATCCAACAGACTCATCAAATGTATCACCTAGCATGGAACCTCAAGCAAATTGTGGGTTTTGGGGGTTCTCCCCACTGGCAGACGATGTCCTACTCTTTGTGGGAAAGTACACTGGGCATTGTAAAGGGTATGTGGGGGAATCTCTAGAACTTTCACTTTCTCTGTGAACCCACACCTTCCCTGAAAACATGAAGACCCAAAGGAGATGGTCCAAAGATGGAGCAGACATAGAGCTAGAGGAGGAGGAGGAAGGGTAAGAAAGTCAAGACTTGGTTTATATTATCCAGGTTGCTCTTCAGAAGCAACCCTTTTAAAGCAGATAGTTTGAGATAGGGGGTCAATCTGTGGTTCAGGCTGGCCTTGAACTCATTCAAAGTTTCAGCGCAGAGAACTGGGACTCCAGGTGTGATCCACCAGACTCGGCTCATACTATGACAGCAAAACGGAACAGAATTCTTGCATTGGAGTCCACAGTCCTGTGCGGTTTAAGTCCTATAGAGACCTTTTCTGACCAGCCTATATCAATTTAGAAATAACCTCATAATACTAAGATTTATCCATCTGTTGGTGGTTTTGCTTCTCTGCTTGGTAAAAATGAAGATTTCCCCACTATCCAAGCAATAAAAGAGAATTAAGTATAAAATCATTGCATAAACAGTCAGAGCTGATTTATTAAAAAGAAACCTGCCATTTCCTGTCCTCTTTCCTTTCCTATATCCAGCAAGCTGGGGAGTGACCCAGCTCAATACACCAACATTATTGCTCAGGGGAAAACTGGATGTTGTCATTCATATTGAAGATGGGGGGACATGGAGATAGGGTCACTCTGTATAGTCCTGACTTGCCTGGAACTCACCCTATAGACCAGGGTAGCCTGAAACTTGTAGCAAGCTTCCTGAATGCTGGGATTATAGGTGTGGATCACCATGCACAGTTGTAAGAGATCATTCTTGAGAACTGGAATAAGGAGACTTAAGATGCATCCATGCCAACACGTCCACACAGACGGCTCCTTTTCATGACTCATCCCACTGACATGCCTTGCCTCTTACTGGAATGGATGCATTGCATCAATCCTCTGAAACATCTCCCTCTGTGATTTTTGCTTTATATATGTGTCTGCCATCTGTCCTGAAATTCACTACCTTGATTCATATTTCAAAAAGTAATTAAACCAATTTCAAATTAAAATAATACATTATGCAGTATGTGTGAAAGCAAAGCAGTCACAGTTGCCACAAAATGCTTACCTTAAATAGCAATTATTGTTTAATCAAAATGTAACCCAACTCTGCAAATGAAAATTATGAAGCTATATAGAGGCAAATATAAATAAGAATAGACTGAGTCAGTGTATAGATGTATAGTTAAAAAATATTTCAATGGAAAGAAAAGTTTTTAAGTACTTTTTCACTTTCTTTGCGTGCGTGCATGTGTGCGTGCATGCGTGAGTGCATGCATGTGTGTGTACAAGAGGGCAGTTGAGTGTGTCTACTTGTGAAGGCCCAAGCGTGACATTTGGAATCATCCTGAATTGCTCCACCTTCTCATCGTTTTGCTCTGACGTTTCCCAGGCCCCACTTTCCAGAGCTGAAGGTTACAGGCTGCTGCCATTTCAGCCTGTCATTTTTACATAGATAGGATCTGGAGTTCCAAACACAACCTTCTTGCTTGTGAGTCAAAGGCTTTAACCGGTGGGCCATTTCTCAACCCCTCAACCCGTAAGTATTTCATACTGTTTCAGGCACTAAGTTGAAGACAAAGATAAAATAAGCAAAAAATAATTTAAGAGACTTTTGGTACAAAAGCAATCGAAGAGATCATGCATTCATGAGCCAAAATAAAGCACTTTCCTTCATAAATTATATTCTCTCGAGCATTCTATTACATCAAGAGAAAGTGACTAAGCTTTTCCTTGTGCCCTGAAATGAAGAATGGCTATAGGTAAACCTCACCCCTACATCTTGGTTATAGGAATTCAAGAACGGCTAATCCCAAGTGTCTTTGCTCTCAATAGCTCTACCTAAGATGTTCAGGAAGGTTCGCTCATGAGGATGTGTGTGTGTATTGTATATATATATATACATACGTGTATCACAGGGTATACATGGAATCACTTCTGGCTTTCCGTCTTGTTGAGGCAGGGTCTTCCTTCTTATTTTAGTCCATGCAGAGCAATCTGGGTAATTCTTATTTAACTTCTACATCACAACATAAATAGGACTTCCCTGGGGAACATGACCCCAGCCTACTTCTCATCCAACCCCACATGGAGGCTTCCCTTTGCTTCCCATACTTTGCTCACAGAAAGGTTTGCATCCTCCTCTCTTCCGTCTTTGGTGTTTAACAGGTCATTAGAACTTTATGGTCGCCTTGCTTGCTACATTTAGTGAAGGCAACAGCACAGTCTAGGGGCTGATGGGATCTTACAGTTGGTTCCATGTGCTCAAAGATGCAAAAAAGAAGATGGCTACAAGAAAGAGCAGCAGAACAAGGAAACAAGGGAAGTACCAGCCCTAAGAGAAAATGCAGCACATTAAATCCAAACTGTATTAGAGCAGACTAGACGCTGCAGAGAAAGATTCTAGCCCATTAAAGGAGAGCAATTTAATAGCAATTCTATTAAATTAAATAGTTTGAGTTGAATTCAACAGCTATTTAAAGCAAAGCACAGAGACACAGAAGGCAAGAAAACCCAGACGATTAACATTTGTGTAATGGAAACAGAATAGAGGAGAGAAGCAAGAAAATCATTTTGAAGAAATAAGAAATTTGGTAGGTTTTGTTGAATTTGATGAAGACTATCAACCTAGAAGTTTATGAATCTCATCCCCAAGTGGGGAAGACCTGTCATATGACCACATTCTGCTCTGAATCCCAACTCTAAACTTTCAGTATCTATGACTATTTCTTTTTGTTCTTTACTACCTTGAATATAGTTTTTATAGATGCTGCAGGGTCTCTCTGCATCCTAAGCTGACCTCACACCCTTGGCCCTCCTGCTCGCTTCCCAGTCATCAGGATTCTAGTCAACGCTGCCAGGGCAGCAATCTGTATGAGGTTTTCTTAGTCGTGTGTCTCTGCATGCATATGGTAAATCATCTCGTCTGTAAATAATTATACAATTCTTTTTGAAAATATTGATTCTGAAGTGTGGGAAATTAAATCAGGTTCTCTTGATGTTAGGCCAGTACTTCACCACTAAGTTGTGCCCCAGCCCCAAATTCTCTTGACAGTACAAAAAATAGGCTCATGTGAAATGACCTTTTGAACTCGCCCCCAAAACATTCCACAAGACAAATGCTGCACCACTCACCATGTACTAGAAGGGGTCATAGTACATTTCTACAGGAGTATCACTAAGACTATTACTGTATCTTCTAAAGAGGAAACTATTGCTGAAGTTATTGTCTGCCATGTTTTCCCAGGTTTCATTCACAGCTATCTATCCAGTTCCTTCTTGTCCTTGTGTCCTTGATATCCTAATGAAAGGAAATTGTTCGACGTGAAGATACCAACCAAAGACAGCATAAAACGTTAGAGTTAGCAACACCCAGAGAAGTGAGTCCCTACCACACTAGTCTGAAAATGAAGGCGGAAGAAGGGTGTGTGTAGTGCATGGTAGGGGGTAGCATCACAGGTGTGGGTCTGGAGAGAACTGCTGTGCAGGGTGTTCTTCAAGACCGTATTTACTCACTGAATTTATATGCCAAATTCCTCTAGACCCCAAGACCTATGCAAAAAACTAAGCCTATAGCATCTCCTAATTTTTTTTTTTTGCTTATTTATATTTTGTCTAGCTGGGAATCAAATGGCAGGGTCTTCTGCCTGCTAGGTAAGTGCTTTCCTAGCTACCTACAGCCCTCAGAAAGCTTCTTCTCAGGGTTCGCCTACACTCTAAGTGGTATCATGCTCCTAAAGTATGGGTGATGGAAAACAAGCCTCCGAGAGCTGAGACACATCACAAGGTTCAAACATGCTGTGTGTCTCCAGCACCCAGGCTTTGAACCAGTGCTCTATTCAGTCTTCTCTGTCCAGCCTCAAGTAGTGAGTCTAAACAGTCAAATGACATAGGGGATGTTGATAAGATCTGTATAGACAACACAAAGGGTGATAAAAAGAGGAAGGAGCAAAGGAGGGGTGGGGAGAGAAAGAAGTCAGAGAGAAAGAGGGAGAGGGATAAAAAGAGGGAGAAGATTGGGAAAAGAGAGGGGGAGAAGAGGGAGCATGATTCAACCCCAGAAAAAGAGGGAGGGAGAGGGTAGAAAAGTGAGGGTGAGAAGGAGGGGGAAACAAAGAGAGAGGAAAGAAATGAGGCAGAGGGACAGAGGGATGAAGAAAAGAGAGAAAGAAAGAGGGAGGGAAGAAAAGAAAAAGGGGAAGAGAAAGAAAAGAGAATGAAAGAAGAGAAAGAAAAGAAAAAAGATGAGAAAAGAAAGGAGGACAGGGAGGAGAGAAAAGAGGAGGGGAGAAGAAGAGGAGAGAAAAAGGAGGGGAGATGAGGGGAGAGTAGGGAAGGGGGAGGGGAAATGAGGAAGGAGGAGGGGAAAGGAGAGAAGGGGGAGGGGAGAGGACATAAAATCTTCAGCAAGGGAATTCAAAGGTAACTTCCCAGGAAGGTTGTGTGATATCTCTAAAGGGCCAGTGATGAGTGTGGCAGATCTTCCAAATCTAGACTAGGCATCTTTCCTGGAACCTTCTAGAAGCTCAGTTGCTGGAGACAAACGGTTAGGTCATCAGAACTGTCACCAGCAGGACACGGGGAGCCACACTGCATCTGCTGCTCACTGAGTCAATTGCAAATACAATACTTGCTACTAACGTGCATCTGATTTACGTGATTTTTATCTTAAACGAATGCAATTCAGCACTCTGCCTGAGTGACTTCTGCAAGGTCTGTTTAGTGCCAAAGGGAATTGTTCAAGACATCTGGGGTTCACAAGTTCTGCAGATATTATCATCCCCCGAAGAAAAATCATTTCTCTGGACTCAGTTTCTCTCTCAGCTGGATCAGCCAGGGTCCCAGCAGGAAACAGATGGCACATTCTGGAACTGCCGCAGAATTCCATAGGGGGACTACTTTTTAAAAAAATATATAAAGTCAGTGAGAGAGGGGGAGCAGGAGAGGGAGAAGGGGAGGAGAGAGAGGATGACTATAAGAACTTAGGGCTAAGAGGCAGCTTTAGGTAAGTGGGCTCATCATCAGCCATGGATCTGAGATACAGGGGAGACCAGCTTTATGGACACCCCAGGAGTTGAATCTGAAGAGACAGTGACCAGAAAGAAGCAATAACTTTTCATGTAGTAAGTGCGCCCCACGATCCTGCGGGGAAAGAGTAAGGAATAAAACGGTAAGACCCACGGACCTTCCACTCCTGCAACCTGCTTTCACGTGCTTGACTCAGAACGCTCAGGAACACGCCCGGCATGTCGGGAACTGAATTGTGTCCCTTCCAGAAGATGGCTGGGGTCCTGGCTCCCAAGACCTCTGAGCATGGCTCTTTTCAGAGTTGCTAACTGAGGTGACATGACGGCTCAGAAGGAGCCCCAGTGTCCAGCACAACTTCTGTTCATTATAAAACCAGACCATGGGGTGGGGGCCAGGAAGCACAGCAGAGGGTGGCTAAGGTGGGGGAAGGGAGTTAGGCAAGCATGACTCAAAGGTTGCCTAGGGTGGTCTGGAGCCCACCAGGAGCTGAGATGGCAGAGGGAAGGACTCCTGCTAATTTTAGGAGCACAGCTAGATCCCGTAGACAGCCGGCCTGAACTGTGAGGAGACAGTTCTCTGTTCTCATTACACCCGGTGGACTGTGCTCTTTTGTCATATCCACAGCACGAGCCCCATGGGAGAGCCCACGGATGGGGGTTCCCCACATGGGTGTGCTTTTCAGAGTGCAGAGACTTCTGACCAAGAATAGGAAGTGGGGGCTAGAAAGATGGCTCAGAGATTAAGACTGTCTGGCAAGCAGAAGGTCCTGAGCTTAGACCCCAGGTCCCACATAAAAACACCAGGGGGAAATAGCGGTCTGGGCCCTGGTGGGCGGAGCCTGGGAAATCCCAGAGGGAAGCAAGAAAGAGGTATCATCCAGGATGATTCCCAAAGTCACTTGGTCCTTCACAGGGACATACAGTGCCCTCTGACACACACACACACACACACACACACACACACACACACACACACACACACAAAATAAATAAATATTTTTTAAAAGAATAGGAAGTGAATCTGAAGTAGATTTTGAAAAAACCCTGTAGAGAGCAGGACTTCAGACCCCCAGAGGGCTCTACTTTTGAAATAGCCACAAAGGATGCAGGGTCCTTAAGCACAGATTTACCATCCAACTGGGCCCAAACCTAAGCCTACATACTGCTTTTCTCATAGCTGTGAAGCACTACCGAATGAAGCAATCTATGACTCTTGGTCCTCGGAGGGCTCGCAGCTCTTGGGGTGGGGAAGTAATAGCAGGGGGAGAAGCTCCTTGGGGGGTTAGGGAGCAGGGGAAGGTCAGGGAGCATTTGGTGGTGACTTCTTTTCATAATTTGGACTGAGAGAGCAGAACACCTGTAGAAGAACCAGTAGAACCTTCAAAGGTCCACTAGAGACCCACTTCTGCCAGCCAGGCCCCACCTTCTTGATTTCTGAACTTGTGAACATGTGGCTATAGCAATTCATAAATTCCTGAGAAATATTTTTCAGTAACAACCCACCTCCTCAGTACTTAGAATGGCTCTGGGAAGATAAGAAAGCATAGTTAGTTAACCAATCCCCCAAGAGTCCCATGACATAGACTGTGAAGTTACTTCCAAGAAATTTGTGCCAGGTTACCCTGCCAGCAAGTGTGGCCATTGCTTTCCTTTTTCCACCGTCTGTGTGCAAATGCTGATTTTCACCATCAAAGCTCTTACTTGCTATAATGAGGACTAGATATTGTTTCCATTACTGGTCTTTCCCTCCTCTTGAGAGAAGACCATAAAATGGCTTTGCCTTGAGTTTCTCAGCAAGGAGAAACTTCAGTCCATATCTTAGGGAACAGAAAGCACATGTGGAAGTTCCAAGTATTTTATCTCAAGAAGTTTGTTTAAGTTTCCAATTGCAGACAGAGGGGAAGCAGGTCATTTACTTTGATTACAGTATTAATGCGTTGAACATATCTAGAATGCTCTCATCTTGCAAGTCAATGATGAACAGAGGGATTTCCCACAGAACACACTGGAAGACACCTACTGTCATTTGACTCTTCCCATTATGCCTCGACATTGTTAGAAAAGAAGGATGCCACTTTATGCTTTCCTGCATAATGCATTATTGAATTTGTTGATGGGGCACAAAGTGTTATGGGTTTTTTTTATACTATAATAACTCATTAAAGTCTTTATGGTTCCTAAAGAATACCTATAGTGAATACCTATCAGACTTAGAAGAACTAAATGAAACTATTGGATTCTATGATCCCCAGAGTGAAGGGTGAACAATATGGCTTAGCAGGCAAAAAGAATCTAAGTATAAACCTAGTGACCAGAGTTTGATCCCCACAAGACAGAAGGAAAGAACCAATTTATGAAAGCTATGAAAGCTATGCTCTGACCTCTACACATGATCCATGGTACTTGCATTCTCTCTCTCTCTCTCTCTGTCTCTCTCTCTCTCTCTCTCTCTCTCTCTCTCTCTCATTCTCTCTCTCTCCCCCTTCTCTTTCTCTCTTTCCAATGAACAAATGTAATAAAGAAAATCTTTTCCAAAAGAGCTAACATGCCACCAGATCTCATAACCAGAACTCAAAGCACAGATTTTATTAATTGCAATTTATAATCTATATTCCATTTAAAGAAACCTAAAATTAATTTATATAATGGATCCTCAGGGAGGATGCTAAACCATATCTTTCAAATAACAATTCAAATAACAACTATATTCCCTGTATATGACTCAGAAAAACCTATAATGCAGATATGCATGAACATAATTCCCAAAATGTGGTTGTAATTTTACTATCAACAAGTATTTTACAATATAATTAAAAATTCAACATTTGTAGCTGAATTAAAAAGGCCTATCTAAGAACCATTCCTGACCATGAAGAAAGGAAGACAAAGTTATTTCACAAAATAACTTCTGGCTTTTGACTAGAGTACCTAGACCTTGAATTTGTACTAGATATAATTTCAGGTGGAATCACTTACATGTACAAATCAGTTTGTTCAAGGAGGGGTGAGAAGAAGGGGGCAGGTTTAAAATTTACATGTTGCAAAAATACTCAAGATTGCAACTTACATATGACTATTATGTGAGAATTAAAGAACTTCTTCATGTAATGTAGGCCTCCTTGGTTGGTAGTCACTGACTGTTCCCTATCCCCAGAATTCAGAGGGTCTCTACACCTGAGGGACAGGCCTCCTTATATACCCCTCTATCCAAGAGGCAGGATACTCACTCCACAACTGTTGTTGTCAGTCAGCTGCCAAACATAATTCTGGCTCACCTTTGATCCTTTCATTTGTGTTCATAATGTCTATGACATTGCAAAATACTTTTTCGATAAATTTTTATTTTACCTAAAAGCTGTCATCATTCTAATCTACTTTACTTTTTTTTGTCTAAAGTGGTTTTCTTTTTATATTTTGTTTTGTCTTGGCAATAAAAGAACTCAAGTTCCTTGACATCCGGAGGATCAGTAGACCTTTGGGACTCATGTGCTCATCAGATTTTATGAATTGAATTAATGTGCTTTTGATGTAACCATAGATTTAACCTGCATACTTCTCTTTAAAGCTTTTCCCACTCACTTCAAAAGTTACTGTTATTAAGTGATAAGAAATGACCACAATATCCATCCCTCTATTGTTACATATATGTGGACATTAGTTCCAGGCTTCAACTTAACATTGAGAATGGAGCCTTTAGGTATAGCTAGGATGACTTATCTCGTTAAGGAAAGCTGGTAGGAGATTGTCTAATACATAATCGATATGAGAAAACGCAGTCCATAGTGGCTGGGACAATTTCCTGGACAGGTGAATAATAAAGAGACAAAGTCAGTTGGAATTTGGCAAGTGGGCTAACTAGAAGATGTGCACTAGTCTTTGGCCTTTCTGCTCTTGCTGTGGGTAAGCTGTGACCAGTTCCCTCTACTGGAAGAAAGCTCTCTTGCTATAAAAGATCACAACCTAAGATTGCAAACTAGAATAAAAATCCCCTTGTTCCCTTACACTGTAAATTTGGGTCATATATTATTTACAGCAATGGAAATATGAAACTAAGGCATACTCTAGTAAGAATATTAGGAAACCATTAAAGAATTAAGGTGAGAAAATGAAAATAAGCACCATTGCACTCTATAATCTCCTGCTCTTTTAAACAAAAATGAGGGATGCTGTGTATGTAAAACCAGGCATGAAGGAATGAACAAGAAACTGCCAGTTGCTGAACTTCTTTCAAGAGGTGACTGAATGCCCAGAAGACACCAGCCTGACTGTTAAAAGACTTCTTTTTAGTTCATAATCTTGAGAAAAGGATTATCTCTTTTTATTTCTACCTGGTGATGAAGTTAAGTAATAAACTTCTTGGTAATCCTTGATTTCACAGATGGAAACTGTCTTTTAACTTTGCCATTTGAAAATATGATTACTTCGGCTACCTTTGGCCACTAGGGAATAGAGACTTGCATTTATTGTTCCAAAAGCTGTCTAAGTGAAAACTAATTTTCCCCAAAGTTCAATGGAAGGAAAGCCCAAAAGAATGTCTATTTCTGCTTCTTTACTCCGTGTCTAAGATGGATTGTATTATTCTAGTCTCTGCTCACATCTGTTTATAATAATGTAAAACTTGTGCAAAACAAAATAATAATTGAGAATAATTGCCCAGATTGAATAAAAATAAGCAATCTTGGAATGTTTGGGCTGAGCATTTTTTAAAAGATTCATCTAAGTAGTCTCAAAATATGACTTCAATTTATCCATTAAGTTCAACAGACTTCAACTATAGACTTTACAGTTGCTAAAAGTCATGTAGTTGACACTAATGTTTTATCACTACTAGTTAGCATATCATTTATTTGTAATTGGAACTAAGTTTTGCTATGTACAATTACCTAGAAGTTTTAATGTTCTGAAAAGAGCAATAAAAATATAAATATGCCAACTAACTGTTATTTGAGGCAAAGCATATTGATTCATAATTTTTCTTATCTCTGTATTCATTAACCCTTTTTTGATTCTGCTGACCCAGCTATATTAAGCCAATGGCCAAAGTAGAAGAGATCTGGCATTTTGTTGTTTTGAAAGTGATTTCCCTTTTTAAAATATATTTAAGTATGTCTATCTTCTGGAACAGGTTTAAGGAGATGATTTGCTATAAGGGTTTTGAGAACTGTGTGGGGTGTAAGGGCTGTATTATGGCAACAGTTCAGGATGTACTTGGGACTTTCTCGATGCAACCCAGGAAAGTAGCCAAGACCATAAGGGACTGAAAATGTCTCATTATCATCACCCTTTCTCCAAATCCATTAAGTTCCTGATGATCCCCCGTCAGACAGGCTGTTATTGGCACTGAATCCTGTGACCAGCGCTTTGCCAGCCACTTCCACATCCACACGACTGGCTCTGTGTGGTCACCTTCTTCAGAAGACCTGACCCATCCGTTTTCTCATATGCAACGCTTTTTCCCTTCTTTCGCACTTATCTCATTCCCAACACTTTCTTAACTTTTCATGTGGTTTCTTCATGGTTAAGTTTGTTTTCTGATACCATTGAGTCTAAGGAACTTATAAAAGATCCTTGTAGGTGGTCAAGAATTTTTTTTAAATTTTTTTCTTTAGTCAATAATAAGTCCTGTATAGAAAATCCAAATAGAACTCAGAAATTGCCTCCTGTAAGAGGGACACACATTCTTCAGGGTACCCTCAGTCTCCTGTTTCTATTAGCATTACTGCTCTGCTTTACTGCTTACACTGTTTGCCTAGGCTTTTGAAACCATAACCTTTGGGTCAAGATGCTCATCTGCTATTCTCTCAAACTTATCTTTTTTTATATACATTTTTTGTTATTATTTCCACTCATACAAGCTTAATAGGTACACCGGTTCCCTCCCTCCCTCCTCCTCCCCCCGAACCCCCTGCTCTTCCTACCCTCACCCCTCCCTCCCCATCCCCCATGCCTCCCGCCCCAATTCCCAGAGACTCCTTTATTGTGCATGCCTGACTCTCCTCTGGGCCCTCCTCTCCGATGACGTACAAGGACCCAGTGGCATTTCCCTGAACCCTTTTCCGTGTTCCCCTTAAGCATAGGAACACTACTGTGGCTGTCAATCCCTTGTCTCCAAGGATCTTGGTGCCTTTAGCAGATGCTAGACTTTGTGAGGTCAATAGTGTGTTGGACATTGCGCCAAGCATGCAAAGTCCAATAATGATTGTTTCGGCCCTAACTTGTGTGGAATATCTTGCAAATCATTGCTCCTCCCATCCTTTTGCTCTTACAATCTTACCACCCCCTCTTCTGCAAATGTCCCTGAGCTTCAGGATGTGGAGAGATTAGTCTGGCCTAGTTCTGGGTGGTTGATATAGAGTCTCTGAAGTTCTTGATTGTGGTTTGTTGATTTTCTTTTGCAGTTTTGCTGCTCCTGCAATGCCCTTCACTCCATCGTGATGGGCACTGTATGTCACCCCCTGGCCAGAGACAAAAAGCTGTTAAACTGGAGTCTTATTATAAAAGCACATTCAAGGGTAGATGTAATAAAAGTAGGAAACCTCAGTGAGGGAGGGGTCAATCACCCATTTGCAAAATGGTTACTTTTTATCTGCCAGACTATATGCCCTCCCCTTCTGGTGAGATCATACCCCCTCAGTTGAAAAAGATCAGGAACGAACGTCTGTGAACTTAACCAGGCATCACATTACTTACTTGCAGTCCTTGATGGAGGCCTATTTTCTCTGCTGTAACATGGTCACTTCTCTCCTTGTTTCTGGTGTGGCCCTCCAACCCCATCTCTCCTGTTTATAATCCTTGCAATTACTGTAGGTATTACATAGATTTACCTTTGAGTGTCTCAAGGTGGGCTGGGTGGGTTTGGTACTAGGAGCCACCTATTAGGAAGTACAGACGACGCTTAATTTTCTGGGTTTCTCTCAAACTTATCTTAACTGAATCACTTAGCTCAGTAGCCCATTGACCATTATTGCTCCAATAGTAAATATCACCAGTTGAAACTCCTCCTGCCAATACCCAACCACGGAAAGGAACATCACTATTGTACACTGCTATACAGGAAATGTTCCCCATGAAAAGTTTGTGAGATCTATCTTGTACACCAATGGGGAACCAGTAATAAATATACTTTAAACCTGAGCAATACATTGTATATGAAGTCTACTGAAAACACAAGTGTGTGAAACTTCTCCGTTGAGTTCAGTCTCACCAGTAACTTTGATCAGTTGCATATGACTCATTACCGTATTGATGCTTTTTCCAGTCTAGATGCGCTAAAGTCAATCAGTATTTCCAGGGCTGGTCAACAAGCTCAGTACATGAGGGAATCTCTCGACCTCATATCTAACACCTTCTTCCATTCCAAGTCTGTAATTAATTGTGATTCAAACAAGGAAATCACAAAGAGTTCTTGGTGGCCCACATCTTTAGAGACAACACAGACATGCTGCTCAAAGACACTGGCTAAGGAACTAAAATTGGGGGCAGTCTATATCAGTTAGTGGGATGATTGGTACTTGCTATCAACCTGATACCTAGGAGGCAGGCTTCTGGACCCATCTGAGAGGGATTCTGTAGATTAAGCTTGTCTTTTGACATGTCAGTTAAGGCCTGTCTACATCGACTTAATTACCATGGGAAGACCCAACCTACATGTGGGCAGCATCCATCCCTGGTACAGAGATTATATGCAGAGAGAGCAGGCTGAGTGGGCATGTGTGTATCCATCTATTGCTTTCTGCACTTGGCTGTGCGATGCATTGTGACCAGTTCCTCCATGCTCCTGGTGCTGACTTCCCTGTACTGATGGACCGGCACCTGCAATCATGAGCCCCATCAACGCAGATCTGAGCCACGTGAAGTAGGGTCTTGTCCCACCCAGGTATATGCATGTTGCCTCTAGATGGTCATCCTCTTGGGACCAGTAACTGCATAGATATGTTATTCTCAGAACAAGATGCAGAGCAAACTTAAAAGCTCACTGCTCTTTTTATATGTAGTCTATCTTGACTAGTCAAGTCATGAATCTCACCCAAAGGGAGCTGGGACACAGGCTTGACTAGCATGGGCAAGGGTGTGTGTGAACAATACGCTTCAGAGAGTCAAAACTTTAAACCAATAAAAATCATTCTAATATATCCTATTGAATAAACAGAAAGAGACCTAGTATGGCAGTTTGCCTGAATGCTGCCGATAAAGTCACAACAAAATGGCTTAAGGGGGAATAAAGGGTTTAATTCTCATGATTGTTCAATTATATATCATAGTCCAGCTTTACAGGAGAACTCATATCAATGCCAGGGACCAGGAGAACTGGCTATACCAGATCCACAGGACTCCTAAAAGAAGGGCAAACCTCATCTGCCAGAGAGAATGTCTGACCAAGTATAGTCAAAGAATGCCAACTTCCTGAACCAGCTCACTCCATCTTTTCCACTTGCCCAGGGACCAGCTCTATTCACCATAGACTGGGTCTTCTCCATATATGATCTTCCCCATTAAATGATCTACAGGTTTGCTTGGGGATTAACTATTAAATTTTTACATGTGCCAGAGCTCAGTTATCAAGTTGACACACCTGTGTGTAACTATGACAACTAGCCTACCTGTAATCTTAGACCTTCAGATAACTAATCAGATACAATATAAACCACACACATAATCAACATTCTCACTCTTCGACCCATTTAGAGACTCTTAAAGACACAAAGCTCTTGGACCTCGCCATGCTCTAGACGGAATCTCTTGACAGCGGAAGACAAATCAATCACTTTCCTTTGTAGACATTGAGTACTAAGGACTCAGATGTTAGAAATAAAACTCTGGCAAGTGAAAACACGGAGATGGTCATAACCACAGAACTTGAGGAGTCACTTTGTCTCCAGCCATGTGGGTAGAAACCACCTTTCTGCAGTTTCTCTAATGGAATTACAGCTAACCACAGGCTTGTAGTGGGGAGACACTCCACCAGGCAACACGAGATTGACCTAATGAAGGCAACTGAACAGCATTCACATATTCTCCATGTGTTTCTGCAATGGCATTTCAATGAGGATTTTACAAAATAATGCTTTTTACCAACTCATACTAAGGAACTTTTTTTTTGCAAGAGAATGTACTATCTCCTTTTGATGTCACTTTCTCATTTTCAAACCTGGCTCTCTCACAGGATGGTGGGGAAGAAATACATATGTTTACATCTATAAATCCAAGGGGAACACAGTATTTTCTTGGTCCCAAATTGTAAGATGCTTCCAGGACAAACAAAGGAATTGCCAGTGGAAAGTCTGGATATTAATATTTGAAGTGTTCTGGGGAAGCTGGAAAGTTTTTGTGAAATAAAAACATGCGGTAATTTGAAATCACACACATTCACTGAGCAAACGTCTGCCAAACTGGCTGCTCAGAAGCTGTTTTTCTTCTCCAATCGTTTAATGCTTTTTCTTTTAAGTATTAGTTGAAAATATTTACCTACAAGCTCAAAGGAATATTCTGGAATTTATTTAAAATTTGGTTGGAAAGATTTGGAGTTTTTAAAATATGATTCATTATGAAGAAAAATAAAATTTAGCAAAACCTTGTTCATCACAATAAAATCTGGAACACCATTTTTTTGATTTCTGAAGGTATCATTAATGTTAGAACTAACTTACCAATTATGTATGGAGAAAGCAGAATTAAAAAACCTTCACAGACTTAGTGTTTAAGCTATTACAAAAATAAAAGAACTAAGAGATCTAGCACAAGAGGTTGCAAAAAAGTGTTGAGAAATTCAAATCACTCAACGGATTACTGAACAGAGCAGATAGCAAAAGTCAGGGGGGGAATCACTAGGCTTATACCACTATATAGAAAGGGAGGCTAACAATTTTTTCAATGTGACCACACCCTTTCTCAAAAAGTTCATAAACAGCTCAAGTCAGAACTTCTCTCTAGATCTTAAAACAATCGACATCATCAGATCCATGGGTGAATCTAATTATGTGCTATAACATAGGCCACTCTGCATACTATTCATTTTTTTCCTGCCAGAAAGTTCCCTCATCCCCCTCAAGAATTTTTTTATTAGAGTTAACAAATAAAAGAATGTCAGTACTTTCAGTTTATGGCCACTAGCACTGGGTCACAATTGGAAATAACTATCGTATCTTAGCAACTCCAATCTTACCCAAATAAATACAGCAAAAGGCAAACACACTTCATGCCATACTAATATCTCATTGACATCTGAAGGGGGTGGGGGGTAAGTGGGGGATAACATTCATCAATTGGCAACTCTCCCATGACCAAAAAAAAATCCATTTCTTTCCATTTTCACAGCAGGAGCACCTGAGATATTTTAAGAAAAAAAAAAAAGAGTTCACTTAAACCGACAGGGGCAGACACGAAGGAAAGAGAGAAAAGGATGATTGATTGAAATAAGATTGCAAGAGGGGAAACTGAAATTAAATAATGCTCTACTCTTGTTCTTTTGCTATGCAGAGATCACCACAACAGTGGTATCCATCTTTATGAGCTCTCTATTCAGCTGTATCCAAACCAATGTGCATGCCACCACAATTTACTAAGTTTCCAACCATGGACACTAATGCCTTTCGTGGCTCCAAATTATAACTACATGAAGAAAGGCACTAAGGAAATTTCGAAGGAACACACAAAGCCAATTCTCACCCTTTAGAGGTTATTAAGAGACACGCTAAGTTCTTGAATCAAGCTGCTGTGGAGCATCTCGGTCTTGAGTCTCCTGAAGCATCCAGGATGTAGCAAGAAATCACTGTCCACATTGATCCAAATGCTCACACGTCCATATGGCATGCGTTCCACAGAGAGGAAGGAAGGTCTTTGGTTAGAGAGACCTGACTAGGGACTTATGCTTCGTGCTTTCCTACCTCTATGAAATGGCAGTGTTTAATACCTCTGAGCCTAAGACGTTGTATTCCAAACCAAAGGAGGATGACTTCTATTGAAAGGATGACAGTCAAGTTAGTATCTGAAATAATGTCTATAGCTAGCTAGACCACTTCCTGGTAAATCGGTTCGCTTCCGTCACTTGACTTCCTGTCACTTGACTCACACAGGCCACCCCGGGTGAACACAGCAACAATACTCACTGCTATAGTCTTGCATGTTCTGCTGCAGTGTGTGGTATGGCGCTGGCGATGAACCCCCAGAGCCTTGCACGTGGGAGTCAAGTGCTGGAGCGCTGAGCTACATCCTTAGGTATCCACTCCTATGCTGATTTCACTGCCAGATTTACCACCATGTCCCAGTCTGCTCAGCTCTTTAATTCCTGAGCTCTTGAACTGTCTGTATGTTACCTACTTCCCATTATAAGTTAGCGACTTTGAAAGTCCCTTCATTATGTTTTGACTGACCACTACCACAAAAAAATAAATAAATAAATAAGCAGTATTCTATGTCCTGCCAGTACTCTCTTGGATTATGACTGTGTCTTCCCATTGCTTTGTATTCCCCTCCCACTAATCTATGCTAATCTATAGGTCTTTAAGCTTTAAGCTGTACCTACTCCTTATATCCCAGTTCCTGGAACTTCCCCTATGCCCCCTCCCACTAAGCCTTACACCCCAGTCAAACCAACTTGTCCAACATGCTCCTTTGAATCTCAGTACTTTTAACCTTTTTATCCAGATGGTGAAGATACTTAGGGAAGATGCTCCTCCAGCCTTTTAGGAGGATGCCAATCTCTATGGTAATATCAACACATTGCACTGTATTTTAGACTAAAGCATCATGTGACATCTTTATTATAATTCTGTGCGGTTATTCACTTGCCTGTGTGTTTATGAGACTCTAACTCGAAATATTTAAGTCAGACGCTATAGTTGAGCACACTTTTACCTTGTAATTAATATAATAAGTCCTAATAAATGTTAATGGGCTTCTTGTGCCAATTAGTTCCATAGCCATTGAAGAATAAAATCCTGGATCACAATGAGTTGTTCAGACCCTGACTTTGATCCATCTGCCTGCAACTTCTACTTTGTGACTGTCTTATCAAAAGGATAATCTTCTCTTCACTAGAGAAAACACAAGCTTAGAAGAAAAACTCATTCATGATATTGTTTTGTGCCTGAGCATTTCAAATCGTTTATATTTTCTCAATGGCCACAATCTTATTATGTGTGTTTAGCACCTCCCTTTTGCTTTTCTCTGCCTCATTTCCTTCATTGAAACTTTCACTCACCTCTCCCTTGCTTTATGTTCTGTTTCTTTGGTAAACACATAAGACACAAACACAGTCAAACACAAACACAAACAAAACCAATGGCAATGCTGTCTAGGAAAAAAAAAGACTATTTGCTTTTAAATCATCTTAAATATTGAATATCAAAAGGCATAATAACTTCTAACACAATGGGAGTGCACTTTGAGTGTGTGGTCCAAAAGTTGGTACAAAACCTAAGGTATAAATTCCATATGTTTTAAGGAGAGAAGGGACCATGTTACAGCAGGGAAAATAGGCCTCCACCAAGGACCCAAATAAGTAATGAGACATCTGATTAAGTTCACAGACTTTTGTTCCTGATCATTTACTACTGAGGGGGTGTGATCTCACCAGAAGAGGAGGGCATATAGTCTGGCAGATAAAAAGTAACAATTTTGCAAATGGGTGATAGACCCCTCCCTTACTGTGGTTTCCCACTTTTATTACATCTACCTTTGAATGTGCTTTTATCACAAGACTCTAACAGCTTTTTGTCTCTGGCCAGGGGGTAACATACAATGCCCACCAGGATGGAGTGAAGGGCATTGCAGGAGCAGCAAAACTGCAAAAGAAAATCAACAAACCACAATCCAGAACTTCAGAGACTCTGTATCAACTATCTAGAACTAGGCCAGCTTAATCTCTCCCCATCTTGAAGCTCAGGGAAATTTGCGGAAGAGGGGGCGGTAAGAGTATAAGAGCAAAAGGATGGGAGGAGCAATGATATGTAAAATACTCTATACTAGTTAGGGCTGAAGCAATCATAATTGGACTTTGCATGCCCTGCGCATTGTCCAACACACTGATGACCTCACAAAGTCTAGCATCTGCTAAAGGCACCAAGATCCTTGGAGGCAAAGGATTGGCAGCCACAGCAGTGTTCCTATACCTAAGGGGAACACGGGAAAGGGTTCGGGAAAGGCCACTGGGTCCTTGTACGTCATCGGAGAGGAGGGCCCAGAGGAAAATCAGACATGCACAAGAAAGGACTCTCTGGGAATTGGGGTGGGAGGCACGGGGGGATGGGGAGGGAGAGGGGTGGGGAGGGGGAGCAGGGGATACGGGGGGAGGAGGAGGGAGGGAGGGAACTGGTGTACCTAATAAGTTTGTATGAGCTGAAATTAAAAAAAAAAAAAGAAAAATGATGAAAAAAAATCTGTTAGTTTATCAGAGAAATAAACATAGTCTACATGCTCAGAAAAAAAAATTCCATATATTTTATAGAAAACAGGTAACTCATGGGACAGTATATTAGCCCCCTTCTTAGTTGCTGTGACAAAATTACTGATCCGAGTACCACAGGGTATTTACTTTGGCTCAAAGTTTGAGGAAATGGTATGGCCAGAAAGTGAGACTACTAGTCACTTTAGGCTACAGTCAGAAAGAACACGGCAGTGAATGGTCACCCTTCTTTCTCCACTATTTTCAGTTCAAGACCCCAGCCCATGGAATAGCACCTCCACATTTAGCATGGACCTTCCAGTTAGATTAACTTAATATGGAAAATCCCTCGCCAGGAATGCCTGCAGCTCCGTTCCCATGGTGTTTCTCTGTCTCCTGAACGTGACAAGATCAACCCCCATGAACAGACAATGTATAAAGCAGCATATAATTCACATTGAAATAGGCACACACATATGAACATTTGCATTTACATTCCCAGAGCAGAACTTTCATGGACTCAGAGTTTGTTTCACTAATTCTCCCTAGGGGATTCATCTCTAAGAAGCCACACAGTAGTGGTCTCCCCCAGCAGCAGAAAGAATGCCAGAGAAAGATGGCTTCTGCCTTTCTGAGGAGCAAGGACCAAACGTGCATGAGGACATCAAAGTAGAAATGAAGCCACAGAGGAGGCATTATGATGAATTAGAAAAGTCAGGAGGGGAGGGAGGAAATGCATGCTCTGGCCATAGAAGAGATGCTTTAAGCAACTGTGCTCTGGCTTCCCAGAAAAAGAAATTACCCACAATAACTAAACAACCAACCAACAAATAAATAAGAAAAGGAAAATCCTCATCCTTCATGGCAAGTTAGAAAAGATTCATGATGATTAGTGTATGGTATGGATCTTGTACTGGCCCAAAATACTCCCTCCAGAACCTGTAGCCCTGTATTACTGAAGAAAAGAATCATCTCTAAATATAATAGCACCATTTGCTGCTCCATGAGAAGGAAGAGAGACTGAAAAATTACCAGGGTAGTTCTGCTTCTAGGAGAGCAACATCAACCAGAGAGTTCTATTATTTTTGTTTCAAGAACTTTCTGTAACTACTTTCTGAAAAATATACACATATCCTTGTTTTTACAGTTGGGATTACCAGGATAAAGACAGAATTCTTGGCTTTATTTAAATTTTAGAAACACAATGCATACATTTTTGATAATAAGTGTGCCCATAGATCATTATGTAAATGTAGTTTGTTGTTAATTTTAATATTAAGACCTACTTAGTGCCGGGGGCATGTTACGTTACCAAATTCAGCAAGTCATTTATCTGAAATCAAATTCAACTGCATGCTCTGTGCTTTTATTTGCTAAATATCTTAAAAGTGATGCCCACCGTCTTGAGATACTGTCCACTTCGACTTCACTATGTGTTATTCTAACCGCAGGCTGAGCAAAGAGCAAAGAAGCCAGACACGCAGCAGCACGCCTCCTCCCACTTAGACACCTTCTCTCCAGCTTCCATCTTAAACTCCCTCTGGTTTGCTGCCTAAGTGACAGTGTGAACTTTATCCTTTCTAACTCATGAATTTTCCTGAAGAGGTATAAAAATATCAAAAGCTGACAAAAAAAAACCGATGAACTGTTCTAAGAATCTCAGCGCTGTCAATACCTCATGCTTTTAAATAGTTTCTATGGTTCAACCCCAAAGCATCCGCACATACCCATGTTTCAGGGCTTTTCTCTTTCTTTCTTTCTTTTTTTTTTTTTTTTTCACGATGTGTAGTGAACTTTGATATCTCTGGGGAATAAAAGAACTCTCTATCTGTCTATCTACACGTATATATTTAACAATGCAAGTTATTGTTGCATAAATGTAGGCTGTTGTCAATTTCAGCGTCCTTGCCATATCAAAAGAACAAAGCAGACAGGAAGCGCAAGAGGATGAGCTAATGTGCCTCTGCCAATAACAAAGCCAGTGTCCTCAATTGATCGTGGCAGCCCTCTTCTGCAAAGATTGTTTTTAACACCATCAGTCGACATGCAAAAACACTGGAGAGTGACAGGGACGGGGCTTTTTAAATTGTCAACCTTTAGACTGTCCTTTTGAAGAATAGCAATTACATAACTTCAGGGACCTTTATTTTGCATTTGGAAAATACGTGTATATGTAAAGCCAAGTGTTATGCAAGGCTCCATGCAGAAATTCATTACTTATTTTTAACTGTCATCTTTCCTCCTTATATTACCCAGGTACTAGCTCAGGTGGGCACTGGTACGAAGCAATATGGAATGTAAACTGTTTTTAAACTATTAGCAAATTCACATAAAGAGAGCACAGCCTCATGCTAGCTCTTAATTATACTTAAAGTCCAATCTGTAGTTTTCTGTGGGCCTCAGCCTTTTTCATCTGCCTGACATTAAAGCATGAAAAAGCTTGGCTAATTTTCAAACACTTTTCAAAGTTTTAAGCTGGGTTTGTCTCAATGGTGGGAGAGGAAAGTGTTACCCTAAAGTTATTTCATGTTACCAAAAATTTTATTTGGTCTTCTTTTTCCCAATTTTCATCTTCTGTTGAAATAATTTGGAGGAGTGGGACAAAAAAGTCTTTAAAAAATGTGCACTCAATGCCAAGAGAAATACATTGCAAGGACCCTAAATAGTTAATGTATTTTCTAAATGAATGATTTAAAATAGCTATTAAAGGAGAGGAAATGAGCTTAGGTTTCTAGTAATGATTTCTGCTCTTCAAAATGAAATCTGTAAATCCCTGATTGCAATTCCAAATCCCCAAGGGACCAGCAGTTCTGGGACCAAGGCTCACTGGCTTCATGTCTAATAGCACCAGCTAAGTAGTGTGATTTTTATATATGTAATTTGGGAGAATATTCAGAATTTATAGTCCTGGAGACAATTTATGAATGACTTTCCTTTTGAAAGTACATTAAACTAAAAAAAAATCAACTCTTCCACCCAAATTATAAGCAGAGCACATAGGAATGTTAGAGTCTTGGGCATCTATGCACAGAGACGTATGTGTATGTTTTTATATATGCAGGCACACACATGCAAAAAATATAAGTGCCATTTTATCCTAAGAGCGTAATGATTCAGCCTGTGATTGTTAATGAAAATGCATTTCTAACCATCACATTTGAGTCTATTATTCTAAGTTAATTACATTTGCCCTAAAGAGACTTACAGCTGGCTGTCAGCCTGTTTGTGTCAGTTTCATTTCATTCATCAGTCAATCTCGTCTCCTCTTCCTTTTCACATCCCATCTATTGATCAGATGGATTTGCTAGCATACCTTCCTGACTTTCACAAGCACTGGGGAAAGTAATGATCTTGATATCATCATCAGATGAATTGGACTGTCTCATTCAGTGTGCATGTTGCTTTAATTGCTATTTCAGTAGCAAACAGAATGCCCTTTTGACAGGCCCAGGAGACTGCTATTAAATAAAATAAATGTAACTCTCTCAAGGAGGCACTGGGAAAAAGTTAACCATGAATGAGACAGTGCTGCGAGTGGTCGGCAGCATCTGGGCGTGGCAGGCTGGAACCAAAGCTGTTCATCACAGAACACATTGGACCCTTGAGTGAAGTGAAAGGAAGCACCATGCTAAAAACGGGCCTCGGAAGAGAATGGACTAGTAGGTGGCAAGGGTAGGTTGAATCCATCGATAGGTGGGAAAACCAGAGAAAGCCAGTTTGAGGAGGGACTGGAACAAGTAGGTTAGGGTCAAAAACAGTTAAAGTGCAAAGTCTGAGAAGAATTAGAAGGTTCCTTCCCAGTTGAGTCATAGAGAAGGGAGATAAAAGGCATCTCAGGGTGAGGAGATAATTAGCAGATCAGAAGCAAAGCAGTTAAAAGGTGACCCTTACCTCCTCTGTTGCTCAGGCTAAGAGACTATAGACAATTACAGCAGTGTTTTCTCCTGGGATGTGTGATACAGTTCTTTCCCACATCCTCCAAGACACAAAGCCCTCTCAGCGTTCTCTCTGCCTCTCTTGAGCTCACTGCTTTTTATGGAAATTCCTATACAGCTTCGACTTTCAGCGTGGCTTTAGGTTAGTGATTTCCAGCTACACACATACGCACGTATTAGGAAGACCTGGAAGCATTGGCAATATTAAAAAGAAGTATTGCTGATAACTAATAGGTAAAGAGAAGTTAGGGAAGCTGCTACCTAACCCACAGCAAAATTTCCCCAGCCCCAAAGACAACACTGCCTGAACTAAAAAAATCCTGCTGCAGATGGGGTGGCTGCAGTACCCCTAGAACGGATCCCAAACTCTGTCTTCACAGGTCACCAACAGCTCAGCAGACAGAGAGCAGCCCCCGCTTGCCTGCTAAATGATGCAATTCATTACCTAGACCCTAAGAACAGCCAAGACAAATACAGCCCCGATTTTGAAGGGGACAAAGAGAAATGAAAATCGTGGTTTGAGAGATGACATTTCAAAGACCTCCAAACCAAACCAGCTGAAAAAAAAATGTCCAATAAAGGGACTCAGAAAGAAAATTGTGTCCCAGCCCTAATCCTCCACGTGCCTTAACAAGATGTTCAGGAGCCAAAGACTTGGGTCTGCAGAAGACAAAAGACACAGGAAAGAATCTCTTCTGCAGAAGGATTAGGGTTAAGAGGCAAAAGAGATAAAAACGGAGGCTTCAACCTTAAATTAGAACTCCTGCAAAGAAAGAACTGAAATATGTGGAAAAACCCTGTCACAGTAACTATTCCGCTTGTCTCTCCTGCGCGTTTGGGAAATTAATATCTAGGTTAGGCCCGGGGCAGTGTTTTTCAAAGAGCATTTTTTTTGATGGAGTCTTTTAACCCACCTGACTAAGACACTCTCCACCCATCCCTTCCTTGGCACAGATGGACAAGACATTTGCTATGTCAAATACTCCATATTTCCATAACCACCCACCAGACAAAAATTAGATTACCAATGCTTGTGTAAACTTTCCAGACTCTGACACAATAAGATTCCAGGAAGTGTACATGCACGGCTAAAAGCAGCATTATACATAATGCACTGTAATTCCAACCGACAAGTTGTTATCTTCGATAGATACACACACTTCTCATGCCAAACGCATGAACGTCAATACAGTTTTCTGGAGTTAAAATGGAAACCATTTAACGGATATAATGGGCACAATGAATTTCAGTTTGCATTACTAATGCAGCAGAGGAAGAGGCGGGTTGGGCGAAGATTGTGGTAGGGCCAAGAAAAACAGGAAACAACTTAGAAGCCATCACACATGGTTAAACCACAGCCTCAAAGCAGGGTGATGAAGCCCAAGTGCCACTGAGATTTCAGATGCCCCCCCCCACCAAGCCAAGTTTCTATAAACTAGGGGTGAAAGATTAAACTGGACACAATCTTTGACTTATTTTTACCAAAAAACAGAGCTCTTTTTTGCTTATCTTTCAGAAGAGATTATCACAACACATTGATTGTTTTGTCCGCTTTACTTACCGTATGTGTGCAGGTGCACATGTGTATATGTACATGTTCCTGTGTATGGAAGCCAGAGGTCAGTGTTGGGTGACTTCTTCGATCATTTTCCACATCAGTTTTTGAGGCAAGCTCTCTTATTAAACCTGGAGCTCACTGATTGCCGAGGGTCCTCCTTCTTCTGTCTCCTGGGATTGTGATTCCAGGTACCCACTGACAAGGCTTTTTACATGGGCTCTGGGGATCCAGGTGTGGCCTTCATGTTGGTGCAGCAAGCACTTTACCCACTGGAACCACACCCTAGCCCCAGCCACATTGATCTTAGAGATTAATTTAAAACCAATAAATTGGTGTTAGAGGGAGGAAGCAGAAGACAGAGAGGCGGGGGAGGGGAGAAAGGGGGAAGTGTCCTGGCAACCCCGAGGTCAGCATCTGCTTTTCCACCAGAAACACATATCCATCAAGCCCCCTTTCCCTCACTGTTATGAATGCATCAAGAATAGCACTGTGCAATACTGGCCTTCATCAGAACCAGGCGCTGGCCTCAGGTCTCTCTGCCATCAAAGATTGTCCACTGAGTCACTGCCTGCTGAAGAATCTGTAAGCAAAGACTTCTAGCTTCAGATCCTGGATTCTAGCTCTGACCGAATGGTATCACATAATCTAGAATGAACGCTTTGAGGACAAGGTTATTGGAACCAGGGAAAGCTTGACTCCAAGTCTGTCTCTACTGCTGATGAACTTGGCCAGAATGAAAAGATGATTAGAATTACAGTTTCACCATCTGTAAAATGGATGCAATAATCCCAAAATGGATGGCTTTGGGGGGGGGGAGATGAAATGCAAAGAATTAGGCACACAGTTTCTGCAATGCAGTAGCAAGAGGGAACAGGACTGAGCATTTGCTTATTTCCAGTCCAGACTCTTTCTTCCACTTCTTGACTCTCCAAATTAATAAAAGTTGCTTACAACCACTGACCTCAGTTTTCTAATCTCTAAAATGGTGACAACACTAATTACATCTTTAGGATTACTGTGATATATATTAAGTGACTCAACACTAATTACATCTTTAGGATTACTGTGACATATATTAAGTGACTTAATGCCCTATAGCTCATTGCAGTGGATACTTAACTGTCCCTTCTATCGTTTGCATAATTGGGACATGAACTTCAGTGTTTAGCAAAATAGGTCACTACTATGTTTCAGAACCTAAGTGCACAGACAGCTGGAATTTAAAAAAATCAAAAAAGCTCAAAATATTCTTCATTGTGTTTATCGCAAGTTCCAACAATAATTTGCCCATCTTTGATTTTATTTTTGCCCTTCAGAAAATTAAAAATAAATTTCTAACCCAGTGAGAATTTAAAAGTAGAAGCATGACAAGAGACATAAATGTCACCCCTATTAGTACTTCCAATTATCCCGCCCCCAGGAACTGATGACGTGTTTGGCTAATGTGTCATCCATGGTGTTCCATCCAAGTGCAGAAGGCAAGATGGCATGACAGCCAATGGGCTTTGAGGTGTGAAAAATGATGGATGCAAAAAAATCAAAGCATTTGATTGTGCGAGGTCAAGATGAATTAGCGAGCTATTAACTTGGCTCATCCATCAAGCGACAGCTCCACATTCATGGGGAGCATTTAGTGTTTATGAACTACTTCTTGAGGATCCATATTCTGTCATCTTACAGCATATAGCATTGATCTTTCTAGAACTCTCCTTGCTATCTTATTTTTTATGCATTCAGTGTGTGCGTGTATGTGTGTGTATGTGTATCAGAGGACACTGTATGTCCCTGTGGAGAACCAAGGATAACTTCAGGCATCATCCTGGATCCTGCATCCTTTTTGCTTCACTCTGGGGTTTCCTAGACTTCATCCACCAGAGCCAGAAATTCAGGCCGCCATAGTTTCCACCTGGGGTTTTTTACGTGGGATCTGGAATCCAAAATCAGGACCTACAGCTTGCCAGACAGAGTCTTACCCCCTGAGCCATTTCTCCAGCCCTCTCCTGCTATCTTACACATTGGACTGCAGTGATGCGCCCTGATGAAGAAACACACTCTTGCTTGAGGCTGGTTTCTCTCTCTGTACAATGAACTTGTCCCAAGACCAGCACCTTCCAAATTGTGCTTTGTTTCAGCCAGATGAGAAATAAACCAGACTGGGACACTAATCCACCATAGGAAAAAAAAACAAATTAAATACTTAGGAATGAAAGAATTCGCACTTTCTTCATACTATTATTTTATTTCAGACAGTCTGGTACCAGCATTAAAATCCAACAAGTGCATCTGCTTACACTGCCAAGAACTTTTCATAGGAGGAAAGGCTAGAAAACAAATATTTTATTAGAGTACAAACTCCAAAGAACACCAAAAAATAGGACATCAAAAAATATATTTTCTTCTGATTTTTATTGTCCGACATCTAAACAAAGACCAAAAAAGAAATCACAGTGCTGTTTTGTTCACAAACACAAGTGAGCACATGGGAAAAAAGAAAGAAAAGTACTTCCATGGCTTTACCCTCTCTCTCTCTCTCTCTCTCTCTCTCTCTCTTTCATTTTCTTCTACTTTAGCCACTGCTTTCCCAGGGAAGCAATGAAAGGAGGCTCCATTCACAGGTGATGTGCACCAGGATGACGCACTTGCCAAGTCTTGAAGGGTGAATGGCCAATGGTATCTGAAGTGGCCAGCTTACCTTCAAAGCAGAGGACCTGCTTTCAGTGCACAGGCCCCGGACTCTGCTTATCTGGAGCATCCCAGAAAAGTCCCCTTTTAAGACAGGATCCACACTAAGATGCTGTATGTAGTACTTGCATCTGTCACTCACCTATATATTCCTCACTAGCAAATCGGAGGCATCTTTAATCAACTCAAGGATGTCTCATTTCCTCAGTGAAACCAAAATATGTAAAAAAAAAAAAACAAGCAATAATCTGTCTTCAAGAGTCAATTGATTTCCGTATTTAGTTAACTGAACAGATGTTTATTGATGACTATTTGCCAGATACAACTTGTGAGGGGACATTGAGTTGAAGAAAACATCAGTATATATGACATATAATCATATCACAACATAACATAATCTCAATAATGAGAAGGTAGATTCCTAGGAAAGCACTGATCAGAAGAATGCTCTTTTCGCTTTTGCATCAAATCTCACTGAGTCTTCAGAAATGATTGCCCTCTATGCCTATTATAGGACTAAGGAGGAGACTAAGGTCTCAAAGCATTGAGGATCGTAATGACAGAGCCCTTTTGAGGACTAGCAAGTGTGTCCCTCTATGCAGCTCTCCTGAGCAATGGACTAATCCCTAGAAAGTGATCAATGTTGTAGATATGATTTGAAAGTGAAATGTGTCCCACACATTTTGTTTGAACGTTGGGTCCCCAGATAGTGACGTTGTTTTACAAAGTTGGGAACCTTTAGCAAGTGACTACGGGTAGGCCAATCAACCCATTGTCCTGTTCACTCTCTGTGCTTTTTGACTGGGACATAGCACGACCACTGGACAGGAGCTGGGTCCTGCCCTTCCCATCCCTACCATGATAGACTATGTTCCCTTGAACGGGAAGCCAAAATATATTCCCTTCAGTTGCTTCTCACAGAGCCGTTGATCACAGTCATGACAAAATTAACTAATATAGGCACACACACACACACAATCAACACACAATGTTGAGGACACTTGATTAAAGCTGGGGCTCCCTCTGAGAACAGAGAACCAACTCACTATCTAATCTCCCTGCCCAGCACTCTGAGAGGAAAGACTAGGAAGGGACATGGGTCCTAATCTTGTTCTAAGAGCTGGAAGAGCAACCAAAGGAGTCTGAACCCCATGTAACACATTTTACAGATCAGAACAAGGAAATGTATAAGATGATGGAATCAGCACAGACTTGACATGCAAAATCCTTGTGTTCTGTGGTCAGTAACGGAGCTGGATCAAACTGATTAAAGGGGAATGACAGGTCATCCCAATCTGAAGCCCTTTTTGTGAAGTGATGTTACCTGGTCTTCCATTACAAAACTAATCATTTCTACTCTGGAATTTTAAAAGCTATGAAGCAAAAACTAGATAATTAGATCTACAGAGCATGATCAACACAAAAAAAAGAAAGAAAATAAAGTATCAGGGAATTACTAAAATGATTTTAACTTCCTATATAATCCTGCCTTATTCCGTGAGAAGTCAGTGAAACTCAACCAGAACAGCTAAAGAAGTAACTATCCGTCTGGAATCATGGACCTATGACCCAGAGATAGATTAAACTACTCACGAGGAAGAACCAAATACAAAATAACAGATACACTGTCTGTTCTTTTTCTTTCCTACTCTTAGGATTGTGCAGCTATCCTCTAAATCCTCTGGGGATCTCATCTTCCTTTCTTTGTGGTAGGCTACTAAGTTGACTAAAGGTTGTCTTGTGTGTTTCATGATAATTGAAGAATCATCTATAAAATGGATTCAATAATGCCAGCATACAAACAATAATCCTGCATGTGATTCAATGCCCAATAAAGTGTATTTTATTTTAAAGGTGCTTCTAACCTACGTCTATAGGATTTTTAAACTTTATTTATTCATTCATTCATTTTGTGTGTGAGTGTCTGTGTGTGAGTGTCTGTGTGTGTGTGTGTGTGTGTGTGTGTGTGTGTGTATGTGTGTGTGTTTCAGAGGGCACATGTGTCCCTGTAGAGGGCCAAGGGTGACTTCAGGAATCATCCTGGATCACTTCTACCTCCTCCTTGTTTCGCTCTGGGATTTCTCAGGCTCCACCCACCAGGGCCAGAAGTGCAGGCCACAGCCATTTCTGTCTGGTGTATTTTTACATGGGACTTGGGATTTGAACTCAGGACCTTCTGTTTGTGAGGCAAAGTTTTAACTCCTGAGCCATCTCTCCAGCCCAGGATTTTTGATAATGAAATGTTAAAATTAACATTTATTCACTAGCCTGTTTGCAATATGTGGAGTCAGTGTCCACTATATGTAAGACGGGAGGTTTAGCATTCTGGAAGTAAATATTGCCAATGACTGTCCTCTAAACAAATGGGAGAAAGAGGTATAAAAGATCACTTAGCAGAGGTGATACTGGAGCAGGGAATTAAAGACTGAATAGAAGCATCCCTGTCGGGTACAGGAAAGTATGGAACGCATAGAGAGGCCAAGATGGAAGTCTGAACAGCTCTCAACAGTGGGGTGCTATCTGTCAATGCACTGGCGCACCATGCCGTGGAATATTGGAGTGGTCAATAACTCTGCAAGATGAGGCCACTATAAATGGTTATGCCTACAGAGTATATTCATGAGAATCCAGCTTTGCATGAATAAGCATAGCAGGTCCTCACTGTAAAAATCAAAGATGTGTACTGATCAATGATTGGTATCCATCGTCAACACAATGCCTACGAGGCAGACCTCTGGATCCACCTTACAGACATTCTCTAGATTAGGGCTAGACACTGGCTGTGCCTGTGAGGGAAGACCCAGCCTAAAAGTGGGTGATACCATTCCTCGGGTTTGGGATTCTGGATTGTTCCAAATGGTGCAAGTGAGCTGAGAACTGACAAGCATGTGTTAATTCATCGCTCTCTGCTCCTGACCTTGGGTGTAATACAACCAGTTCCTTCCTGCTCCTACGGCATGACTTCCTGCCATTATGGACTGTGACTAAGAATCCTGAGCCCCTTGGACCCTCTCTCTTCCCTTACATTGCTTGTGACAGGGTATTTCTACAGCAGCAGGAAAGGAGACTAAAACAAGCACATCAGTGAATGCGTGAGCAAGTGAAATGTCTGGAAAAGCCTTTTCCAAGCTAATAGCAAGAATCCAGTACATTTTTCAACCAGAGCAATAGGGAGACGGAGGTCTCGGCTTCTGTACTGCTTACGTTATTGTTTGTCACCAAAGACTCTGCTTGCTACCTGCTTAACAAAAAATACTTGACACACATGCAAGTTTTCTATTAAAATGAAGGTCAAGCGACTGCCAAGATAAGGAGTATAGACTTTTCCAAATTAAAATCATTATTATTTTTGTCAATGCAGCAGGTAGCTAATGCATTAAGCTTCACATTAGGATGATCGCTTTGCACACGGCATTATCTTGCAGCCAATAAATGAGCACACATGTGGAGCTATGTGAAGGCTAGTCCAATAGATGCACATAATTAAATACATTAGCGAACTGCGTGAACGAACTGTAAGAAAGATTAGACCAATTTTTTTTTTCAGTGTAGGTAGCTTAACTTACTAGAGATATATTTAGACATATTGCTCTGGAAACTTTTTTTTAATACATTTGGGTGTGGATATCGCAATGGGAGGTCTGGTTCCAACTTGCAATTGGCAGTCAAGGCCTTGGGGCAGGTAAGTGAGAGGGAGTGGACTCAAGTAGCCCTTAGGGAATGAGGTCAGCTAGGCAAGCAGCAGATAGAACTGCAGTCAAAGAAAGCCACAAAAATAGCCATAAAGAAGCAAGAAACCATACATTGCTTGTTCATTCTGTTAATATTTTTTCAAATATGCTGTGCCAAACATTGCATAGGTTTGGGGACAGAATTATGATATTAAAGGGAAAAAAAGAAAAGAAACAGTGTGGTGCACTCCCACAGGGAGCTGGCATTCTTTGGACTTCTATACCTACTTATATTCACTGAACAAATGCCTTGAGAATTGTGTGCAAGGGATACATAAACTTTTAAATCTTTTCTATTCCACTCTCTCTTATGTTTATGGATTGTGATGGGTAATATCAGTTTGACTGGATCAAGAACCACCTAGGTGCCAATACTCTGAGCATGCTCGTAAGGAATTATCTAGGGGTCTGCATCAAAGCTCAGTGGGTAAAGATGCCAGCTCTCAAACCTGGTGGCTTGCATTCACTCCCTCCGAAAGTTTACATGGTGAGAAGGAAGGGAAGAACTGACCTCTGAAAGTAGCTCTCTCTCTCTCTCTCTCTCTCTCTCTCTCTCTCTCTCTCTCTCTCAAATAAGTAAAGAAATAAATAAATGAAGAATTATCTAGACTAGGTTAACTGAAGTGGGAAGACCAACCTGAACTCTCAGTGGCACCATTGCATGGATTGAGGTCCTGGAGCAAACACAAAGGAGGGCGTGGTGTCAGGACTAGCATTCATCACTCTCAGTACCTGGAAGGTGACCACAGTGAGAACGGCTGCCTCACACTCTTGCCACAGTGACTTCCCTGACATGATAGACTTTGTCTTCAAACTGTGGGCCCGGAAAAACCCTTTCTCCCTTAAGTTGCTCCCTTGCAGAGTGATTCGATACAGCAACAAGGAAAGTTACTAACTGTGGATAATCGAAGGAGGTGTGGAGGCCAATGTGGCAGCCTCTGTAACAGGGTGTGTCACCAAGAGGGTGACAGACTAGTACATATACTGATGAAAGCCAGGATTCCACAATATAGACAAAGACAGATGTAGGTTGCATAACCATAGGGAAGAGAGGTTTAAAACTAGTTGAGAAATCACTCATTTGATGACCAGTGGCTTTCATTCACACGCTTGTTCAGCATGTGGTAAACGCCTAGCATGTGTTAGTGCCAGCGCTTTGAAAGATCTATTTCATTTGCATAGGGGAGGAAAGCAATTGGAAAGGCTTAGGAACTAAGTGGATAATGCAATAGGGCGTGTTGAGGACTCCTTGGAGAATGCTCATGGTAAAAAGTTAGCAGGCAAAGGACTTTTAGATCCAATCTGGAGAAGAGAGGAACGGATCAGGAGGGAAACAGAAGGTGCTGAGTAGAGAGGCAATGGATGATGAAAACATCTCCAGTGGGTGAAAGAGAGAGAAAGTAACCATGGTGAAGGTTCACTTTAAAGAAGGCGACCCCCCCCATACTCTGAGAGGAAGCAAGGGAAATGCCCAGCATCTTGGCAGTGTGGTACCATCTCGGGAAATAGCAGCCCTGAAGGATGGTGGCTCTCATCCTCAAGCCTCCCAAAGAATCAGCTTCATATTCCCATAATTTCATGCCCGTCTGCGTTCAGACCAAATGGAACCAAAGCCTGAAGGTTCTGAAGGAAGATGCTCAAGACAGGCTTTTAAAAGGTGCTAACAAAAATCGGTACCCAAAAATTATTTGGCCAAAGGAAAAGTCAAGTATCAACCCCATCTCTCGCTAGGATCTCAAACTCGTATGGTCAATGATGACTTAAATGGCAAATCTCTATTTTTCCTTTCTATACCAAAAAACAAACAGAATCCCTCAATCCAATAATAACAGGCAAGAGTATGAGAGAAATAAACAGATAACCCATATGTTTTCTTTTCTCAGACAGGGCCTCATATAGCTCAGACTGGCCCATATTCACGGTGTAGATGGAGAGGATCTTAAATCTGGCCCCTGGTTTGTACAACTAGGGATCATGCCAGTGCTCTACCCACTGAGCCACACAGCAGCACATCCTGATGTTACTGTCCTTCTCTTCCTCCCTCATGGGAGTCTAAAAATCAATGCCTCCAACTTGCCACCTCAACAAGGTTTCCAGTCGCAGGAGCAGTGGTGGGGATGCAGTGGCAGTCAACATGTGGGCAGTAATCATGCACACCAGGGCAAAGATGAGACACTTGCCGAGGGTTTATATCTTATAATAACAGTCGTAATAGCTACATTGCATGTCCAAAGCCCTTTCAAAGCATTAACATTTCACACAGAGCACATTCGCCCAGAGCAGATCAATATTTGTTCTTCCAAGTGTGTCAAGTATACAGTTGGGGCACCTCGAGGTGAAAACATCGCCCCGCCAGTGTCACTGTGGCAGCCTCAGAACTTGGAAATCACATCTCCCAGTTCATTATGTCACAGTAATAGAGTGACCCTCACCAGTCCAACATACTCATTAGTGGTGAGGCGGAAACAGGGCAGGAGGAACAGACAATAATGCTTGGGGCTGACAACACTACACAGCCTTTGAGAAGACACCACTGCTGATAGCTCTAACATCTGTTCTGGAGGGGAAAAAGACACAAGCACACACAGGCATACATGCACATATATAGGCACATGGGCAGATAGGCACACATGCACAAAAAAGCACATATGCACGAAGAGGTACACTTTGGTACATGTGCACTTGTAGGCACAAACATACATAGGCACAGACACACATGCATACACAAACATCCATACACAAATAGCACACATGCACTCACAAGCATCCATACACATACTGGCATATGCAAATACACATGTATATGTGCAACACATGCATATGTCAACAGACATATGTGTCACACAAGCACATATGTATACATCGGAACACATGTACAGGCATGCATGTATATGCATTGTAAACACACAGGCAAGACATGCACATGTGTACACGGGCACACATACACATAAAGACACACATGCATACATAAGCCTATGTGGACAATATGCATACATGTATGCACATGCGCACACACAAGTACATCTGCACACATATGCATGTATGAACACACAGCTACACATGCAAACACAAGCATATTTGTACACACATGCCTATGTGCACACACAGGATCACAAGCACACACACAAAAAACAGGCATACATGATGAGCACATTCATACATATACATGCTTATTTCTTATACAACAGGCCTGTTCCCTGCACAAGACTTTACTTTTGTGTCTTCTGCCTCACATCCTTTTATTATAGTCTAAGAGGTGTGAGAGAAAGTAGAGAGTTTTCCTTTAGGCTATGGTCTTCTCCCTCCCTGTCATGTGTCCTGTGTTTCATGACCATAATTAGCAACTAACCAGGCAAAGGGTCTGCAAGGTGTTAGGTTACCGAGACCACTTTTAAAATCTGCTCTTTTGCTCTGTCAGTTTACAGCATAGCATGAGCTTGTGATGCAATTTAGAAGGAAGCTTGGTCAGAGCCTTCACTCTGCTGGGGGCTTTCCTCAGAAAGAGGAAGAATGCAGGTTTGCATTGACAGATGGATACCAGAGAGAGATGGCTGGCTGCTTGTCTAGCAGGTCCCCAGAGTGCACGGGCAGCCAGGAGGGAGCCCAGATCTTAAGAGGGTGCCTCCCACCCATGTTAAAGGAACAATTACCTTCCTCCTGTTTTCTTCAATAAGACCTCTTTTCATTGCCAATTGGAGCCTGTCAGGCAATATTACTTCTCCTACATAAAACACATACAAAAACATCCTCTTGGGCCGTAAAGATATGTGCAGTTGAAAGCAATTGGGCTGTTTGGTCAAGAAGGAGAGGAAAGTACTTGCTGCAACTGAGCAACGGTGAGACCTCCCTCTGTGTCCCCCCAGCCCACTCTCCAGCACAACTATGCTCAGAGCTCAAAGCCTCAGGAGAGGCTCAACAGGGTGAAATGTATCAGGTTAGGGTCTTTTCCTCAAATTCAAGTTGTCTTTCTAGAAATCTGCTGGGAGGAGGAGGATGCGCAGCAGAGGTGAGGGAGGGGCATGCGAATGTTTGAACTCACCCTTGGTCCTTGGCCTCCCACCGAGCCTCTATCTCCAAACTGGAGGACAGACAGGGAAGGGACTGGACACAGCGCCGCTCGGAAGAGGCATGTGCACAGGACACCTGTCCTAGAATCCCTGGCTGATAAGTTCTGTTCTGAGCACAGCGCAAACATTTTGGTTGTTAAATGAAAGCACCGTTAAATAACAAACTCCAACTCTGTAGGCCAACTTCAAGAACAGTTTGGGCTATTCAAACATCCAGGATGACAGAAGCGTGTGGTATCTAGGACATGTCTATTATTTGCCAAATAATATAAGTTGGCACAGGTCTGAGGAAGTGGTACACAGCTCACCTGTGGTCAGATATAAGGGTTTTGATGGGCAGAAGAGATGTCACAGTGGATAAAGGTGCTTGCCACTAACCCTGACGACCAGAGTTCAATCCCTGAGAGTCACTTGCTAGGAGAGAACCAACACCCACAGATTGCCCTCTGCCCTTCATGTGTGTAAACACACCCACACATATGCAAGGCAGGCAAATGTAAAACGAAGCTTTAAAAGGATTGCTATCTGTCTAGAATAAGGACAGATTTTTTAATGAAAAAAAAACTCATTGCTATGCTTAGAATGACATGTGTCTCCTACAAACAGTCTACAGAATGGTCATTATTCAACCAGGTACACACTTTTTAAAAAAAATGTTTAGTTTATTTGATAGAGAGATACAGAGAGAGAGATAAAGCGAGAGAGAGAGAAAGAGAGAGAGAGAGAGAAATGAGTGCATTCCACGACACACTAGCAGAGGCCAGAAAACAACTTTCAGAAGTCAGTTCCTTGCCTCCTTCATGTGAGTTTCCAGGAACCAAACTCAGATTGCCAGGTGTGAAATCAGGTGCCTTACCCACAGTGCCATCTCAGTAGGCCCATAATCTATTTTCACCTTTGACGGAAAAGAGAGAGCTCTCAGCCAGCACCGTCCACGGCGTCTACCAGGAGACAATGCACAGACAAGCAAAGGGCTTGCACCTGGCGGCATGGATCCACATTTCCGCCCTCATCATGGCATCGGGTTACAAGTCTGTGTGGGCATGCGCGCGTGCAGGAGGAGGTACACAGTCGAGAGTCTCACGTGTGTCTCACTGCACACACAAAGGTCAGAGAAGGTTGAGCGTCCTCTGTCGCTCTTCATCTGCACCTCTGCGTTAGAGTCTCTCCTGGAACCTGAGCTTCTGTTTTTTTCAGTTAAGTTGGCAGGGGGTGGGGAAAGTCAGCAGGTCCTAGAGACCCTCCAGCTTTCGCCCCAATAAAAGCTGAGGCATTGTGTGGGCACCCTTGGCTTATTTCAGGAGTGCTTGGATCCACACTCCAGTCCCCGGGATTAAGGTCAAATGCTCTAAACTGTGGATCCTTCTCTCCCCAGCCCCAACATTTCAATTCTATCTCAAGTAAATGTCATCATTTCCAAGAGCTTCGTTTCTTACCACTGTCGTGTGGAAGGCAGGGAGAGAATCTACTACCAAGCATTTCCCATGGGATAAAATTCGGTAATAAATACGTTGTACCCAGTACGAGCCTTGGAATTCAATGAGCATTAAATATTTCCTCCAATCTTCTACAATATTATTCTGCAATACATGACCAGGAATATTTCTTGATTAATACGTTGATAAATAATATATTTGCGCATGAATGCTTTCCAAACAAACATGTAAATAAGCAGAGTGGCAAACAATGACTGTTGGATTTCAGAGGACATACTTCAATAACAGCTAATTCTTATACTGGGGAGATGGCTCAGGGGTTAAAGCCTTTGCTTCCCAAGCAAATGGACCTGAGTTTAGATCCCAGATCCTATGCTAAAACCCTGAGTGGATACAACAATGGCTTAAATGCCATATGACCCTGCGATTCCACTTTTGGGTATAAGTATTACATCTACCCTTGAATGTGCTCTTATAATAAGACTCCAGTTTAACTATGGAGTGAAGGGCATTGCAGGAGCAACAAAACTGCAAAAGAAAATCAATGAACCACTATCCAGAACTTCAGAGACTCTATATCAACCACCCAGAACTAGGCCAGACTAATCTCTCCCCATCCTGAAGCTCAGGGACATTTGTGGAAGAGGGGGCTGTAAGAGTGTAAGAGCAAAAGGATAGGAGAAGCAATGATTTGCAAGATACTCCACACAAGTTAGGGCCGAAGCAATCATAATTGGACATTGCATGCCCCACGCAATGTCCAACACACTATTGACGTCACAAAGTCTAGCATTTGCTAAAGGCACCAAGTTCCTTGGAGGCAAGGGATTGACAGCCACAGTAGTGTTCCTATGCTTAAGGGGAACACAGGAAAGTGTTTAGGAAAATGCCACTGGGTCCTTGTACGTCATCGGAGAGGAGGGCCCAGAGGAGAGTCAGGCATGCACAAGAAAGGACTCTGGGAATTGGGGCAAGAGGCACTGGGGGATGGGGCGGGAGGGGTGAGGGGAGGGAGAGCAGGGGGTTCAGGGGGGAGGAGGAGGGAGGGAGGGAACTGGTGTACCTATTAAGTTTGTATGAGCTGAAATAATAATAAAAAATGTATTAAAATAAAAAAATTCCCCAAACCCCCCCCCCAAAAAAAAAAGGAAGAGCCTGGGGGCTGGAGAGGTGGCTCAGGGGTTAAGCCTCTGCCTTGCAGGCAGAAGGTCCTGAGTTCGGATCCTAGACCCCACGTATAGACCCCAGGTGGAAGCGGGGGAGGCCTGCGTTTCTGGTCCTGGTAGGGCGGAGACTGTGAATCCCGGGGCAGAGTAAACAAGGAGGAGGTGGAGGGTCCATGGTGGTTACCGAATTCGTCCGTGGTTCTACACACACATACATACATACACGCACATACATGCACAATTGAATAAATAAAAAAAAATTTTTTTAAAAAGGCAGAACCTGGGAAACCCCAGATCAAAGCAATAAGGAGGTAGAACAATTCAGGATGGTTCCTGATGGCACCCTTGGGATTTCACAGGCACATATACTCAAGTGATTTCTTCCATACACACACACACACACACATACGAGCATGCAACAACAACAAAAAGATAATCCTTGACTATGGAACTCTCAATACAGTTTAAACTTCTGGGTGACTGACTGCCTCTCCCCAACACAGACACATGTAGTGACTCAGAAATCCAAGCCTTTTGCCTTTATCTCTAATATCCCCAGGATCTCCATAGATTTATACTATACTCTTTTCCATCTTTGAGCCACCAGGTAAGAACAAGGTAAAGGAAATCACGTAGCACAGTGTGGTGTATAGCACAGAGTGAGACAGTTCACGAGAACTACATGGAGTTCAACAATCTTCTGAGAGAGTCTCAGCTACATAGATATGCAGCTGGTCTCTGCCTCTGACTATAATCTATTAGCTGAACATATTCTCATCATGAGCATTTCCCTTTGCTTTACTGACATACTGGACAGAACAATATATACATAGACAGTGCTCCTAACACATCACACTCAATTTGTTTTTTTTTACATACTCATATTCCTATGAGACCTCTGAGTTTTTCTGCTGCTTTTGGACAATTCTTCCTTAGACTCTTGTCCTTGTCTCATGGGCATACAAGGATGATAAATAAATAAAATAAAATAAGACAAAATTCACCAAAGTTTTATGCCTTTTGAAAAAAAGAAGAATCATACTTTCTGCTAATCTTAGAGTCAGCACTGGACTGAACTTCTCTAGAAAGACTATGAATGCAGAAGTGTTTGTGAGTACTAGACATGGAGCCCTACCAAATCAGCATGGAATTTTTTTTTACCTAGATTTCATAATATGTTTTTTAACAGATTCTACTATTGACTAGAAGCTGCTTGAAAACTGACATAGATCTTTTCTTTGAGTTTCTCCTTACATTGCACAGTGTGTCTGTCTGTCAAACCCAACATTCAATGATACTTAGTAAAGAAATTAAGGCATCTCAAGACAAAAATCCAGATTACACACCTCAGAAGGAAAAGCAAGACAGAATACCAATGAACCTTGTGCATTAGCAATCAAAAACAAAATCATAAAAGAAATCAATGGGAAGAATGATCATTTTCCTTTGAAACATTTTCTGATTTTACTTTTTCAATCTTTGCATTTTCTTATTTCAGTTTTCAGCATTTAGCATCACATTTTAAAAAACAAAATCAAGCAGCATTAAGTGGCTTGTGAGTATAGTTTGGAAACAGTCTTCCTTCATTGATACAGTCTGAAAAGTGAAAAAGAACCAAGAAGATTCCATTAATCCTGCCAAGGATTCTTCTCCAGAACTTTAGTCTGGGGCAGGGGGATTGCTAGATGGATAAGACACTTGCCATGACAGTGTAAGAACCAGGGTTTGGATCTTCAGAATCCACAGGAAACTCTGGCAGATGTGGCAGGTGTCTGTTACTGAACATTCAGGAGGTAGAGAGAGGGCATCCTGGGAAATGCTGGCTAGCTTTATAAACCAATTGGTGAGCTCTGAGTTTAACTGATTCTGCCTCAGCAAATACAATGGACAACAATTGACCAGGACCCTTGAAGTCAACTTCAGGCTTCCACAAACATATGCACATACATGCATCTGCTCACACATGTGCCTGCACAATCTATGCGCATGTCTGCATATACAAATAATTCTATCTACACATGTCTACAAGTGAGACATTATTGCATGTCTGCATATACAAATAATTCTATCTACACATGTCTACAAGTGAGACATTATCGTTTAGTAGCCTAACATCAGTTAAAGGTTAAAGAATTCCTTCGGCTATCAAAGAATAATAATAATGCCAAAGATGAGGTAGTTATCAAATTAAAATGGTTTCTTGCCCAAGATTTTCAACATGAAAAAATATGCTATGTTTTCTAGAACATTTTGACATTGTTGTAACATTTTGGAACTTATAGAAATTCACTTGTGAAATATCTTTCTTGATATTAAAACATTTTAATTAAGGATAATAAATGACTGTTAACCTCTTATTCATTTTCAGTATTGATATATTTAGCACATGATAGTCTAATAATTGTGGTGACCTATTCCAATCTGAAATCCCCAAAGCTTCTCCTTTCATATTTACATTAGCTGATTTTCTACTACTGCTTTATTATCAATGCAGATTACATTGTAGCTTGTATTTCCTTTCTGAGGCATTTATAATATAAGACAGCTGTAGTAGTTAGACCATAGGGTTTTGCCATTTAAAAAAATTTTTTTATTATTATTATTTTTTTTATTCAACTGTGCGCGCGTGCATCTGTGTGTGTGTGTGTGTGTGTGTGTGTGTGTGTGTGTGTGTGTGTATGCGTAGAACCACGGACGAATTTGCGAACCACCATGGACGCCTCCACCTCCTTCTGCCCCGTGATTCACAGGCTCCACCCTACCAGGACCAGAAGCGCCCGGCGTCTATACGTGGGATCTGGGATCCGAACTCAGGACCTTCCGCCTGCAAGGCGGAGGCTTAATCCTTGAGCCACCTCTCCAGCCCCGGGTTTTGCCTTTTTTAAGGCACTGGTTCTTTCAATCAAAATCCTCCCCTCTTTTTCATTAACAAAAATTCTTAGCTCTTTGACCTAGGGAGGGGGGAAGGAAGAAAACAAATAAAAGTAGAAAAAAGAAACAGAGAGAGGAAAATCACAAGAGCCTGGAAAGAAGTAGCAAAGAACATAAGGAAAAGACTAGAAAGCTCTTACAGACTAGGAAACAAGGAGACCTAGTAGTAACAGTGACTCTACATTCTGCTGGCCTCACTAATTCAGCTCCCACAATGGCCTTTCTTTATATTTTTATCAATTTATTTTTTTATTTTATTTCATTTTTACAAGCTTATTGAATACTAATCCCTGTTTCTCTCCCATTACCCTCCGTTCTCCCCATCAACCCATCCCACTCCCTCCTACTCTCCTACCTGGCCACCTTTATGGACCCCAGGGTTCCTCTGGCTTGTCTATTCTTGTGGGGGCTCAACCCTCTGTGGTTGACCCTCTTCAGAACACCCCACTGATAGGGACATTTCTCTTCACTCATCCAGCTCTAGTCCCTAAGATCTCCCCTGTGTGATCTTATCTCTCTTCAATTCCTCATAGTCTATGGGGACATGCCATCCTAATATATCTCCATCCTAAGGCTTGGGGTATGACTGATATACCACAATGGCCTTTCTAAGGCTAACTTGTGATTCTGCTCCAGTCCTGGTTAAAGACCATGGTTCAGGCTCTTTAGGAGGAGACAGGAACTTGGATATAGCTGAGGCTAGCTACAATCTTTCCCTGGGTGGTGAATTGATGATGACTGTCTTGCTTCAATGCATCTGGTAGGCAGCAAACTCTATGGTGCTTGCTAAGGAATAGGTGAACCGTTCTCTTGTTTTTGTTTTTGTTTTTGTTTCGGCACAGTGTGCATGTATATGTGTATGAGAGGGCACCTGAGTGTGTGTGCCTGTGGAGGTCCAACAGTCCCATTAAGAGTCACCCTGGATTGTTCTACCTCCTTGGCTTATTACTTGGCACTGAAGTTTTCTGGGCTCAGCCATCCAGGACCAGAATTAGAGGCTGCTGCCATATCTGCCTGGCATTTTTATGTGGGCTCTGGGTACCAGAATGCTGGTCCTTTTGCTTGCAATGTCAAATGCTTTATCCTTGAGCCAACTGCTCGATCATAAAGACAGAACGTTTTACAGTTCACCCCACTGCATACACTGCATTACTCTCCACACCATGGGAATGACATGAGGAATAAGTGGCATGCAACATCCTCTCCACCTCGTCTTGACTCTTGTGAACATCTCATGCAACAGCACCCTGTGGATGACAATGGAGCAAAACTGTGGTTTTTAAGTCTTAGAAGGCCAATGCTCTCTCCACCAGCCATAAAACAGAGTTCACAACAATCTACTTCAGCAACTCCGTCATGTCTCTTAAGGAGAAGGGCAGCACTTCTATAGAAAGCAGGTCAAAAAGCTTATGTTCTCAGCATAGAAATAGATTCTCACTCCATTATTTTTCATCGTCCTGGGTTCAAGAAACACTAATGTTCTTTTAATCCAGACAGAAACCATTCCCCAAGCCCTCTGGCCAATGTGGTAAAGAAAACATCAAGCGGAGCAAGCCTTGGCATGTTACCATGTGCTGCATGTACACGTGTATGTGTGCACATGTGCATGGAGTACAGTACACGTGTCCATGTGTTTACGCATCCAGGCCCAACAGTGACTCTTGGTATCATGGTCTCTTACTGAACCTGGATTTGCTGGCTGAGTGAGATTTGCTAGCTAGCAAGCCACAAGGGGTTTCCTCTCTCCCCTGCCCCAGCACCAGGGGGGTGCTGCATCCACCTTTAATGTGCTTGAAGGCTCTAAACTCACGTCTTCAGGCTTGCACAGCAAGCGCCTTCCCCAGAGAATCTCTCCACCTCAATATCTTCACAGTCACGGAAAAGAGGATTTTTGAAGCAGGGAGGGGGAACAAGAATAGACAGAGACTCCTGACAGGCCACTGCTTTCTTTAACGAATAACAAAGACTTGCAAATGAACAAAAGAATGGGAGGTAGAGATCTGATTTACCATGTTTTTGCCATAAGGAACACAGTTTAAAAAAAAAAAAGATCAATGCGAATAATAAAGCATTGTTAACTGAGTCCTGACATCCCTACTCCAGTGACTAATGGCAGAACTCTGCAATTGAGTATCTCGTGCCACTTTCAAGGTGGGAGGAAGACATATAATTATAATTCTCACACTGACAAGAAGTCAAGAAAATCTGGGGAAAAGTTTATTGAAAAATATATTGACATATCAATATTATAAATTACTTTCCTTTATTAAACCAAAAAAATAATAAAAGAATTCTCTTTTGTGGGCTAGCTCATCATTGTACAAAAGGTGTAGCAAGAAAAGACACACCTGCTTTGAAAACCATTTTCTTACATTAAAGAATAGCTACCATATATTTAGTCTGTAACTTTGCCAGTGCCCGTGGAATAGCAAAAGAAATCTATTTTCCAAACAGCCTTACTCTCTATTGTCTTGAGCGCACCCGCCGTGTTATCTGTCACCCATTGACAATCTCTTGGAAACCTTGTGTTTAGTCAAAACTCATGAATCTGCTTCCCCGCCCCTTGCAAAAGCAAAAGAGGATATAATATCATGTTTTCATTTCATATACATTTAGCCATCTCCTTTCTGCGTTGGATGGTTGGGAGGAGAAAGAGCAGAGAATCATAGCATATGATCAAGTGCAGTTTTAATAGGGAGCAGAATGGGAAACAGCCTTTGGCTGGGCCAACCGGAAAATGAAGGGAAGTGCAAGGGAGGAATTTTCCCCTGACATTTAACTTGGTTGGTCTCAGAGGGGGGACTCTGAGTGTGGAGAGAGTGATCTTACTGACCCCATTACTGCCTCTGGCATTTAGGATGCCAAGGGGTTGCTGGAGAGTGAGACACTTAGTGCCCATCAAGAAATCACAGTGTTATGTCAATACCTCCTCTGCAGGGAGTCTCTCTCCTTCAGAACACACACTCTTTAAGTCCTGCCAACAAGAGAATGGAGGGTTTGGCAGGTCTCTTGGGGGGGTGGGGGCACCTTTAATAGAATAAGGGAGCCCACCCACATTGGAATTTCCAGAATTGGTGGCAGAACACGGTGGAAGGCAAAGTCATGAAGGTGGCAGCAGCAGCTACAGCAGAGTGTTGTCTTTACAGTGTACCACAGTTCAGTGTTCACGACTAGACCATCTTCCGCATGGAAGGAAGATCCAGCGCACATGTGATGTTATTATTCCACAGAGGAGCCTGAGCTGGGACTTTCAATCAGGTTACTTAAAGACTTGGGCAAAAATACAAACAGATTACCGATGTTACTAACACATGCCTTCATGTTCGGCTCTTCCCACTTATGAAGTGAAGATGTAGACACGGATTTTATTTTTATGCTAATCTGGTGTTTTCTAAAATGTTTGTCATGCTAAAGAATAGAGGCTGGGCAAATGACTCAGTGGTTGAAGCATTTTTTTCTCAAGCAAAAAGAACAGAGTTGGGGGTGAGGGAGGTGGGGAGGAAATGCCAGGTAGGTATGGCAGCCCACCCGTAAATCCAGCCTTGGAAGGCAGAGCCTAGGAACCCCTTGAGCAAGCCAGACTAGCCCTAAAGGTTTTTGTTTTTTTTTTTTTTTTTTAGTTCAACCTGTCTGGGCTGCTCTAAAAGTTAGCTCCATGCCACGAAATGAAATTTCTCAGACCTTTACTTATGAAATCAGCCTGGGACAGGGCACCAGGAAACAGCTAAAGTACAATAACCTCTCAAGACAGTCTCTTTTTTTTTAACTTCATTGTTTCAAGAAAAATTTAAAACAGGAATAGCCTTTACAACATTGTATAGGAAGAAAATTTCCAAACCATAAACAGAAATGCAGCAATACAGTACATCTCACAACACCCAGACATAAATACAAATGGACCCCACTCCATCCAAAAACCCAACCAAATCCACATTTTCCAGCTGTAAGGACCACAACAGCCTCATATATCTTCCAACACAGCAGGCAACAGTCATCAAGTAATTACGTGCAATATCGCTCTCCACTAAATCCTTAGCCGTCTCTGCCACAATCACACCAACATGCCCAACCCTATCTCTGAATCCCACACCACAGAATTTGTCAGCCAACCCAAGCATCACCTGTAGCTTCAAACAGGCACACAAGAATTGAAAACTCCAGCGTAAGGGTCTCTGTTTCCCACTATTAGCATCATGCTGTCCATTAGCAGACCAAAAGGGTAGAGCAAAGATCAGGTGAGGCAGGTGGCAGAAAGTTGGCTGGAAGGCTTGCTGGATCTTTCTTTACTAGAAATTTCAAGACTGCTCCTAACTCTGACTCACAGAGTCAGAGATAGGGGAGGAGCTGAGTGCTCACCCAGCATGCTCTAAGCCCTGGAAGCCATTCCCATAATGCATACCTGAACCAGGTGTGGCAGTACATGTCTGTAATCCAGCACTCAGGAGAGAGGGGCAGGAAGATCAGAAGTTCAAGGTCTATGTAGACTAAGTGTAAGGCTAGCCTGGACTATATGATGCTCTGTCAGGAAAAAATAATGTAAGGGAGGGAGGAAGAGAGGGAGGGAGGGAAGGAAGGAAGAGAGGGAGGGAGGGAGGGAAGGAAGAGAGGGAGAGAGGGAGGGAAGGAAGAAGGAGGGAGGGAAGGAAGGAAGGAAGGAAGGAAGGAAGGAAGGAAGGAAGGAAGGAAGGAAGGAAGGAAGGAAGGAAGGAAGGAAGGAAGGAAGGAAAGAAGGAAGGAAGGAAGGGACTTCTTTGAAAGTGTGATACAGCACTGTGTGCTTCAACAAGCAGGCCAGGTGAAGCCAACGAATGCTAAAGTCTGAGGCAGGCTGTCTTGGGCATGAGAATAAGACCCAGGTGGGCTGCTGTGATGTCTAAACTCTGCTGCCTGCTAACCCTGTGAAGGTGTCTCTCCACGGAGAGACCTGGAGAACAGCAGTTGATTTCTGTACTGACAGCATCAGTGTGTTCTGACAACTCAGGCCACTCCCTAAGCCCGGGAAAAGCCAACAACATCAACAATTCCACAGTGACAGGATGGGAGTCACCTGGTGTATTTACACTTGTTTGCAACACATGATAAGCATGATCCCTGAAAATACAGCCTTAGGATCATCAAAGGACAACCTCAGACCTAAGCGTGGGTGCTTATTTCAGGCATTAGGATGTCATCATGCCTAGGAAGCCTGAGGGATGAAGTTCTGCAGTTCCACCTTATATATAATCCCCATAGAGTTCCTATTACTATCTTCAACCTAACGAGCATCTGCTTGTGTTTGACATTCAATAAAAGATAGAAGTCTACACTGGGCAGAGGAAGCAATGGCTGACTAAAGGGCTGCTCACCCAAGGCCTTTAATATAAGCACAGACAGATGCACTGACAGTGCCCTACATACTAATTATTTAAACTGACTTAGTATGCAGACTTACACTTAAATCGTGTCACAAAATTTAAAATACCAATCATTTCTCAGCTGTGAAGCAGCGTTAAGTCTAGTTTAGCCTATGTGGCAAAAACTGACTTCAAAAGTAGAAGACCTAGAACTCCAAAGAGTGTCTCGACCTCTAGCCTCCAAGAACAGCTCAGGATTTGACCCAAATCTACACCTGTGACTTTGCTCTCCCACCTTAGCATTCTGGAGAAATCAGCCAGCAGAACTTCTTGGTCTGTGTGACTTGACAGGAGGGAAGGAGGACAGGACGAGGGACACTCGGAAAGCAGCCAGAGTGAGAGGGGAGGTGTGCTAGTGGTATAAACGCACACTGCCATGAGATTCTTGGGATCGCAACAGATCACTTGTTTTTCTTCTATGCCAACCTTATTGATGTAAGAGTCAGACACTCTGGGTCCGACTCTGCAAGGCGTACATAGCGTTGGAAAATGATGTTAAAAAGACAGCTGAATAGAATCCTGTCCAACAGAGTCTCGAGTGGGATAATGACCAGGCCGCTTTGATTCCCATCATGTAGCTCTACTTCACCTCCCGTTGTTCTACCCTTGCCTTTGACCTGGCCTTACCAGGGAACTCAGATCAGGAGTCACGAAGGAGCATTGCATTGGTTCACAACAATCAAGGTAGAGGTGGCATGAAATACATGCGGGTGAGAAGCCTTACCTGCTGGCATGTTTGCTGGTTTTAAATAGTCCATGGCATCCCCACAGTCACCACCGTTCCTCTTTGAGTTGCTTACGCATATCCCAGCCGTTCATAAGAAAAACCAGCCTCTAAATGCCTAAATTCGACGCCTTGCTCCAATCTGTACTAGACTAGGGAGGCAGCAGCGAACGCCCAGTACCTTTCCTCTCCGAGATGTATTTTCCTCACTGGGAAAACTGAGTTCATAATAACTTCCTCATTGGGTTATTGTGAAAACTAAAGGAGAATTCGCGCAAAGCACTTAGCCAAAGCGTCTCGTGGTGAGAAGTGAGTGTTAGCTATCATTACTTTTATTATTATAACAGGTGCTGAAGGAGGAATGAATGGAAGGCTTCAATGGGTGTGTGGGAGACGAAAGCAACTGGCATCTACAGTTGATTCCACATGTGAAACGCTACAATTCCGCTCAATTTCCAAACAGCTTCATATCTAAAAACTTCACATCTGAAAAGGTTTTATTAGCAGTGCTGGTTATTATTGTGCCAGGTCTGGGTGCAATGCAATATGGGAGACTTCTGACTGAATCAGAAGCCTGCGGACTCGGATTCAAAGGGGTTCATTACCCACCTGTTACTAAGCTGGCACGTATCTGCATTCATTTACCCTTTATGCCAAGCTCTAAAATATATCCTAGTTCTTCTCCCTTATGGGAACAGACACACCTATTACTAAATGTCAATGCCCTCGAAGCACAGGATGTGTGTGTGTTGGGGGTAGGGGGTACACAACTATGCCTGGCCTAACTGAGACAGGAATGATCAGGAGTTTGGTGAGATGGCAAAGGAAGAGGTAATTCTAAAGAGAGCTTGCGATAGAAATTCACAACCCCGGGCCATGCTCACAGCTGAGTGTACTGTGCTGTCCCGAGGGATTGAGGTAGCCTGGATGGTGACTGTAAAAGCAGCACGTGGAAGGACGGCGCTGCACTCCTGTGTGATCACGGTGCCCATGGCTCCCTCATTCTGATGCCTTTCACAGCATCTGTACCCTAAAATTGGTTCCTCATCAAAATCTTCAGGACTTCCAAAGCCTTCTCCCAAATCTTTTTTTCTCCACTCTTCTGAAAACATTTTGCAGAATCATCAAAAAATAAAAACAGTGCAGTATTTCTCTGTCACTCATTTCACTAAATAAAAGGAAATACTTGCAACACTCTCTAAAAAACAAATATTCAATGTGTCTGCAGTGGCTACTCATGCCCCTAATATTTCTATTTGTTAATCTCAGTTTCTCTGATGTTTCTATTCAGCGATCTCAGTTTCTCTGGTATTTCTACATGCTCAAGTCAGTTTTTCTAATATTTATATGGGGTAATCTCTGTTTCTAAGCCCTACGCTCATAATGGAACTCTGGGGCACTCGTTTTAAAAACTCCCACATGGGAGAGTTACTGAACAGCATTTCTAAATATTACTATCCCACGAATATTCCTATCTTATGTCATTTTGAAAAGGAATATTTCTTCAGTGAAAGAATGGTTACTTTATATTAAAAACATTTCACATGGCAATGTTCATTGAGAAAATTTGAAACATTCAAGAAAAAAAAGGAAAATCAAGAATAATGTGAGAAGCATGTTCCAAAGCATCAGAAAAATATGTTTGTGGGTGGAGGTCTCATTCCAGAGATTTTCTTATGATCTCCAGATTACTTTTACAATGCATAAAAATTAATTCAAAGGTATCTGTCTATATTACACCACATAGCAGCCAAAAGGGGATAAGAACCTCTGCATAGTGTGCGGTCCTGTGCTGAGTTCCATCCTGGTTAACCTTATATGCTGAAGCTGACCTTATTGCTGTGATTTCAGTCTGTATCAATGCTTCCTTTCTTTCCAAACCCTCTTAAAACTGACCTTCCTACACACTCTCTCTCTCCTCTTTTTCTGTCTCTATCTACATATCTCTGTCTCTCTGTGTCATTGAAAATAAGATTTTAAGCTTCCTGAGAAAGAAGTTTTCTTCTCATACTGTATAACGAAATTATTATACATATACACACACACACACACACACACACACACACACTAAAACAAACAACAAAAAAACATTAATTGAGGACAAATCTATCAGAATTGTTATTGTTTTCCAAAACTTTGAAGGTGTTACCTCAATGTTTTCTGATATTTATATATCAGAATGATTAGAGGCCAAACTCAGGGAAGAACTTTCTTAACAACATGTTTTTCATGGCTGGCTGCTTTAAAATACATGTTTATTTTTGTGTTTCTAAATGTTGTCTGAGACCATGGCTCTCTTTTTTACTCAGTTTTAGGTAGTGGAATGCATACTCAAAAAGGGTTCTACTGAAGGGCACATACACTTGAACTGCCTTTGAGTAAAGGTTCTGTTTGATCGTTCTGTTTCTGCTTTGGTAGAAACGTTCTCTTAAGTGAGATCAGCCTGCTTTCACCTCTGCACTTAGGATCATTTCCATGTCCTGACTTTCATGCCTTGCTCTTCACTTCTACACCACGGGAGATTTTTAAATATTTTCTCTCAGTGTTTCCCATGACATTTCTGCAGTGTCAGTTCTGTTTATTCTCACTGCCTCTGTCCTCTCTTACCTCATGAGTGACCCTTTACATCTACAGAGTTGACTTTCCATCTCGGTTTCCTCGTTGCTCACGATTATCTCTCTTCGCTATGTAGAGCTCTTCCTGTAACTAATGAGAACATACACACATACAGTTCTGAGAAGTTTTGTCCCATCTGTTGAGCCAAATATTTTCTGGATTGGTCACACCACAGATCAAAAAGTAGCCTGAACGGCAGAAGGAATGTGGCTAGACATTATCTTCTGGACACGAATGGGCTGTCCATCCGTGAACACACAGCAGCTACATGCATTGCCACATGGGATTTGTCTCATCAGCCTGTCACCGGGAAAGGGCAGAGAACTCATCTGGCCCTACATCTCCCTCAGAGACTGATGAAGGTCAACCCTGAGGGGAGATGGGGAGAGAAAGTGCTGTCCACAATGGTCTGTGCACTTACATATGGTTCACATTGCAGCAAGTGCTCAGACACATGCTATCAAAGGCCAAGTGAAATGCAGTGGGCCATTCGTGTGAAAAAGAGAAATGATGGGAGGGAGATACAGGGAAGAAGGAGGGTTATAGTGGAAAGAGGAAACTAGTGTAAAGTCACTGTATTCATGCATGAAACAACAACAACAACAATAATAATAATAGTATATAGTAGCTCTTAAAAAAAATCAAGATGGCAGCCCAGCTGTTTGATTGACCCAAACTATGGCTCCTGAAGCCGAAGCAATTAGAAGCCAAGGTGGTCTATTTTACTTTCAACGAAACCAGAGGAAATGCTTTCACTGATGGGTTTCTTCAGCTAATTCTAATGGACTGATAAATCTTTCCCATGGGGACCAATCACATGGTTTACATCTGTGGCCATTCTTTTCTTCATATATCTTCGAAGTTGTTTCAGTGTGAACATAGACGAGGATATTTCAAGGACTTCTGCGGACAGTATCCTGGGCGTCGTGTCTACCATGATTATTCGGCCTTTGGAAATAATTGTTGTAAACTTGTCATTATTAGTAAGTGGAACAAGCGAACCCGCTATTTAAAAGGAGTCTCTTTATTTTCCCTTGAAATGACCCAAACACTTTATAAAAATTGTCGTGTTATTTTTAAGACCTGAAAAATTTAAACTAGCCTGGTGCTAAGCTTATTTTAATTCTCTAAAATATCCTCAGAAGAGTTCACCTCGACGTGCTTGAATGCTGAATATTTTATGCTTGGACAAAGAGCAGACTGTAGGTCTTACACCAAGCTCACTCGATGCACTTGAGTATGGGTTACCAAAAATGCGGAAGATTTTTTTTTTTTTTTGCTATTTATTGTTACAGCTCAAATCTTGTGTCTCTTGTAGACTTTAAGTGACATAAATATGCATTTCCATCTGCACATCCTTGTCAGGAATAGTTCTGCTGGGAGGTGTTATGCTACCCAAGTTCTTCCAGAATAGAGTCTGTTAATCCTGTTACCACTATGGAAACTCAGAGGAAAAGTCTACCCAGGCCACTACTACAGCTGCTGTGGCTGCGAACACTCCAGCAACCATATCCTGGGTTCCCAGATAAAGCATCAGAGAACTCCTTGGGTAGGAGAATGACATATGGCCTTTTACTTACAGCAACAGTTTCCAAACTTTTTCCTTGTAAATCTTGTAAACCTTTCACAATACAAAGGAGGGTAGCTTGTGGCCCCATCGAATGTAGTTACATATTCACACACGTGAGGGACACAGATGCTATCATACTAACTGAAACATATTTAAAAATCGCAAAGGCTATTATAATACAATTGCTGCATGTGTATGTGTGTGGTATGTGTGTGAGTACAAGTTCATGTGTGTGGGCACATGCAGGTGTGAGTGTGCATGCATGCATGAGTGTGGCTCACTCTTGTGGAAGCTAGAAGGTGATATCAGGGTGTATTCCTGAATTGTTTTTCCCATGCTGTATCGAGCCAGAGTCTCTCAGTTTAGCCCAGAGCTTACAGATTCTGCTAGTTTACTCTGGTAACCCCCTATCTCCAGTTTTGGAGTATTGAGATTATAAGCAGGCCACCATGCCAGCTCAGCATTTGCATGGGCACTGGTGACCACATTCTAGCCCCCAAGCTTTAGGGACAAGCGCTTTACCACTGAAGCGCAAATTGAAAGAAAGAGAGAGAAATCTATGTTCTAACCCCATAGATAGACTTCTGCCTCCCAGCTAGTGTGTTTATTCCACTTCAGAATAATGCCTAGGGTCGGTGTCTACCAGAGATAGGTCACCAAAAAAAGAAGTGTTAAGTTCTCAGGCCTTTTGACAGATTCCATGACTCAACTGGGACACAGTAAGCAGCCGTGACTAAGCATGCGCTACGTCTCCAGTCTCCTCAGTATCCCTTGCCCTGTGAATAGTGTGGCTTTGCTTCTGCTGGCTGAAAGACCTCTGTACAGGCCTTGTTTCTGTCCTACATGTATACGGTCATATCATAGATGGATGACGAACCCACCTAAGGTCCAGTTATCAATCGAGAGCCACCAAACCCACCAAGGGATGTGTCACCTCCCAGTACCCTGCTTGAAGAAACAACTTCAGTTATTAGCAATCCAATCAATGCTAAGGACATGGCTCTATTGAGACATAACTACATAATGAGTGTTTTCAAGTCCTCCCATTCTATGGAACTCAAGCATTCTCCAAATCATCCAGGATCTCCTTTAGAAGAAAAATACTACAGAAAAGCAGTGGATATAGGGGGTGGAAATCTTCCCAAACTGTTCATTCAGCTGCTGGAACAGCTGGGAAAATAAGAGTCCACATTCCCTTCAAAAGATACAAGTAAAATGATTGTCATGATAAAAATCTAGAGTCAGTATAGAACAAGAGACAAATTCTTCTCAATTCCTCTTGGTATGAGTAAGAATAGCTGAAGTTACCTGAAAGGTGATTAGCAAATTATATTGAGAAATTTCAAATTCAAGAAGTCACTTCCTATAGAAAGCTACAGAAACACATAAATCTGAGAAAAGACTCATGATGTTTATTTTTACTAGCAAAAAGGTTTTTAATAGCAAAAAGATAGAAGCAACTAAATTTTATTAGATAGGAAACTGACAACTTGAGATATGCCATTCAATAATGTTAAGCGTCCTCTGAAATCACCATTCAATGAGTCCTTACTGTTTCCTAGATAGTACTCTAACTATAGTAATTAATTAGCAGGTAAGACATCCATAAAAATGGCATCTTAGTCGAGTATGAGAAGGGCACGTACACCAGAAGCAAATGAACAAATGAATGCAAATCTCCAGCTATGGAGAGGAAGGTGAAGGGAAATTAGCATGTCACAACAGAAATTTCTTGTGGTTAGGTCCACAGGATTGCTTGGTACCTTTTAAAGCTGCATGTTTTGTAGGTTTTGTGGATAGAGAGAACTTCTGCTCACATCCAATGTTTGGCCAGCCTCTCTGCTCTTTACCTGCATGATGTGACTATATCTATCCAAGCTATGACAATCAAACATTTCTCTAGTCATAGCCCAAAGTCCCGTGACATGATAGCAGCAAAGTTTGACCCAAGATTTATAAAAAGGCAGATCCCAGCTAATATCTCTTGTTAATATCTCTTGGGAGTCTAGAGAGACCAAACCTGCCTCCATCACTGCCAGTTGTATGTGAACCCAGGTAAGTTTCTTTCTACTCACATTCTATGAACCATGGAGATTACACTGGAGACCTATCACTCAGGGTTGCAGGAGGCATTAAATGTGTCCATAGATGTGAAAATCTTGGGAGAAGGCATGGCACTTCTAGGAATCTCTAGTCTATATTTGCAATTGTATATTAATTAAAATCAGAGTAAAGGGGCATTAAGATGGTTTAGCAGACAAAGGAATCTAAACACAAACCTGGTAAATATGGCTTTGCTACCTAGAGCACATATAGTAGAGGGATAGAACAGACTTTTAAAAGTGTCTTCTATCTTCCAAGTGCATGACATGGCTTGAGTGCACCTGCTCACACTCTCTCTCGCTCCCACTCTCCTTCCTTCTCAAATAAAATATATATGAGCATTTTTTAAAGAAATCAGACTATATACTGCTATTAAAAATTAACATTCTTTTTATAATCTGGTTAATTCATGATAATCTTTACTAATTTAAGAATATAATATGCATTTTATTTATATGTAAGATTCAATACACACTATACATATAAATCTAATTAACATACATGTAAATATATGTACATGCACACCAAATACAAACAACAACATATAGAGCCTTGAAGGAATTACACAGTGCTTTATTTTATTTGTATCTATTTATGCTCCTTAGAATTTTACATACAAATGCAAATCATGCTTCCAAATTAAAAAAAAAAATGCTGTGCCACTTGCTTTGTGGCCAGATGCTGTCCAGAAAAATAGAAGAAGAGTGGAACAAACAACTCTCAGCGACTCACTGCAGAAAGGGGAGGAGAACTATCCACCCATAAGCTCCACGAGCACAGAAAACCCAAGAAAACACTAGACAATGATATCAACCCAGATCTCTTGGGTTCCCAAAGAGAAGAATCAGTGTCCACTGGGACACAGTGTCCACCTGGCAGGGTATGGCAGGAAATGCATAGGAAGCATCCTGTGGAACTGAAGAACAAGCACGCAATGTTATACTACATGACCACACAAGACCTCTGGCTTGAAGAAACATCTGCAGGGTGTACTAAACAGTTCACAGTCATCAGGGACAAAACAAAATGTCATTTTGAAGAAAGAAACCTCGACTTCCCCTTCTCGTCCACAGGCCCAGTGGCTAAAGCAGTGTGAAAGAGCAAGGCTATATAGTTATTGCAGCTGGAGGCCCAGAAAGCTTCCAGTTCTAGCTCTGCCTCTACCCAGTGGGGAGAGCCCTGAAACTGTACCTGATTCCTCATCCGTGAAAAGTAGGGGTACCTTTCAAGACCCCATGGACTTCAAATGAAGAAACCTGTGACATTCAAATTGTTAGGATAGATGATCAACTGTAATAGGCTTAGCATGACAGAGAGTGCAGTGCGTTCAGTAGAGTATAATTTTTAACAGTAATATTAGACACCAATAGTAAAAACATCGACTGAGTATATAACTCTAATTATGTTGGAGTTTATAGCCCGACTGGCTTCCAATAGCTTTCCGAAGCCCTAAACGCATTAGCCAGCCAAGTGCACAGAACTATAAAATTCTAACCATTTCTTTTTCCTTGGGCAACATCGTGTTTGTTTCCCGAAACCCTTTGTCAAAAACATTAAACTGAAGGTAAGGGCATAAAAATGAAAATGAAATGGAGACTCATAATTGCAAACTGTTCTTATATTGGAGGAAGATCCAACCTCCTCTCAAAACTGAATGGCTCATGGTTACCAGCTATAGAACCTGGTCTATCACATGGTCAAGGTCTGACTGCAGGGGTACAATGGATAACTAGCAGAAGACTGGGCTAATTACCTGGAACAGCTGGACAAACAAGAAACCAATGCCATGAAACTAGAATAGCTACAGTAACAAAGTAGCACAGCCCCCATTGATCATGCGTCACTGGTTTGGATGCAGTAGCATGGAGCGAGGCATCCACCCCTGACTGGTTCTCTCTTACCTGCTAATCTTTTTCACTTTGGGCCATCTCTGCCTTGGCGCCTGAAGAAATAATATGCTTCTGCTTTTCCTATTCTTTTCTTTCCCCAAAGAGTACAAATCTTGCTGAAAAGACTTAAAATGTCCTCTTGCTACAACCCTTAGTGAACATGTTATCTAATTTTTTTTTTTTTTTGGAGAAAGAGTGGCAGAAAACACATCAAAACAGGGAGACCTAAAGCCACTCCTATTATTGCAAAGGTCTTCACAGGACACCTGCCAAGTAGAACTGACCTGTGAAAATTAAAGAAAAACTTAAGTCCGCTTCATGCAGCTCACTGATCCCACCGAGAAGTTAGATTTAATGAACCCAAAATTCATTTGATCCAATCGAGCAAACTATAGTCAACCCACGATGACTTTTTGCTCACTTCAAAAAGGTGAGAATATTTTAGAAATTCCCACCTCTTTGCAGAGAACATGACCTATTCAAATTCATTACTCAACATTCACAATTAAACTATAGGAAATAAAATATTAGAAATCTATCTTCTTTGCATATTTGGCACCTTTCATTTGGCTTTTATCCATGTGGAAGAATCCTTGTTTTCTTAATTTTGGTTTGTTGTCTACCACATTATTCAGTTTTCTAATTTCACACAATACAGAATAATCATGTCATATCATTTGGCTCACACCTATTATCCTAGCTACTGAGGTAGGGGGATTTCAAATGTGAGGTCAATCTAGGATGCATAAGACCTTGTTTTAATTTTCTACTAAAAAATGTGGTGTTCTATATAGTTAAAAAGTTTACTTGTACCCTTTCTATGATTTTCACCAAGTTTGGCCTTATCCAATTATTTCTTCTATTTTACATGTCATAGGCTTTTTAATACAAAACTGTGGCAAATATAGTCATGTATTCTAACAGTAGACAAGAATTCTAACATTGAGTGAATTTTAAAAAGTTCTCATATGAATGTGTCCATATATGTTTGGTTGTTTGACTGAGAGGAAACAGGGTCTTACTTAGATGAGTCTATCCTTGAACCCTCAATCCTCTATCATCCAACCTTCAAGTGGTAAGATTACAGACTTGTGCAACATGCCTTACTAGTTATTATTTTTTTCTTTTTTCCTCTACACTGTCACTCCGATGAACTACTTTTACTAACCACAATAATTTGTGAATGGTTTGGTGCTTACACCTTGAAATGTCACTTGTCTGCTTTGATCTGATTTCAACCACAGATAATTACAGTACTAAATTCTAAGTGATAGAGAATGTCACCATTATCATTTAAAAAATGATCCTTGCATTAGAAATGTACATTCGCTTTAAGCTTTTTGCCCTAGAAATAAAATTAAAGTCACTCTACCCTAAAGACTGATCTTCAAATTTTCAGATGGGCCTTTAGAATTTGCCCCTCACAATAATAACTTAGCAAGATGATATCTGTTTCAAAAGGCAACCTGGCAATAGAGTAAAGTTAAGTGCCAATAAGAGAGTAGAAAATTATTCAGATGATAGTGAGCTATTAATATTTCTGTCATGTGTGCACAGTGTGTGTGTGTATGTGTGTGTGTGTGTGTGTGTGTGTGTGTGTGTGTTTTGGTGGTTTTACTTTTGCTTTACAAGTAATATGAACAGAAAATGGAGTTTAAACATTTTGATAATAGCAAATAAAATGCCATAAACCAGGGGTGGTAATTCAGCCTGTAATCCTAGCATTTGGCAGAGAGAAGAAACAAGGCGATAAATTCAACACTAGCTTCAACTACATGGGCAGAGCCTGTCTCAAGCAGAGGAAGAAAATGAGGAGTTCAAGCCTAGCCTAAACTACATAATGAAACCTTATCTCTAAAAGTAAAAGCTGTGAGTGTGGCTTGGTGCTAGAACACTTGTTTAGCATGTGTTAGGCACTGGGTTTTAAACCTAGGATTGAAAAAAAAAAAAAGCTGTTTAAAGAGAATTTTCCAGATTGGAATGCACAGAGGATTAAATCTGGAGGTAGTGTTGGAAATGAAAAAGCAGACTAGACTCGGGAGTTGTTGTAAGAAGGGTTTTATGCCTAAGGAACCGGAACAAAAAACATACAAGAAAAGAAATCCAATTTTAGATTCTCCGGGGTTAAGCCAGAATTAGCTGCTCTGGTAGGACGACAGGCTTAGAAGGAAGACATGAAAATTGAAAGGATTTGGTTGGTATCCTAAGTAAAGCATCCCGAAGTCAGATGCCACTGTGAGAATGCAGTTTGCGATGACCAGGGGACTAAGGAACTGAAACGCTGACATTTTTCCTTGACTTCTGCGGTGGTAAACACAGAGCTGGGTGGATATGACTGCTTAGCAAATACCTGTCTGGCCACAGGTTGGCTGCATGGAGATTTAGAGGCCAGCTTGATAAAAAACAACCAAGTTATGAGTGTGGGCAGATGCGACCTTGGGAAGAAGAACAGAATGAACGGAAAGAAAAGAATCAAATCTTAAGGACTAGATCTATTAGCTGGCCTGGGAAGGAACACGAAATGGGTCAAAGAGACAGGGATGGTTAGTCAGAGAATTAGCCAGAAAGGTAAAAGGCAGGTAAAGGAATAAGGAAGCAAAGGGAGGGGAGGAGGATGGAAGGATGAAAAGCGAACAGGAAGGATTAAAAAGAAAAAAAAACAGCAGAATCAGAGGGGCAGATAAGAAGCACTAGGAATTCCTAACTGCTGGGTGGCGTCCAGAGAGACTCAAGTAGAGAATATAGCGAGACAGAATCACGAAGTCATATTCACTGAGAAAGTATTAGAATCATCCTTAGGAACTTAAAGTAAATAAATGAACAGCTCCTGTCACTTTGATTCATTTCTTGATGAGGATGTTCAATAAATGTTAATTAAATTAAATTAATAACATTTGCTCAATGGTAATAAAAAATTAATTAACTGTCTATCTTCCTGTTACTTGGCTTATGCCCATTGGTCCTTGCAATTACTTGTAACCCAAACATGGATTTTTCCATTTCACTGACTTTCAAGATACATTTTAATTTTTTTTCCCTAAGGACTATGGAGAAGCTCCTAATTTTTGTCCCCATTTTGGTTTGTAGTTTTTTTACGTTGAAAAAAAATTATTTTCTTTGAGTTAATGTCAAGAACTATGTATAACATCCCAAATATAGTTTCACGGGTTCCTTATTTAATTCTAAAATAGTTTTCTCTGCAAAAGATATGATACCACTTTTATGGGTTTCTCCTTTTAGCTTATACTACTCTATCATACTCTGGGTTCAATGTCAAATAACACTAGAAAGGAAAGAATCTGGGGGGAATCGTTAGTATTCCAGTTCTAAACCATAAAACATGTCAGTAACATTCACCCAAAATTTGTGACTCATTTCAGATGTCAGAATTGTTAGTTGAACAGGCTGGGTTCTGAAATGTGTGTATGTCAGATGATTTTTTAATGAGCAACACATAGCTCTCACTGAAGAGATAAAAAATAAAAATATAAACAGAGATATAGAATTAAAATAACTTTATGAATGGAAGTTTAATTCCACCATAAAATCTCTGCACAAACCTAGCATGCTCCAAATGGTTGCTTAATGTAGCGTGCCACGTACATTCAAAATGCTATACTTAAAAGTTGTCACAAAATTAAAAGGAGAATCATATACCACTTGGCTGTAAACTACATTCTCTGCATGTTTTTACATTCCTGAAACCTCCATCCAACTTTTTTGTTGTTGTTGTTGCTGAATTACTTTGTGCCCAAGCAATTTAAATTACATTCAGCCTGACTACGTGAGATAACTTGAACTATTGTTAATTAATTCTGTTAAGCACAGAACTGCAGAAATCTCTGTTCTCATCATGGAGTCGCCATCCCTCCACTCCTTCTGAGCTACTTGTCCAGTGTACAGTGCAAAGCTGTAACTGAACAGGCAAGATTCCAGAAGGATGTGAGACATCAGCTGTATTTCATAACTTCCAGGCAGGAAAAGCAGATTTGCCAAATTAAGTTGCTTATGAGGACAGACTTAGAATAACAACGCATCTCAAGACTTAAGATTTTGCTGATGTGAGGCTCCGGTAACTAAACTGTCTGGAGTCAAGCAAATCATAGAGATATATAAATAAAAGAAACAAAGGTGGGCTGGAGAGGTGGCTCAGGGGTTAAGCCTCCGCCTTGCAGGCGGAAGGTCCTGAGTTCGGATCCCAGATCCCACGTATAGACGCCAGGCGGAAGCGGGGGCAGCCTGCGCTTCTGGTCCTGGTAGGGCGAAGCCTGTGAATCCCAGGGCAGAAGGAGGTGGAGGCGTCCATGGTGGTTCGCGAATTCATCCGTGGTTCTACACATACACAGACACACACACACACACACACACAGACGCACACACGCACATGCGCACAGTTGAATAAATAATAATAATAATAAAAATTAAAAAAAAAGAAAGAAACAAAGGTAAGAACGAAGTTTTGGAATTTAGTAGCCTAAATTGAAATACTAATTCTAGCCTTGATCAAGTTACCTACTTTTTATATCCATGTGTGTCTCCCCCCTCCACATATTGTGTGTGTGTGTGTGTGTGTGTGTGTGTGTGTGTGTGTGTGTGTGTGTGTGAAGGCACTGTGCATACTTGTAGAGTCCCAAGGTGACTTCAGGGATCATCCATCATCCTGAATTGTTCTACTTCCTTATTGCTTTGCTCTGGGATTTCCCAGGCTCTGCTTTTCAGGGCCAGAAGTACAGGCTATAGCCATTCTACCTGGTGTTTTTACATGGGATCTGGGATCTGACAAACTCAGATCCTTTTGCTTGTGAGGCTGACGTTTTAAGCCCTGAGCATCTCTCCAGCCCCTTGATCGACTTACTTGAGTAAAGGCACGGAGCCTCGACTTCTTCTGTCAACTCGAGATATTTCTACTCTTTAGAATCTCTTAGACTGAGATGCTTAAGGTCAATATCTGGTAATGTAGAGATATAAACATGCAACTATATTATATGTGTGCTTGCGCCCAAGTGGTTTTCAGTGTAGATCATTTTATCTCAAAGGGTAAATCTGACAAAGCTAACAGCAATTATTTATCATCATAACCAAGTGGGGGCAGGTGGTACAAGGGTCTACCAGGTTCAGGATAAGGGGATAGTTAAACATTCTATAGTTTCCCAGAGCCATAAAATTGTCTATTCCAAACTATCAATATTGCTCAATAACCTAAGGCAGTATTTGAATATCCATCCCACTGTGTTAGTAACTGATTACTAGATGCTTTCATATCAAGTAATGAAAACAGACTGTTATTGTCATGATCATCATGTTATCATCATATCATTAACATGGTGAATCCCCCCCTCCCCAGGTTAGAGGAGTCTAAGAGTTTCCCAATGTGTGGAACCACTTCCATTTCCATATTCAGTACTACATTAATTGCTGTCAACAATAGATGTTTTCTCAAACCCCTATTTCTGCCAATCCTTTTTAGGGTGGATTAAACCGCCACCAAGAGATTTACAGCCAGCAGCATATGGGGAAGGAAATAAAAAATTAAACACTGTTGAAAACCAAGGCTGTTTGGAAAATCGGAAAGAAACAAAAATGGCCCAAGACGACTGTGTGGCAGACTGTTTGGTCTGGTCCTAGTTCAAGCCTTCAGAGAGCCACCATTTCATGATGGTGTTTGAGAATGGCAGATTGGCAAGTCTGTGGGCTCTTCTCGCTCTCTTTTCTCCTCTCTCGAGGGTTTCTCCTCTCCCTAGGGTTCCCAGACATTCTGCCTATTGGATTCACTCAAAAGTTTCACTAAGTCGGCCAGGGATGATGATTCCATTGGTCTATCAGAGAGGAAGGTGCCTGGGTAGTGGGACATTCTAGAAATTTTACAGATTTCTCAAGTGATTCTACCCTGCAGAAGACCTGGGAGAGCCACACCCTTAGCAGGTAGGACCAAGCAGAAATTTTTAAATTGCTGTGGAAGGAGAGAAAGATTTGGAATAGACCTTGAAGATGGACTTAGTGAAGCTGAACTTCCTGCCCTGAGCCACATGCATAATCAAATCAAACCAGGTTTGTTCCAGTAGCTCCTTGAGTGTTCCTAGGGCAGCCAGGGGAAGGAGGAGGGGAGTGTTATGATGGGAACATGATTCCTAGAACACATCAATTATCTCCATCTCCCAAATGTGTGGTTACTAAATCACCAGGGCTGCTGTTTGTTTAAATGTCTTTGAGAATCTGCCTAGCTATGTGCTTCAAGGATCTCTCTTGGTGTTTCCTCCTTCTCTCATATTAGGACTCTGCAATTTATTATGTGACTTATCAACTGCCTCATCATCCATTCAACTTGGTCTTCTCTCTAGCATGATCTCAAGGGATGCTTCTTTTGCATAATCTTAAGTATTGTAATGCATTTTTTCTTCTTGGCTAACCTGGGAGAAACTTGTCAAGACCAGGGACCATACCTATTGTACATAGCACTTGTAAACCAGCCTGTATCTGCTCCATAAAAGAACCCCCCCCCCATTATCACATGGAATAGGTGAAAGACTATGGAAGCTCTAAAGGACACGAAGCACATGAATTCTCTCAGCTCTCTCCAGAATCTTAGTAGGGGATACAGCCAAATGTGACGTGACTGTCTGCACTAGGTGATAGCATGCAACAAAGTATGTTCTCATAAGACACCCCTAGAGACAGACATAGGACCCAATTAAAGTCAATGCCTACCTCAAAGTTTCTGAGTATGAGCGGGGTAGTAACTGAGGACCTCAGAGGGAAGAAGTGAGAATAAACAGCTTGTGAGCCATTCATTTAGCTCCATTTTTTTCTCCCAAAGAAAAGGAAACCGAGACTTACAAAAATTAATGAAGTGATGGGACTGAGTTATTCAACAGAATCACCCAGCATACATGACCCATCTCTTGTTCCTCATATGTGTAAGGCCCTTTGAGAATGTGATACGCTAGAAGATTGTGTGGATCTACTGTCCCATTCATCAACCAAAAACTTCTAGTAGAAATGTATTACAAACTAATAAGAAATTTGTAAGGTAGAGAAAATTTTATGATCATACTCCTTTAGTCTTACTAAAATTATTACTTACTAAAATTATTCTGCATGATAATGTTTTGCTCTCTTTATAAGACTTAGTTCTTTTAAAGTGCACAATGTGAATTTTCCTGCAAACGTCCATTCTTAGATTACTGGGTAAACCATTGTGGGCTTGTATTTTTTTCCTTTTTTTTTTTTTTTTTTTTTTTGACTAGATACACAGATCACAAAGGAAAAGCAAGCAGATGAGAACCCTATTAATGCTACCGTTATAAATTCAGTATCCGAATTCAATATCACAGATGGACCAGTCAAGGAAACTCCCAATGAGAAAACCCTGTCAGAATCCAGCACATCACTCTCTTCCCTCGAAGAATGCCAAGAGAAATTTTCTTACCTCCAAACTGATACTTCGGTTCATCAGAGAGACACTGATGGTATGTTTCTGAGAATTCATCCCATCTCTAAATAAAACTCCCAGCCCCCAGCTCTTGCAAAATCACTACATATGCTGTTTGAAGGGGGGGGTCTTTATGAATATTAAACAGGATGACTTAGATTTGACAACTCTGTTGAATGACATATGTCAAGGTCACTTTGCTATTAAGGAGGTGCCTGACAGATCATTTGCTCAAAGCTGGGAACCTAGACTGTGTGTTTTAAATAGCTCAGGCGGGCATCGTCCTTGCCTGGGCTTCAGAAGCTTCAGGCTTACAGGGGAGAAAGGTAAGAAAAAGTGAAAATGTTGGAAGTAGAAATGTGGTCTGTGAACTGGGGAGATGTCTCAGACTCTAAGCTGTTTGCAGTGCAAGCATTCAGACCAGAGTCTGAGCCCCTTTCCTGAGACATGCACACACACACACACACACACACACACACACATACACACACACACCATGCTAAGAGATGTGGGAGTGCATGCTTGTATTTCAAGTGCTGAACAGGCAAAAAGACAAGTGAACCCCGGGGGCTCCTTGGCCAGCCAGCCTGGCCTACTTGACAGGCTCCAAGCCAGTGAGAGTCTGACTCAAAAAGCAAGATAGATGGTACTCAAGGAATGACAATGGCGGTGGACCTCTGCCCTGAATAACCATACACATACACATGCACACACACCACACACACATGCACACACACATGCACTCACACACACACATGCACACACAAATGCACTCACACACACATGCACTCACACATGCACGCGCACACACACACACACATGCACACACACATGCACTCACATATGCACTCACACACACACATGCACACACAAATGCACACACATACACACACACACACAAACACAGACTTGTGCACACACAAAGAAACAGGAACTATATAAGACATCAAGAAGTTGACATCAGCAATCCCTGGGGAAGGGTTGCTTCTTTTTTTATTTTATTTTTTTATTTATTAAACTTTTTTTTGCCTAATCATACAAGCTCAATAGGTATCCTGCTCCTCTCCCTCTCCCTTCCACTCCCCATCGTCCCCCCTCTGTCTCACCTTCCCCTCCATTCTCCTCTCCCAGGGCTTCCTGCTTCTTTCCTTCCATTCCCCCAAAACATCCATTTATGTGGGCTCCAAACCTCCCTCTGAGTCGTCTACACTAATGAGGGTTCAGGATTCAGTGGCATAGCTCAGGGCCCCTTCTTGGGCTTCCTGCTAGCCTGCGAACTCTATTATGACTGTTTAAAGGGTTGCTTCTTGTAGGTAACATCACCATGTTTTCTGACTTATGTGACTACTGACCACCCCAGCCCACACAGGACATAAAAGACACAGTCTATCAGTCAAGACGGCCTCAGATTGCTTCGGTTCACACCCACGGACTCTATACGGAGAAGCATGGAGTGCATCTTGGGGTAACTGTGGGAGCCGTCCCATAGGTGCCAGATACTCAAAGGCTTTCTAGTGCTGAGGTTCAAAATCTGCAGTTACATTGAAGCAAAGCCCAGAGTTCCTCAAAGGATAACATAGCAGGGCACTGCTTCCCATCTGCACTTGTATTTAATGGATTTTCGAGCATGAGAACAAGATCTAGACTTTTCATAAAAGCACATTTGCAATCATCAATCCAACTCTTGCTTCTGAAGTTCATTAACGTATAAAACTGAGCGTGTGCTGTTTTTAGCTTTTTGTTTTTCTGAACTCCGACTCTCCCTCTCAGGTAAACAGCAGGGCTACTCATACCCCACAGGCCATTTTGAGGATCAAATGGAGTAGCATGTACAAAGCACCTATGACTAAAGCTAGTAGAGGGCTTCACTCACAGTTTTCATTATGGTTAGACTCCTAACGTGTGCTGGGATTGTGCTATCTTGTGCAGATAGTGTTAGATGCCTTAAAAGTAGAAACTGGGGCTGGAGAAATGGCTCAGGGGTGAAGACTCTGTGTCGTAAGCAGGCAAGCAGAAGGTCTTGATTTCAAATCCCAGGTCCCACATAAAAGTGCCAGGCAGAAACAGACATAGTCTGCACTTCCAGCCCTGGTGAGTGGAGCCTGGGAAATCCCAGAGAGAAGCAAGAAGGAGGAAGAAGCAATCTAGGATGATTCCCAAAGTCACCCTTGGTCCTTTACAGGGACATATAGTACCCTCTGATACATACATATAAAATAAATAATTATATTTTTAAAAAAGCAGAAACTCAATTAGTTATGGCTGCCAGGAGAGCAAACAAGAGGGATTAGTGAGGACCGGGACAGGCTGAAAAGTCTCTTAACTCACCTCTCACGTCTGCAACATGTACCTAAAGCTCAATCCCCAAAACCCACACAGAAAAGTCTGGCATGGTGGCAGGTTCTTGCAGTCTCAGCATTGGGGAAACAGAGTGGAGGACCCTGAATCTCACTGACCAGACAGTCAAGCCCACTGGGTGGGCTCCAGGGCAATGTGAAACCCTGCTTCAGAGGTGGGCAGTGCTCCTGAGGGTGAGGACTGGGTTTCCCGGCCTTCAAATGCATTCGTGTATGTGTGCACACGTGCGAAGGCAGGGAGGGAGGGAGGGAGGGAAGGATGGACACTCACACGTCTCTTAGCAGAAAGAATAACAAGCTACTCTGTTGAAAAAAGTGAAGCCAAGTCAAAAGATATGGAGGGGGGCAGATCCTAACCATTAGACCACCAGAGAGTAGGTAAGGATACATGAATTAGACCATTAACTCTTAAGTCTTGACTAAGACCAGGATGGTCCAAGAAACTCAAGTTTTAAGCTGAACACACAGGACATTCTCAATCCTTCCTTGGTCTGTTTCTGTCACACACACACACACACACACACACACACACACACACACACCCCACTACCACCACCACCACCACCACCACCACCACCGCCAATGAATTAAGAGCATTTGATATCTGGATAAAAGGGAAAGTAAAAATTTGGACTATGATCCACAAGTAATGATTTAAAAAATCAAACTCATTATCCTCAACAGCAAGGAAATCAAGAGTTAAGCCAGACTCATTTGATTTTTAGAGGATCTTTGATAGTAATTAATTTAAGGATGCAGAAATCGAGAACGGGGGTCACTGTTCGTACTGAGATAAATACAGAAATATCTTTCGGGAACAGCAGGGGAAGCAGAAGGGAAGAAGAGAAGATTGCATCCACTTGCATGCAGTTTGTGCTTAATTCATTTTCAAATGTATAGATGAGTGCTTAGGAATGGATGCTTAATTGCTAATATCTATTATTTATATACATCACCCCACTTAAAACAGGAGGGCGAAAGGCTCACACATACAGATTTTGTAGAAGGGTGTTCCATTAGCACAGTTCATGGGGTGTGCCCCAGTGGGGATTTAAGAGGATACTTACTGAACTTCACACGTTCTGCACTGTAGCATTATGCTATTACTCAATCCTGGTTCCGTGTGTGATCCTTTCCCCCCAAAGAAATGGGAATGGGGGGAAGCCCAGGGAACTGTGCTTGTTTTGCTCCCACATTCTTCCAATGGAAATGGAAACCATACAAAGGTATCTGCATTAGAGGAAGTACCAGGTCCCTTGGAAAAAAAAACTAATCTTGAGATGATGCCTAATTGATGTATAATTTTGAATTTCAGACGTCTCGCCCAGGTGGAAGAGGAAAACTATAAATCCAAGATCTCTCCAAAGAATAGTCTTAATTACACCACGGACTGCTGAATAAAATGATTACATTTTCTACACTGTAAATTTCAGACAATTAAATGCAGTGGTGTCACCTTATAAAGTGGTTCAATTTTAGAATTATTTCAGTTCATTTGCTCAGAAAAAAACACAAGCAGAAATTTACCAAGTATCACCCAAATCTAGTCACTCTCGCTCTAAAGAAGCGACTGGGATGTTAGTTGTGCTTGTCTGAGCTTAAATAGATCTTGACATATTTAAGTAGCTATTAAAATTGATAACATTGGGAATGATATCCCTGCCAGAGAGAGGCACTCAGTCACGTTTTATTTATTTCCATTTTATGCTTCAGACATGTATCTCCCCCACCCCTTAGGAACTTGATGCTGGGGCAAGGGGACCAAATATTTTAACTTTTGGACACCAAACATTTAGTAGCCAGTCAGAGTGGCTGTGTGACAAACCCATTAGTAACTTGAATCTCGGCGACAGCCCATGGATGGTCAGAGGCCCTGTTTAGGACTAGCCAGAAGCTGGCCCCTTTCTTATTTTTAGGAGAGAAGGAGGTGGGGGTACTATTTATCTCAAGGGGTCCCTATGCAAGAGCCATAGTCTAGCCTCTTTGGCGAGGTGTTTGTCTAGGTAGCAGAGGGAGTGCCTCAGGACCTACAGTTTCTTGTAGACAGTCAAATAGTGTTTTGGATGCCTGTTTTGGATGTTTGGGATCCATCTCCTATGATCTTTATTACAGGTTTAAGAAGCAGAAAGGCCAAACAATGCCGGGATCCCAAGTGCTTCAATGAGAGTGGGTGTGTGTTGGTGTGGGGGGGTGTCGGGGTGAGGAATTTGATGTGAAGGTTCTAGGAGAGCTGAAGGTCAGAGGCAAACCAGAAACCTGCAGCACCTCAAGGCTCCCTTGCTCTGCACAGTGGCCCTCCAGACGCCAAGTAGACATGGGACCTCTAGTGGGAAGGGGAGGGGGGAGTGGGGAAATGAGAAGAAGAGAAAGAAGAGAAAGGGGAGAGAGAGAAAGAGAGAGAAGGGAAAAGAAGAGGGGAAGGAAGGAAAGGAGGGAGAGGAGAGAGAAGAGAGGGAAGAGAAGACGGAAAAAGGAGAGAGGAGAGAAGAGAGGAGGGGAAGAAAGGACAGGAGGGAGGGAGAAAGAGAAAGGGAAGAGAAGAAGAAAAGAGGGAGAAAAAGGAGAAAGAGAGAGAGATTGAGATTCATTCTTGGAGAAAACACAATCTAGCAACTAAGACACACTCAGAGCAACAGGCAGGAGGGAGAAAGACCCTGGGTTTCCCTTCTTCCAGTCTTGAGTTCTCATGGCTGCCTCCAACTGGCTGGAAGCTCAGGAAGGCAAAGGTGGACCCCATGGTGCCATCCTTGGGAACAGAGAGCAGAGCGGGACTCTGCACGGAGCTGAAGGGCCGTGGAGCGCAGAGGGCTGGGTGAGCCGGGCCACGTGACTACTGCTCAGCTTCCGCTTTTCCGGACGCAGCTCTCCAGTTCTCTGAGCCACATCTTCCAGCAGAGACGATGGCCTCACTTAAGTCAGGGGCACCGTGAGGGCTGGATGAAGTACCGGAGACTAGGGGTGGGCTTCGAGTGCAATGGGGATGCAGAAGGGTAGAATTCAAAGTGCAGATCTGGGTCCAGAAAGCATCAGATGAGGACCCCAGAGGGTCTTGCGGCAGCAAGAAGGACATGGATGCTCAGGGACAGTCTCTCAGTCATCGTCTTTCCATTAAAAAAAAAAAAGATGGGAATCACAATATTACCTCGTAGAATCATTATGATTCGATATGTGAGCGATGTGGCCGAATGACCTTTATAGCTTAGATTCCAGTTTGAACAGATATTAACTAGACTGGTGTTGCCCCAGGGGCAGTACCGTGAGAATAAACTAGAGAGAGGTGCTCCCAAAGTTTAGCACCGAGTCATTTAGAGGGAAGGAGTTTCAAGTAGGGTCTAAAGGTCTGAAGGGGAATTGGGTAATGTCAAGACAGGTCCATTAGGTAAAGGTTATGGGCCAAGTCCATTCCAAACACTGGAATTCAGCCCCTGTAGATACAGCACAGTGAGCCAGGACCAAGGTAGGGCCAGAAGTGAAAGGACCTAGCAGGGGTCCGGTCAGGCCAGAGCCTGTAAAAACCATGGGTGAGGGTCTGGGGTTTCCAGAGAGTGGGGGAGCTGCCATCATTTGAGACTCAAATTTGAAGAAGGGTCACATGACAGACAGCAGAGGTGGCGGTTGCTGTGAGCCTGAGAATAATAACACATCACCACTGAGGTGACCCATCTGCAAGTGGCTGCAGCTTTGGTGCAATCAGCCAGAAAGGCCGAGCCAGACAGAGAAGGTTCCGTGGCAAGGACCATGACGGCCGCTGCCTCCCAGTGTCTGGTGACTTCGTCTGATGCTCAGGCGCCATACGCAGGAAAAAAGAGTAAAAGGGGTCGGTGGTGTGGGATGAAGGAGATGAAGGGCCAGAGTGTGACCTGGCCTACGGAAGCACCCGGCATGCGCTTTGGGACTGGCCACGTGAAGGCATGCTGACTGTGCACGTGACTCTGCACGTTGTTACACATCATGGCCCAGGGAAAAGTCCAGGCAAGGAAAGCACAGTCATTCTGAAGAAAGGTGTGCTCAGAACCTCTTTCAGACAGTTGCAAAATTCCCTCCAACCGCTTATTACCTGACTGGGGGGAGGGCAAACCAAAACAAAAATGTCCATATGCAAGACAGCACTGATTGCTTGTGGAGAATGATTTAATGCGCCTTTCAGGAAAAGTGTGGCACTCACTTGAAAGGTTAGAAAAATCTGTTTTCAATTCATTACTGTTACCGTGGTTTTCTTGGGCAAGAGACTCTGCCTTTTATAACCAAATAAAAGAGACGGACTTAGAAACAGAAGGAAAAAAGAAAAGGGCTCTAACCTCAAGTGTACAAAATAAAAGGTGAGACGAAAAGAATGCCAGTTTAGCCAAAGGATTAGACCAAACTCTCATTTGGTAAATAAAATCTGAGGCCTACGCCAGGAGCAGAGAGGTCCCTGGTATTTGCCAGCAGGAGGAGACATTGGCAAGAAGGACTGAACCAAAGGATCATGTGCTCTGCTGAACCCATAAGGCCAATGATGCAGGAGGATTTTTCACACTCTAGTAAGAATCACCTGCTTCTATCATCCCAGTCATCTTGTAGCCTCCCCCTACTTCCAACCAAACAGAGCCATTAATCTTTCTATAAAGGACAAGACTCAAATGGAGGCATTTTCACAGTCATAACCCCGAGGAAGACTCTGGAGCCCCAGTTTGTGGAATCATAGAGTATTTTGCCTGGGGAATTCTTTACCAACAATGGTTTCTTTGCCAAGCCATGTTGGGAATGGATGAAATCTAATATGGTTGTATGTTGCCTGTCCCTGGCCACCAACATGCTGTCTCCAGAAGACAAACCAGTGCCCAATAGAGTCTGAGGACTATTACTAACTTACTTCTGAATTTTTGTGGGTGGTTCGTGGTGACTTATGAGAGATAAGAGAGTTGATCTCCTAGAAGCTAGTGTTCAAGTGAATGAAAATACACCCAGCCTGGCAGAGGTTGAGCATGCATGCTGCAGAGATATCTGGATGTAGGCTGCCTGCACTCGCCAAGCTATGCCCATGGCATCTACAATAATTTAGGGCAGTTAAAGTCATCATAAAAGTCACAGTGTATGTGTGTGTGTGTGGGTGCGTGTGTGTGTGCGTGTGTGTGCGTGTGTGTGTGTTTGTGTCATATTTGTGTGAGAGTGTGTGTTTTAGCCACCATCTTTCTGGGAAGAAATAAAAATGGAGAGAAAGATTACTTTTTCCTTGTTCTCAAGATTCACTTGAGGATATTAAGCCGTGTTTGTACAAAACATTAAAAAGAGAAGAGGTTTCTTTAAAATATTTGCTCCTTTTCAGAACATGCTGCTTCTGAGTTTCCTCCTCTTGGAATTACTCAGTTTTGAATAATAAAAGAAACAAAACTGAGCTGGGGCAATATGGCACCATTTGGCAAAGTGCTTATAGCACAAATGTGAGGGCCTGAGTTCAGATCCCCAGCACCCATGACCAAAGAAAAAGACATGCTGGTGAGATAACTATAATCCCAGTGATGGGGAAGTAGATATGGAAGGATCTCTGGAGCTTGCTCGGCTCAATTGGTAAGTTTCAGGTTCAATGAAAGACCCAGTCTCAATAGAATAAGATAAGGTGGGAAGCAATAGAGGAAGAGAAGGCAGCTGACATCAACCTCTGGTCTCTGTTGGCACGTGCATGAAGCTACATGTACTCTCATATGAATAATCATGCACACCTCACCACACCCCACATATACTCACCACCATTGCCACACAAACACACCAGGGAAAAAGCTTTTTGGAAATACTGCTGGACAGAAACCAATGGTACTAAACAAGCCCTTAGATCACAGTGCAGGTTAAAGGGAGTCTCCTCCATTTGTTCTTGTTGGTTTGGGATAGAGTCTCACTATCTTGAACCTACAGTCCCTCCTGCCTCTGTTTCCTGAGCGCTGGAGGAAGCCTATTCTGATGACTTCGCAAGCCCCTTGCATCCACATCTGAAAACCAAAATGCTCTTGACACTTTTACTGGAGAAAACTTAGTTTCCTACAAACGACAAACTTTAATCAACTGATGAGTGCATCTGGAGAGATCTTCCCCCAACTCCTGCTCGGATGCTACTTTCAAACCGACAGCAGACGACTTGATTAAGTCAATGACATATCACATTAATGCTTACCTACTCTTTGACAAAAAAGAAACGTACATTTTTGAGAGCTTTAAAATTTGAAAATAAGTAATAATTTTAACAAGGGAGCTGCTGCATCTGCTAACAAATTCCCTTTATGAAACAAAAATATATAATAATCTATCATCCATTGCAGCTGTTTGGCTGAAACTACCAATTACCTTCAGAGCCGCAGAGATACATTCCAGATTTTTTTTATAAGTCTGCAGAGTAAATTTTTAAACCAATTTTCTTAAAGACGACTGATAAGATGTAAAACCTTTTAGGCACGTGATGACGTGTTGCACTTAAACAACTTGAATATAAAAATAAAACTTTGCATAACTGGAGGAAAACAGAGACAGGATTAAAAATAAAGCACAACCCAAAACGCAGCTTTTTTTTTTAAGCATTTATATCAAGTTTGGAAATGTGCTTTTTGCTTGCAGTTGAATATGGGCGTGGTGGATTTCTGGGAATCTACTTGGAGAAATCCTAAAGCCTCGTGACAAGCAGTGAGACCTCTGCCCCCTGTTCTTGTCCCCACTTCCTGATGGCTCTGCATTTGGAAAGACCCTGTTACTATTCAGGGGCTGGGGGATTTCCAGACAGGTAGCTGATCACATGCCTTCCCATTCCCTCCACAAGCAAAGTAAATAAAGAGATTTAGAAGACAGTGACAGCACTTTAACTAACCAAATTCGAAAGATTCAATAGGCAATGCCCAGGATCTTAATAATGCAATTACTTAAGTATAATAGTGGTGTGGGGGTGGGGAACCAGCCAGATGAGCCACACACTTCACCCCTAAATAAGGAGTTGACCAGTCCAGTGTGGAACCAGTCCAGTTCCACACCACCTCCCCTTCATTGACACCCACCTGTAGGTTTTTATTAATAAAAAAGGTGTGTGTTCATGTTCCTATGTACACGTTGTATGTATGTGTGTGCATGTGTGTGTGTGAGTACGTGTGTGTGATGTGTGTGAGTGTGTGTGATGTGTGTGTGTGATGCGTGTGTGAGTGTGTGATGTGTGTGCACATGCTCGTGTGTGTGGTGTGTATGTGTGTGATGTGGGGGGCACCTGTGTCCATGTGCAGGTCGACTTCTGCTGACAGCATTCTTAAGATGCTATCCACCTTGCTTTTTGAGACAGGCTCTCTCTCTGGACCTGGGGTTCACTAGGTCAACTAGGCTGGCTAGTCAGAGAGTTCCCCAGGTCTACCCAACTCTGCCTTCCTTGCCCTGAAATTGCAAGCACACACCCCCCATGCCTGCCTGGCTTTTGATATGGGCGCTGGGGATCAGATTGAAGTCACCCTGTTTGCACAGCTGAGGTATCTACCCAGCTCCTGTCACACATCTTAATGATTATTTTAATGCACAGATTTGTGGGGTCCACATTGTGGGCTGACCAGGTCAGGTAGTTAGCGATTCCACCTTGTCAAGCATTTTTTTAAATGTTCTTGAGTCACAAAGTGATGTTCTTCTCTTTCTCTTCAAACAGAAGAGTGTGCCTCCCTCATCCTCACCTGTCTCTTTTGCCAGTTCTGGGACTGCCTCCTGATGCTCCCCGACACGTGTGAAGCAGTGTGCACCCGGCTCTGCTGCCCTGCTCACAGGTACCACCACGCCTCGGATGAAAACCACCCACGCAACGACTGCAATTGCAACTGCGATGTGGACTGCAGCCTTTTTGAGTCTTGCCACGAGACCAGCGAGTGCCTGGAGCTGGCCATGGAGATCTCTGAAATCTGCTATCGTTAGGGGAACGAAGGCCACACGTATGCACAGGGGTCAGCTGGCCTCCGGAGGAAATTCCATTCCCGAGGAGGGTCTAAGAGCTTCCCTACTCACAAGCGAGGGCTGTGCCAGCTTCTTAGATGCTTCTAGACCCTTTGATGCTGCACCTGCCTGGAAAAGGTAGAATTGCTGATTCCATGGGCTTGTTCCAAATTTCACAACTGCATGGCTCTCTGAAAAAAGCAAATACGATTCGCGATCACGTGTGTTAAACAAATCATAAACACCTCCCAAATGCTATAGGTACAAGATGTCTTGCGACTACAAAGCAGCATGCTCAACTGCTCTCTGCTCCCACACTCTGCGGCTTGCCTCATGGAATCAACCTCATTCACAAATTCAGCACAAATTAGTGCTTTCTGTTAGAATTGACATACATTAGCTTGTCTTTCTAATGGACTCATGCATAAACATTATGCATTATTGGTTATTATTAATAATGTATTGTATAACATCATTTTGTAATTAAAAATTTATTTATACAGTCTCTTAAAATTCACTTACATGTACCGTTTAGGTAGGGAGGGGAATGAGATGAATAAGGAGCTATGTTCTTGTAATTACAGCAGATGTCTTTGAAACCTCTGCAGTGAATCTTGCATCTGATGCACTCACTTCAAGAGACTGCTGTAATTCCAGACCATGTTATTACATGTCTGGGGTTATGTCCTAACAGTCTATGCTTAGTCCGAATTTGTAAGGGAAAGATGCTTCCTTCTTGCAATAAACATAAATAGGAATGGTGTACAGGTTTCAAGAAAGTGATCAAAAGTTTCTGTTTTCCTCATTTGCGATTTGCAAGAGCAAGAAGTGGCAGGACATTAAAACACAATTGGCTCGTTTTACAAAACAATCATTTATATAGTGCAAGGATTTATTCAGACCTGAGTATCTTAATATAGCATGTGCTCTGGAAACCATATTTTTTTCTGATCATAATATAATGAATAATTTCAAACTTCTCCATTCTTGCAATATTATAAGCGGCCTGATGATGTGAACTAGAAGGTGATTTCCAACTGAAATAAGTTAAAAAATAAACAGATCACAGGGAAAATACATTTAGACTGAAGTAACTTCAGAAATGCTACCTCTGTCCACATGAAAGTTGCCAGGGTAACACACTGGACATTGGATCATGTGCAAATATTCCCATGGTCGCAATTCCACATGTTCAGTGAATTTAAAAGGCATAATGTATCAATAACCAACAAAGATCAAGAAATGAGAGAGCTAAGATTTGTTTTTGTAGCTAGAAGAGCAACCACAACAAGCAACACCCCCAAGCTTAGTCTTGTTTTGCTTCCTGCTTATGGTGCCTTTCAACAGAAGACACACTTGTTTGTTTATATGGTCAGCTGGTCCATTTTTCTAATCTGCAAGTAATTCTCCCAACATTCAGACAGCATTAATATTTTAAAATAACGTCAAGCTGCCTCGAGTAAGTATTCAGCTCGTCTTAGTTTGCAGCCCACAATGTGTGTGGCTTATCCATGGTGAATACTGACTTTGTTCTTGTATGACTCTTGGTGTTATTCACAAACCACATAGAGTGAGAAAGTCCTCTGCAAAACAAAAAATATTTCATTTTCTCCGCTTGCAGAGAATTTGGGGATCATTAAAAATAAAAAAATGGAGGAGGTGCAGTGTGGTAGTTTATGCTCACAATCTCAGCATGTGGGAGGTAAAAATGGGGATCAGCAGTTCCAACCCATCTTTGGTTACATAACAAGGTTGGGCCCAGACTGGACTACATATATGAGACCCTATCAAAAAATAATAAATTAAGCAAATGAACATCTAGAAAAGAGTTGGTGAAAAGGAAGGGAATAGTTTCGCATTTCATAAAAGATAAATTAGGCCTCTAGGTTTGGAAGATGATTCAGTGGTTAAGGCTATTTCTTCAAAAGCTAAAGGATCAGAACGCAGACCCCCAGATACCACATAAAAATGCCAGGTGGCATAAAAATAGCACTGGAAGGAATCCCAGAGCTAGCTAGAGCAGACCTGGTTACATGGTCTGGGCTTAAACAGATGTAGGTTCACAACAGTAAGGTAGAAGAGCAATCAAGGATGATTCCCAATATCACCCTTGGGCCTCCACAGGTATATACACACTCAAGGGCACTCCTGCACTTACATACGCCCACCCATGTGTGTCCACCCATATGCAAATGCTCACACGCACATACAGGAAGAAGAAAAAAAGGAGACCCAAGACCACCCAGAGGATGCACAGAAGCCAGGCCTGGCTAACTTGGGGTCATCTAATTTTTGATCTGTTGCCATCATTCTCCATCTCTTCCTGCAACTGTTACAAATTGCAACAGTCACAGAAACCAGCCTGCTACCAAACTACATATAGTAGCAACCTTGGTCCTCCCGCGCTCCCAACCCCTCCCCGGCCGGCCGTAAGCATCTAATTCTCTACTTACAGCCCAGCCACTAATGAAGGAACCCCTGACCACTGCGGAAACATCCTGGAAGAACCCCACCCCAGCGTGTTAGAAGGGTCTCTCCAAATCATGTTGGTGTTACATGTTTTCCTCGTCGGCCCCTCTTTCTTTCTCATGGATGAACATCGGAGACAGGAAAAGATGATGCTTTTCAAATGCGGATTCACTGTGTTTGGTGATTTTTTTTTAAATATTTATTATTATTATTATTATTATTATTTATTCAACTGTGTGCATATGTGTGTGTATGTGTGTGCGCGCGCGCGCGCGCGCGTGTGCGTGTGTGTGTGTGTGTGTGTGTAGAACCACGGACGAATACGCGAACCACCATGGACGCCTCCACCTCCTTCTGCCCCGGGATTCACAGGCTCCGCCCTACCAGGACCAGAAGCTCAGGCCGCCCCTGCTTCCGCCTGGCGTCTATACGTGGGATCTGGGATCCGAACTCAGGACCTTCCGCCTGTAAGGCGGAGGCTTAACCCCTGAGCCACCTCTCCAGCCCCTGTGTTTGGTGATTAAAGACCTAAACCCCACCAGGTCTTGTGGGTAAAGTCCACGAAGATCTTTCTGAGGTCTCACTTGCTGCGGTTTTGTTAACTGGTTCTTTGCTTTCAGAATCCACGCTGATTGACCCGAAAAGCTCACTGACACCAAGTAGAAAATTTATATATAGCAAGTAATAAAGCAATATTCTTTTTGAAAGTATAAATGGTTATTACAATTAAAATATTTTAAGACAGTTCTATAAAATATTTATTTTGCATGCACGCACGTGTGTGTGCGCGCGCGCGTGCGCGCGCATGTGTCTTACAGGGCATTGTGTGTCTCTGTGGAGGATCAAGGGTGACTTCAGGAATCATCCTGGATTGCTTCTACTTCTGTTTTTGCTTTGCTCTAGAATTTTCCAGGCTCTGCTCACCAGGGCCTGGCATGCAGTCTGAAGCCATTTCTGCCTGGCCCTTTTTTTACACGGGACTTGGGATCTGAACTCAGGACCTTTGGCTTGCAAGGCAGAGTCTTAACCCTGGAGTCTTCTCTCCAGCACACAATTAAGTGCTTAAACAAGAAAACATAGGCAGCTGTCGGGGATAAGACAAATCAAAACAGAAGGTAATGATTAATAAAAAACAAACATCAGCATCTGAAGGGCTCAGTACTTTCTTGTGTGATGAAGACCCTCAATAACAAATAAAGACAAGGTTTTACTTTAAGATAGGGCTTCTGAAAAGCCTTTTAAGGTGGCTCACTGGAATAAAAAGATATGAGAGCATACAACCTTTACAGAAAAATAAAAGGAAGAACAGAGCATGTTTCCCTCATAGGGCAATATAACCCTACTGTTACATTGTCTTTGCTTTGCTCAATGGGTTTTTATAAAACGGAGGAAATATGCAAAGCCATGAAGAAACGAAGTTACATTTCACTTGCTAATGAAATCTTCCTACCACGCAAGCAGATAGGCTGACAAAATTAATTATAGATGCCGGACAATCAAAGTTAATAGAGTGAAAGTTCCTTTAAAAAAAAAGAAAAAAACTAGAGAGTAAGAAAACATATCCAGGCAGGGAAACTTTATCTGTGGGAAGTCCAGCAGATAGCATCTCAACAATGTTTGCAAGAGAAACTTGTAGATAGAAGGTGCGTGAAGGTGAGATTCCCTCAACCAGGGTCAGCAAGTCCCAAGACCCACAGGGTGGGCCAGAGAGAGCAAGGCCTCCTGGGATGCTCTTCTGTGAGCCCAGACATCTGCCACCACTTATGACTAGGAAAGGGTTGTTCGGCTCCTAGCTTTGCTGGTTCTGGTCTATGCTCGGGTGGGTATCGCTGATGCTCTGGGTAGTGGGGTGAGGGATCGACACCCTGGGAGGCAGCACCTGGCTACCCAAAGCTGCTTACATCATACCAGAAACTAAAGCAGTCTCTTTCAAGGACGTTCCTACAATGACCAGAAGGACTTTCGCTAGACCCTACTTGTCTCAGTTCACCTGCATGTTGCTGATAAATGACCACCAAATGGCTTAAGGGAACAAGGGGTTTATTCACTTATGATAGTCCAGTTACAGTTCTTAGTCCATCTTGACGAGAGAGCTCACACCAACACCAGGGCGGAGGGAACTGCCCACACCATCTCCACGTAGCAACTGAGAGAGGGGCCATCCTAACTTGCCAGACCTCCATGTCTGGCCAAGTGTACAGAAGGATGCCCACTTTTTCAAACATTTCTCTCCATTTTATTCACCTGCCTGGGGAGTAGTCCCACCCACTATGGACCTGGCCTCCCTCTAAACTAGACAATCTCCTGCAGGTTTGCTCTGGGCTTAACTCAACCACCAGTTCTCTACAAATGTGCCCAGAGCTCAAACCCTCAACCATCAAGTTGACACCTGGATCTAACTATGAGATCACTTCTTCTAGGCAACCATGCTGGAAGCTCATTGTTTTTCCATTTTTTATGTGTATGTGGGGAAGTGTTGGGGGATGTTGTGTGAATATGTATGCGTGTGCAGGTGCCGGAGAATATGTGGTATGTGGAGGTCCAAGGTTGATATGGGAAATCATCCCTGATCACTCTTCCATCTTATTCTTTTGAACCTGAGTATGTAATCAAGGCTAGAGCTTGCCCATGGGGTTAGTCTGGCTAGCCAGCTTGTTCTAGGGATTCCCAGCCTCCTCTTTCCAGGGCTGCCACATGCACCCAGCATTTTGGGTGATACCTGGGCATCTGAACTGTGCTCCTTTTGCTTAAAGGATAAGTGTTTTAAACGCTCAACCATCTCCCTAGATCATATTTTATAACTGGTACAATTTAAGTGAGGTCAGAGGACTCAGGTAGAAAGACCAGCTCCAAACAGTTACTTTCCTGTCCCGAGCTTGCCAAAAGCCACTACCACGCACTAAGCCATCATATTTCCATCTCCTGCATTCCATCTCCATGGACTTAGGAGGACCTCTGACTAGAGCTTTCTTCATTGACGAGGAAGGAAGGTATTTGAAACTGTGCATGTCTCCCAAATGCCCATGGTGTTGAAGGCATCGTCCTCGGCGTGACACTTTTGAGAGGTGATAGAATCTAAGAGGTGTCGCTAACTCGTCTCTGGGCCCTTGGGAGCATGGCATTGAAAAAAACAGCAGTAGGGAGAGAGAGAGATGGATGAGGTAGTCACGTGCTTGCTTGCAGCCCCCAGGATCTGAATTCAACGCCAAGAAAAAGTTTAAAATAAAAAAAAGCCAGGTTTGATGGTGCATGCTTCTAAACCCAGCACCCAAGAGGCAAAACAGGAGGGTCCCCGGGACACACTGACCAGTCTAACTGGCCAATACTTAGCAAGGTCCAGTCGCTACGAGACCTTGTCTCTCAAACACTCTCAAACAAGGCACACAGTGCTTGAAAGAGGACATCAGAGGTTGTCCTCTGGTCTACACACAACACGCACACAGGTACATACACACACGGACACGCACATGCACACACATGCACATACACACATGCACATGCAGATATACACATACATGCACACATGTACATACATACATGTGTGCATGCATGCACATATGCATGCACATATACACTGCACACATGCACACAGACACACACACACACACACAGGAAGATCACAGTCTACTCTCTCATTCTCCAGCCATTAAGTGACAGGTTCTCTATACTGATTCTCCACCTATTAAATAGTTGGCCTATTTGTTCACAAGTCCTAGAGCATCAGACTCAACCAACCATGAATGGGGACCCCCCTAATTTCATCAATTGAGTATGTCCGACATCTGTCACAACCATGGCAAATTGATAAACACAAAACGGGGTCCTCCATGAAGCTTTATGATCTGACACCAGTTTTATGAGTCTTAGACAAAAAGACCCTTTTTAAGAGCTTCTTGTCAACTATAACAGCATATTCTTGCCTGTCTTGCTACTTTCTTTCCTTTTATATCTTTCTGCCCAGGAGGAAAAGGGGAGGGCGGGAAAGAGATACGGCTTGGTCCTAGATTGCAATTCCTCCTGGACAACTAGAGTTGGACCAGAAGGGCTTATATGTTCTGTCCCTACATGGTTCTTATTAATATTTATTCTAAGGGCTGGAGAGGTGGCTCAGGGGTTAAACCTCTTCCTTGCAGGCAGAAGGTCTTGAGTTCAGATCCTAGATCCCACGTATAGACGCCGGGCAGAAGCGGGGGCGGCCTGCGTTTCTGGTCCTGGTAGGGCGGAGCCTGTGGATGCTGGGGCAGTGTAAACAAGGAGGAGGTGGAGGCGGTCCATGGTGGTTCCCGAATTCGTCCATGGTTCTACACACACACACACACACACACACACACACACACACACGCACTCATGCATGCACGTACATACACACACACGCACAATTGAATAAATAAAAAATTTTTTAAATTTAATATTTATTCTAGCTCTGAGAAAATTATAGAAGATATGGAAGGGCTATCTAGACATTATCATATCCACTGGCTGTTCTGTAAAGTAAACTTTTATTATTATCTCCAATTTTTCCTGAGAAGACTGGAAGAGATTCAGGTGTCCCGTGATCACACAATATGAAGCAATTGTTACGAAGTTTGACCCTAAACTCCAAAGCCAGTGTACGAAATCAATCACTCAGCCTGGAAGCTATATCTATGAGATCTATGAGTTAGATACAGGTACCAACTTGAAAATGGAAAGCCGAGTTTTTGTGAACATCTGTAAAGAAATAGTAGATAAGGCGAGCCCCAAGAAGGCATGTGGGGAATAGACTATTTTGGGTGGAGTCCTCCCTGAGCAAGTGGACAGGACAGAGAAACCTGATGCACTACTTTGGCACTTTGGCATGTTGCATGCAGACATTCTGGCAAGACAGGAAGTGTGTCTCTGTACATCATTTCTGTTTCTGTGGATATGGTGCAGTCAGTTCCCCTCGCTCCTGATGTTGGTAGTGACCCTCCAGCCAAGCTTCTCCAGAAGCATAAGCAAGAATAAAATCCCTATTCCCCTAAATTGTTTATTAGGAATATGAACAGAAACTGGTACACTCTGAAAAGCAATCCACCAAGTCCAAGTATTCACTTTTAAAACAATCTGAAAAAAATGCAATGACTCTATAGCAAAAAGAAAAAAATCTGCTGATAATAAATGTCTTGAGAGTTGCGACCTATGCAAACATTTGCGTTTGGAACATATGCAAAATGCTTTTATGATATGTAGCCCCAATAAGTAATGAATGCAAAGCCAGTGCAGTGCAATTGAATCCCCCTGTCAGTAGCTCTGCCTTGTTCCTTGGGGGTTACAAAAACTTACCTTTTAGTGCCCCATTTTAGCAGTGCAAGTTTCATCTCTGCTACAAGAGAATCCATCACACTGGCCACTCATCAGCATTCCACGAGAGCGTTCTCAGAACAAGGATGGTTTCTGATCGGTCAACAACACTACTGTCAACCAAATGCATTCTGAGACCTTTTATCTCAAAAGCTGTGCAGAATCCAAGGTCATGGTGACCTCTTTTACGGCTTATTGCTCCCCCAATGTACTTAGCATGAATTTTCAAAGCCACAACTTATTCTGTGGACACAGCTTTCATTAGGATTGGCCTTGCCCAGCAGCCCCTCTGTTTCCTCCTTCAGGCTTTCTGCCTACGGAGACTCACTTAATAGCCAGTTCCCGTAAAATTAAAATAATAACTAAGAATATTGAGTAAAGTTCCAGAGTGAAGCTACTTGTCATTTGTCACTGAGGTGCTGCAGAAAGCCACTCTGATAGCAGGCGGCTGGGAAGCTTTGCAATACAAGGCACAAGCTCGGGTTACCTACAATGGGGAGACCTAGGAGATGCCAGGAGGAGCATCTGGGTTGATGTTGCCTCTGGGTCATTGGAACAAACATGTTGATGTGCATGTTCATATGTTAGAAGTAGCACACTTGCAAAATGAGTCTGTGGAATACTCCTCAAGGAGAGGCGCTGGGGTTCTAACGTTCTAGAAAGATCTGCTGGTATAGCCTGTGAACTCACCTCTTAGCTCACTTCTTGGGTAACTTTCATTCTAAGCAATAAGGTATATCCATCCGTCACTTCTGTTCACCAGTGCAATTCATATAATTCATTACAGCGTATCTGAAACTATTTTGGAAACACAAGTAGCCATGCAGTACAAAAATCATCCTCAACTCTCCCCGTAGTACTTGCCTACACTTTGGAGAGTGCTAGGTTAAATCAAAGGAAAAAGCCTGGATTAGTAGGCATGGTGCTTATTGTGCATAAGGACCTGAGTTCAGTCCCCAGAACCCATCAAAAAACATGCCAGGTATGGCAGAAGCACTTGAAATACCAGTGCTTAGAAGGAGGAGACTGGAGGATTGCTTGGGAGGACTGGCCAGCCAACCTAGTCAGATCAGCAAGTTCCAGGCACGTGAAAGAATAAACAAAGTAGACAGCACTGAAAAAAGATATTGATAACTGACCTCTGACCACACACACACACACACACACACACACACACACTCACACATACGTACACGTACGTACCCATAACTGCACATAACTGCAGTGCACACACAGACACATTTGCATACTCTCAAGAAAACAAAAAGGAAATAAAGCAAGAGCGAGGCCAGTCAGGGGACCCTCTAAAGAAGTCTCCTGCCCAATTCCAGGTATCATACTGTAGCAGCCAGCCAGGACTAAGTGGTTCCACACTGAGTTAGTAACTCCTTGGGGAGCAAACAAACAAACAAACAAACACATCCCTAGCAGATGGCAGGGAGTATTGCAGAGAAGGGCAGAGGAAGAAGACGGGCTGCACCGTCTTGTGAAGAACCAATTGGAACAATGGGAACGAGGGATTGAGAAGAAGCTGTTGCAAAGCACGGGGTGCCAGAGGCTTGACATAAGATGGTAGCACAGAAAAGAAGAGGGAAGAGATGGATGGGAAAGGAATTAGGAAAGGACCACTAGTCCTCTCTTAAACTTCTTATTTTGAGACTCAAATATTCCCTGCTGTCTATCACATTCATGAGTCATGAAGCCATTATTTTCATTAGGAAAGAAACGGGTTGGGGAACAGGAAGGGGGAGATTTCTATTCCAAGTGGAAAGTTAAGGTGTATTTTTAGCTACATTAAGCCAGCCTTCTGCCGCTCTGCACACTGATGTAATTCCGACATAAAACATAATCTATAATATTCCAGGGGAACAAATCCAATTCTTGGTCATATAAATTTTCATATAAGTCCATCACAATTCATCCCCAAGCATCTCCTTCTCCCTGAAAGCTGGAGCCACAGCAAGTGATCAAAAAGACAATTTTGAAATGGCTCTGGAATTCTGAGAGATGCTAAATCTAACCTGCCTGTGGTTGCAGGACCAATCCCCCAAACTTTAAATCAGATGGGGGAAAGCATTTTATGCTTTAAAAGATATATTCCTCAAAGTTTATCACGGCGTGTTAAAGTCAAATGTGAGTTATGACTGACCAAATCCAAAGCTGATGTCTCCCCTTGATTACCCTAGGTAGGCGAGAATAAGTATCTTCCGACCAACATATTTTTTTACCTCTTCATCTGCCTCTCGCTATTTACAATAGGGTGAAAAATAATAGCCAAGGAGTGACTTTGCGGGATTGGACGAAGTACGAGTCCCAACTGACGAGGCTTTAAATTGTAATCCAGGCAAGTCTCCCAGCCTGAAGACGCGTAGGGGAATCTGACTTCTCCATATCTCTGCAAGCCCTGTAGAAATCATCAGAGGCAATCTCTTTAATGAACCTTTTTAGCACCCGTACACTGGCTTAGAACCCTGCGTGTATATATTAGTGGTTGAGCCTACAATTTACATCTTTGTCCTGGCTGGAACTTTCTGACTGACTGACAGACAGGTGAAGAGGGTAACCCTATAAAACGCTGCAATAAGCAGGAGTCTTGTAAGGAGAACTTGTCAATGTGGAAAAGTCTTTTGGATTCTTCTGGTTAGAACTGCACATTATAAACACAGCAATTGTTGCTTCTTCAGGAGTCCTCTTAAGAATGAAGGGAGGTAGAGGAATAGAAGCTCTTCTTCCATTGCAAGTCACTCTGGAAAGGAAGGACTATGCTGCACATCTCTTAGAGGGGAGCGGAATGAAAGAAAGTATCTGATTCCAAGACTACCCTGCAAACTCACAGTCCCAAACACCCTCCCTTTCCAGACTCTGGGGTTTTGTTTAGCTATTAGGAAACTCTTGTTTTAAAATGTTCTGTTATAAAGTTAAACATGCAGAAGGAGAGGTTACCTATTAACTATACACTAGTAAATGAGAAGTCTGTGCTCAAGGCAGAGGTATGGGTGCAAATCCTGACACTACCAGTAACTAGGTAAGTGTCCTAGGATACTAAGTAAAACTCTCTGGGGTCCAGTGACCGAATGTGGTTAGTTTGACCCCTGGAAGACAGAAAAGGATAGAACTGAATAAGACTTAGTACAAGCGCTGATCTCTGTAACTTTCACTGGAATGCAGTGTTGGTACTACTTCCTGGTTCATCTATTTATAAGATCCACGTCTGCTTATACTTTTAGTTTTGCAACATCCCACTGCTTGTAAGTTTTCGGAGACTCATTCTCTATTCCACTCTTTGCATTACTACGAGCTACTCCTCCAGGAAATGGGAGCTTCTCATTCCTACATCCATCCTTTTCCTGAGAAATGTGGATACCTTCTCTAAAACAAAGTATTTGCCCCTTGCTACGGGCCAAGCACGGCATGAGCAGCCAGGAACACATCATCTCTTTGAATCACCTCCTCAACTTCTGAAGGGGACATTATGGTCCCCATCTGACCATGAGAGGAGATGAGATGTAGCAAATGTGAGAAACTCCCTAAACACCCAGCTACCACACTGGCTACCTGGGCTGCTGAGCTTCAGCCTGAGAGACTTAAGGACAGGCTTTTAACCACATTACTAAAGAGAAAAAGTATGTGCGTTGCGGTGTTGTGGTGAAGACAGGGAGATGGCTCAGTTGTAAAGCTAGCTTAAATTCCTGGAACCCACATGGTAGAAGCAGAGAACCTACATCCCAGAGTTTCACTTTGAATTCCCCAAGTGTGACCTGGGGACATGTACCTGCTATTTCTCTCTCTCTCTCTCTCTCTCTCTCTCTCTCTCTCTCTCTTTCTTCATATATATATAATTTTATTATATAATTATATAATTATAACACATATCAATTAAATACTAAATAAATAATATCACATTTAAGACAAGAGCACCATAACAAAAAAGCACTGTAGAGTGGCCATAGCTGAAGGTCAGGTAGTGGCATTTGGGGAACTGTAGAAAGGTTGAGCAGGCTGAGGCAGCTAGACATGAATTTATGAGGCAGATTTCCTTGGAAGCCTTCTACAACATCCCAGAGCTGGTAGCCAGAGGGACCACAGAGAGCTCACTCTGTTCCCCCTGCTTTACAGGGACAGAGAGGCTGTGTCAACTCCCACTCAGAAAATAACAAGTTGGTGAAACGTCGTTGGCAGCACAGAAGCGGTGGCCAAGGAAAGCGTCAGTTCCCAGGGTGGCAAGGGACAGCAGTGGGCACAGCTGTTAGACCCCCAGGCAGCTATCTGGGGGTACCCGAGTCATCCAAGTGCCACCTTGTGCCCTTCCTCACACACCATCTAAAGTGTCTGTGGGACTTGGGTGAGCCCCCGTAGCGCCCTAGGGAAGTAGAGTTCGTGTCCTAGAACAGGAGGAAATAGACAGGAATTCTTAGGAATCCCAAAAGGGCATCATTGGTACAACTGTAATTTTTGAGGATTAAGGTGTTTATTAGAGGAGAGAAAGAACAGAACTCATGGACCCCAGACATGGAGTGCCATGAGGGGCAGGAGCCCTGGAGAACTCACGGACTCCAGGCATGAATCCATGAGGCACATGGAGCTATTAAAGAACTCATGGGCTCCAAGACCTGGAATGCCATGAGGGGGCATGTGCCCCCGTGCACTGGTAATTTACACACAAGCATGTTGCTGTCTTTTAAGACTGCCAATCGCACAATAAATAGATAAATAAGCAGATAGATAGACAGACAGACAGACAGACAGACAGACAGACAGACAGATAGATAGATAGATAGATAGATAGATAAATAGATAGATAGATAGACAAATATAGTCAGGGGAAGAGAAAAGCCTACACGTCTCTTCTTTAACAGAGAGTCTGAGTGAATCAAGCTTAGAACTACGTTGATTATCATCAAAACTGGGCTGTGAATTCAGACAGTGGATAGTTAGAGAAAAAACAAGAAAACAAAATGGCTTTTGTGATGATCCTCCACAGCCATTGTTTATTCAAAACAGCAGGGACACTTGGGTGGTTCACATTTAGAAGCTTCTTGGGGACTCCCCTTCTGTCAAAAAAGGTCCAAGAAGTTTGGATTCCAGTTTTATTACTCACTACATCTCAGTTCACTTAAGCAAGTCTATCCCTTCCAACAATAGAGAAAACTTTGGACATAAAAATTCCATGACTGTGTACAGCCACTCTGGCGAGCCGTCTGGAGATTCTTAAAGAAATTAAAGATTGAAATGCCATATGACCCTGCTATTCCACTTTTGGGAATAACCCCCCATACAGCAGAGGTTCACCTCGATAGCACAAGCACGACCATGTTCATAGCAGCACTGTTTACAATAGCAAAGTCATGGAATCAGCCCAAATGTGCAACAGTTGACAAGTGGATAAGGAAATTGTGGTACATCTATACAATGGAGTACTACTTAGCCATCAAAAATGATGAATTACTGGAATTTGCCGGGAAATGGATGTCATTAGAAACAATTATATTAAGTGAAGTATCCCAGACCCAGAAAATTAAGCGCCGTATGAACTCCCTAATAGGTGGCTCCTAGTACCAAACCCACCCAGCCCACCTAGAGACAGTAATTCCAAGGATTATGAACAGGAGGGATGGGGTAGGAGGGCCACACCAGAAACAAGGAGAGAAGGGACCATGTTACAGCAGGGAAATAGGCCTCCACCAAGGACCCAAATAAGTAATGAGACATCTGATTAAGTTCACAGACTTTTGTTCCTGATCATTTACTACTGAGGGGGTGTGATCTCACCAGAAGAGGAGGGCATATAGTCTGGCAGATAAAAAGTAACCATTTTGCAAATGGGTGATAGACCCCTCCCTCACTGTGGTTTCCCACTTTTATTACATCTACCTTTGAATGTGCTTTTATCACAAAACTCTAACAGCTTTTTGTCTCTGGCCAGGGGGTAACATACAGTGCCCATCAGGATGGAGTGAAGGGCATTGCAGGAGCAGCAAAACTGCAAAAGAAAATCAACAAACCACAATCCAGAACTTCAGAGACTTTATATCAACCACCTAGAACTAGGCCAGCTTAGTCTCTCCCCATGCTGAAGCTCAGGGAAATTTGCGGAAGAGGGGGCAGTAAGAGTGTAAGAGCAAAAGGATGAGAGGAGCAATGATATGTAAGATACTCTATACTAGTTAGGGCTGAAGCAATCATAATTGGACTTTGCATGCCTTGCGCATTGTCCAACACACTGTTGACCTCACAAAGTCTAGCATCTGCTAAAGGCACCAAGATCCTTGGAGGCAAAGGATTGGCAGCCACAGCAGTGTTCCTATACCTAAGGGGAACACAGGAAAGGGTTCAGGGAAAGGCCACTGGGTCCTTGTAAGTCATCGGAGAGGAGGGCCCAGAGGAAAATCAGACATGCACAAGAAAGGACTCTCTGGGAATTGGGGCGGGAGGCACTGGGGGATGGGGAGGGAGGGGGGGGGGAAGGAGGAGCAGGGGGTACGGGGGGAGGAGGAGGGAGGGAGGGAACTGGTGTACCTAATAAGTTTGTATGAGCTGAAATAAAAAAAAAAATTCCATGACTGTGAAGAATAGCAATGGGATTTAAAACAAAAATGGATGATCGCACAACATTAAGGAGCTCAAAATTCAAATAAATCATCTAGCTCTTAGACTCAGCAAGATGATGCATCCCACACTGAAATAAAAACAAATTTCTGTTTCAGGTATGGGGACTGAGATGTGGAGAATTTAAATAAAAGGTGGATGTGGCACTACCGATTCAGGGAGGCCCTAGCTACGGACAAGCCTGTACATGTACAGACATACCCAGGACACCACGTCCCAACAGAGAACTATGCAGACAGAGGGATGGACAACCAGGGGGAAGCGGCCGTCTAACCTGCCCCTGCAATGGACACCTAGTGAACAGTTAAATGATTGATGGCTGTCCCCAAAGTGGAGGGATGGCAACACCTGATTGGACCCTGACCCTCTATAAGTCCAAACACTTCCTTAATAAATTTGAATCTGCAGTAAACTCGTTCACTGCCTGATGCTTCTCACCTGATTCCCGGGGTCTGGGTGGTGACCCCGCACCGGCTTGCCCCCTCACCTTGAGCTCCGCCGTTTCCCCCTCCTTTCTCCGACTGGCCTGGCAGGGATTTGACAACAGGTGGAGGCTGACTCCAGATGGGGTGTTGCCTGCAAACAAGAACCCCAGACAACCCAAGGGGTGAGCTATGCTCTCTGCTGTCCTGCGTGACTTTGGAAACATTCAGATATTTATGAATGGGGTGCAGCCTTCAGTGTACTGATAGGAAACTTTAATCGATAGCTTTCAGCTCCAGAGTTAGCAAGGCCCGATACTTATAAAGAAAAAAAAAAAGCAGAATGGACATTTCCAGGGAGAGCTGACGTCTGCATAAAGCTTCCATAACAATGGTGTCCCAAACCTTCTCATTATTTTGCCTGGAGTATGACATATGCCAAGAATTAAATTTAAATATGGCCCACTCTTTAGTTACAACAATCCAATTAAGGTTTTCTTTGGGGTATGATTTTTTTTTAACCATAGATGTATATATATGAATATACAAAGTTAAGAAAAATCATAATTTTAATAAATCTTCTGAGTCTATCTGTATTTTATGGTGCCCGACACTTAAGCTTAAGAGACTCTCTCTTTAAAAAAAAAAAAATCAAGTTCTTTTAACTGTGAAATTGACCAAGTCGTGTTAATAAGTTGAAAGGGACCCAGCAAAAGGGAAGGTCTCTGTGTGTTGAATTTCACCAGCTTTAAGTGAAAGTGTTTCTTCTGGAGTATGATAAGAGTCTGTCTCTGGAATCCACTGGTGCAGCGCGAAATGCTCAAGCGCTTTTGCGCTTGATGAGAAACAGGCCCCAGCATAAGATTTGCATATGCTAATTCTCCTTGGAGAAGATAGCTCTGCTTTAGAGAAAAGGCACAGCAAGTCTAGCCTACCATATGTTTTTCCCCTTTAACTTTATTTATTTATTTTTCTATTTTTTGACATTCCGAACACAATGACACTTTTGACATACGAACACAATGAATTTATGTCATTTCCACCCCTCTTGTCCTACTTCAGATTTTCTTCTTTCCGGCCGGTCTTCCTTTCTACTTTCACATCTTTTTCTGGAGGTGTGTGTGAGAGAACCACTGGGTGTCATCTGAGATGCCTGTGCTAGCAAGTGCCTGAGTACTTGCTGGGAGCACGGATGACCTTTCGGTGGGTAGATCGTTGGGGAAAATAGCTGCAAGTAGCTCCCTTTTCTCCAGACTGGCTTGAAGCTTCAACCGTCCATCAGGGAGGTGCGGAGGCTCTTAAGATGTTTCCCCTTCTGTGGTAAAATATTGATGGGCCGGATCTCACTCAGGTCTTGTGGAAGTAGACACAGCTTCAGCGAGTTCATGGGCTCAGTGTTCCTGTTGTGATCAGAAGACACTGTTGGTTAGTGTGCCTCCCCACCTCGGCCTCCTGCATTCTTACTCCCCTTTCAGGCTTCCCTCCTAGACCCTCGAACAGGGTGGGGGGGCTGGGGTGATTTTGATGTCCCCCATCTGATAATTCCAGAAGTGAAACCTGACACACCCATACCTCTCCTTCGCTCCAGTTTTCAATTCTTTTCCAGAACTTCTCCCAAAAGCTCATCACAGGTGGTTGTTACTCTGCAAGAATCTGCAACAAAACATCCCATGAGAGCCAAGACTTCAGCTTTCAATTTTGACCAACCCGACTATGTTCCTCTCTTCTACCTTTTTTAAGTGATCATATATGCAACTAATTGGCCACTGATCTTCAGGAATGGTGGGATACTAGTCTGAGAGACCAAAGACGACAAAAGGACAAAAATTTCTGCTTGAAACGCATTTGGCTGTGGAGATTTTAACAGAATCTTTCTAAATTGGCTAAAAAGGAAGACCCCCCTCCTTTAAGCAATGATGCTTTCAACATTGACAGCAGCATAGTAGTTCTAAGCAGACCTTTGTGAAAGAAACATTGTAAAATCAAGTGAGAGTATATCACTGATTTCAGAGTCAGTATGCATATGAAAGGCTCTGAGAAGTCCCGCAGGGATGGGAGCGGAGGGCCAGGAAGTGTGTATGTGAACTCGGCACTTCCCAAACACATATGTTAGCCATAGCACACTGTCTATTAATCTGGGCAAACATGTTTGGAACATTGGTTTCAGCATGTCTTTAAACTGCTGAAGCATCATGGATGGTGTGCTTTACTGGGATGATACATTCTTTCAGACAGTTACACAAGACAGTTTTCAGAGCAAACCAAATGACCCCAAACCCCATCTTTACAAGCACACTCCTCTTCCAATATGAGTCTGTACCAACATGGCGTATCCATCTGCTTCGGCTCCCGAGAAGTAAGAGCTGGGAAACTTTTCAACACTCCATCCAAAAGAAGACTGTGAATCTGCCACGAGGAAGGAGTGACATGCTCTCCCTTCACTCTGTCTTGTGATGTGTCTCTGTCCCGCCGTCCCTTAAATATGTGTCTTCCTCGCTCCGAATGCACCTGCTTATTCATGGGATTTGCTGGTACTGGTAAACATCAAGGCAGAGTCAATGACTTGGGGAAAGGAGTCTCCCATGCTACCGCCTCGAATAATTTAATCCCACATAGATCTTTCCTTCTGGATCAGGGTTTAAACACCTCAAGGATGCAGTCACTGGCTTTCAGAGACTATGCCCAAAAAATCCTGAAGTTTAGATATCAACAAATGCATTAAGTCAAAGGTTCTGTAGTATAAATTATCATTTTTCTCTGTCTAATAAATAGGGGAGGATTTTTTTTTCAAAGTAGAGAAGTCTCTGCCTCTGCCCTGCTTTTCAGGGCTGTTGGGAATATCTTGAAATCCCAGGATAAATCATTGCACACGAGCCACTGAGAAAAGTGGGCGCAACATCTGTTCTGGGAGCTGTGGAGTAGCTCCTTCCTCGTGCTCCTGAAAACTGAAAATAAAATCATCATGCATATTCATCATGTCTTCCTGCAAGCCACTTAAGTATCGGAAGCCTTGGTTTCCTCCTCCAGAATACAGTGATCGGTCACACTCACGCTTCAATTGTAGAAAAGACTAGAGGAAAGTCAGGTGTGGCACACCTTGCCTTAGGAGGCTGAGACAAGAAGGAAGGAAGCTCGGATCCAGCCTCTGCATTGCATCTTGCGCATAAGACTAGCCTGGGCTACAAAGCAAGATCTTGTTCTATAAATTAGAGGGAGAGAGAGAGAGAGAGATTGAACTCAATAAAGAAAAGTTTTCTTATTCTTTTGATAACCAGATATCACTCTTTAATCCAAGCTGGCCTCAAATTCAAAACTTTCTGCCTTGGTCTACCTTCTGCGGACCTTCTGTGGTCTTACCAGCACACCCTGCAGAAGAGTAAATCAAATTCAAAAGGCCAAGGCCAAGTCAAATGCCCACCTTTCTATAAGTTTCCAAGGGTTTTTGTTTAAATGTTCAGATTTCAGTTTTGATTTGCTTCCTTGCTTTGCCTTTGCATCATTAATAGATGGCAATGAGAGAGGAAAAAAACGTAATTAGCCATTTGTCCTTTGAAATTAGGACCCATACACTTGCTTGCTGAGAAACCAAAAGGCTTACAAAGAGAGAAAAAGATGAATCCGTTAACTATTAAGAGTTCGTACACAATGAACTTGCTTAGAGACAAGAGCTGAGCCCCAGTGCTCTAAATTAGCTAGAAATTTACATTCCTGAGAGCATTTCTGCCATCTCCATTACTAAGAACTGTGAGATTTATGTTTGAGTAAAATTGAACTAAATTAGGCTAAAGTCGCATTTGGGCAGAGGGGAGATGGTGCTCGCTATAAATTATCCCATGAGATTATTGAGAACAAGATGAAAATCCAAAAATGCTGTCTTCACCAGAGGGAAAAAACGGACTGAGCTCTGGAACTCCTGAGTGTCCTCCTCTGCCCAGCTCCAATCTGCACCTTTTCCATCCAAAGTCAAAGGCGAAGGCTCCTCATTCCAATTGCACCCCGAACGCTCTCCCCCATAAAATGCGCTTTACAGGCCAGCTGCAGAGCCGAGCCTTTGCTCCGGAGCCCACGGTTTCAAACAAACGACTGGGCAGACGCCAGAATCTAGATGGGCTCAGGAAGACTGTAAAACATTTGGTGCCGAGTGGAAAACGACGTCTGTGAGCCCTGCCAGACGTTTTCAGCTTTCTTGCACCTGTGCCAAGTGTTCTGCTGCTCCCCCCTCCCCATCATCCCCTCCCCACACATTCCTTGCCTTGGGAAGGTGGGGGCGGGGTGGGGGGAGATGAGCCAGCCTGCTGGAGGCATATGCCACAAAGATTGAAACCCACTCCCAGGCATCAGGCACGGATCTCCCACGTGGTCCCCTTTCTGTAGGTAAAACCTGGCCGACCTTGGGTGTGAATTCTGATGTGTGAACCTCCAGAACTTCATAGTGGACTCTCCCCAGACACCTCTTGAATCAATCCCTAGCACCCTAGAACCTCCTCCTTGGACTTTCAACTCACTCACCCCTGTCCATGGCTGACCCCCAAATTACCAATGATTTCAAGGGAATCTTTGCACGGTGACACAGTTTGGAACATGCAAAAAAAAAAAAAATGGATGGGGAAGAAAGTATACGTTTCTTCAAGGAAGAACACCCAAAATGTTTTCGGATGAAAGTGTGAAACTGTCTAAACATAGATGACACGATGCAGATCATGTGAAAGTCAATTTGAAATTAGCCTGGAATCATTTAAGACGGGTTCCCAAAGAAGGAGGTCTGGAGGAGACCCTTCCCCCACTCTACGCTTGGGGATCTTGTATGAACGGTCCTACAATGGAGTGTTCATTCCCATGTACTGTAGTCGCTCAAAGTCCTATGAGTGAGGAATCCTATTTTTCCAATCTGTAAATATGGGAATGGGGCGGGGGTGGGGGGGCAAAATTTTAAATACACTCCAGCAGTACTCCTAAGAAGGACTTGGACTTTCTCTTCTTTCTCTGAGCTCTCAAATTCTATTAGACTGTCCACACTATGTTCTAAGAGTTGTCCCCCTTCTGCTTTTGAGGCACGAAGGAAAAAAGGTGACAGTTAGAGACTTACCCCTTTGGCTTAACATTCATACCGGTGTTAAAACATCAATGTCCTCTCAAGACAAAATGTCTAGGTTCATCCGTCATGTCGCCTTTTCAATAGGGAGAAGAGTAGATCTTATTCTCCAAACGGAAGAGAGAAACAGGAGCAGTGTTGAGCCACTGGTTGTGGCAATTGGAACACAGCTATGCAGGTGCTGGTGGCCAGATGGAGTGGAGAAGATTCTCCAGAAGAGTAAACCAAGGACTGGGGAGATGGCTCAGTCAGTAAGGTGCTACGTTGCAAGCTTGAGGATCTGAGCCCAATGCCCCAGAGCCCCTGGTCAAAGGCAGCTGAGACTGTGAGTGTTTGTGATCCCAGCCGGTGTGAAGGCAGAGACAGGCAGTTCCGTCAGTCACCCAGCCTACCTGGCAAGTCCAGATCAGTGAGAGACCCTGTGTCAAAAACAAGGTTGGTGGCACCCGAGGATTGATTGACACCTGAGATTGTTCTCTGGCCACCATATGTACGGATGTAAACATATACAGGTGCTCTCGTGCACTGACACACACACACACACACACACACACACACACACACACACACCAGAGGGAAAATGTAAATTAAATCTTGTCACTTGGGTGCTTAGTATGTTCAGTGGTCACTTGTAGCCGTTGATGATTGAAGTTCTTATGAAGTCCTTAGGCCAGCAAAAAAACCCAACCTTCACCCAGGTGTCAACCATAGTGGGTGACCAGTGAGTCCCTCCAGACCTCGAGAGCTTCTCTCCAGCATGCACCTACAACTTTTATAGTTCTTCCATCTATTGCCTTAATTCACTACTGAGCTCTTGTCATAGTTAGGCACAGGTGTCGACTTGACTGTTGAGGGTTTGAGCTCTGGGCACATTTGTGGGGAATTAGTGGTTGGGTTAAACCCAGAGCAAACCTGCAGGAGATTGTCTGGCTGATGGGGAAGGCCCAGCCTATGGTGGGTAGAACTAGGCCTTGAACAGGTGAATAAAATACTGACACCTGGTTGAGGAAGGCAGCATCCTTCTGTACATTTGACCAGACATGCTGGTCTGGCAAGTACAGATTGTCCGTCTCTCTCAGCTGTTTTGTGGTGATGGTGCGGCCAGTTCCCTCAATCCTGGTATTGGTGCGTGCTCTCTCATCAAACTGGACTGAGAACTGTAACTGGAAAATCGTAAGAGAGAATAAACCCCTTGTTCCCTTAAGCTGGCTGAAGGTCATTTATCAGCAACCATGCAGGCAAACTGCTACAGCTCTCAAATACTGACCCTTTACCCCATGCCCTCCATTAAAAGCAGGGGCTTTTCATTTTCTGTGGGTCTAGTATTTTTCTTTGCATCCCTAGCCCGGAACTGAGTTATAACCCCACAACCCACATTGGGAATGGGAAGTCTGCTGCATGAAGCCTCTATTTCAGGAACCCGTCAGGTATGGCATTTCTGTAACCATTACAGTATGTGTGTACATTGTTTATGTGTGTGCATGTGCATCTGTGTCTGTATGTGCATATATATGTCTGTATGAATAAAAGTATATGTGTGTATGTATGTATATGTATGTGCATGTTTATGTGTATGCATGTGTATGTGTCTGTGTCTGTGTAGGCATGTGCATCTGTGTCTGTGCATGTACCTGTGTATGTGCCTCTGTGTGAAGGCACATACATGTGTGTGCGTGTATCTGTGTATGTGCATGCCTGCATGTACATGTGCATCCCTGCATGAGTGCGTGCGTGCGTGTGTGTGTGTGTGTGTGTGGTGTGTGTGTGTGTGTGTGTGTGTGTGTGTGTGTGTGTTGAAGCCTTTGCTTCTCAGGTAAGTTCTTATTGTCCCAGGAGTGATTAAGAGTCATTGTCCCGTGGTCGCATCCTAGATAGTCCGGGTGGGAAGCGCCTCCTCAGGGCACTGCAGGCTGCAAACTCAGGCGTTCACAGCCTCCTTCACGGAGCCCAGCCCTAGTTGTGAGACATCGCTCCCTTCACAACTCTGCGCATCTTCCTGGACTGCGGGACTCGCCGCCCATGGACAGAGGTGCATTAGTGGGAGATTTATGTTAATATCTCCGAGGTAGAAATCACGAGGCCGCTACATTCTCCGTGGGCCGAGATGAGCAGCGGGGTCCCTGCTTTAACAGGCTTTCCTGGAAGGGCCGTGCAGCTCAGAAATGCTGATTCGCCGGCATTTATAGATTCCAGGAAGAGGGCTATCTTAAGTGTCTCAGAGCCTCCAGCAGAAAATGATCTTAATATCCCCCCTCCCTCCACGCATCCCCAGTGGAAGAGAGGAGTAGAAAATATCCACGGGCTAGAGAATGGCTGGCATTAAAGAAAAGCCTGGAAAATTCTGAAGAGCCCCCGAAGACAACAGAAGCAGCATCCTTTGGGGGACCGGGTTGCTCCATACCCCAGCACCTGCGCCCAGGACGGCCCTGCCAGCACGGGCGATGGCCAACTGGTTCATCTTGCTAACTATAACGCTCGGCATATGGAGAGGGAGTGTTTATAGATATATACATACACCATACATTTTCACAGCGAGTACATATAGGGACCATCCAACTGTATATTTTGCAGACATACAAACACGCACATATATTGTCCATATGTTCGAACAATTTTTAAATGCTCCCATGAACAAATAAAGTTCTCCTTACAGGAAAAGTTTTCAGAGGCACTATGATGGACACTTTGGAGCAAGGGTTTGCGGGATGGATAGAGGTGGGACTGAGTTCCACTCTTACCCTTGCAATGACATGCCCTAGTTGTGGAGATGGGAATGACCTACTCTGCGGAATTGTGCCTGGAATGGCACTTAGCATATGACCGGGTCTAAGATAAATTTTCAGTAGCTACCAGTGACATCCATATCATGCACACCAGGTTGCGAACTATATATACGTTCCATCGGAGAACTTTAACAAGCGGTCAAACAGAATGACAGGGAATTACGCAGGGACCATCTAGAACCTTCCAGCAAGTCAGTGTCCCTCCTCTACTTCTTACCAAACCCTAGGTACACTCTGCCGTTGTCTGCGTTCACATTTCAAGGCTCCTTCCATTGGACTATGAACTTTAAGTCAAGAAAAGAAGATTTGCTTCATCTTGCTTTCCACTTCCGAGTCAGAAATGGGCTCCTGATAGGACCTCAATAAATACTGACTTTACAGATAGTTGCGATACCCTGGGTAAGCCCTTCCTGCAGAGGGAAGGATCAGAGCTGCTCAGGTCAGGTGTGGAGAAATGTAAACAGACAGGCAAAAATGCTCTCTTGAGTAGACATACACAGAGAGAAAGGAGCGTTAAAAGATGGATTTTCTTACACACTGTTTCCCTATGATATATAGATGGACATGATTCCCTCATCTTTCAAGATAACATAGGCTATGTGAGCTTCTCATCATTTTAGCCCCAACTCATTCATTTTTTTCATGCATAGATTCCCTCCTGACTGCATAGATTCCCTCTTCAGTTTAGCTCTTCAACTTGAGGCTCTTGGAGAAAAAGCCACGTGAAGACTTCCCAGCAGCATGATCATGGCATCCCCAGCCTTTGGTGGTCTTCATCTCCACAGGCTGGGACTGTAAATGTTAAGACTGTAGCAAGTCTTTCCTAACACGCAACTTAATTCCCATGAAGCTCAAAGTTATTATGGGGCTAGAGAGATTGCTCAGTGTACAAGCATTAGGACCAGAGTTCAGATCCCAATACCCACAGAACTTTCCAGATGTGATCCTATGCCTACTTGACTATAACCCCAGCACTCAGGAGGACAGACAGGGTTTCATGGTTTGTGGGCTTCCAGCATCTCTAAAACTGCTGGCTTCAGATTAAGCAAGATACTCAGCTTAGAAAGCAAATAAGAGGCCTAAGAGGCCCAGAGCAAAGAAAGCCAGTGACAGACATAATAGAAAGTCACCTAACACCCTCCTTGACCTCTCTCTGCAAGTGTGACCTAGAGACACATGTGCTTGTGCACCTCACAAATAAGCATACACACTCACACTCATATGCACACAAATACATAATTTTTAAAAGTTATCTTTTCATGGTATTAGATAAGCTTATAGCATATTTAATCAGCTCTGTATGCAGCAAGCACCACAGGCATAGACAGATTTGGAGACATGGTACTGTTAGTGTGGACATACAAGGAGAGGTGAATGGAGTAGTTTCATCATCACATGTAATCAGAATATGTTGCTGGAAGAAACAGAAAGCTACTGGTTGAGAAAGTTGTTGAACTTGAAAGTTTAGATACAACAGCTTTTGCCACATCGTCTTTGGAATAAATGTGAGACCATCTCCTGAGGGGTTAGAAAAAATAAAATTCCATTTTCTTCTATAAGACTACTTTTTGGATGGGAAGTAAAAAATCAATAGGGAAGACAGTCAATAAACCTATAGGTAGGAAGACAGTATATCAAACTATTCTGTAGGCAGCTGTTATTATACCCATAGAAGGAGAACTCACAGTGGAAACCTTTGGGTCTAAAGCTGGATGAGTGAAGGGAAATGCACATATTAGTGGGGTGGCCTGAAGAAGGGTAACTTGATACATCATGGAGGCCTGAGCCCCCGTAGGAGTATACAGGTCAGAGTGAACCCTGGGATCCAGAGAAGCACACAGGAGGAAGGGTAGGAGGAAGTGGGAGAGAATGGTGAAGGGAAGGGAGAAGATAGAGAGGAGGGGGGAGGGAGAGAAGCTAGGAGGAATACCCAATATCTTGTAAAAGTAGAAATATAAAAAATAAAAAGACTACTTTTTGCACATGACACGTCAAGGGAATTATGAACACCGGTAAGGTTTCATGTCCAAGTAATGATATCACATACCTGAGCCTATGTCACCCACACGAGCCACCTCTGCTTGTCCTCCCCCTCTAATGATTCTTCCTTGGCTGTGAGATGCTTTCACATGGTTTCAAGGGGAAGATAGTCTGTAATGGTAGAAATTGCCTACAGGAGACATTGACGTAGGCAGAGGCAGGAGGCATGTTCCAGTCACAGCAGCCAGGGAGAGCCACAGCAAACTGAGAAGAAGCAGGGTTAGACCACCAAGTCTCAAAGTTGCCCCCCGTGACGGGCCTTCCTTCAGCAAAGCTCCACCTTGCACAACATCAATTCCAACTAAGAATACAGGTAGCACATGAACCTATAGGGGGGGGCAGCTCATGAAGGATGGAAATGCTTGGGCCTATGGGGGGAGGGGCAGCTCACACTCCAACCAAGACAAGTGATTCCCGTGTAACCGAGACATGAAAGATTTCTTCCTGGCACATTTGCTAAGTGGCCTCTGCACACACCAAGTTCTGTCTAGTGGCCTTTTGTGCCTTTAAGCCTGCAAAGTGAAAACAACTGAGAAACCACAGTTTCCAACCTTACCTTCCTGACGGCCTATATTCTAACTTTCATAAATAAAACACATTGCAACATGAAGAAGGCAATGAATATGCTTTCCGCCCCATTTGTAAGTACTTTTTTGCTGCTGTTTCACTGAATGTGGTGAACTTGGCCTGAAGCGTGACTCTCCAAGGCAGAGGATACTGTAGACATCCTGCATCTAAGTCTCAGAGCAGAAATATCCCTGGATGCTGTATGAAGATGCTTTATGACTGTGAATGTCAAACATTGAATTGCAAAACTGGTCTATTATGGGTAAAGGTGTTGTCATGACTTCATGTAAACATGAATTGTCATGAAACCCCATTTTCAAAACTAGCTTTGCCCTGAGAGGACCCAATATTCAGCATTTTCTGCTTTGCGTACCTCCTTATATCATACCAATCCTTACAACTTTCAATAAAGTCAGCCAAGGTGCCCATGATATGATTGGAAATGTATTACCTAGCCTTCTGACAGAATCTAAAGAGACTGTAGAAAGAATGCAGGAAGGGAAAAGATAAATCTAAATCCTTGATGTTTTTTGTGAGTAGATATGTGATTGGCTCACACCACACACACACACACACACACACACACACACACACACACACACACACAAACACACACCCTTCTTTAAGGTGGACACTGTGAGTTGTCTACATAGACTGCCCCTTTTCTTTCTGTCCTGCTAAATCTCTGTTTCCATCATGTCTCTTGTCCCCTACACTGACCCACTGGGCTCAGGAAAAATCCGAGGAGGGAGAGTCTGGTAAATATAAGTCAATTTCTCTGGTGACACTGCTTGGTCCACTCCTGACCCAGTGACCAAAACCACATCCACCAACTGAAAGGAAGGACATGTATGCTAGGCTAGGGACAATAGCAGGCTGTCCATCTCATTGGGCTTGAGAAGGAAGTGAACCATATTCTGCTGTTGACAATCAGCTCGTGGTCAGGATTAAAGTGGCGTCATGTCTAGATCCACATCATTGGCACAGAAGAGATCCCCGATAAAGTTAAACTATTGTGTCAATCAAAAGCCAAATCTGCTCATCGCCTGACTTGTGTTAATTGAGATAAAAAAAAAAACTCCCTGTTCCTTAAGCCAATTGAATATCAGCTCTTATGATAAAAAAGAAAAACTACTGTTTTAAGTGTTCCTATTGATTTTAAGATGTATTTCAATTTAAAACACTAAATATATGTGGGGGGGAGGAGAGAAGTACTTACTAGAATTTGGAAAATAAGTTATAATACAAAAATGTGCTAGAGCTGGCTCAGTTCATGATTTTGAAATTAGACTGTCCACTTGGGATTTATGATCTGTAATTAGAAGTGGCCCCAGCTCATTGGCTACTCTTCATTGAGGGCAGTCTACAGATTCTTAAGCCTCATTGATATTAATTGAGTAGATAATTGAAAGGATAAAATGTTAACCTTTTCTGGATTTTTTTCATTTGTAGGCATAAGAATACAATGAAAGTAGAAACTATACAAAAGTCACGCTGCTAAAAAAAATTCTTAGACATCATAAAACACCTTTAGCTCACATAACTTTTTCCTATAATTAATGGCCATGCATCTAAATTTAATGTTACTAAATATCTTAACCATTTCTAGAATTTTCCATGACTTTATCATACATTTCTCTAACTCCTTTCTCCTGTGAAATCCTCACTCTAGGGTCTGGATTTCAGACACAAATGTTTCCTGCAGTTACTGACCCTCTTCTCTTTCTCTAACCACTAACAAGTTTACAATTTTAAAAGAAGCAGATACATGATTGCATGCATGCCTAGGAGTGGGTTTGTCTTCCTCTACATAGGTTTATAAACAAAAAGTGATAAATATGTGAGGTGGTTGATAATAAACATGATATCATTCCTCAGTATAGATGGGTAACCAGGCATCACACAGTACCCCAAAATATACACCATTATTATGCCAACTAAATACAAATTTTTAAAAAAGAATCGGACAAACTATGGATTATCCTCACACTGGAAATTATTATCTACCTATTTAAAAGCCAGAAAAGTTTTTATATAGATAGTTATAGATATATTTTTATATAGAATGATCTGCATGAAATACTATTCACTGAAAAAATGCAAAAGAACATGGATTTATAAATGTGTTTGTAACAGTACAGAATATACTATGTAGACATATAGATATGTACACTTACATAATCATGTAATTCTACCTTTGGGTAATAAAGAAAGTATATCTAGGGAAAAGAAGAAAGAGGAAATGATCACTTTCCACCACACATCCCAACAAACTCTCTGGTGAACGGGTGCTGGGCTTATAGTTCACAGCTAACATAGATCCATAGAATCCGTCAATGATACAATATTTAGTCTCAGCCGTTCGTTACCTGGGAGATAAGTGAGAAAACAGGCAAGAGCAGGCGCTTCCCCAAAACACTGACCAGTTAGTTAGTCAATGGGAAAAAGAATGTCACTCACCCCAATAACAATAACTTGACCCCCATAATGGAATCTTCTTCATGGGAAATTTTGATGTGATTGTTAATCAGCGAAGTTAACACTCCCCACACACAACAAATAAAGAAATATGGCATTTAGTCTTGTACAAGTGATAATATCTTTAGAGTATTTCTTTATAAATTAAGTGCATGAAATTGCTTCTTATACTGAAAGGTAAGAATGTATTGCCTTGTGGAGATACATTCTGAAGATTAGGACTGCTAATCTTCAAGAAGTCAAATTAATCTAGCTCATATAATTAATAAGAGAGTAATAAGAGATGCTATGTAAAATATTATGATATATTCTTTCATAACTTTAATTTTATTATTACTATTATTGTATGCATATATCTGCATCTGGGTAAATGACATAGATGTGAGTGTGGATACACACATTCCACCATGCACATACGGCAATCAGAAAAAAACTTTCAGGAGCTGGTTCTCTCCTTCCACCTGTCAGGCTCCAGGAGTTGAACTCAGGTCTCAGGCACGCTCAGCAAGCCTCTTTACCCACAAAGCCATCTAGTTGGTCGTAAGATACATTTTCTATTTGGACATTCTGGTACACAATCAGTGTACATAATAGACAATTTGGAGGAGGAAATATTCTTTGAAAGCTCTTTCAAAGAATTATTGGGTTTGAGCATTCTTTCAAAAATCATTTGATTTGAGCATGCATAAATTCCATTTATTAAAGAACAAAAAATGGCAATTTAGGTTAATATACAGTCTGAGAGGTGTTTTAATGTTTATAAAATACATTTGTTAGTTGGAATAGATTTGGTTTTCTAAAGTAGTGGGAAATAATGAACAAATTTCCTATCATTTTGCAAACATCCAAAAAAATTTTAAATAGATTTTGGAAAGCCTTCAGTAACAGTAGACAGTCAGTAAAAGTTTTAAATAAACTAAACGGATTGATATAATTCCACTGTCAGGCTTTAAAAAAAGAGAGAGAGAATATTTTGCAGGTAATTACTGCTGAATAGTAAATAATTGAAGAACTGAGCTTGGACTGCAATCTAGTTAGCTTTCCACACATTGGTACAGTGGGGTAATAACATTTGCATCAGGGCAAATTTAGACAGTATGTGTTTATTCAAGAGGAAAATTACAGGAGACTGCTAGTGGTTAAGTGTGTGGGCAATACTGCCCACACTCTCCAAGGCTCTGCACAGCACTGGGTCCTCTAGTGTGGATGCCTACAACACCCTCAGTAGGACAGCACCAGCATCCGTATCCTATGAGACAAACCAAACTCCAAGTAGAAACTTCTAGAAAATAGGAGCTAGAGGCCTATTTTCTCTGCTGCATTGCAGGAGCAGCAAAACGGCAAAAGAAAATCAACAAACCATAATCCAGAACTTCAGAGACTCTATATCAACCACCTAGAACTAGGCCAGCCTAATCTCTCCCCATCCTCAAGCTCAGGGAAATTTACGGAAGAGGAGGCGGAAAGATTATAAGAGCACAAGGATGGGAGGAGCAATGATATGCAAGATACTCCACTCAAGTTAGGGCCGAAGCAATCATAATTGGACTTTGCATGCCCTGCGCAATGTCCAACACACTATTGACCTCACAAAGTCTAGCATCTGCTAAAGGCACCAAGATCCTTGGAGGCAAGGGATTGACAGCCACAGTAGTGTTCCTATGCTTAAGGGGAACACAGGAAAGGGTTCAGGGAAATGCCACTGGGTCCTTGTACGTCATCGGAGAGGAGGACCCAGAGGAGAGTCTGGCATGTACATTAAAGGATTCTCCGGGGATTGGAGGGGGAGGCACTGAGGGATGGGGAGGGAGGGGTGAGGGGAGGGGAAGCAGGGGGGTCCGGGGGAGGAGGAGGGAGGGAGGGAACTGGTGTACCTATTAAGTTTGTATGAGCGGAAATAATAATAAAAAATGTTAAATAAATAAATAAATAAAATGTGAGTTGTCCCCTAAAAAAAGAAAAAGAAAATAGGAGCTACACTAAAAAAAAAATATAATGGCTATAAAAACTGGCATTTGACCTGAACCAAGGTTTGTTACATATAAGGAGATTAAATAACTACTGAGACAAATGTATATCCATCTTTCATACCCATATTTTTCTTTGTTCACTTGTTTGTGAAGGATTCTACGTAGCCCTAGTTGGTTTAAACTTGCAATGCTACATAAACTAATTTCAAACCCATGATTCTCCTGCCTCAGTCCCCTGAATGCTGGGGATACAGTATGAACTGCCACATCTGCTCCAACCTTCTTTTATAAATGAAGAGTTTGGGTCAGGGAAATGGTTAGGGCTAAAGAGTTTACCTTACAAGCAAAAGATCTTAAGTTCAAATCTCCAGATCCCATGTGAAAATGTCCAGTGGAGATGGCAGTGGCCTATGACTCTGACCCGGGGAAGGCAGAGCCTGGGAAACCCCAGAGTGAAGCAATAAGGTGAAGAGCAAGCCAGGATGGTTCCTGCTGCTACCTTTGGACTTCCACAGGCACACACCTGTATGTGTCTTTTGGTATACACATACACACAGGCAAACAAGTAAATACATGCAAAGAAAAAAGAACTCAGATTCAGTTCAGCACTGCATGTTTGCCCAACTCAGGGGATGAGTTGCCCGGGCTGCCTTTTGGCTATGCTGGACTATGAGAAACAGTTCTGTCCACAGAACTCCCGAGAAAGGGTGATTATCTTTCTAGAAGCACCTTCCTAAAGGCACGTGCCCTTGACCTTTCCTAGCCACCTTCATGGTGTTCTTTTACCTATAGACAAGATCCACCTCTACCCCAACCTTGGCCTGATATCTTCCAAGCAACTTACTGTGAGTAAGTACAATATCTCTTCGAGTAACAGAAAAGTCAGCACCATGCTCATAACCAAGCCAGCGTAATGAACTTTTTACCCCTTTAAATAACACCAGAGAGCTGGCCCTAGTCATTTCTTAATGGCATGGAATTTCCAAGACTTGAAAGTGAAGCTTTGTTTTCGCTTTCTCGTGGATGCAGGTGGGACCATAAACTCTTTCTAGCATGACTCAGAGAACAACCCCACGGCCAACAAGAGACCATCACCTCAAAATTTTTTTTAAAAAATCTGAAAAAGACCCTTAATGAAAAAAAGTAACAACTTATGGGTAAAATGTGTTTGGGTTCCAATTACTAACTAGCCTTTAAGGAATTTAAAAATATTTTACCTGGCCTGTGGTTACCTATGGAATAAAGGGGGAAAGATGTTTAAAAAAGAAAGAAAGAAAGAAACTTAATAGTGTAATACAGAGTTCTCTGTAAGAGTCGTGTTATTCAAAATGGGTCTGATCAACTGCCTTCATTCATTATTACTGGTCTGCAACATCTTGGTGTCTCGTATCAAGTATCTTTCCAGAGACAAAGATGGCAGAGTCACTAATGGTACCAGCCCTATTACCACCTCTGCAGCCTTCAAACATAGACCCCTGTCTCTCGAAGCTTCCGTGACTTAATTCTGGATCTCTGGTTACCAAGCATATCAGGTGCCTATCTGTGACCTGAGACATAGGCTAGAGGTTCACTCACCTCTGGATAGCCAGTCGTTCTTGTTTTGATCGTTGTAGGATTATGACCTTGCTCTTGGAAAAAGGTAGAAAATTTTAAAGAAAAACTAAGTAAACTCCAACATCTACCACTGAGGTTCCTTATAAGTATATAATATCACTTAATGCCCTTTATTAAAGATAACTCATCTCATGCATAATTAAAAGCAGTAGCCAAATACCTCTAAAAGTCCATGTCCTTTAAATTATATCAATGTCTGGTGTGTGTGTGTGTGTGTGTGTGTGTGTGTGTGTGTGTGTGTGTATGCTTTTTTAAAATCATTTCAGGCAAAAGTACACTTGGATTTTCCATTTTCTGCTGTGCTCATTTTGAAAATGTATTTTATTTGTAGCATTATATGAAAAAGACTTATCAGTGGGTTTGATATGACTGAAACTTTTTTTTTGACATATATAGTCACACAGGAGACAGAGACAGCCGTGAGGTGACCTTCATGGGTTTTCTAGACATAATTGTTAGGCACTTTCAGATTTCCCGGTGATGAGTTTCCACACTTGTGAAAAGCACAAAGTAATCTATCTTTGCCAGTTGAATTACAAATTTCTTGTGAAAATTGTCTAGGCAGAATAGAATTCTTAATTGTGAGAAATAGAGAATACAGAAAAACTAACATGGAAAAAAATGATTCAAAAAATGTTTAAAAGAAAAAAATCTATATTCTGGACAGCAGGAAAGCAGTCAGTTATTTCTGGAACTTTCACTGCATAAAAATATCACAGAGCCAAATTCTGCCCTCCGATGATTTGTCTTAAAGTTATTTGAGTCCATATGTTTCTGGAAGCTCAATTTGTTTCTTTGCATTTCAAGGGCTAATCCAGCAGCTATTACACAGGCAGAATCTCCATGAAATTAAATTTGTATGTGTGTAAGAACAGTGTATTTGAATATTTCCTGAAGCAAAATGTGGTCAAAGACTGTGGAGAATTAGGGTTAGCGGAAAATAAATTACAGACCACCAAAACATCTCTGCATTTGCTAATTTTTTCCCCCTCAGAATTCTCTTTCCATTTGGAATGCACAAGGACTTTTGAGAGGCCAGAATATGTACCTTGAGAATTTTTATTTATTTATGTCTGTAAAAAGCAAAATTCATTCTGAGAAGCCAGAAAAATAATATCTAGAGAATTTTTATTTATTTCTGTCTGAAAAAAAAGTCAACAGTACATTTCATAATTTCCTTTTGGAAAAAAAGACCTCTCTTTCAGAGTAAAATACCAGTTTCTTCATAGAGCGCCATGAAATACAGAGAAAGGGAAAACAGGAGAGCCAAGGATTCTGCTTAAAAAATGTTATGCTTAAAGACTGGTTGCCAATTTAATACCATATGGCCATTAATTGTGTGGAATAAAGTAAAATATTATGTGCTTTTTCTGTATAATTAATGAATCTTCAATTGAAGAATTTCAAAGAGACAGAAAATTATTCTGCCAGATTCCAGACGTTCAGGAACTTCTATGTAATATCACAAATCTTCTTTAAAAGTTTCTGAACGCTTGTCATTTTTCCTGTAAAGCTACATTCATCTTGGAATCAAAAGTACCTGTTTCATTTTTCAGATAATAAGTGAAAAAAAAAGAGAAGAAAGAAAAACCTTTCCTACAGCTGCACAAAATATGTCTATCGTCATTAGATCCATTTCTCAATTAAATTCAAGTTTCTCTGTCCAAAAGGCATAAATCTGGGTATTGATTTAACTATAAAATCGTGAACCTCCCGGTAGTCTTCTAAAACCATTTTACTTGGATGAGCACATAAGCTTTTAAAATATCAAGTTATTCCAGTATTTAATACACATAACTGCTTCCAGAGAGCTGAAGGAAGTGAGACACAGCTGTCTGTTCCATTTGAAGAACTACAACTTCGACCGCTAGCCAGTGCCTTACTACTTACTGGTCTTTCTTTTTTCCCCAAGCGTTTGTTTCTATTTTATTCAGCACGACTTTGATACCTTCTGAACATGAACTATATCGCCAGCAGCCAAAATCAATAACCTATCTAATCAAGGCCCTATAAACTAACAACAGACCCTTGGTGCTCTGTTCCTATAAAACGTAGTTCATTCTAAGTCTTTCCTTCCAAAACACTCTAACTCTAAATTTATTATCCTCTCCTGACGAGGTTAGAGCATTGTCTACCTAGAGTTCTAGAAAGACTGTTTTGGGGAGCAAATCAATTACCTCTCACAAAGAAAAAAGGGAACCCTCTCTGAGCCTTCCTTGTAATCTTTTCATTTAGTTTCAATTTTCTTTTGAAAGCAGGGCATCTTCGCCACAAAGCATTCGGGTAGCAACCAGCGACTTCCCGTCAAATAAAAGTCATGAGTAAATATTTCATACACATGTCTCCAGTGTGAGCTGCACAATATGAAAAGGAGATGCTAAAGAAATATTTCCCTAAATCATACCAAATAAGAAATAACAAACATTTCCCTCAATTTGTGATGTTTTCAAGTGTTAGCCACGAATTCTCCTTGCATAAATCATCATATGTTTCTTTGATATCCAGAAAGCAGTGGATGAATAGCCTTCAGTCAATGACTTCATAGTGCATTTGATACTTATGTTTATTTTAAGCTTGTTCAAATGATATTTTCCATCTTAAAACTGAGAAAGATTTTTTGCCTTGAAAGATTATTCATAGGTAGCAATATAAGCAAAATCCAACTTTATCCAAATTTTCTTTTTTTCTCTCTCTCTCCCAGAGCTGTGATATCAAACACATGTGTGCAAAGCCGCTTTCCATGAGAAGGATTTTCCTTGTATATTTAAATTGTCTTATGGGTCTTTCTGCCCAAATAAATACTTATCTCTTTCTAGAGAGTAGCCAAGAGGTCTTACCTTCTTTCCGCAGTGCTTCTATTAATAACATAGTCAGTGTCAAACACACAGCTGTATAATTGCATGAAAAAAGTAGCCAACAGCAAACAGCTGGAGAACTCAAATCAGGTATGTATATATGAATCAAATACAAGCCAAGATCTGCTTAAGGGTAGTTCAAGGAATTAGCTCCAACATAATACACAAGAGATGCTTTGCAAGAAAATGATGGGGTGAGTGGCAAGAAACCTCTCTCCGCTGAAAACTCTCGCCGAAGCCCGATGTTCGAGAAGCAGTGAGTATTGACGGGCAAGCAAGCATTAGCGGGATGTGGGCGCCCACTGAAGAGTCTGGCAGTAATCTGCACTCATGGATCTCACTGGCTTGGGGTCTTTGAGGATCTACTGTGTTTCCAAGACGTAATCTCCTCTGTTGCTTTGTTGCTTGCTCCCAACCATTCTCAGTGTGGGGCCGGGGCACATGCCCGCTGCATGCTCACTAGGATGAGAACCTTAGGTGGTTTTGGACCTTCTTAGAGGTGTAGCTTCTACAACTGCTTCTGTCTAAAAGGCACCTGCTGTTACTGACCCAGGTCCATAGGCTAGGACTTGTTTTGTAATAGATGGTTCCTGGTACCTAAACTCTCTTGTGGTCCAGCCATACACCTTTATTCCAGACAGGAGCTGGAGAAAAGAGGGAACCTCTGGCCAGGTGTTCTTTTGTCTGTATGATGACTGAACCTTGATCTTAAACTTGTCTCATCTAATTCATGCACAAACCTAGATCCCCAAAGGGCAACAGGGAAGGCTTAGTTCAGAATACATGCATCTTTCACAGAGCACTTCTTCATGAAGCACATCTTGGACCAGGGAGATAACACTTCATATCTCAGTCCTTAGAAGTGCTTCTGAGATTGGTGGTCTTGTTTCTGTGGCGGTCGCTACCCAAGATTCCAGACCATAGTTACCCTTCACATCCAGATGGAATTCAGAACATATCCTTCAGTGATGCTCTGCAAGGGATCCTTCAAATTCAGCAATAAAGATGACATCGGTCCATCTGTGATGACCACAGGCTTCTTCCCACAGCAGTGCATGCTAGCCAGGGTGGCCCCTTTCCATGAAAGATTTAGCAGCTCCAGTGACAGGACACAATCCATTCCCAGGTTCACCAGGGTCTTTGTGACCCCAATACTCCCCACACTGGCAAGAAAGGAAGTATTCAGTTAACCAAACAATCTGGAAAGTCATATCTCCATGTTGAAAAAATAATTAGGCTAAAGGAGACTGGGGCCCCTTTTTTTCTCTATCTCCCAGTCACTAGGATTCAACACCCTATGCTGGTGCCAAATGCTGTGAAGAGACCAAATTGCTGCATTTCGAAGGTGAATTTCAGTGTGATTATTATGCATTTGTTTCTTTGTTTTGCATTTATAGTATTTCACCAGAAAGACATTTATTACAAATCATATAGTACTGTTCATTGTTTAAACACAAGAATTACTGACAATGCGTACTCTATATGTGAGCACATTACCCTATTGCAAATAGCAAATCATTTGTTTCTCTATTTGTTAGCCAAGAAGAGTTTACAGACATGCAAAACTGTACTGTCCTTAAGTAGCCACTAGCTGGAGGTGACTACAGAGTTTCTTAAAATGAAACTAATCCCAACTGTGATATATATTTTAGACACCTAGTTTCAAAGACTAATAGTAAAAAAGGCTTATACTGATCACATTTAAAATTTATAATATATTTTATATATTATGGATTAAATAAAGTATATTGTTAAAATGAATTGTCCCCCTTTTATTTTTTAATATAACTACTGGAAAGTTTTTACATTGTACTTGGAGCTCATATTAGAGGTTGACCTTTTATTGAGCAGCACTGATGAAGAAGATAAAAGAAGTTCAGAAATTAACCCAAAAGAATTGCAGCCATTGGGGTAAGAGGGCCAAACCAGAAACAAGGAGAGAGGGGACCATGTTACAGCAGAGAAAATAGGCCTCCATCAAGGTCTGCAAGTAAGTAATGAGAAACCTGGTTTAGTTCACAGACGTTCTTTCCTGATCTCACCAGAAGGGGAGGGCATATAGTCTAGCAGATAAAAAGTAATCATTTTGCAAATGGGTGATGGACCCCTTCCTCACTGAGGTTTCCTACTCTTATTACATCTACCCTTGAATGTGCTATTATAACAAGACTCCAGTTTAACAGCTTTTTGTCTCTGGCCAGGGGGTGACATACAGTGCCCAGCAGAATGGAGTGAAGGGCATTGCAGGAGCAGCAAAACTGCAAAAGAAAATCAACAAACCACAATCCAGAACTTCAGAGACTCTATATCAATCACATAGAACTAGGCCAGCCTAATCTCTCCCCATCCTGGAGCTCAGGGACATTTGCGGAAGAGGGGGCGGTAAGATTGTAAGAGCAAAAGGATGGGAGGAGCAACGATTTGCAAGATTCTCAACAATAGTTGGGGCCAAAGCAATCATAATGGGACTTTGCATGCCCTGCGCAATGTCCAGCGCACTGTTGCCCTCATAAAGTCTAGCATCTGTTAAGGGCACCGAGACCCCTGGAGGCAAGGGATTGACAGCCATAGTAGTGCTCCTATGCTTAAGGGGAACAAGAGAAAGGGCTTACGGAAATGCCACTGGGTCCTTATATGTCATCGGAGAGGAGGACCCAGTGGAGAGTTAGGCGTACACAATAAAGGACTCTCTGGGAATTGGGGGGGAGGCACTGGGGGATGGGGAGGGAGAGGAGGGGGAGGAGGGGGGAGGGAGGGAAGTGGTAAAAAAATTTTAAAATGTATAATTAAATTTTTAATAAATAATAAATAAATAAATAAATAAATGTAAAAAAAAAAAAAAAGAATTGCAGCCACAATGACTTCCAGCTACACCATTTGCAATATTCTTTTTCCTGAAGGAAAAGGAAATCGACTGAGATGCTTAGTGAACTAACCATGGACCTCAGTGATCTGGAATGTTTTATGTTTCATTCTAGATGAGTATGGTTATGCTTAAGCCTCATCTCCGGGCAGCTGTTTGGGGGCATTGTCAGAGATGGGTGAGCTGAGAGGAAAGGACCCTTCTGTCAGAGTGGGCAGAACTTCCCAGCAGGTAGAGCAGACAGAAAAAGGCCCAAGAGAGAAGCAACATGGCTTCCCTATCTGCTTTTATGTCTTGCTGGCACAGGTGTCTGCTTCTGCTGCTGCTGCTCATATGGGAACTTCAGACTTCAGCTCTTTCAGCACCTCCAATGTGACAGAAAATCTGTAACTCTTCAGGGACCTCCCAGACCTTCAGCCCCAGCTGTGTGAACTGAACATCTACTGGGTTTTCTGTCTATTGAGCACACAGAAACTATCACTCTCTCTCTCTCTTTTTCTTTCTCTCTCTCTCTCTCTCTCTCTCTGTGTGTGTGTATGTGTGTGTGTGTGTGTGTGTGTTTAATCAGTCCACTTCCTCCAGAGAAAACTGTCTGGTGCAGTGAGCATTGTGATATCAAAAGCAAATAACTGGAGCCAACTTTGACTTAGAAAGCATGGAGTCTGTATTGGTCCTCATGAGAACACTGCACATTGAATTTGGAAGCCTATCCATTACGTCAGCTCTAAGGAGAGTGAGAAATTGAGAGAACAAGAACTTTAAACATATAGACAGGGACGCATCAAATACTGTCATGTCAGAGGAATTTCTGACCCTGAAGTGGCCATACGGACTTCTCTTTATGGAGTTTCTGAAGGACAACATCACCCTGCCTGCCTAGTCCCTTCAAACAACTATAACAAGACATCACATGCCGTGTGGCTGCTATACAATGAAATTTAATGTTCATATTCCTGGAAGTTCTTCTCAACAGGAAATTTTGAATAGAAACTAAAATAGCCACAACAATGGAAATCTACGTGAACTTTGCTTTGATCCACACACCCTTCTAAGAACTTTGCAGGTGTTAATGCACGGAATCCTCTGTGGTAAAGTCTATCATGATACAGTTTTAGAGATCTGGAAATGGAGTCCATCCATCTTGCTCAAGGCGAGAGTGAGATTGTAAGAGAAACTGACTCTAGGGCTTGTACATACAACACTGTCTGCCTAGTCTTAATTCTAGAAGCATCTATACGCAGATGTAAATGTGGGAGGTGATGGTCCCACATGGTGGATGTTGCCCCACTCTATGCACCACCTTAAGAAAGTTAGAGCCTTCTTCAGAACCAGATGACCTTCGAATGCTCTGGTCAGAAATCTTATAAGCCACAGGTTCATAAAACCCTCCTCAGCAAGTCTCCCAAAAGTTTTTGGACGTGGCAAAGAAGGTTTACATCTTGAAAACTTCAACAGTTCTCTGGCTTGACCCCTTTGGATGATAGCTACCATGAAACGAGTATAATCTCCCCAGCTCTGAGCTAGGAGCTCTATGCATATTAACTCATGTGGAGATAAGTATTATTACCTTTATTATGTAGCTGAAGACAATGTAGCTCAGAAAAATGAGGCAATTGTCTCAAAATGATCCTGCTGGTCAGATGCAGAGCTGCAAGATGAGCTTTTGTCTGTCTGTGTCAGATCTCACATCCTTGCTCCTTATTTCCCCTCAGATGATAATGCAGGCATTAGTCATAATTAAAAATTAGCTTTCATGAGTAAAATCAGCACAGATACAGCCAAGCTGATGGACCCCAGCCTCCACTCATCGACCACTTTATGTTAAGGAGCTAATTTGGGCAGTTACCCATCCCCACACACACCCAGAAATCCTCCTTAAAATTTAAGGAGTCAGAGTTTATGGAGTATAGTCGAATTACTTTGAAAACTTGCATATTTTCACTTGTAACCATGGGAGCTACTCAAAAGTATATCTAGTATTTTATACCTTAGGAAAGTTTGAGGCAAAATTTTCACAGATTTCTCCAAGAAACAATCTCTTAACCTCCATAAAACTCAAGGGCTGATACTTCACAGACACTGGTCTTGCTTCTTTTCATACTTAACTATCACTCCCACGGCAACCCCTGCTATAGACCCCAGTGTACCTTGACACCACCACTCGGTTCCACCTTCCCAGGGTTCCCTTTTCCTTGTGGTTCATTCTCCTTTGCTCCCAAGTGTCAGCTCAGTGAGAAAGAAGATCAATTTGACTCTGATCTAGCCACCCCATCTTCCAAAGTAAGGCTCACATGTAATTTCCATGACAATCCCAGCCTAAGTGAAGGGAAAAAGAAGCTATACCAGAACAGAAATTTCATATACAATGCAACTAAGCTAATGCTAATTTTATGTAGATTATTCAAAATTAAGACACATATTACAATTCCCAATGCAATCACTAAGGTAATGAAAAAAATCACATAAAACTTAAAAAGAAAAGCAACTTGAGTTGGGACATTTAAAAACATACCAATATACCACACATAAAAGAAGGTCATAATGGTGCTCACTTTGGCAGCACTATACTAAAAGTAGAACAAAACAGAGAAACAGAGAAGATTAGCATGGCCCCTGCACTAGAATGACATGCAAATTCATGAAGTGTTTCATATTTTTTGAAAAAAAAGAAGGTCCCAATAGAAGGGCAGAAAGAAGAAAATAAAATAAAACAGCAAAGCAAATGATGTGGCTTAATGATTTAATGTGGGTTGTTAATATTGTCTAGTAGATCCTACTGTGTCAAAACTACATTAAATGAGAATAGATTAAACATTGAAGCAAATGATAGTGTTGTCAGAATAGGTATAGGAGAAATGTGGTTTAGATTCAAAAATATGAGCCAGCTACATCCATGGAAATAGTTACCTCATGCACACAGTAACCAAAAAGGAATTGGACAGGGCAGAGAAATACCAGACACAATAGATAAAATACTTTCAAAAGATTAAAATTATATTGAGAGATGAAGAAGACATTTCATAATGGTGAAGTAGTCAATCAGCAAGACTTGAACAATACTTCTAACCAATTTGACCTAAGAGGCATCTCTAAAATACACCTCAAAAGAACCTCAGACTATGTGTTCATTCAATGGCTAGAGACCATCCTCTGGAGCGATCGGCATGCAGACCATGCTGCATGGCTTAACAAATTTAAAAGAAATGAAATTACACGAAGTATGCTCTCCAATCAAAGGGAAATGAAACTGGAAAGCCACAGAATAAAACTGTGCAGTCCGGAAATATTTGGAAAGCAAACAACATATTTGTAAATAATCTGTGGTCAATGAAAAACTTATGTGGAAAACTACTCTGAGCAGAAAGAAGATGACAATATAGCATGTTAAATGTGTGGTTTTCAGACAAAACAATGTTAGAAAACAGTGCATAGTCTTGAAAGACTACAGTAGAAAAGATGAACTTTCTAGTGAGATGATAAAAACTTGAATCTTGAGAGTCTGAACAGGAACAAAGTAAACCCAAGGCAAATAAAATAAATTAAGCAATAAATGGTCAGAGTGAAAAACTATTGAGCTCTCATCCTGGATCACTTCTACCTCCTTCTTGTTTTGATCTGAGAATTCCCAGGCTCTGCCCACTAGAGCAGGAAGTGCAGGTCCACCATCGTTTCCACCTGGGATCTGAACTCAGGACCTTCTGCTTATGAAACAGAATTTAACTAAGAGAAAAAGAGCAAAGATGACGATTTAGCCAAAATTACCACCAACCCTTCAAAACTTGGAAGAATTAAAAACCAACTGATATCAACATATTGAGCAACTTAGATGAAATGGGCAAATTCTCAGTAAAAGCACAAATCACCAGGTCTATAAACAATTAGCTGAATTAATAATAACCTTAAGTATGTTCACAATAAAAGCCTAGGCCAAGACCATGTGTGGCTAATTGGTGAAAATCATTTAAAGACGTGACAATAGTGATAGGCTACATATCTTCCAGAAACCAGGAGACAAAGCTCATCATCCTAGGGTGTTTTATGAGGGTAATGTCACCAAAGCCAGAACCCCGCCCCCCCCAAAAAAGAAAAAAGCTACAGACTATTATAAAACAAAATCCCCCATTAATACAGATGCAAAACTGGTTAGCAAACTTCGCATTGCAGAAATTGTGCACAAATACATTGCCAGCACTTAGGAGTTCAATATAAGCATTAACCACGTGGTAAGCCTGAAGCCAGCCTGGACTACAAGGAAACACTTTCTCAAAAAAATAAAGTATCGCCAAGTCAATTGACTAATATTTTAAAGGATTATGTACCAAAATTTAACAGTATTTATCTTGGGAATACAAAGTAGTTTGATATCCAAAAGCCAAGTAATAAAAAAAAAATAGGTTAACAGAAGAAAAAACAAATCCACATGATCATCTCAAAAGAGGCAGAAAAAGCATTCAGGAAATGCCAGCACTTACACATGATAAAACAATGAATAAAATATGATTTAAAGTTAAAACAAAACTCTTCCGAAGCCTGAAGTAGACAGGGAATTTCCTGGTGATAAAGGTTATCTATGAAAAGTCTACAGAGTGTCAAAATTCATAGTGTAAGACTGAAAAAAAAAATCCTCTAACTCGATGTATAGTGAGCAAGTTCAGGATCCCTCTCGCCTTTTCTTCTCGTATCATGCTAGAAGTAACCAGTACCAACAGGTAAGGAAAATTAATTAAAAGCATCTGGAAAGAAGCAAATTTCTTCTTTGCCCATATCATGCTGCTATGTATACAAACAAAAAGTCAGAATAAACAAACAAATATAGCAAGGTCATAGGACACAAGACCAGGATACAAAATTTACTTGTATTTCTAAACACAAATGTACCAATGATCTAGAAAGGAAATAAAAATTACTTTTCATATTTACTTCAAAAATCATGAAATATTTAGAGGTAAATTTTACCACCCTAGACTTGTTCATTGGATTTTTATTTAAAAAAATACTATAGAGACAAAGTTTTACAAGTAATGAAGACATGGCTCATGATCATAGACTGATGTTGCTTTGTTAAGATGCTGGTTGTCAAGCCTCTGCCTTGCAGGCAGAAGGTCCTGAGTTTGGATCCTAGACCCCACGTATAGACGCCAGGCGGAAGTGGGGGTGGCCTGCGTTTCTGGTCCTGGTAGGGCGGAGCCTGTGAATTCCAGGGCAGAGTAAACAAGGAGGAGGCAGTCCATGGTGGTTCCCTAATTCATCCGTGGTTCTACACACACATACACGCATACACGCACACACACACATGCACACACACACATACATGCACACAATTGAATAAATAATAATAAAAAAAATGCTGGTTGTCTCCAAATTGATCTATGAATTTAATGCAATATTTTTCAAATTCCCATCAGTTACTGCTTGTATATGGTTTGTCCTTCAGTTAGTTTTAGAAATCAAAAAGCTGATCATTATCAGGGGAAGAAAAAAGGCTAAAAGTACGAAAATGACTTAGAAAAAGAAGCAGCAACCTATTAAGTTTGTATGAGCTGAAATAATAATAAAAAATGTACTAAATAAAAAAAAAGAAAAAGAAGCAGCAGAAAAATGGCCACATACTGATGCCAAAATGTCAATTTACAGGTACCAAGACAGGGCCACGCTGGTATAAGACAGACATCAGTGGAGTTCAGCTGATTTCAGATATGAAATCTCATATTTATAATCAATGGCTATTCTACAAGCATAGAAAGGACAGCTGTTGGAGAAATTGTGTCCCTTTAAACTTGTGGCACTTGTTCAATCAACGAACTGCATAAAATAAATAAGGAAAGCTGTTGTCTCTTGTATTTTGTCATGGCAATGAAAACCTTACACATACACCATATGCAAGAACCTCATGAGAATTAACAGGAAAAGAGTGGGCGAGCTATTCAGTCAGTGCCAGGCTCAGACTCATAGCTAGGAAGGCTCGCTGCATTTCCAAATCACTTCCATACTTTTCCAAAGTGATTTTTTGGGGGGTTCCAACCATTTTGGTTCACTCACTACTGGTAGCACTTCCTGGTTGCATACATAACAGGGTGAACATTTGGACCTACAGGTCTCTACCTCTTTGTTTCCAGTTAAAAATATATGTTCGTCAAGTTCCAGTAGCCTCTCCTGTGTATTCTGTCCCAGGAGTAACACACCTCTTTCTAAGCTCTTCTGGATTACCAACTATGTGTAAACCCACCTGTAACGTCCACATGCCTGAGTCCACTTGCACAAGCCTGACTTTTCCCCAGTGTAGATTGTGGCTTTCACACCACAACACTCCCACCCAGTTTGGTTGAGAAGGCATTGAGTCCTAACAGACTGATCTGAGAAGACCAGAGATGGAACTCCTAACTCCTTCTTCCCTGCCATTCCAAGTTGCCAGACCACTGGACCGCTTTCACGATCTTTGCTACCTCCAAAGTCTCCATTCTATCCTCATGGGTGTGTGTTTTCACCAGGCACCACTCCATGGTTTTGAGATAAATGAATACAAATGCTTAGGGAAAGGGAGAGGTCCCAAAATACATTTAAAATAGCTGTTAAGGTTGGTTACATTAATGTCTTCTTTGACTACTAGCCAGTGAAACCCACATCTGTTTCTTCTTACCCTGCCTTCTCAAACTAACAGAAAATGACTCAGTAGGAAAACACAATAAATAAGGTTAGGTGTGTCACATGTGTAATTACAAAGAAACCTTGTGTCCTCTGTACCTGACCTTCCTCCGCCTTCCAGCACCTTCCAGCATGACTTTTGTGAATGAAGCAAGGGACCGCTGTTGTCTTCCCTATAGGGGACAACTTAGCAATTCTCCACTTCTAAAAATAGAGGCATACACTGTCATCATTCCTCCTCTTCATTTAACTCCTCTAAATTCTTCCAGACATCTTTTCTAGGAGTTTAGGCATCAAAAATTTCAACCCAGAGACTTGTCTTTATCTTGCTAAGATTTTTCAAAGGATTCCCAAATTGCCTCTTTCTTTTAAAAAAAAAAATGCATTACAACAGATAACAACCTACATCATTCACCTTTTGTCATTTCTGATGACATCTTCACTTTTTGCTTCATTCTTTAGTCTTGTTTCTATAGAATACCAGTTGTTGAAAAGTTCATGGCTGCCCCATTGAAGTCTGGGAAGAGCATCCTTTGCATTAACACTGTACTGTGTGGCTTATTTTGATTATGCATCTCTTAAAGACATAGTGAGACTCAAAGTACCAGGCTTCCTAGGCAGGTAAAAGAAAATAAGCAAGACTGCAGGCAAGAAAACTGAGCTATTGGGGATCAAATTCAAAATCCTCATTTCATCCATTTCTTTCTCTCCTGGCTCTCCATGGGTAGTCTTGCTAGAAACAAAACCTCACCCCTTTGAAGTTCATTCCATTAGTCAAGTAGGGGAATGAATGACCTTTAGTCAATGATCTTTCTGCTCAGAAGAGAAGTGGAGACAGAGGATGTGCTTTGAGTCTTGGCTCTGATTCTTCATAAAACATCAAGTTAGTTGCTTGAACCCTATAGCCAAAGTCGAAATGATCTACCAAATGTGAGGGAGCAGCAAAGGTTATGGACCCTGAGTTCTGAATGTGATTGCTTATTAAATATTTACTAAATCTGTTTCAAAAGGATGCACATTCAATATGTAAGGAGATCAACTACCTGTCAAACATACCGCCTGTTTCCTCAGCCTGTTTCTCAACAAGCTCTCTCTCCTTTGCCCTCTGTTCTCAGCAAGAACTAGATGTTTATAACTGTTGTGTCCTTTAGGAATGTAGCAAAGATGCCAAAAGTGAAAAGGTATTTCTTGACCATCTTCTCTTATTATAGCAGAATATGAGAGGAAGGGATGGAGGGGAAGCTTCATTACAGCCAAAGCCAATTTGACTCTTGCAAACCTAATTAAACATGTCTTGAGTCTACACAATATATCATCCCCAGATAACACCATACCATGAAGTTCTTCATCTTATTAAGAGCTCACATTAATGCTTCTTCAACATAAATTTTACATCCAGACAGGTGCTGCTCGCAAAGGCTCACAAAAGGAAGGATCTAAATTAGGGCGGCAGATGAAAAGATGGATTGCCAGTGCCTTGTCCCCACGGCGAGAGGAATGAGGAGTCCACCTTCCTTTATGGAGCAAGTCTAAGATGCTCACATTAGCTTCTGACAACACTCCCTACCTCTGGCCCCAGGACTCCCTGTGTTTCAGGATAAGGGCTCTCCTTCTCCAGAGGTGTGAACTCCAACCATTGCATTATGATGTTAAGGCAATGAAAAACCCTGGAAACATCATACTTTACTAAGGAAGAAAGTGATGCCCAGACCCTGACACATCCGGGGTTGTAGACTGTGACATTTTGTGTGGCATTCTGAGGGAAAGAAGAGGTGATACAAATAATCTGCCAGAATTGATTTAACTATGAAACAAACAAGCATGAATTTTAAAAGGCAAATGTAGGATTTTAGCAGCTGGTCTGATTAGTCCATACCACCCCTCCCTAGCTTGACTGTCTGCAGATACAGTGAGGGTTCATGGTACAGGTTGACGCATTCTTCCCCCTTGCCCACAGTTAAACCTCCTTTGGGGAAAGAAGGCAGGGGAAGGGAGAGGAAAGGGAGCGAAAGGAAAGGAAGGGAAGAGAGGAGGGAAATGAAGAGGAAAAGAGGGGAGAGGAGGGGAGGGAAGGAGAGGGAAGGGGAAGGGAGGGGATAAGAGAGTAAGGGAAGGGAGTGGAGGGGAAGAAAAGGGAAGAAAGGGGGGAGAGGAATGGAACAGAACAGGGAAAGAAAGGGAAGAGGAAAGGGGAGTGGAGGAGAGGGGAGGGGAGAGGAGGGGAAGGGAGAGGAGAGGAGGGGAAGGAAGAAGAGAGGAGGGGAGGGGAGAGGAGAGGAAAGGAGGGAAATAGGGGAAGAGAGAAAGGAAGAGGAGGGGAGGGGAGGGGAGGGGGAGAAAGGGAGGGGAAGGGAAGGGAGGCAGGGATCACACTCCCAGGAAGGAATTCACAGGCTAAGGAGCAGTGCAGTTTATATAACAACCCACTGGAGAATTAACTTGGGGTGAGGTCTCCTAGGGACTGTGCCATCCCTGCCACAGATGTGCCCTCAGTGGCAGCCACAAGGACTGCCATTCCCTTTTCTTCCTCCTCTACATGTTCCTGGACCGAAGCCTCCAGACTCAGGCCATGTCCGCCTCACACCAAATGGGAACAGAGGTACAGGCCAGGAAGAGGTGGTCTCACAATAATGTGAAAGTGCTTGATACCCACTATATCAGATGCTTCAAATGCTCAAATGGTGTATTTTATAGTAGAAGATGTTGCTGTAATATTGCTGAGTTTTTAAAAATCGTAGAGATACGGAACACTCTGAAACAGTTCTCCCCGGTTATAGGATGAATTCTAAGGCACAACCAAAAGACCTGAGTTCAGGTCTGGGATCCCAGATCCCACATAAAAATATCAGGCAATAATGGCTGCAGCCTGTTGTTCTGATTCTAGAGGGAAGAACCTGGGGAATCCCAAAGTGAAACAAGAAGGAAGTAGAAACAATCCAGGATGCTTCCCAAAGTCATCCTTGGTCCTCCATAGGGACACACAGTGCTCTCTGATACACACACTCACACACAAAAAATAAAATGAGTAAAAAGAAAATTTAAACCCTCTAATTAAAAACCTTCATGATTCCTATTTAAGCAGTGTCGACATACATATACATCTCTCAACTCTGAACTTTTTTTTTTTTTATAGAGAATTTGACCCAGCAACAAAAGTCTATTCTATGATCCCACCTCAGTGAACTGGGACTGCAGAAAATATCCCCAAATTTTTAGGATCGCCTCAAAAAAAAAAAAAAAAAGGAAAAAAAAGAAAAACCATCCAGAGCATCATGGGTAAACTTTCACTGACATTGTGAAGACTCCGCAGAGTTGACATTTGATTGATACTGTGACAGCACTAGAAAAACTCATATCCTGTCAGTTTCGACCATATTAAAAACTCTTCTTGACTTTGTAAAGTCATTTCAAAAAAATTGAAGATTAGAAAATACTTCACTGACGTCCCAAGGGCACTTACACTGAAAGAATAATGCCCCTCACTTTGGGATCATTTCCTTGGGAGAAAAATATTTCTGTGTGGGTGTCACAGTTGTATACCTTCTATCGCTGCTAGAAGGGATATACCTTCTGGGGACAGTGTATGTTGGCACTGCAAGTCCTTGAGATTCATTAAAGAGCCAATGGGATGACTCCACGTTCATTCACGCACCGCCTGAGACACTTCTGCTGAAATTCAATTGTGACTCTGAATGCCTCTGACCAGATACAATTTTAATATTTTCCGCCACTGGAGTGGGAAGACCAAATAGCTATTGCGAATTCACATCTCCTTCTGCCAATTGATGATGGTGCTCCCCTTGGAATGCCCTGTGAATATCCCATGCTGCGGCAGCTTAAGTTTCCAATTCATTTTTAAGGGAAAAGTCTAAACATCAAGCAATACCTTCTAGTCCTCCAGTCACCGTGGTTCCCCTAAGGGTATGTTTTTGTGTTGAAGCAACCCACTGAGTAGCAGATGGATAGCTTTTTGTCTTCCAAAGCTCATTGACTAAGAAAATAATACACGTAAAGGCAGTCTATTCTAACAATATCCCAAGGGGCAAGCAGTCCATTGCCACCCACTTTTAGTGATAGTGACAGAGAGAGTGGGGGAATAAAACACCTTGGGGTCTACAAAGATAGCAAGTCAATGCTGGGTGGTCTGATGGAAAAAGTGTGAGGGAGATGGGGAGGGGAATAGTAAAAATTACCCCCTGCTTAGGCAATATCAGAAAAGGTCCCCATTGTCACTTCAGATTAGATGAGAGTTAGAAATAAGGTCCGTTGGTAATAGGGATTTCACTGAATGTCTACATTGCTTTTCTAAATGAAAATAGAAAAAGAAAGAGAGAGAGAGAGAGAAGGGCACAAATGACACTGTGTCATTCAGAGAACACAACCTACCCAGATTCGCAAGGACGTAGAATGCTCTAACCATGTACTTAGAATGATGTCTTTAACCCATCCTGGAATTGTTGGGTGACACTTTTTTTTTCCTTTCATGGATATTGCAAAGCAAGTGCTCAATTTCAGCACAGAAATATTTTTAAGCTGGAGGATAAACATATTTCTGCTTGGGTGCCCTAATTGTATCTTATTTTATAAACATTTTCACTGCAACCTGTATAAATGCAATATAATTAGGGGAAAAAGTATAAAGAAACATGGAATTTTATTTCTGTTTACAGCTTTATAAACACACTGAAGCTTTCCGTGTCATTACATGCAGCTGTAAAGTATCCTTAATGCTATTTTTAATAATCTGATTTTATTTCAAATTGCTTCCTTCCTCTGTATACCTACTTCTTAAAAAATAACTTTGTGTTTAAAATTGTGGCTCTGTTTCAGACAGACTGAGAACAGTTGACTCATGTATTTGAGGATGAACATTCTTAGGTTTAGAGTTTAAAATGACAATAAATGGCAGGAAGTAAGCAAAACCAATTAGGTGGAAGAGAAAAAGACATTTACTTAGCGAGAATGTGAGCAGTTATTGTCTTAGATGTCTCTTGTTTATAACTGTATTATAAACTGTATATTGAACAAAATCATTGTCTAAATGCATTAAGTACATTATCATTTACCAGGTGTCGTCGTATCTGTTCATTTTCCAGAGAACACCATGGAGCTGGGCAGAGCCGAGACAACCAGTCCCATTTCGTGGCTGAGAATGGGGAAGTTCTCAGAGGACAATGCAGAAAAGCGAGCAGTAGCCATTATCTGTTGTGATGTGAATGCTGATGTTACTCTGACAGGTAGAGAATCACCTAAGAGACAAAGCTCTGAGCATGTCTGTGAGGGAGCATCTAGATTAGATTAGCTGAGCAGACCCACCTTAAATGTGTGTGGCATCATGGGCTTGGTCCTCAGTGGAATTAAAGGAAGAAAGAAAGCTGAGCCCAGGAAGTCATCCCTTTCTGCTTCCCAGCTGCAGATGTAATGTGAGCAGCTACTCATGCTCCTGCCGCCACGCCTTCCCTGCCATGACAGACTGCACCTTTGGGCTGTGAGCCAAAACCCTTCCTTCCTGCAGTTGCTTTGGTCAGGTATTTTGCCACAGCAATAAGAAAAGGAACTAATACAGTTGCTTCAGTGGGAATCTAATTTGGACCATAATTTTGCTTAACATCTCTTTGCCCTAGAAGAAGACATCACTGCTAGCATCCAGCTTCATCCAGCATCTCTTTGCCTTGTAAGACAACATCACTGCTAGCATCCAGCTTCATCCAGCATCTCTTTGCCCTAGAAGATGACATCACTGCTAGCATCCAGCTTCATCCAGCATCTCTTTGCTCTAGAAGAAGACATCACTGCTAGCATCCAGCTTTGTCCAGCATCTCTTTGTCCTGGAAGATAACATCACTGCCGGCATCCAGCCTCATAGGGATGGAAACCAGAGGTAAGTCCAGCCACTGAGCATCAGCTCCACATCCTTAAAAGTCTGATATCCAGCACCCCGGGATACCACCATCTAACTCCCAGACCCCACAACTCTAGATTTTTATTTAGCATGTGTGAGTGTGTAAGTGTGTGTACATGGGTGTGTGTGTGTGCCTGTGGCGGTCCAAGAGTGACATCAGGAATCATCCTGGATTTCTCTACTTCTTTATTGCTTTGCTCTGGGGTTTCCCAGGCTCTGTCTTCCAAGGGCCAGGATTGCAGGCTGCTGCTATTTCCACCTGACATTTTTACAAAGGATCTGGGGCATCTGAACTCGCTCAGGTCCTTTGACTTACGAGGCAAAGACTCTAACTCCTGAGCCATCTCCCAGGAGTCCTTGAATATTTCAGCTTTATGCACTGTCACTGTTTGCTGATTTCCTGTGTGAGCACTTCACTGTCTCAGATTCTTCCTTCTATCTGAGACTCCTCAGACCTACTGAACCACATCCCTGTGCTGAGTTCTCTCCATAGAAATACTGCAAATGGCTAGAAAGTAACTGGCCCTAACATAGATACACTCACAACAAAGTAGAACCAATCTCTCGTCTCTCCATAGCTGCTTAGTTAAGAATAGAATTGCAGGCTCTCAAGGACTGTTGACCACACAGCTCTTTGTTAGAGATCTGTCATGAAAGCCTCCGGATCAAGCAGCCTCTCAGTTCCTCCATACTTCTTGAGTTCCAGAGTTAAATGGACACATAGATGATTGTCTCATGAATGTTCTGGAACACAGAGACTCCTGATTACTGCGGCTAAGGCACAGGTGTTGTTACATACTAGTTCAGTTTGATTCTTTTGAAGTCACCTTTCAAATGGCCTGTGTGACTGAATTCAGGGCACGGAACAAATAGCTATATTTTTTTGGAATAGTAAAAAAGGATTCTGCTAATCTATTACAAATTTAAGCAGAAGACATTTGGGGCCAAGTTCAGGAGCAAAGCCAAATGTGGTTCAACTTCTCAAAGCTTCAGCTTGGTCTGTATTTTGTAGTGTTTTAACTAACATCCTGCTGCCGAAGACTTCAAGCAGTCTTTGGATGCAGTCTAGCTCTAGCGAAATAATATTCTGATGAGTTAAGTGTAAATGAATCAGAAACATACGAACCGTATTTCCCTTGAAACACACAGGGATTTAAAAGTTAATGGGAAAAGTGCTGGCAACACACATTTGGAGTTTTTATTGAAACCGGGATGTTTGAATAAACATTAGACACTCGACTAACTCAAACTGAAATCGGGTTCACCAGTCCTTAATTATAACAGTGCTTTAAGTGATGAGGAAACATGTCACATTTGAGTTTCAGATGGAAAGCTTTGCTTGGCAGACCGAGGGTTTGGTTCGAGAAACCTCTGCAATTGTGTCATGGCAACCCGTGGAGATATTAAAACAGGCTGACGGTTTAAGCTCAGCCTGGCAAGCAGTGTAAGACAATAACTAGTGATTGGAATATAAAAGTGAGAAAAAGGAGTGTCCAGAGTGTAATGATTACATTTGGAAAGGAAGTTCAAGTTGAAGACATAATGTGGAAAGAATATAGCTTCTTAAGCGCGCTAACGATGGGCAGATCACAAAGGCAATGCCGAGTGGCTCGTGTTCTGGTTTCTCCTCTCCAAACTGGGACTTGTAATTTGGAGCCGCTTTATATTAATGAGGAAGAGATGGAAGGACCTGGAATGGAATTTCAAGTTTTCTAACTGGCTAAGGCTTGGATGAAGCTAGAAGTCGGCAGAGCAGGATTTCTATGAGCAAACAGAGGGCTCTTGACTCCATGATGGGATTTCTCAGAGGTTTGAAAACCAGCCACCCCAGGGGTTGTCTAGAGTCCTGTCTGAAAGAAGTCAGGAGCAGAGGTAACTAGGAGAGGAATAGTTGACCACAGCATGTACCAGCCAAACCTTAGGTTGCCTCAGAATTAGCTTGAGGGGTTTGTTAATGCAGATGGCTTAGGTCCCGCCCAAAGGTGTGAAGATTCCCTGGATCTTGGGGTGGGGGGAACCTAACAATTTTCCTCTGTAGAGGGCTCTCTGGGAAAGGGGAGGCTGTTGGTCCAGGTACATGAAGAAACATGGGTCAAGTGCAATGCAAGACTGTTTTAAGGCACTACTAACTATAGATGAGATATCAGCCTCCCAGAAAGCGACTTCATGGTTTCTAGCTCTTCTCCGGCTCTGTGAAAGACCTGACTTGCTTAAAGAATTTGGTGGCATATAAACAGAATGACAGCTCTCCATCAAAGTCATCATAAATAATTTTCCAGCTAAATATGCACAATTAAAGATGCTAAAAATAAATGAACCACGAGTAATTCTTCCCACCGCATTTGACCAGATTCTACTAAGAGATAGTTCACAGACCTTCAAGTCTGTCTGAAAGGTCCAGGTATACAATCGGTAAGTCAGCTGGCCATGATGTAATGCCAACTCTTGGGAGGTACAGGCAGGAGAATGAGGAATTCAAAGCCATCTTTGACTACAAGGTGAGCTGGAGTTTGAGGCCAGCCTCAGCTTCATGAGACTCTGTCTCTAAAAATCATGTAGATAGATAGATAGATAGATAGATAGATAGATAGATAGATAGATAGATAGATGAATGATAGATAATAGAGAGATAGATGATTGATAGATGATAGATAGATAGATAGATAGATAGATAGATAGATAGATAGATAGATAGATAGATAGATAGATAGATAGATAGATAGATAGATAGATAGATAGATAGATAGATAGATGGATACCCACAAACACATGGCTAAATCTCTAGAATTTTGATGTCTCTGTTTCCTCATGAGAAATGCAGTGTGTATGGTTTATTGCCACTGTGTCCCCCCCACCTTGCAGCACTAGATGCTTTGCTGTTTCTCAGGCTTGAGACTTTCAACTGAGTTAACCTTGGAAAATTACACAAATTCTTTGTATTATTATTATTATTATTCAATTGTATGTGTATGCATGTGTGTGTGTGTGTGTGTAGAACCACAGATGAATTCGGGAACCATCATAGACTGCCTCCACCTCCTCCTTGTTTACTGTGCCCTGGGATTCACAGGCTCCGTCCTACCAGGACCAGAAACGCAGGCTGCCCCCGCTTCCACTCAGCATCTATATGTGGGATCTGGGATCCAAACTCAGGACCTTCTGCCTGCAAGGCAGAGGCTTAACCCTGAGCCACCTCTCCAGCCCCAACCTTGGAAAATTAGAGAGAAAAAAAAGAATCTCATCTTTTGGAGGAACCGTTCCTACATGTTCCTAGACAAGACTTTCATCCTTTGCTGGAATGTCCTTAATAACAGAAAGCCAAACCTCTTTCCCCACAAAGCACTTCCCCCACCTCTCCATACTGCAGCAATATGCATTCATAATATTTGCCACCCCTCAAATGCCTCTTGTTCACCCCTTTCACCAAATGGCTCTCAGGTCCTTCTGCTGGACCTATGGTTTTTAACATTCACTAACTATCTTTGTATAAGTGTGGGAAGTTATCCCTGGATCATTATGATTTTTTTAAAAAAATATAATCTACAGTAATAAAAATGTGATGTTCAGTTCTATAAATTTTAAGGCAATTACAGATTTGTGTGATGACCATCACAATCAAGACAAGAACATGACTGGAACCACAAGACCTCCCGCATGTTAACACGCTACAGAGAGGTCTTCTCCCCATCCCACACTTGACAAACATTTACAACACTACAACTTTGTCTAGGTTAAAAATATTACAGACAGAACATATAACATATGACCTTTGACACTATCACAATGCTCTGAGCTTCATTTGGGTTGCCACATGTATTATTAGCTTATATAATCATATATATGTATATATAGTTTATTTTGCCATGTAAAATTGTACTGAAAGGATGTTCAAATCCTATTTTGTTTATTCATTCACCCTCTGATGTATATTTAGGATGACCCCGACATGGAGTAATTACAAATAGAATTGCTATAGAAATTTATGTATAGTTTAAATACCTAGCAAGGAATCGTTAAGTAGCACAGTAGGTGCATAGCTGACTTTTTAAGAAACTACAAAGCTGCTCTCCAGAGTGACTATATATTCTTTAATCCTGTTAGCAATGTTTTTGAGAATTCTAGCTTCTTCTAAATTTTACCACCTCATGTTAAACGCAGCATGCTTCCTTTGATCAGTTCTAATAGGTAGATCATGGCTCATCCTTGGTTAAATGTAAGCTAGAGCTCAAATAAGAAAGAATTGGCATCTTCACTTTGGGTTGAAACACTAGATTGACCCTTGGGCTTCCATTCCTATCCACAAACACATGATCTAAGTAGATAGATTTCATCTTTTCTTTCTTTCGTCCATGCTTTAGAATTTTATCCATATAGATCCTAAGGATGTTTTGCCAGGTTTCTGTCCAAGTGTTTAATTTATGAAAGCTATTATAGATGGCAGCTAATGTTTTCTGGTTTCTGAGTTTTTACTGATAGTATCTAAAAATGAATTATATTCTGTGGTGATGGTGTGTTCTCGGGTTCTTATAGAGCCAATTATTTTTGAGAAGAATCCAAACATCCCTTGGGGTTTTCAATACAAATAACATCTGTGAGGGGTAATGGTTTTATTTCTTCCTTTTCAATTAGAAGGTGTTTGTTTCATTTTTCTTGCTAGGTATTCAGGCCCTTGGTATGCAGGCTAAGATTTGCAACTCAATGTTGAATAAGAATGAGAAAAAGTGGACCTCCTCAAATTTTTTCCTTTCTTAAAGAAAAAAAAGGATTCCTTTTCTTTTCTTTGTCCATTTTGATTTGCATAGGGAAAGTGTGCATGTGTATGTGCAAGATTGCATATGTGTGTACATGTGTGTGCAGGTATGATGGGCATGTGTGCACATGTATGTGGAGACTCAAAGTTGACATCCAGAATCACCTTCCATCACTCTTCCATCTTACTCTTTTCATCCGAGACAGGATCTCTAATCAAACCCAGAACCTGTCAGTAATGTTATCCTGGCTGCCCAACTTGCTCTGAGAATTTGGAATCTCTGTCTTCCCAGGAAGTACAGTCAAGCCTCCATTGCCATCTCATATTTTATATGGGATCTGAACTCTGGTCCTTTGGCTTCTGTGGCAAGCAATTTAACCACTGAGCCACCCCCCCCTTCAGCCCAGGAAAGTGTTTCTTTTAAAAATAGCATGTTGTAAGTGATATTATCTGTAGTTTATTTAATTAATTATAAATTCAATTATACATTGAAATGAGATTATATTTTAAATTGATTATCATTTCCCTTCTATTCCTTCTTTGCTGATTTTATTGTAAATGAGTACTGAATTTTGTCAGTCTTTCTCTGAATCAGCTGATATTTTCTAATAAATTTTATACAGACTAGTAACATGATAGATTATATTGATTTTCAAATACCGATTTGGGCTTGGGGTTCCAAATCCAGGCTGGCTTTGAGATATTAACCTCCACAAATTACTACATTTTATTGGCCACTACTTTTTGACCTGCTCCATTTCCAACATGGGCCGTTCACCCTTCCTTTGGGAACCTGGTGTTTCCCCCTGCTCCCAGAAGTTCACCATATTGATGCCTAACATTGTGGGGACACCTCATTGGCATAGCACATTACAGCCCTGAACTCCTGGACGCAAGCCATTCTCCTGTCTCAGACTCCCAAGTAGCTAGGACGAGAGACATGCACCATCATGCTTGGCTAGCCAACATTTTCTTTTCTGATGGTTTATTATCTCTACTCATAAGAGATAATTCTCTCTCTCTTTCTTTCTCTCTTTCTCTGTCATCATTAGTTTTACTGGTATAATTCTAATATTACATAAAATGTCCCATGGTGGTGGTACTTTTTTCTTCCCCTCATTATTTATTCTTTAAATGTCTGTTTACCAAAAGCTATGAAATTAAATTGTTTGGCTAGCAACACAGCTCTTTCAGAAAGTTTTAGCTATAGATTCCATTGTGTCAATTGCACAAGACTACAAAGTTATTAATTTCATGTATAAGCTTCCACAACTCATGTAAGCTACATCATCATTGTATCTGCTTATCATCATCTGAATGTTTTCTGTGATGTTTCCTTTGCCTGACATTAAGAATGTGTCTTTGCTAATCTTACCGGTACTTTCAAACAACTGCTTCTGCTTGCATTGAATAACACCATTTTCACTGAAAATGTCATTGGCTTTCTTCACTCCTTCTTTCTCTCTTATTTTAGGTGAACTTGTCTCATAATTTTCTCAAAGCAGAAGCTTAGATTGCTGATCTTTCTTCTCTTGGACCAAAAGCGTTTGATACAAATTGCCAGCATTAACTGCAAATCGCAAATTTCATTAAGCCACATCTTTATTTTGGATTGGTTTGAAATACATTTGAACTCCCCTTGAGAATTCCTCTTTGACCACATACTGTTCAGAAGTATGATGCTTAATCCATGTTGTGGGAGTTTTGTCTGGGATCTTTCTCTTGCTGGTTTCTACTTTTATACATCATGGTCAAGAAACACATTTCATATGATTCCAATTATTTTAAATGTGTTAAGGTTTGTTTTATGCCCCAGGATATGATCTCTCCTGGGTATATTTCATGTACGCTTAATAAATGTTTCTCTCTTGGTTTTGGACGGAGAGTTTTAGAAATGCTGATCTGATTTTAGTTGGTGAGTAGTTTTTTCAGCTATGACCTGACTGATTCTCTGTTGGATCTCTCAATTTCTTAGAGCAGAGTGCCTAAATCTACAGTTATGGATTTCTCTGTTTCTCCTTCCATTTCCACGAGGCTTTGCTTCATGAATTGAAGTTTTTCAGTTAGGTGAATTCAGGCTATGAAAGAATACAGAAGTAGAAGGGAAGATGGTTTTAATGACAGAGCTTTGTGTGGCTGAGCAGTCCTGACTGGGAAGTGAGAAGGTGGAAGGAGGGCAAGAAGTAATGAAAGACTGTTCCTTAGATTCTAAACCTGTCTCTGCAGTTGTTGGTGATGGTAACTGGAGGCATCTGAGCAGAAAGTGATATGGCCAGCTTGTAGTTTCCTAAACCCCAGGACATGTGAAGGACATTGTGGATAAAGTTCCGGATTCCAGGCTAGAGAAATGGCTCAGTGGGTAAGTCAATCACCTGCTCGCAAACCTAGTGACCTGAGTGTGATCCCTAGAAGTCCACATGGTGGAGGGAAAGAAGTGACTCCTGAAAGTTGTCCTCTGATCCCCACCTGACCTGCGTGTGTATACCCTCTTTTCTACACACACCTCTCTGAAACACAAACAAACAAACAAACAATTTTTTAGGTTCAAGAGTCCTCAGAGGGACATGTGAACTTGAAATTCACTAACACTGAAGTTCACATACACTGATATTGTAATGGGAAGAATGAGAACAAAAAGATGGTAGCATTAGAAGATAGGTATTTGCTAATGTAAGTCAGAAAAGGTTCTACGAAGAAAGGACCTTGTATACACAGAGCCATACTAGAGTCTACTAAGATGGTCTCAGTTTGGGTAGAAAAGAGGGGGTTATTCTATATACAGCATTTCAGTCAGCCCATTACAGATTTAGCATTAAAAGTTTAATGCAAAGGCCACTTTGCTGCCTGTCCCTGTGAATGGCCTTATTAATAAATAATGCATACTGCTTAATGAGAAGAATTTTGGTCAAGATAAAATGTAAAACATTTTAATAAGGTGTCTTTACAAAAGGTCATTGCCCTTTCTAAATATTTTCCAATGACTCTTCTACCCAGGAAGGCTGTTTTTAACCACATACACATAACATCGATAGAATCACTCTAGTGACTTAAGCATATGTAAGTGCTGTGGTCTGACTTTGACCCTCGAAGCAACCTCTAAAGACTCAAGTGTTAACTTGCTCTTTCCCTGATGTGTTGTTCAGAGGTGGGGCTCTCTAGAAGTGAGTGGATCTTGAAGTTTCTGATGGTCAATGGGTCCACCCATTGATGGGTTCAGAAGTCGAAGGCATTAGTGAGCTAGTAGAGACTGGGAAGTGGGGCCTGGCTCCCAGAAATGAGTTGGTGGGGTAAATTTTAAGAATCGTGTATGGAACAAATGTCTGCCCCCGCCCCTTTGGTTAGCAGACCTTTGATAATCAGACCCTAAGAAATTGGAATTTCTCTAAGGGGTCTATACTGGGAAAAGGCTGAGCTCTAATAGGAGCCAAAAGGGAAGCTTTCTCCCTAGAAGAGATCTCACACAGTTCTGATAACTGATCACACCACCTTGCAGAAGAAACTGGAGCCAATATAGTGATGTGGGTGTGATCACATCTTGACCAGGGTTTCTTGGTTGTACATATTTCCTGCCCTTTACTTAAACCTAAACCGTATATCAAGACTGTGAATAACAGACTTGAAAGGGAGGGAAGGCAAAAGGAAAGAGAAGGGGAGGGGAAGGGAGGTGAGGGAAGAAAGGAAGGGAAAGAGGAAAAAATAGAAAAGAAGGGAAAAATAGAAAAGAAAAGGAAGGGAAGGGAAGGGAAGGGAAGGGAAGGGAAGGGAAGGGAAGGGAAGGGAAGGGAAGGGAAGGGAAGGGAAGGGAAGGGAAGGGAAGGGAAGGGAAGGGGAGACAGAGGAGGGGAGGAGAGGAGAGGAACGAACTACAGTTTCTTTGTGTGTTACAATCAAAGCCTGTGTTAGAATTCTAGATCCAGACCGTGTATCACAGGGAGAGATTCTACTGCTCCTTTCTAACATGCACAGGAATTCTTCTTGTCCCTGACCTGTCATCATCACAACTGGTTGTACTTGAAGTTGGGACAGCAAAACATCAAGCAACAGGTCGACAGATCTGAATCCTTGCTGGTCAAACCATCAGACAATCTACAGCAGCGAAATGCCTGGATGCCTTGAGTACTTGAGGCTTGGAGTGGTTCATTGAGCAGGCGAACAGAGAGCATTCCACGTCCTCGTCTTTTTTTATTATCACTTGATGGCAATCCCTCTAATGAGATGAAGGGCTGCCTCTCAGTGAAATGGGGACTCAAGCGTGCTTAAAGCAATTGAATTACGTTGCTTTTGTGCAGGTGCTTGGAGGATTTTGCTACTTTTATGTCCCTCGGGCTTCAGTGGACAGTAGCCCACTGGTCTTGTTCACTAGCAAAAACCCAGGTATTCCTAAAGGAGGTGACATGCACTTTGAATAAAAGAATAAGAAAGCAACATGCCTACTATAAAGAGTATTTAACATCTAGGATAAGCTTCATATCTCACTCTTTAGCTGTTGGTATTATCAAGAAGTTCATGTAACTTTTAAGTTTTAAGAAAAAGTCAGTCCTACATGAAATCGGCAAAACAGCATGAGAAATAATAGAATTGAAATTATCTGAGAAACCATTAGCCAGTTCTTCATTACTGTTACAAATTAACTGAGACAAGCATTTTATAAAAGGAAAAGCTAGGTTCAGTGGGTAAACACACTTGCCATCAAGCCTGAGTCAGATCTCAGGAACATATATGGTAGAAGGAGAAAATCAACTGCATCAAATTATCCTCTGAACTTCGTATGCTAGACATAGATACACAATAAATAAACAAATAAATATAAGTTTTTAAGTATAACTAAAAGAAAACAAGATTTATTTTTGACCCACAGTTTGAGATACTGTGATGGTTAAATTTCCATGATAATGCCTAGATTTAATTTATCAGCTTGAGAATTCCTAGTACATAATCAATTCGGACCCCTGTCTTGGACCTGAAGTAAGACAGTAAGTACATCATGGTGGGAGTGTGGGATACAGCAAACCACCCACCACATCTCTTCTAAGAGAAGAACAGGAAGAGGCCAAAGTGTAGCCATCTCTTTGAGAACATACCTCCCAGATGTTAAAGATCTCCAATAAGTCCCTACAACTCAAAGATTATGCCACCCCCCCAACATTACCATCCTGGGACTAAATCTTCCACATGTAGACCTTTAAGGGTCATTCAAAATACAAACCATCACAACATTCTAAAATACATGTCAATTCCAGTTACTCTGTATAGTTGCCAGTAAATTTATGGCCAATTGACTAAAGAAAACAAGGGTTTTTATTCTGGCTTGTGATTCTTAATTACAGTTTCTTTTTCGGCTCAGCAGAAGAGCTCACCCCAATACTAGGGGCAAAGAGAACTGTCCACACCATTTCCACAGGAATGCTGAGAGAGGGACAATCCTTACTTGCCAGACCAACATGTTTAACCAAGTATATTAAAAGATGCCAACTTTCCTAACCAGCTTCCTCCATCTTATATACCTTCCAAGGGATTAGTCCCACTCCCCATGGGCAGGCCTTCCCCCATTAACTAGACAATTTCCTGAAGGCTTGCCCAGAGCCTAACTCAACCATTGTTTCTTTACAAATGTTCCCAGAGCACAAGCCCGCGATGGTAAAGTCAACACCTGCATCTAACTATGACAATACTATGGTCTTACCAGTGAAATTAGTTACTATGATGGTTAAATTTCAATGATAATGCCTAGATTTAATTTATCAGATGTCTGGAGCAAGAGGAACATTCTTATTTCTGAGTGAGTCTTTGAGGTTTTCCCCAGAGGAGATTAGTACTTGAACCAGTAGAATAGATAAAGAATACTTAACCTCTCTTTCTGAATATGGTGAGCATCATCCAATCTACTGTGGCCCAAACAGACAAAAAAGAAGAAGATGGGAAAATCTGTTCTCTTTGCTTGTGTTGGGTCATTCATCTTCTCCTGGTCTCAGACACTGACACTTCTAGCTCTTGGACCTTCAGATTTAAAGTAAGACATCATCACATTCCAACAGTTCTCAGAATAGGACCTTAGCCGATAGAGACAGCTCCAGTTTTTCTGGGGAATCTTAGCTAATAACCACTTGGATGCCCAAAAGTGGGGTGAGGAGGTGTTGCTAAAACAAACAGTTAAAAAGGGCATAAATGAGCAATTTGGGGACTGGGTAATTAATGGGTCATGTCACAATCTATGTGGTATGCACACATTTATACTTCCTGCAGGAGGAAGCAAGTGGCATGTAGCTGAGCACATACGCACTAATGATGGTTTGCTCTAAACTAATCTAAAATCTAGATGTCATCCATGGCCTTGACATATGCAGACTCCTCCTTCCCTGTTACAGAGAGAGACTGTAAGGAAGGAAAACAGAATATGAGATGAGTCAGAGACCACAGGATCAAAGGAACAAGATGAAACTTGACTGCCTGTGCTAATACTTCCTGATAACCTGCAAGCTACACATGAGATAGAAGGCAAAGCTTTAGGATGCTCACTGTCATAATTAGGTACAGGTGTCAACTTGATGGTTGAAGGTTTGAGCGCTAGACACATTTATAGATAATTAGTACTTGAGTTAAGTTCAGAGCGAACCTGCAGAAAATTGTCTAGTTGATGGGGCAGGCCCAACCCATGATGGGTAGAACTTGGCCCTGAACAGATAACTAAAATGCAGAACTGGTTAAAGAAGTGGGCATCCTTATGTATACTTAGCCAGACATGCTGGTCTGGCAATTAAAGATTGTCCCTCTCGATAGGTGGGACAAAGGGACTTACAGAAAAATGCTATGATCATGGGAAATAACCCCAAAGAAGCATCCTATACTAGTAACATTTCAAAAAAAAAACATATCTTTTAAATAAAAGAACAAGAACGGGCAATCCCTATGCAGAGAAGTATAGAGTGAGCCAATCTGCTTAGAACCCAAGGACAAAATTGTACTAGAAGTAACAGGAATGTGGCACTTCCTGATGAAATGTTGGTCAGAAAAGTTTTAAAGGCCCCCAAACATTATAGGCTTTTGCCATTGCTCTTGGTTGCTCTCCAAAAACTGTCAGTAAGACCCTATTATTGAAGATGCAGCACAAATGGATCACAGAACATGGGCAAAATACATCAACTGGAACTGGTCTGAGGACTTTCTCCTTGCTGGATAGCTTGCACAGTACCAAGGAATACTGTAGAAGTTGCCGGGGGAGAGAAATAATCACAAGTCCCATCAACAGCATGAGATCTGTAAGTTGCAATATAAATCACTATGGTAACAGATGATCACCAGGGTAAAAGTGGTATGAGTATCAAGGAGACAACCAACAGTTTTGTGAATAGACTCAATACCCACTTGTCAGAATGGTACACATCCCTGTTACTGGAAGCTAGAACAAGAACTAAAAAAAGGGAAGAAAAAAGACCAATAGGTAAGACAGCCAATAAATCTATAGGTAGGAAGACAACACATCAAACTGCTCTGTAAGTAGCTGTTATTATACCCGTAGAATGGGAACTCACAGTGGAAACCTTTGGATCTAAAGCTGGATGAGTGCAGGGAAATGCACATATCAGCCTGAAGGTGGCCTGAAGAGAGGTAATTTGATATACCAAGGAGGTCTGAGCCCCCACAGGATTAGAAAAGCCAGAGTGAATCCTGGGGTCCTCAGAAGCACATAGGCAGAAAGGTGGGAGGGACTGGGAGGGAATGGTGAAGGGAAGGGAGGGAATGGAAGGGAGGAGGGAGAAAGCAAAGCTGGAATGACTACTTAATATGCTTGTAAAAGCTGAAAAATAAAAACAACTGTAAAACAATCATTAAACATTGCATAATAAAAATAAAAAACTAACTGTTTTTAAAGTATATAACAAGCCTCTCTCAGCCATTACATAGAGATCATGTAGCCAGTTCCCTGGTGTTGCAGTGAGCTCTACATTATATAGCAGCAAAACCCTTGATAAATTTGTTCTTGCTCTAGTGTTTTGTAAAAGACAAAACTAGTGCTCAGTGGTATTGAGTATTTGTTGGAAGAAATTTTTAAGCAAGGTGTTTAAGCTGGAGCTTGCCTTCTCTTGACTGCATACCAGAAGATGTCAGGAAAGAGAAATGATGAAAAAAATGGATGTTTTTTAGTTAAAAATGGAGGAGCACATCAAGATACAGACCTAGCTGCAGTAGAAAGAGAGGAGAAAGACTGTACAGGAGGGAAGACAAAAGTTTTGGACCAATTTGAGAATACTGGGGTGTGGATCTCCTGTCTCAATGGAAACAGGTGTTATTCACCAAGTCAATGGAGAAATGGCTTCCAGCACAGAACCCAGGACCTGTGGTCCCAAGCCACAGGAGAAGGACCCTAACGACATTTTTCAGAACTTCAGGATCAACCCTTCTTTCACAGGCCAAAACTTCAAAAGTCTTGGGCACAGAACAGCTTCAGATGGGGCATGGGACCTGGCACCACCTCCTGTCAGAGACTGCTTTCTCCATGCCTCCAGCTTTCCCACGTGTGGCTTTCATGCTCTAGAAAACCAAGAGAGCATCACCTCCACTCAGACCCGGTCTTGCAATAGCAAAAGGAAAAAGGAGAGCTTGTCTATTTAACACGTGGTTCAAACCCCAGTGCTGAGTGGGGTGAATAGAATTTGGAGTATTGGAACTGTTAGCTTGAGCTCTCTGGTTTCCATGAAGCAGGAAACATGCTCAGACATTTGGTGTCTTCAGTGGGACTTCAATGGGATTCACTCACAGGGATTCACATGGTGTCAAAGGTTTGGATCCTTGGCATGTGATCTCTCCATAGATCTGTTTGATGTCCTCTGGCATGGCAGCATGGCAACTGGTTGCCCCCAGAATGAGGCCACAAAAAAGAAGAAGGTGGATGAAAGCTACAATGCCTTTTATAGCTTTTGCTCTTGGAATTCACACAGCCACGATAGCCTATTGGCTACAGGTCAGTTTTATTCTGTGGAAAAGGCGATTACTTGTGAATGCCAGAAGCAAGAACCAGTGGCTGCCATTTTGGAAACTGACTACATACAGTTGCCCAGAAATATTAAGCCCAGAGATAGCCTTTGGCGTCACCTCAATCACGCTATTAGCCATACTTTACAAATATAATTCTGATTAAAATAATTTAATTTTATTTATTTATTTATTAAAATAATTGAAGTCCTATGTTGTAGGGGGGGAATCTCTATACTGTATTAAAAGCATACTTAACTATAACATTGAATATTTGACAACCAACAAATCAGTGCTTTTAAGACACTTAGAGAAACAGAGTATTTTGTACAAGCAAATTACCCACCTGTATAAGCCACATGCTCAAGCGAATAAATACAAGATGTTACATGGGGAGGAGATGCAAAAGAGAATTACTCCAGCTTACTACTTTCCTAACACGGTGTATCACAGCACAACAAGAAAGTACAGAAACCCATTGGGTAAAATATAGATTATTCAACCTAAGTAGAATATAGAATTATCTTTTTGGAAAAGGAATTGTATCTGGGAAAAGTCTAGAAGGATGGACACCAACCTTAATCATGGCTGCCTCTGGATATTTGGGCTGAGCAGGACTGCTTGCTTCATAGTCACACTAATGAAAAAAGGACTCATTAAACACCTAACCCTCTCTCCCACTTGCCTTAAGTTATCCCTAAATTTGCCTTTTGGCAAATTGAATTTGAGATATATAAATTGTTCTGACATATCCAGAATGGATAAGCTATCTGTTTTTAGCATTTATTCCTTTAAAAAAGAAGAGATTAGAAGGTAATTGTGAATCAGTGAACTAAGAGGTAAGTTTCATTCACATTAACTTATGTTTGTACTCAATAAGGTCAAACATAAGGGTTGGCCTCTTTCTGGTTCATAAAAGATGGAATGTTGTTTTCAAAGTCCATTGACAACGGTAATAGCTATTCCCATTAGATAGTCATATCATCTTATGAAATATCGACGTGAGGGAAGAATGCGACAGAAAAACAGCAGCAGAATACACATTTTATTGACTAATAAATGTACGTGCTTAAGTCACCTTTACATCTGATGGATGTACTGACCGAAAACTACAGACTGAAACCTTCTGAGATCAATAATTTCCAAATAATTCCTCAACACTGATAAAAATACAAATCTGATCTGACCCCAATTCATATTTTGGTTTGTGCAAACTTGACAATCTCATTCCATGGCAAAAGATGTATTTTAATTTCATATTCAGGCCTTTCCCTAGTTTTCTTTGAGAATTCACTTGTGAATTTATGATTCTTCCTTGTTCAATTCAAACTCCACTCACTTTTAGATACTTGGGGAAGATAAATAACTGACACAGTCTGCCATTCATGAGTAATATAGTGCTTGAAACATAGGAAGATAAAACAGGTAGCTGAAGATATATGCTTGTTTTAGGAATAAATATGTATCATATGTAGAAGTAATAAAATAACAGTAACTTAGAAATATCATAAAATGCTTTCTATTTTACTGAGATTAAATTATATATTGTGATATATCATTAGGTCATATACAGTTAAAGAATGAAATATCTTAGCTATATTGCTGAGTGCAACTATGCCGAAATTTGACATGAGAGTCAAGCAATACATGTAGTCTTATCACAGACTGCTGGTTTTGGTATGTGTCCATTGGGAGTTATTTTATTTTGTTCACAAAATACTGTATGTCATCACAATGGCAGTCAACAACAACAAAAATGTAGCACTTGAACTTTTGATCCATTTCATAGTTCATGATACAGTTTTTCTTGCACAAGCAACACCAGCAGTGGAGGGCATTCTGTGAGCCAAGAATTCTCACATCTTCATGTAGCTCACTGGTACTGTCACCACCTTGGCAGGGTAGAAAATGCTATCTATGCTTTCCAGATGAGGAGAGCCACCTCGGACAAAAACTACAACCTATACTTTTCCACTGATTTGGCATAGATCTGAAGATCCTTGGAGGCTAGGGACTGACAGTCCAGTAGTGTTCCTAAGCTTAAGAGGAACACAGGAAAGGGTTCTGGGAAATGCCCCTAGAGAGAGTTTGGCATGCACATTAAAGGATGCTCTGGGGATTGGGGGGGAGGCACTGAGGGATGGGGAGGGAGAGGAGAGGGTTAGGGGGAGCAGGGGGGAGGGGGGACATGGTAGAGGGAGGGAGGGGACCGGTGTACCTGTTAAGATTGTATGAGCAAAAATAATAATAATTTAAAAAAATATGAATTCTACTACAGGACTGTGAAATTAATCCAAAAAAAAAGATCTGAAGAACAAACCAACAGTTGCTACATACTCAACACTCACTCTGTTTTTGTTTTTTTAAAATGCTTATTAGGGCTAGAAAGATGGTTCAGTGGTTAAGACTCTATCTTGTAAGCAGAAGGTCCAGAGTTCAGATTCCAGGTCCCACATAAAAATTCCAGGCAGAAAATGGCAGTGACCTGTACTCTGACCCTGGTGGGTATAGGCTGGGAAATGCTAGAGTGAAGTAAAAAGGAGATAGAAGCAATCCAGGATGATTCCCAAAGTCTCTCTCTCTTTCTTTCTATCTCTCTTTCTTTCTTTCTCTCTCTCTCTCTTTCTCATACACACACACACATACACACTAAATAAATAAATAATAAAGTTTAAAAAAGCTTTATTTAGTTCAGAGAAAAACTTAAAATAGGAGTAGATTTCACAACATCGTGTAGTGAAGCAAAATTCCCAAACCATAAACAGAAATACATATCACAGAGCATTCCTCAGCACACAGAGACAAAAACATAAAAGGACCCCATGTCATCCAAAAACACAACCGGAGCCACAACTCTCGGCCCTGAGGATCACACCACCACATGAATCTTCCAACTCAGTGGGCAACATTCAACTAACCATGCGCAATATTATCCTCCATCAAATCACTTTCAATATCCATCAATTCTCCTGCGAACCCAAACGAGTTGTCCTTTATCCTAAGTCAGATCTGATGCTCGATGGAGACAGTGTTGGATCCCCAAGTGAAAGTCTTAGTCCCACAAGATTACCCCCACTGCTGACATGAACCATAAGCCCTTAGGCTGTGATGTCTGACCAGCTATGTTAAGTTTGTATGAGTGGAAATTATAATAATTTTTAAAAATATGAATTCTACTACAGGACTGTGAAATTAATCCAAAAAAAAAGATCTGAAGAACAAACCAACAGTTGCTACATACTCAACACTCACTCTCTTTTTGTTTTTAGAATCTCAGCACAACCCTCAGAATAGTTCATTTGCAAGAATGGTTAGAGAACTTGGACAACACTCTGCTGCCAGCTTCTTTGTGTGTGTGTGTGTGTTGATAAATCTTCCCATGAGTTTATTAGAGGAGAGAAAGACCAGAACTCATGAACTTGGATTCCAAGAGGGGCAAGAAAGCCAAATGGAACTCACAGACTCCAGATATGGAATACATGAAGGGCAAAGAAGCTCTATTAGTCAGGGTTCTCTGGAGAATAGAATCTCTAGAATGTAATATATATAAATAAGTTTATTAAATTAACTTACAATAAAAAATAGTGTCCTTCAAAGTAGCTTCTTCGTTCTTGACCGCAATGTCCCAAACGATCCCAAGAAGGTCTCAAGCCTTTATTTCATGAAGGGTCGAAAATGCTGGGTTCCGACATCAGTGAAGAACAGTTAAGCTCTGACACTAGTGATAAACTTTGAACAGCAGGGCCTAGAGACCAGGTTCCAAAGGCATTGGGAACAGCAGCACGATGAAGCTCCTCATCAGCCAGGGATGGAGGCAGCAGCAGCAGCCGCCACAAAGAAGGCGACGATGATACTCTTGGCCCCAGAACCCTGACTGGACTCCTGGCGTCACAGGATCGCTCTCCTGGTGTCTCATGTGTCCAGGTTCTTGTGGAGGATTGGAGTCAGTTCCTCCCTATCAACCCGGGTATTCCTCCAGAGTAATCCTGATGCAAGACAATCAGGATTGTCCCTTCATAGTCGCCAAATGTTGCAGGGAAACGGTCTTTTCGGCTGTCTCATCTGGATCGCCAAATGTTGCAAGGACAGGATGGTCCCAATGTTGTAGGGTTCTTGTGTTCCGGAGTCAAAGATTGAAACCAGAACACGGCGTAGAGGATTAAGGTAGCATTTATTAGAGGAGAAGAAGGTTGGAACTCATGGACTCCAGACGTGGAGTGCCATGAGGGGCGAGGACACCCTGGAGAACTCACGGTGCCTAGGCATGGAATCCACGAGGAGCAAGGAACAAGAAATGGACTCATGGCACTGGAGTGCCATGAGGGGCTAGGGCGCCTGCTGTCAGCTTCTAATCAAAGGATCTAACTCAGATATACCCAAGTAAAAATGAAACCCAGGCCAAGCTACACAGAAGAGGCAGGACATCCATGCTCCCCCAGCAGAGCTCTCCATTGACTGGCACCCCAGAAACTCTCTGAACACAGTGCTCCAGAGCTTCAGGGAGGCTTCCCAGCAGGTATGAGCCTGTAAACCATTCCGGCCCTTCTCCCATGAAGACTCTCACTGATGACTCACCGCCTCTCAGCTCACAAAAGACACCTGTCCATCCAGAAACTTAACAAGGTTTTTAGGAGCTTGTAGCGTGGAAAAGGGGACATAGAACAAAATGCTTTTCTTCTTACCTCACAATATTGTCGTGGACAGCATACGTGTTGCTTCCAGGTTTTCCAGGTTAAGTCGTTAACACGCACCGTTTATCTAGCACCAAGCGCTGACACTGAAGGAGGAGACAGGATCAGAACATTCTAGTTGCCTGCGTGTGAACTTCCTGGCAAAACTCATGCCGAGTGCATCAGCGCCTTATTCTCCAGGTGTGACCATAAGCAGAGCCGTCAGAATGGTGGTCACAATTGGAAACCTGGATTATCTTGGAGTGACCAAACCCTGCTCTTTCTTTCAGTGACTATAGTGAGATAAGCTACAAGAGTCAATAATGGCAACTTCTCATTCCCAGCCCAGGCCCAATGCCTACCTAAAGCAATCACACGAACTGCATTTGCTCCCATCAAAGTTTTTAAACTGGCTATGAGGTACCAGGAAAACCCTCCTGGCAGCAGGACCACAGGATCAGTTCTTACACAGAATAGTGAAAGATGACAGAAAGCAACTCACAATAAAAGTACTATCCTTCAAAGTAGCTACCCATAGCTGCTTAATTCTTGAGCAGAATGCCTCACAAGTCAAAGGATCCTGGGAAGGTCTGGAGTCTCTATCTTGCTTGAAGGTTGGAGGCACTGGGCTCCAACATTAAAAACACCAGCAAGGCCTAGAGACCAGGCTGTGAAGATAGCAGGAACAGCAAGCATCAGGGTGGGAAGGACGGAGCTCAGAGTCAGCCAAGGACAGAGGAAGTAGCAGCAGCAATAACAAAGAAGGTGATGGCAGCAATGCTTGAAGAGTAAACTCCACAGCAAGTCAATCTAGGATATGAGAAAAGCAAGTCCTCCTCCTTGTACTTCCTATTATCCGGCCACCACTGGAAAGCACCACCCATTATGGGCTGGGTTTTCCACATCAATCAAGCAAGTACCTGAAGACATGTTCAGGGGCCTGCTCCAACTGATTCTGCACAGCCGTGCCCCAAACAGTCTGCAACAGTCAAGCTGTCACTCAACTCTAATCATAACACTCCCCGCAACACAGAGGTGTCCATCACTTGGCTGTGGTGCTCCCAAATGCTGTAGGTAAGGAACACGGATGGAGCTCAGGAAAATAGGCTATACATGCTCCATGTTGCCTGAGGTCTGGGGTGGAAGCTGGGTTTGGGTCCTTTGACTTGTTGAAGAATGTGCCCCTTCTAAGCCATGGTGGCTATTGCTGGAGAACCTACTTTAAGTTGTTGGCTGCTACAGGCAAACATGGCTTTGCTGTGTGGCTTTGGCTTCCCCAAAGCACACTAACTGTGTCCCCAAAGCATGCTGCCTGTGTCCCACAGCAAAGAGACAAAGCTAAGCAGAAGCCGAGGCTTTATCTTCAGAAGCCACCCACCGGTCACCTCCACTGCATTCTACAGCTCCCGACAGTCACCGAGTGCTACCCAGTTTCAAGAGGAGGGAAGGAGGAAATGTCATTATCACGTTGTAAGAATAGCATGCAAGATGGGATGTATATTTGTGTGGACAACTTTGGAAATGCAATCTGCCACGGTTTGCTTTAGGCCACAATCATTCCCACCCTAGCACATGCGATTTCCCTCTCCTGAAACCCTCCAGTTGGTGACAGAACAGGCTCAAAGTCCAGAGACTTGTCACATGGATGAGGTCCAGGAGCTGCTGACACTGCCCGAGGCCCTTCCTTCAGTAGGTCCCCTCCCCTCCATCCTCGCCATCTTAAGACTGTGATCCAAACAAACAACAGATCTACTCTAATTGTATCCAGCACTTAATATCAGGGCATGTATAGAAGTTACTTAATGCAGATGGTTTCCTAGCACCAAAGGGGAGGGTATGTGTGGAAGGCAAGCCATCTTCACTATTCCATAGCAGCTCTAATGTTCCAAGATCAACCAGGTATGTGTTCCCAGGTATGTGTTACCATAGGCTTGGCCCTGGGATTTTTTTTTCTTCTACCATAGATCTTGATTCTACCCTCTGTTCATAAAATTCTTTGTCCATAAAATGCAGCTCACCTGACCAACTGAGTGGTTGACTCAGTCTGGTCTGTTTCCTTCCCGTAGATCCAAAGATCTCTTTTACTCTTTCTTTACATTCCGACATGATATAATTATGTGCAAGGCTTGATGGGAGCCTTATGAATTGATTTCGCCTGACACGAGACAGAAGCCATCCATACAATATTGCTTCAGATGAACTCGTTTCTGGTCTTGGGCTTCCTGGGAAGCTAATAGGACATAATGTCTTTAGGAACCTTAAAAGCCATTGTTGTTGTTTCATGGGGCCACCTTACATCTCTCTGAGTTCTTAGAACAATGTTTGATTGTCACATTTCTGGTCTTTATAAAATATTTTCTGCCAGTAGCCTGGCTGTGAGTTGTACCTAAAAAGCACTTCAATTTCAGAATCGGGAATCTAGGGTGAGCGACAGCTTTATTTTGACAATTCTTGGCTCCTTTTTGTTTTCTGTAAATTTCACTTGAGAAATGAACAAATCATTAAGTGCATCTCCTATATTCCACCCCACTGCAGGAGCAGCACTGATGTGCTTTGAATGGTAACATACCAAGGACCTTCATCTTCTATATTTCCTCCATTTTCTCATAATCTCTCAAGAGAATCTTTTTGAAGGTGATCAGAGGCTTGATACCTTTAAACATATATCGCCATTCTCTCTGATATCACCACATTTCCACTAATAAGTTTTCATGTCTTCCAACATTGTCTACCCAAAGTAACTGCAAACTTTAGACTTTCGTGATGACTCCATGATTCTGATGTCAACATAGATTCCTGTTACTGTGATTACATATCCAATGTGTAGTTGTAGATTACATGGAACTATCAAGTATTATGTCCCCAGAAGCCAAAGAGGGCATAAAACAAGTGGATGTGTGTACTTGGGAGCATCAGAAATCAAAACACAAAGGCAGGATGATAAAGCTTCCTGAGGTTGCTGGTCTTAATTGATGACCAAGAGTTCACCTAGGCCTGTGACTTTCATGTGTCCTGAGCTTCCTCTCAACATGTTTTCTTAGTTCCAAAGACACATACACATACGTACATACATACATACGTTACATTCAAAGCAATATTATTTAACCCTATATAAGTAGACCCTAACATTCATGAAAACACTGGGTGAAATGAGGCAGAGGCAAAAAGAAAATCATGCATGATCACACTTCCATGTAAGACCTAAGAAACCAGAGAACTTGCAGAAACAAGGTAATCATGGTTAAGGGACATTAAGAGAGTTTGTCTAGAGATCTAAGTGCAACATGAAGATGAGAATTAATAATTGTTCCTGTTGGAAATTTGCTAAGAGAGTAGGGGATCTTAGAGGAGCAAGGTGGGCTGGGGAGATGACTCTGAGGTTAAGGTGCTTGCTGCCCAGTGAAAGGGCTGGAGTCCAGATGACCACGGGCATGGCAGCCTGCCTATAACTCCATCCGTGAGAAGCAAAGCCTGGCGATCTGCAGACAAAGCTGGCTGGCTCTATATGCAAACTCTGTGTTTAATTAGAAGCCCATCCTCAAAAGAGAAAATAAGACCAAGAACAACCAAGGATGATACCTTATATTACTCTTGGGCCTCCACATGTGTGTGCATATACATGTTTGTATACCCCATACACTCCTCATACACAGAACATATGGGGGGAAAAGGAGGGTGGAGCAACTGAGCAATTCTATGAAATGATTGGTATGTTAAATTATTTGAAAACTCAAATTACCTTGCTATGAAGCTATTAACAGTATGCTATGAAGTATTAACAGAATATATAACCAGATACTGTATATCTTAAATACGTACAATAAAACAAATGGCTTTTACCATTTATCTTTGTGTATATGTAAGCATAATATTTGTGTCTGTGTATGTTCATGTGTGAGTATGGTGGTCAGAGGCCCTCACCCACTGCCTTGTGGGGACAGTTGCTCATTCTAGTCCTCTGTGAAGCCAGTGTGGTTGCCCTGTGAGTTTCCGGGGACTCTCTTGCCTTTGTCTTCCATCTTGCTATAGAAGCATTATGATCACATGAGTTCACTGGCACATCTGGCTTTCTGGGAGTTCTGGGGATTCAAATTCAGGTCCTCCACAGCGATTTTACCATCTAAGCTACCTCCTTAACCGTATTTAAAATACTACTAGAGCAGAGTCTACCAGTTTCAAAAAGAAGGGATGAAGATGTCGTCATTTGGGACACTGTCCACATTCTGTCAGAAGAAGCTGGGAGAAGTACATGCTTATCAAACTATATATGTGTATAGCCAATCATTCCTGAAAATACAAAGCCTGGAGTTTGGTGGTGTGTCTCATTAGGGCTAAGTATCCTGTCTTTGTGTGTAAGCATCCCATGATATTGAATGAAATTCACAGCTAAGTGGAAAACCTAGAAACTTCCCATCATTGAACACAATGGGAGCCCTATGTTTATTAGATGATCATTCCCACTGTGGAACGCATGGGTCAAAAAGGCACAATGTAGGTGGCAAACCCAAGTCAGTCACTGTAGAGTCTGTATGTTGGGTGAACAGAAAGGTCTGCAGAAGCTTCCAGGAAAAGGGTACGATGTGAATAAACTGACCTGGGAGAATTGACCTTTGGTTCCCAGATTCTGGGTGTTTTTGTCTTTTCTGAGCTCACTGTGTGGGAACTACTGCAGTGTGCCATGCCACCCAGGTCTGCTTACTCCAGACCTGCTTTGCCTTTTGCTTCTACCCCTGTTTTCAGAATAAATCCAAGAACTAGAACCCTCATCTGCAAGTTCAGTATTGGAGATGCACAAACATGAGCTGGAGAGATGTTTCAGCCAGTAAAGTACTTACATGTACCTACCTTCTACTATCATTCAGTCCAGGACCCCAGGGAATGGTGCTACCCAGTTTTAGGATAGGGTAGTCTCACATTGGTTCAGACAATCAAGATAACCCCTCACACGCATGCCCAAAGAATAATCCTAACGTAGAGACTCCCTCTCAAGTGTGTGCAGAGTCCTGCCTCCTAAGTGTGAGATGATGATTAATGCTAGCCATCTTGCCAGCCTTATGCAGACTGCTACCAAGACCCGAATGCAGGGATCCTCCAAAACTCACAGGAGAAAGGAGAGAAAGTGGGTTGGTCCAATCTTTCTGTTATTGCATCTCCAAGTCTAGATACCTTCCAAACAACGGTGCCGGGTGGGAGCTGGGCCTCTGGTCTCTCACTATTAGCACAAGGCACATTTTGAAGTCTCATCTTGAAGACATTCGCCTAAATCTCAAAGCAAGATAATTCCAACTCTGATGCATGATCACAAATCCAGGTGAGGGTTATATCCACAGAGCATGAGAATTCCACCAGCACCAAATGACAACAGTGAGAACCAGTCCACGACAATGGATAACCACTCACCGAAGCCCTTGATCAGACCAGTTCTGGGAAAATGCAAATGTCTGGTCCCAGTTCTCACAAATGTGACTTCTCTCCATGCTCGCCTGACCCAGTTGCCTTCTCACCATGCTCAGTCCCCCACGACACCCGTCCCTGACCTCCCACCTGACTGCCTCATCTCTCTCCAAACCCTCCATGGGAGATTTGTGTCATGAGTGCAAGGAAAATGCAAAGAAGAGTTAAAAGTGAATCTCTTACCTCTTTGAACTGTTTGCTTCGTACTTTATGTACACACACACACACTTTTGATGTGTTAACTAGAAAATCTGACTAGAGGAGAACAAAGCAGCTGTCATTGGAAGGAAGACTCTGACAGAAAAAAGAAAACCACACAGCCCTTTATTCAAGAACTGTCAAGCCCATCTTGCAGCTCTGAGGTTGTCTGTGGTATTTATCAAAGACCTAGATCTGATGCAGGAAATTAAAAATAATAATAATAATAATAAATCTATCCACTGGACATTTATTAAAGGCATCTAAAACTATATTACATTTAAAATGATGAAAAATGGACATTCCAACAATCCAGATAGCAAGGTTGTTTTATTATTAAATACAAATATGTGTTTGTATATTCGTGGCCATGTTTTTCTGACCACAAAAGTACACGTATCTCAAGAGAAGAAAGGAGGAATCATATCACTTGTGGGCCTATAATGAAACATACATTCTTACCACTATGAGGGAATTATTCTGATGTGCTCAAATGACTTTTCGTGATGGAGACTTTAATATTACATACAAAAATTAAAAATTTTAAATGTTTCTTAAATTAGCTTAGTTACAGTTCTTTTAGGCAGAATAGTGAGATGTAGAGTCCTTTTGGAATAGGCCCAAGAATGATTATAACTGGGTTATGTTTAAGTTCTATTCTTTAAAATATTTTATTTATTTACTGTATGTGTGTGTGTGTCTGTCTGTCTGTTTGTCTGTCTTTCTGTCTGTTGGTCTGTCGGTCTGTCAGAGGGCACTGTGTGTCCCTGTGGAGGACCAATGGTGACTTTGGGCATCATCCTGAATTGTTTCTACCTCCTTTTTGCTTCACTCTGGGATTTCCCAAGCTCTGCACACCAGAGAGGATAATATAGGTGCTTTTCTGGACTTCCTGCTGTTATTTTCTAATTGTGAAATTGTATGTTCTATTGTATGTTACAAACTGCACAGCATTTGCTAATGTTAAAGAACATGATGCCTGAAATAAGAGTGATTTGTTAGGGGACTGGGGAAGTGACTTAGTGGGTAAGAGTGATTGCTCTGAAGGCATGGATATCTGAGTTCAAACCCAGAGCACTCGTGTAAGAAACCAGGCGTGACTGGGAGTGCTTGCAACCCCAGCACAGGAGTCAAGACAGGCTAAGCGAAAAGGCAAGTTTCTAGTCCACTGAGGGATCCTGTCTCAAGGTATTAAGGCAGAAAGCAATAGAAGAGGACACCAGATGCTTGTATCGGACTCCACATGCACACGTGTGACTCATGTCACATGCTGTACACACATACAGCATACACATACAAATAATAAGTAAAGAGTGGTTTTCTTAGAAACCCTACAGTATGAACACGAGGAGAAAGCCAGGAAAGTGCATATGGATGTGTGCCCAATTTTTAAGCCTACCTAAAAATACAGCATATACTTAAAACATTCAAATAAGCGTGCTCTGAGCAATGGACCTCTCCCCCTTTTCTGGTCACAGTGACAGTAAAGGACAGGCTTCCAGATGTCAAACTTCAGAGTTGTGGCTCCTTGGACAGGGTGAACTCTTTTCAGATGTATGCTTCTGCTCTAAAATAGTCTTAACTCATTCTCTCTCTCTCTCTCTCTCTCTCTCTCTCTCTCTCTCTCTCTCTCTCATTCCATGTGTGTGCGCGCGCATGTGTGTCTCTGTGTGTGTGTGTCTGTGTGTGTCTGTGTGGCTTACATGCATGTGTGCATGTGGAGGCCAGGGGAGAGCAACAGGTATCTATCAATCTTTACCTTATTCCCTTGAGACAAGGTTTTTTTACTTAGTCTGAGCTCATCAAGTGAATCCCAGAAATCCTCTGTCTCTAACCCCTAATGGTATGTGGAATCATCAGCACATTAGTCACACCCAGTTTCTTACATGGGTGTTGGGATCCAAACTCCTGCCCTCCTGTTTGCTTGCCCAGCAAATGATCTTTCCTGCCATCTCTACAGCCCTGCCTCTGCTTGTCTAAAAAACATAATTTACACTGGGAAATTAGGTAGTAATTTGAATCCCTGTTACTTTTACTGAGCAGTGACTCACGTTGCCTGAATTGATTGACAATCAAAGGCACTTTGCTGTGCCCTTGGAAAAAGAGATCCCTAGAGGACAAATTTCCTAGGACAATGATTGCTGGGATGGTTTTCCTATCAAGAATTTGTTAGTGCTTCAAATTAGCGCGCGCTCTCTCTCTCTCTCTCTCTCTCTCTCTCTCTCTCTCTCTCTCTCTCTCTCGCTCCCCTCCAGTGTATCCCTTACTAGCCTTGAGTTCACAGCAAGTCTCCTGCCTCTGCTTCCCAAATGCTAGGATTGGGATACAGGCTGGAGCTATCACACCTGCCTAAGTTGAATTTGATGTCTTCCCTTCTAACTGACTTAGACATGTTTATGCATCTGAGCACTCATCGCATCTGAATGTGAAGCAAGCTAACATGTAAACTGACATGGGACAACCCTGGGTGGAAGCTTGGTGGCCCATAAGGTTGAGAGACTCTCTCTTTAGACCAACCTGGAGGGAAACACCAGGGTTGAAATGGAGCTACAGCCTCTTGTTTTACTTTCAACTCCCAAAAGCCAAAGTGCCCCATGGTTACCACCTCTATGAACACAGGCTAACCCAACTTCTCAGCCAATTCAAGGAGGAAAGGGAACTGATGATTCACTTCTCTCCCCTTTGAAAATTCTCCCCTTCTCCGAAAATTCCAACACTTTCAAAAGGCTCTGATAAATAATACCAAGTTCACCCGCATTTCAAACAGACAAGACATTGTGTCTATTTTAAGCTGTGACGAATGTCATATTTCCATTCAAATTTGGGGAGATCACATTTTCAACTACCAACCAACTATGGAAAATTCTTCCCGACAACAATAACCTCTTAATTGAAGATTTCTCTTGAAAAATCTTTAATAGAATAATGTGGGTGTTATCCTTCTGAAAAACAAAATTACTTTTAATGAAGCAGTTCAAAATCAGGGCAGGGAAAGAGCAAAGCGTTTCCTTGAGTTTCTCGTGACAGTTTACATAAAAAGATGCTGTATTTTCTCTTCACAGGGTGTACACCATCATTTTGTCTTATTATTCCTGACACTCGGTTCATCATATTAGCATCCTTGTGAGAAACAAGAAAGCAATCAAGGGTTTGGCTCTTTATTCTTTGAGAGACGGAGCTTTTCCTTTGCCTCCCAACTCCTTGCGAGGAGGCAGACCTGGTCAGCCACCAAACGCATGGGTTTTAAAATGCAATAACGATAGCGCTTTTGCAATTTTCAATTACAGTTATTCTGCAATAATGTTAGCAAATCTCATCTCCAAAGTAAATTAGACATTGAATGGGCCATGGGGAAGCTTCCATTTAAAGTTTCACTAAGATTCTCCTTGATAAGGTCTTTTTCAAAGATTACATATTTTATACTTTGTTTCTAGCCCCTTTCTTCATTCATGATGCTGTTTCTACTTTTTAATATACTTTTCTCACAAAACATGGTAGTTATAGCGTATCCATTCAAAGAAATCTATTCAGAACAAGTCTTCGTTCACTTGGAGCCAGAAATCCTGATAATATGAGGAGTTTTTTTATTTCATTTTAAGAATACATTTTTCATTCTAAGCAAATGAAACTTAGAACCAAATTAAATTAAAAAAAACTATGGTTGGCTTTCATTAGAAAATTGGCAGGGAAAGGTGTCTCCTGTCGCTTTTGCATTAATGAATCTTGCCTTTTATGTAAATAAATAGATCATTTATTGGAAAGGGCATAGAACACAGCAAAACTATAGAATCTTGGGAAATACTTAAGAACACAATAAAATATGACAAAATGAGAAAAAGACAGTGGAGATTATTTTCTTTACAGAAGGGAAGTAGCACTCATCTCAAATAACTTGAAAACAGGTCATTAATTTAGCCATTCCCTATATTTCTTTTGCAACAGATTACAATATTTGTGCTCAGATCAACGTTAGATCCTTTATGTCTCTGAGCTCTCTGCTCTCTTGACATCCATTTCACCACCTTGATTCACTCCCTCAGCCAGAAAATTGAAGATGGTGTCACAAAATTAACCTGGTGATTAGATTTGCTCCAAACTTTTGCAACCGATCTTGCTATTGGAAGAGTTTGCATATGAAAATCCTGGAACGCATTCCAAAATTCTGCAGGCTTTATGAAGCGTTGCTATGCGCAATAATATAATTCCAAAGTTTGCATCCAGTGATCGCTTCCAAGTCTTCTCTGAACCTAGGCTGACACGACCGAGATGTTACTGTAGGGGGAAACTTGGCAGATCTGGAGCCTCATTCTGAAATTGCTGCTGAATGGTATGTTCAACTCAATGGCTGTATTTGTTTCACAAATCAAATTTAAAGAGAGCATTTTCAACCACTTCAATGGGAAACGAGGTTGGGACAAAAGTGGATTAATTCCAGAGTCCCTTATAACTGCCTCTATCCACTAGTCACAGAATCTGCTTGTAAAGAGTCTCTGAGCGCCTTACAATGGCAAAGACTTAAATGACAAAAGCCAAGAAGCAGAATCTCCAGACCCCTTTGCCTTATCCATCTCTCTCAGCTCTACCTGCAGAAATAATGTATAGGTGCGGAAAACTTCACTAGCTCAATAGAACCTTGGAGACCACACCCAGTTCCTCGCCCATGCTAACTAAGTACATGCTTTACCGCTGAGCTACACACCAGCTTTAGGCTCTGTGTTTAAGCACTATCCTGTCTCATGTAAGGACAGAGAGACAAATGCATTGAGAGATAACTTCCTTGCGGTGTGAGCAGTGTACAGTTGCACAAAGCTAGATGCTAGGACCTACCTCCTGCCTAGCTAGGCAGCAAATAACAGCTGCAGCCCAGCATTTGGCCAAAATGATCTTCTGTGCCAAATGACCTGTGTGGTATTGGTGTGCTCTGTTGCTTTAACAAAAACAGGACAGAGAGGGTGGCATTAAGACATGAATATTTGAAGAATAACATTTCCATGAAACTGATCAGAATAAGTCTTTTTAAAAGTAACTTTGAAAATCTCTTAAGCATTCCATGCCTGGTCCACAGAACTAAGAAACATGAGTTCAAATTCTGGTTCGCTCAGCAGCTACAAATTAGACTGACCTTTCCATGGCTTCTTCTGATTTGGGATAATGGACATGATAATTGTAGCCATCTCTTGGTTACTGGGATGACTAAAGCAAGGAAAAATACCTCAAATTCTCAGAATTTATTTTGGTCCAAAAATACATATGAGAATGCATGACTCAAAAGCACCCAGGAATATCAACATGTAAGTACTGTAAGTACGCTGTGTGACACTCAATGACCCTTGCCACTTTAGTGGAAACAAGTCTCTGGACACACTTTGTAAACAGAAAGTTTACCAAATTATGCCTTTGGCTAGTATGCTTTAATCCCCACTTGAATAAATAACATATGAGTGTCTATTTTGCTGTCAATTTTGATTTATATTTTTCTCTGTGGAGAACGGGTTTAGTTGGAAAAGGAAAATTGCAAAGCATTTTTCTGCTTGAAACTAATGAGTCATCTCACAAGTGTATGGAGTCTACATATCCTGTAAGCACTATATGATGTGAGCCCTGTATTGCCTGGTAAGCTGCAAGACACACCCCAGAGAGGACTCTATGTAGTTCCTAGGTAACGCCAGTTCTAATCTCCATCCAGCAAGCCCCACTGTGAAGCACAACACTGAGATGAATACACTTGCACTTCCAATTTCGCACTCATCCATCCTGACCATCACTGACCTTTTGTGTTGGTCTGCTCAGTTGCTTAACCAAAACAGAACAGAGAGGGTGGCTTAAACAACGGGCATTTACAGTACTGCTGGCAGAAGTCCAAGGTCAAAGTACTTTACACTCTGGCTCCTGGTGGCTACCTGTTCCCTACCAGACAGCTATCAATACCTTCTTGAGCTGTGATTACAAGGTAGCAGGAGGGAGTGCTCAGCTGTCTGCATTGTAAGATCCATCATGGGATCCCACCTGCAGGACTTCCTCTAAACAATTATGTCCTGAAGGCACCACGCCCAAATGCCTTCCCACTGTGTTTAGGGTTTCAACATGTGAACATTGTGGTAGACAGGAAGCCAAGATCCAGTCCATAATATTTATTCCAATGAATCAGTACACCAGATAACAGCTTCCAAAACTCAGAACACGGTAAATCACTTTACGTCCATGAAGTGCTAGGCCAAGTCCCCTAAGACTAGCCTTCTTCTCTGTGTCAAGTAGCATTCAAGCAATGTCTTTTTGATTAAAAAAATATTGAGGTCTAATCTAAATTTTCAAAAGTCACTTAGTATAGCCTTAGCAAATAGATGCTCATGCATGCATGTTTGTGATTCTGAATCTTGTGCAGTTGTATAAATGTAAGTGAGCCTGTTGTTTGTTGTGGCTTTTCAGAACTAGGTGCTTAATCCAAATACCAACAGTCAACTGATATGGGAAAAATCACTTAGGGACAATTAGAAAGTAATTATGTCACGTGACTTCATGACAGAAAACTAACACCTCCTTGTCTTTTACAATTGTACTGTATCATTAATTGTGGTGTGATGAAGCTTTGTAATTAAATAACCATGCTGTATGTTGCTACATGTGGCCATTGTAACAGTTACTCTGCATGCTGCTGAGAAATGAACAAAGGGCTTTATCCTTGTTTATGCTTGTTCGGTTACACTGCTTACCCCAGCTTAGTAGGAAAGTCCATCCAACAGGAGGGGCTGAGGGAACTGACCACACCATAACCATGGGACTGCGGAGAGGGGCAACTTTTCCTTGCCAGGCAGCATGTCTGTCCAAGTATGCTGAAGAGTGCTAACTCACTTAACCAGCTCTCTCCAGTTTAATCCATCTGCCTAGCAAGTACTCCCACCCACCCTGGGGTAGACTCTCCCCATCAATTAGACAATCTCCACGAGCTTGCTGAGAGTTTAACTCAGCAACTAATTCTTTACAAATGTGCCGGAGCTCCAGCCTTCAACTGCCAAGTTGACGTCAGTAGTTACCTTCCACAACCAGTTTCCCCTCAAAGGAAGCATATGTGTCTGTCTATACATTTCATTCTCAACTAACCTGGAAATGAATCTCATGTAATCAGATCAGCTGTCGTCAACCTGACACGAAGAAGCAATCAGTAACTGGAACCCAAGGCCCAACCATGTTTGACAGTTGCCATTTCTTTTTCATAGAAGACAAATAGTACTTCAGAACATTGGCATGTGCGCTTGGGGCTCTAACATGAGAAATGACTTAGTGAAGAGCCCTCTGTGTCTTCGAGAGTTTAAAAGTAAGTAAACCCACCACAGTAGCAGGCATCTTTGTGTCTAAGGTTTGTCTCCTGAAAGAATAGAGAACTGGATTGTTAAATGCCAACTGAAATTGAAGTTTAACTTACTTGCCAGGCCTGCAAAGACGGTGCAATTAGTCAAGTGCTTAGACAATCTGAGTTCATATTCCCAACATCCAAATAAAAGGCCAGCATAGCGGCCTGAACCTGTATTCCCAGAGCTGGAGGCAGAGACAGGAGGATCCTTGGGGCTTGCGGGCCCGGCCAACCCAGCTGAATCAGTGAGCTGCTGGCCAGATACCCTCTCTCAAAAATAAGTACAAACAAAATGGACAGTAATTAAGGAAGACACCCACTGTCAATTATTTGACTACCACATGAACTTACACACACACACACACACACACACACGCACGCACGCACGCACGCACGCATGCACACACACAAAAACTCAAAAGCAAAAAATAAGATTCCTAACTACCAAGTTTATCTGCTCATACTCACTGTGATCATACATCTATGTTCAATTTTCTTTTTGTAATTTCTAATGACCAAGTTTTCCTTTTGCTTTTCTACATTTCTGGGTCAAGGGAGGGAGGTTAAATTCTTACCACGCTTTCATGTACATGTGTTTGCATGTGTGCTGGTACATAGGTATGCATGAAGAGATCTGAGGTTGATATTGGATATCTTCATCAATCACTCTCTATCATATACATAGAGGCAGTGCTGCTCATTGAACCTAGAACTTCCGGTGTTGGCTAGTGTCTGGCTTGCCAGCTTACTCCAGGGATTTCCCAACTCTATCTCAAATAAGTGTGTGTGTGTGTGTGTGTGTGTGTGTGTGTGTGTGTGTGTGTGTCAGAGGGCACTGTGTGTCTTTGTGGACAAGGACCAAGGGTGTATTCTGGAATCATCCTAGATTGCTTCTACCTCCTTTTTGCCTTGCTCTGAGATTCCCAGGCTCCATCAACAAAGGCTGCAAGTGCAGGCCACTGCCGTTTCCTCCTGATAGTTTTCATGTGGGACCTGGGATCTGAACTCACGACCTTTTGCTAGTGAGACAGAGTCTTAACCCCTGAGCCATCTCTTCAGCTTCCAACTCTACCTCTTATGGGCTGGGATTATAGGTGAGCCATCCCACCTACCCAGTTTTCTAATAGATTCTGGGGTTGCAAAATCTGGTCCTCACACTTGTGTGGCAAGTGCTTGACCAGTTCTGTCATCTCCCTGGCTCTGTGTTTTCTTTAAACAACTCGATATTAAAATACTGTAGTAAAGGTGATCTCTTTAGGTGGGTGGTAATAAGAGGAAATTGGGGAACACTAGTAGAGGTCATCTATGTGATTCTGGAAATTGGATGAGTTCAGCAGCTGTAGCATGTATTTCACCTCTTCAATTCAAGCCTCAAAAACATACAATTACCTTTTTTCTTGTGCCTGTGAATGTAATTTCAGCAGGTGTCCACTAGGGTGCTGTGGCTGTGAGACCTCTTCAAAAGACAGATGAAGAACCATTTTAGTTAAACAAGAAGAAATATATCTAGGGGCTGGAGAGGTGGCTCAGAGGTTAAGCCTCTGCCTTGCAGGCAGAAGGTCCTGAGCTCGGATCCTAGACCCCACGTATAGACGCTGGGCAGAAGCGGGGGCGGCCTGTGTTTCTGGTCCTGGTAGGACGGAGCCTATGAATCCCGGGGCAGAGTAAACAAGGAGGAGGTGGAGGCGTCCATGGTGGTTCCCGAATTCGTACGTGGTTCTACACACACATACATACATACATATACATACGCGCACACATGCATACACGCACAATTGAATAAATAATAAAAATTAAAAAAAAAGAAATACATCTAAATTCAAAGTACTGCCTCTGGTTGTGTTACTATTTCTATGTATGTATTACCAATTGCCATGTAAATTAGCATTGAGGCTAAATAGAATTGGTTCTAATATATGTTAAAGGGCATCACATTCCATGTGACAAAGCAACAACTCATTGAATGAATCCATGAATCAGGAGGATGTACTAGATCACTCCACCCTTCCCTCCGAATCTTAATATGCTGATGGGTATCTTCAGCTTAAGAGTCTTAAGTCCAAACACATGGCAGCTGAAATTCTCCACATCTCTGAATTATCCCTTCATTTGTGATTTATGAAGACAGGGTTCCCCCTCGGAGGTTGGTACATAGAATCCCCTTTGTGCCTAACCTCTACATCCTCTTAATTCCAAAGACAAATCTACTTTCCTTTCATAAGCTCCTTTATATGCTATCAAGAGAAATTTGAGAAGGATAAAAATGTCAATTTGCACATACAAACAACTGGAATTGAAAGTGCAAGACAACTGAAAGAGAAAGCCTGAAAACAGAGTTGGAAACAATGGGTTGCCTAAGGAGCGACTCCCCACTGCCTGCTAAATTAAAGTCAGACACCTCCCCCCTGGCTTGTGAGGTCACCGGGTTACAATCCCAGCCTCCCTTTCTAGGGTAACCAGCAACCATTTCTCTGCATGAATTCTGCATTTCAGCCAAGTTGAAATGATTCCTGGTTTATGACACATCAGTGACTTTTCTTACCTCATATATTTTCTCAAACTTTCCCTCCTTCTAATCTGTTCTCACCTCACCCCACACCCACAGCCTGGTTCTTACAAACCCAATCTCTGTGACTCTGGGCCAAGTTCAAGTGCTACCTTTCCATGAAGACTCCCTTGGGTCCCGTCATGACTTGAGCTTTCCCACCCTTACCTCAAATCAAATTCACCTTCAAACTGACGCTGTTTTTGGGTCCCATTGCCCTTCCTGCCGCTGTCACCAAAATCTCAGTTTCTTTTTTTTATTTTTTATTATTATTTATTATTTATTCAATTGTGTGTGCGTGTGTGTGTGTGTGTGTGTGTATGTATGTGTGTGTGTAGAACCATGGACGAATTCCAGAACCACCATGGACGCCTCCACCTCCTCCTTGTTTACTCTGCCCCAGGATTCACAGGCTCCGCCCTACCAGGACCAGAAACGCAGGCCCCCCCCCTCCCGCTTCCACCTGGCATCTATACATGGGGTCTAAGATCCGAACTCAGGACCTTCCGCCTGTAAGGCAGAGGCTTAAACCCTGAGCCACCTCTCCAGCCCCCCAAATCTCAGTTTCTTGGTGGTCGCTGTGTGGCATGATTTAATGACATGTTTCCCCTACTTTGCAGTCAATTCATTGTGCATCATGGCTCCACCACTTTACAGAAGCTGCCTCGCCCCAGGCTGAGGCGATGTGAGTGAATCAACTTGCAGGTATCAGTCACGTTGGAAGAGACATTCACAATACACTGTGAACATTTGGACATTTTTTCTTATTAGACACAAATTTTTGTGGATTTTTAATAACCAACAGCAGTACTGAAGGACCCTATGTCAATAATATTTCTGTTATGAAATCCTAAGGCTGTTTATACCCAAACATGGTTAACCCAAACAAGTCCACATGTTGGCAATCCCAGTGACCACTACTGAGTTGGCATGATCTTCTCTAAGGCTGCAAGCTTGTGCCCACAGATGATGCCACGCCAACAAGGCTGGGGAACCAGCCCCATGCTACAGTGTGGGAGTGAGTCAGACACGCAGGAGCTCCGGCTGCTCTCAAGCCACACTTAATGGATCAGCTCTGCATTTTGACAAATACAATGCAAATTTCGCAGCTCCGGTTTTAGTGTTTAAATGGACACTTATCCAATTAATGTCCAAATAGATCTCTCTGTGTATTAAGCAGACATATCACTAGAACCTTGCCAGTATATGCAGAATTCTGCATGGAGAAGTGAATTGCCCGTAGCCCAAATACAAAAACTAAACTAAAAAAAAATGAAACCATTGAAGTTCCACCACCGATGACTTTCTGGCATTTCTGGCCTTCAAGGTTCCAGAACAGCAACATAGAGAAAATGTATGAAGAATAAGAAGCATCAGTTGATCCGTAGAGTTGAGCCCCGATCTCTTCTCTCACGCAAGAAAGGAGACACACCAAATGCCAACATGACAAAGCTGCGATGGAGAGTGTCCCAGGTGGGGGCTCAGCCAAGCCAAATTGTTTGATTGGTGTCTGTGAGCAACAGCCGTGCTCAGCTCTCACCTCTGAGGAGAGACCCAGAAGACCTCGGAGCAGACTGGAAATATGGTCTCCCTGCCACGCTGACACCCTTAATTATGGCTTTTGAGCTTTTGATGTTCTGACATATAAATAGCTAAAAAATTTGCTTTTGCATTTTGTGCACTTGCAAGTTGGAAATGTCATCAAGTTTCATCAAGATTGAAATGGGGTCCAATTTGCTAAAAATGCCTCATGCATAAGGAAGTTTTGTGCTCTCTTCCACATGGGAGTCAGCCCGCACAATGCATTATGCACCTCGAGCTGGAAGGATCTTGACATGCCACTCAAACCTTCAAATGGAGGGAGCAGGCACTTCGGGGTCTTTGCACTTTCTAGGGGGGGTGAAAGGGGGAGTCCAACCCTCAAATATTCAATTCTCAACTAAAACTGTTCTGTGTCCTCCCTATAAAAGTACTGGCTTGGAAACCATATCTATGGCTTCCCCTTGCTCATTATCTCTAAATCACAGATGGGTATCCTGCCATACTGTGCCCCCAGCACAGAGAATGGTGGGCTAATGGCGAGGTGTAATTGCCCTTTCCCATCCCTTTTGCTTTTAGCAGTGTAGAGCACCAACAACTATTTTTGTTACAATAGGGAGGCACGCAAACTAGTCAATTTAAAGACTGCCTTCCCAAATTGCACCCTATCATTTTATATAGGGTGACAGTTCCCTTGATTCTGTTGAGAGACTTCAGGAGGAGAAAAAGAAAAATCTCTCCCTGAGCAAGATTGGATGCACCATAGCAAAAGAAAGAGTCTGGGTTACTTTCTGGGTGAACTTGCTTTGATTTCCCTTGTCAGTGACAGTTGTTTTGATTCTTACCATGTTTCCCTGAAATCTCCACATCATCACTAATTTCAATGAATTACAGCCTCATTTAGACCATGGCAACCCTTGGTCCCCAGGGGCTTTGCAGCCATAAGTCCACACCGAAGGGGACACAAGCAGACGTTTGTCAGATTATTTCTCATTAAGAATCCAGAGCTGAAAAACAAAGACCTGGAAATAGGTGAGTCTCAAGCTTTCCGATTCACCCTCAGATGAAAACACATCAGCCTACAAGAGTTAACATAGCACAGAAATCTCTGTGAAGTCTATTGTGCATCTCAGAATTTAATAGCACTTTTGTATTTTGTTCTTTGCTGTATCTGTTTGTTCTTCAAAAATTAATTTTTTTTTAGTTCCTGCTGCTACGTGTGTTGCTGGCATTGGAAAACTCACCATGGCTTTCAGAACATCTTGACCTGTCTTCAGATGCATCTCTCTATGCTGGGCATTAAGGATCTAGGTGCATTCATCTTAACTTTAAATTTGACCCATTGTGATTCAATGTGGTTATGTCCATCAACATTGTCAGCGTGTGGAGAACTGACATGACTGACTACCTGCCGCCTGACATCTCCTGTCACCACTGAAACACTTCTGCAGACAGGAACGGTGGACTCCACTTGATAGATATGGAAACTGAAAATTGCAGGGGGCGGGGGAGGTCCACAGCATCACGGCCAAGAAGAACAAGTTCTGGCTGAGTGTGACTGTACTGCCTGTCCGTTTTCACGCAGAGAGACCCTCTTAGGACTCCATGGGACTCCCATGTTCAGAGAAGGAAAGCAAGGGCTGGGGATGTAGCTGGGCTGGCAGAGTGCTTACTTAGCATGTCCCAACCCCGGATTTGATCTCAGCACCACATTAACCCTTCAGGGCGGCATGTATCTGCAATCTCAGCACCTTAGAGGTAACAACAGAAAGATCAGGAGTCCAAGGTCATCCTTGGATGCACAGTGAGTTTGAGGCCAGACTGGGGCCGATGAGCCCTGGAAGCCTGTCTCAAAAAGAAAAGGAGGAGGAGAAGAGGAGAAGGAAAGAAGGAAAGAGGAGGGAGGGAAAAGGGAGGAGAAAGGGAAACCAAAGCTCCCAGCCTAACAGGATATAGTTAATAAATAACCAATCAAGGCAAGGTTTTTCTGATATTAACATCACTCAGTTTTCCATTCTACTATAGCTGCCTTAGGTAATTCCTAAGTCTGCATTCCTAGAAATTTCTGATTTTTAATATATATATATGTATATATATATGTGTGTGTATATATATATATAGAGAGAGAGAGTGTGTGTTCTGAATCAATAGAACATGATGAAACTTGGAGTCTTTATTTTCATGCAAATAGTCTCAGGATGAAGGGCAAGACATAAAGATTCAATGACCTTAATTGTAAGAGAATTAAAAATTCCATTAGTAACTATCACAATTTAATAATGTTCATTTTTTGCAAGAATGGGTGATAGTTACAGGAAATTATAGCAACCTCTTAATTTCTAAGATGATTCTCTTCAAGTGCATTTTCCTAGTTAAAGATTAGATGCGCTATTTTTTTAAGCTGCCAATAACAAAAATTGGAGAGAAAAATCACCAGCAGCAAGAAATTCCTTGTGGAAGAAAGGGTGATGGAGGGAAACAGGGATAAGTACTCAATATGCTTGTAAAACTAAATACACACACACACACACACACACACACACACACACACACACATACATGAAAGAAATCCCTGTGTTCAGAGCTGTCTAAAGAAACAGTGGGTTCAGTGATTTTGGGGGGGGGCTCATTCTATGCTCGTAGAGGAATTCAGAAAAAATCTAGATCATAACTTGTCAAGGATACAGACAAAGAGACTTACAGACTTTTGGGAACTAGAATTTTCTAGACCTAACAAAGGTGAATGAAGGTGACTCTAAGTATTTTGGGGTTCACATGGACAACTATGACAGCTTTGGATACCAACTTCAGGAATTCTCACACCACTGTCGATAAATGTATACTCCCAACAGTTCTAGGATTGCCCATGTGAATTTCAAACGCAGAGTAGTTTCTGGGTATTTGTTTGAAAAGAAAAATTTGTGTGATAGCTGCAAAAATAGAGAAGGAGGAGATGAAACTATTGGTTATAGTAAGAGAAATTATCTGCATTACAGACTCCATTTAAATAAGACAAAAATGGAGCCACTGAACATCCTGAAAAAGACAGCCATTCCACTTCAGTCAAATGCTTCCAGGGCTTTAGCTGCTTGATCCCCGGGAAGGCAAAGATCAAGGTCAAGAACATCTAGAAAGGACTGAAAACCTTCCAAAGCATAAGACAGTGGCCAGAATTGCAGAATCCTTTCCAATACACTGGTATTAGAACTTGGGCACCTCTTCACGACTTGTATTATAAATCTTCAAAACTCGTGAGTCTGGTTCTCCATTTTCCCTTGACATTTTTTTCTGCCTTCAGGAAAGCACTATGTAGGAAACTGTAGCTTAGGATTTCTGCTGTTACTTTTTTTTTTCAGTTTTATCTCTGCTCTGTTTTCAGGTGAGTCAAATGCACAGTGTGGTCACTACCGAACTGTCCTGCTCTGGCTCATGTGCTGAACACTTGGTCCCTGGTAGGTAGTGTTTTGGGAGGTGATGGAAGCTTCCAGAAGCAGAAGGAAGTAAAAGACTCGGCAATGAGTTTGAAGATTAAGCTTCGCTCCTGACATTTGGTGCTTCCCGTGCACTGTGAGGGGAACAGCCACCATGATGTTCCCAGCTTCATGGTGTTGGATCTCAACGGCCCCAGAACTTGCTGGAAGAAGATCTATGAACTGGTTTCAGAAATCAGTCCTTGAACCAAAATAAATCCTTTCTCCTTTTATATCGCTTCTGTCAGGTGTACCATTCCTGAGACAAAAGGTTGCTAGAAAGACAAATGTAAACATGAATATAAAAATGCAGGGGAAAGGTACAATCCTCCTCAGGGATATGATGTTTTGAGCACTTTTCATTGATACTGTTTGTAGTCTCGTGAAAACATAACTCACAAATAAGGAACTGACATCACTTTCTCTTAGACGCCAAAAAATCAAAAGCCAACTTTTTATGATTTTTCTCTATCACTGTGATTACTGCAATTTGGATGGTCTATTGAGCAGGAACATGGAACTATATATAAACATCAAGGAAAATCATGATGATAGCACTGATGTTTTCTAGAATTCAGTGCTTTTAAGTTCTTTTTGTTTTTCATTAAAAGATGTTCTTGATATTTTCCCAGGCAAAGTGATCATCATGCAATTGAGAAAATGAATGGTTGTAAATACTTAAGTGTTCCTGTGCTTCCCCCATTCTGTCGTTTGCTATTATAGCATTTGTACCTTTAAATATTAGCCCCATCCTATTTATAACAACACGGGAAAGCGCTATTCATTTGTCTCTTCTGGAAAGGCAATTTGGAGGACGGAGCAGCAACAGTAATGGCAATTTGTCATTAACAGCAGTTCTAATTACATAGCCTCATCTACACGCCACTGCACCATCTTGTGCGTTTTCCCTGAGACTAAATATCTTCTAAACCATAATAATCCACCAGATCAAAAATTCAGCTGCTTAGGGAAGTGAGAAAATAGTGATTTACATGTTACACTTTAAAAGCTTCATCAAAGCTGTAATAATTTTGTTGGATAAACAATGTGATTCTTGAGATTAATAAGAATTTCTAAATATGAACAATATGTACCCCGAGGAGAATATTATCTAACAAGGAACTGATAAATTATGTTGGGCAAATAATCTGCATATTCAACTGTGTGTAATGAAGGCAGGAAATTTGACATGGAAAGGTATAAATAACGCAGTTTGGGGTGTTTCCAAGCCTGTCTTTGCCATTCATACAAAGCAACAGAGTCAACACACACATCTCAGATTCAAGTTCATGGGAGTCAGAGGAAGTTTGATAAACCCTGTTAAAGAGATATTTGAGGCTTCAGGAGATGGATGGCTCAGGATGTGTATCAAAGGGCACTGTGTGTCCCTGAGGAGGCCCAAGGGTAACTTCAAGAATCATTCTGGATTTCTTCTACCTCTTGTCACTTTGCTCTGAGGTTTCTCAGGCCCTGCTTTTCAGGGCCACGAGGGCAGGTCCCTGACATTTCTACCCAGCGTTTTTTACATGGAATCTGAGATCCAAACTAAGGTCTTTCTGCAGAGGTTTAACCCCGGAGCTCAACTCTCCAGACCTGGAGTCATGTATTCATTCAAATATTCAGAGGTGTGTTTTCTAAAAGACTAAATAAGCTTCATCTTCTAAAACTCAAGACAAACTTTCAAAAAAAAAAAAAAAGAGCAAAAAGAGAAAAACAAAAGCAAGTTGCAGAGAGCCATGAGAAACCCCTCATCACGCCAGTCATGAGGCCTTCAGAACACCATGGTGTGATAATCTACACTGCTTGAAAGCATACTAGATGAAGCAAGATGCAAATCAAGGCATGAGCATTGGGAACAAAAACTGACCTGCATAGAAGAGGCTGTTTTGTAGGAAGAAGCGACACCCCTGGGAGTTTGCTCTTATCTTGATGATACTTCATTTTTTAATCTTGATGATACTTCATTTTTTAATATTTCATTTTTTAAAGTATAGCAATGATGACAGAATTCATTATAATGTTCTTACAGCATATTGTGTGTGTGCATATATATGAGTACTTCTTTCAAGTAATACTGGGTATGTGTGGTATATGCACATATTGTACACATGTGTACAAGTGCATATGTGCACATATGTGTGTGCATATGGAGGTCAGCTGTCAGTGTTGAATGCTTTCCTCTATCATTCTCTACCTTATTTTTAAGACAGGGTCTTTCACTGAACCTGCAGCCCACCAATTCAACAAGACAGTGAGCTCCCGAGTTACTGCTGTGTCTGCCCCCCCAGACCTGGGATTGTAGACATGGTGCCACTATGACCCGCTTTTGACATGAGCGCTGGGATCTAAATTCAGGTCTTCATGTTTGCACAGCAAGCTCTTTATTAACCAAACCATCTCACCAATCCCCTCGTTAAAATTTAAAAAAGGAAAAAGGACAGTCATTGAGAGTAGAGAAAGACAAGAAAGAGGGAAAGGAAAGAAAGAGAAGGTAGAGAAATTTAAAGTTCATACTAGTGATGAAACCATTCCTAAAGTCTCCAGCTTCCGAAGAGGACTGAGAGGTGAACATCCGTGGGTGCTACTTTCAAAATGTATGCCACGATAATTCTGTATTTCTCCTCCCAACCCCCAAAATGAACAAGTGGATGGCTTGGGCAAAGGAAGGACATAAACCTAAACCAAGTGCTGTAGCGCTCAGACACTGCATGCATATTCCAAAGTCAGACCCAAGTTCCTGTGGAGGGGAGAGGAGCTAATTTAACCTTTCAACCCTGCCTCCATATTTATTATGTGCTGATGATAATGTGGAGGATGTTGTGGGGATTAATAAATTCATTTCTCAAGCTTTGCAGATAAAAATGTGTTCCAGAAGAGCTTTATTTTAAGAACTATGAAATGGTTTGTTTGTTCCAGAATCCCGTTTAGTGCATCCTTAAACCTTATCTCTCAGTTCTGGGTTTTGAGATGAATATGGAGGGCTTTGAAATGATGGCAAAATGACCTTTGAGGATTATGCATTTTAAGCGCTAGTTCACAATGACTATGTGACTGGATATATGTCACATAGGAGAAAGTCAAAAATATAATCCCTGAGAGGTTAATGACACAAATTGTATGTGGAGTTTCAATTTGCTGGGATAATTCTAGGCACTTTAGAATAAGTGTCTTTGGCCTTTAGCACTCAGTGTCTGCCAATACAAAGGCATCCTGATTTGGATGTCTATAAGGAAAAAAAATAGGGTTTGGGCTGGGGGGGTAACAAATCAAGTGATGAAATTCAATAGAAACCTACAGGATATGTTTATTCATAATGAAACTAAAAGGAATCCCCTCAAGTAGCTTTTCTTATAACAGGTCTGTTGGCAAGATTTGTTTCAGCACACTTACAGTCTCTTCCCTTTGAAAGAACTCGTGCTTAAAGAGGGCCAGAAAGAAAATGAGAAATTCTTGCCTCTCTCCTGACTCTTTACTTCCTCGTCCCCATTGTAGCCACTGAAGAAAGACTCCAAGTGTTTTCAGTCATTCATTTATCCCACAGTTACGTACAAGAGGTGTGGCTTAAAGTACAGAAAATACGTGACTTCATACTTTTCAGTTCTAAACAGGACTTTTCAACTACCCCTACCCTAAGGGAACATTATGGAAGAGGGGGCAATAAGAGCCTGAAGGGGAGTAGGGATGAGGCCAGACATTACCTTCTGGACCGAACACGGTTGCTGTGCACCGCCACAAGACCTGCATGAGACTGGACTTGTCATCATGAAAGGGGCCTCGGGCCTCTCTGAGAGACTGGTGAGGGTCAGTATTGATGTGGGGAGAAGAGAAGGTATTTTCCTCGCTAGTGCACCTACTGATATGTTGCTCGTGTTCCTACAAGTGCTCAGACACATGCCATCAGAGGAAACTCAGACGAAACCCAGTGGGGCACGTGTGAAAAGGCACATGCGAATAGGAGGGAGTCCAACAGAGGAAAAGAACTGTAACAGGAAAGGAAGGGGGTGGAATTGGGGATTGAGGTATGAAAATATTAAAAATTTGCTGTACTCATGTAGGAAACCCTAAAAGAATAAAAAAATAGAAATGAAGAGGTTTGCTTGTCTGGATGTTTTCTTGCCGGTGCTCTGAATGGGAGCTGCAGGCTGAGACAGGAAGAGGTGCGTTCAGGGGTCAGCCTGGACTATGTCAAACCACCGTGTGGAGCGGCAGCCACCTCGATCCATAATGTCTTCCCAGTGACATTCTGTGGCGTTCTCTAGACAATGTGTGAGGGCCAAAGGGACACGTTTCATGATGCATTTTACTGCATCTTCTTTGAAGAAGACCAAGTCAAATTGGTATTTTTCATTGAGAAAAATGCCACCTGCTGTCTTCTTCTTGCTTGATCCAGGCCCTTCACACCTCTCCACATCTCAGTATCCTAGGATCACACAGAACAGGAGTTGAAAAACCCTGCCATGGACATCCATCCCGTGACCTGCTACCAAAATGAATTACGAAGTGGGCAATAAGAACGCGTTGCTCACAAGAAAGGATTCAGGGAAATGCCACTGGGTCCTTGTACGTCATCAGAGAGGAAGCCCAGAGGAGAGACTGGCATGCTCATTTAAGGATTCTCCAGGGATTGGGGGGGCACTGGGGGGACGGGAAGGAAGGGGTGAGGGGAGGGGGAGCAAGGAGGCCGGGGGGAGGAGGAGGGAGGGAGGGAACCGGTGTACCTATTAAGTTTGTATGAGCGGAAGTAATAATAAAAAATGTTAAAAAAAAAAAAAAGAATGTGTTGCTCTTTGTTAGTTACAGCCACGAGGTGAATGTCATCTGAAAACCATAGTTGCTCCCTCACTAAATCTGCACTTCCTCATGGCCCAAAACATAGAGCTGGTGCGTGTGACCAGTTGGTCCCCTAGGCAGTTTCTAAAATGACTCCTCTTCTGGTGCAGAAGAGCCCAGGCCTTATTTCTAAGAGAAAAGGGACAGGACGCCATGGTCCATCTTTCGTGATAGACCAGCGTGACTTTTGCTTGCTAGCATATTCTTTCTTGCTGGCTTTAGGAACCAAGGTGCCAGTAGAAGCCACTCTGTGGCATGGAAATGGTGGGGGCCTAACAACCCATATCCAGAGGCCTCCACTTCCAAAGCCCACCAGGACCCGAGTCCTGCCAATGACCACATGAACTTGGAAGCGGAACTTTCTCCATTCCACCCTTAAAGGAGCCCATATCATTAGATAAAACCCAACTGAAGTCTCATGGAAGACCCTGAGCAAAATACCCAGCTAAGATGTGTCTAATTCCTGAACACAGACAGTGTGAGGTAATAAATGGATTGTTAGGCCTCAAACTTTGTAGTCATATGTTTCCCAGTAATAGGTAACTAATATACTTACTTGAGTATTAACTAATAAACTATGTCAGGGATAAGCAATAGAAGATAGTAAGTAAAAATCACCAACTTTCTCTGACTCCTCAGTTCTTCTCGTACAGTGGGAGAGAGAAACTTTAGTGTCTATTATCATAGTTAGCACTCAGCAGCACTTACTGAGTAGAAGAAACAAAACAGACTATACACTTCCTATACGGTTTCATATTTGGCTCATTTCACAACCAGCAGCATTGGCTACATTTTACAGAACAGGGCTCTGAGGCCAGGAATGACATAGTGACCTCCTGGGATTCTCCTTAAGACAAGTGGCAAGCAGGACCCCAGCTCTTAACCGTGACGCTAAAAGCACAAAAGAAAATGCAAATACACATGACGTCCACTGTGATGTATGTTCTAGAGGCTTCAACTGGCAATTTAACTGAGCTAAGGACTAAAGGACTTAGATGAGGTAGAAAGACAAGTAAGATTTTTATTTGCCAAAGGCATTCTGAGCTGCAAGAATTAGACATGCCAAGGTCCTGTGACAGGAAGGAATGACTAAATGGGGAGGAAAAAAATAAGACTATTAATGGGATCGAGATGTTGGGGAACAGTGAGAGAGGCCAGAGGGAGCAGACAAGGGGAGCACTGTGAACCCCACTGGAGGACTTTGACTTTGTCTTGGGAACAGCGGCGTGAAACAGCGTGATGCAGTTCGCTGCACTGTGCATCATGAGAGCATCAGTCTGGGTCCTGGTAGAATAGGTTAGAAAGGAAGTGATGGGGAGGGGGGAGAGATCAGCAGTAGTCAGAATCCAGAGATGCTTCGAGAATCAAAACCAGCAGAGACGAACTAAGGGAGGTGAGATGAGAGGGCAAGGAGGATGCAGGATTTCAGCCAGCCAAGCTCAAGTTAAGTTTGACTCAATTTGCACCAATCACTGGCTGATGGTAACATGATTTCTAAACTCAAAGGCAGCGCCTCGGGATAGTTGGCCCCCAGAGTCAGGTTTGTGGTTTCCCCATATATCACAACATAAAACGCAGAGAGCTTGCTACAGAAGGTTGGGGGTTGCAAAACAGCCCCCAAAGGCACCTAAGGGCTTTGACTGAGGACTTCAATCACTCATTTAAAAATCAAATAGCTTTGGTTTTCAAAAACACGTTTTTTTAATGAATGGGCCAATATGGTTTCCCTCCAGGCGTCGTTTCAAACGCTCACTGCTTAGAAGTATGTCTGAGTCTGAGTTTGATCGGCCCACTCCACCCCATCACAGGGGATTCATGGAATTTCGCAATCCCAGTTTCCTCCTTCCATAGCTAGCCAGAGCACCTCTGTGCTCCATACCCCAAACATTGTCCCTGTACCCCCTTGGTAGGTCATTCCCCCTTGCCACTGGGACAGATCCAAACAGACTCTGGGAGGAAGAACCAGAACGGCGGCAGCTACTTCCATTCCAAGGAAATCTACAGCACAGGACGAACCCAGGTACTCTTCTGACTGCCCCCAAACCACCAAGCTGTCTTTTCTCCTTCAGACAAAAAGACACCTAAGCTGATGTCTGTCCAAAGACCATAATCCTCTAGTCTTCATAGCTGACTTAGAATGCTTCTCCAATTCCTGTGTCATTTTGGGTAGCCTCAGTTTCCTGATCTACATAATGGGCACATAGGCTGAGAACACAGCTCAGTCTACAAAGTGCTTTTCTTGCAAGGAGGGATATCTGGTTTCAGAACCCACATAACCAAAAGCACGGTATGTCGCACATGCTCATAATCTCGGCCCTGGAGAAAGCGGAGGCAGGTGCAATCTGCAGGCACACTAGACACCAGTCTAGCCAACTTGGTGAATCTTAAACCAACAAGAGAACATGTCTCCATAAAAAAAAAAAAAGAGTTGGACTTGCCTGAGGAATGACTCTCAAAGTTCTCCTCTGGTTTCCACATGCATACATATATACACATACATGTGCATACCCAACAAATATGTGCACCCGCCTATCTCCCACATACACATGCACACTTGCATGCATACCTTTATAAGCATGTGCACTTACACCCAAAGGAACACACATCTACATGTATGTACACACATATTACCCCCCACATACACATGCATACATATACGTATACCCATACAAGTATGTGCACCCACAAAGAAGCACATATCTGCCTGCATGCATACACATCTATACCCACGTGTACAGAGAAACACATACATACATGTGTCCCCTTACACGCATATATACCCATGCAGAAAGTAACACACATACACACACATGTATATTCATAAATGTGTATGTGCACTTATGCACAGAGGAATACACACATACACACACACGATGGATATATTAATAGTTGCCCATAACACTTCTGTGCACATATTGCCCAGCATATACAAATCCACATGGCAAGGGCCACAACCTGCTTAGAGCCCTTCAGAGAAGGAAGTAAACACAATGAGTCAGAGAAAAGACAGCCCTCCACTATGGGCACTTTAATCTGCAACAAAAGAGACACAGAACAAATGAAGATTGGTCAGAGGATCAATAAGGAAACCCAGCCAGGCCAGGCCCTGTCGCTCACCTCCCCTGCTCCTCCCATTTTTCTCACTGTCCCATCCTCACAGAGCACTGCCACTATCATGCACAAGAAAACATGAGGGGCGCAGATCTGCTGCAAGGACAGTGTGTCCAACCACTCCTAGGTACAGTGCAAGCCCACTACACATGTCCATCTCAGGGACAAGACACAGAAGACAGAAGTCGCTGTTGCGTGGACATGAAGATGTGCCTGCATTTAAGACAGGACAAAATGACATGCTAAAGAGAAAGGTTACTGGAAAATAAAGCAAGAGATCCAGAATATCCTAAGCGCTATGTCCGCAGCAACATGGCAAGTGCAACGGGACATAAAATGGGCTTTTCTGAGGGCCCTGGTAGGGGAGTAAGAAAGGGTGGTTCATCTCTGGGTGACACAAAGGAGAACGGGCTTGGAAACCAGCAGTGCAGAGCAGGGTATAGTAAACTGGTGGATAGTATAGCTGAGACAGTATGTTCCGTGGCTTTAGAACAAGGAGCAGAAAGCTTCAGAAAGGACAGAAGGTAAGAGGTGGGTCACAGGAGGTGGAGTTAATAGCAGACGCTGAAGTCCCACGCGAAAAACAACTCAGCTGCGGATGGAAGCATAGCAACGAGTGAGGCTGATCTGAGAGACACGAGCGTCTGCTGTGTGTGTTACGAGTACCGAGGAAGCTTTCAAGAAGCACGGTGGGCAATGCTGTGTTCTTAGCCTGCTGCTTGTGATCTTTCTGTGTCTGTTTTTGCATGTGCATGTGTGTGCGCATGTGCACGCGCATGCAAGCATGTGGAGGCTGGAAGTGAGCCAAAGGTGTCATTCCTCAGGTCTGCCTTGTTTTTTGAAGGCAGGGTTTCTCATGCGCCTAGAACTCACTTGTTTCTGGCCAGCAGGCTCTGGGGATCTGCCTGCCTCTACCTTCTCCTGGCCACTGGGATGCGCCACCACGCCCGCCCATTTATGTGCATTCTGGGGATCAAACTCAGGTCCTTGGGCTTGCAAGCCTGGCCCTTTACAGATGGAGCCACGCCTGCATCTTCCATTGCGGAAATGGAGATCACTTTGCATATGGGCCAACTAAGATCAGCATCACTGGAGAGTTACACCAAACTAGGTGGCGCGGAACTTCACCCCAATATTCTGAGACTCACTTGGGACTGTGGCTTCAGATGTAGTGGGGAAGAAGCAGCAATAATAAAGTTCCCTAAACTCTTTATTTCATCCAGAAACTAAATGCAGACAGATAGAGGTCACAAAATGCAGGCAAGTGGCATTCAACTAGGGAGAAAGGAGACTGTTTTTCTTCCCAATAAGCCCATGTGTACACCGGCTTTCTCTATCTCTGAGCACACTTCTTCAAACTTCTAGAAGAGTATAGAGTTTAGAATGATGCGCCTGTCTGTCGAGACTCTAACTGCAAAGAAACATGTGGAGAAATTTCTGGAAACATCACCAAATCATTGCAAGCCTCTCATTTTATAATGTCGCCAGACAGTGCTACCACACACATCAGTCCCTCAGCTGCCTCCTTGCTTGTTACCTTGGGGCCGTCTCTCAGCGTGCCTCAGGTTGCTCTCAGCTGCCTCCTTCACATCTGGAAGACAGCTGCTTCAGGAGACCAGGAGCAGGGATTGGGGAACTCAGTCATCAACAGGAAGTTAATATCGATCCATGAAGTTGTAGTTCAAGCTCTCAATGTGTCGCCAAGTGGACAAACATTGCCCTAGGTGTAGAAAGGAGCTGTGTTTAGACTGTACCCAATCACAGAGCAAATGCAGTGAATGCCCACCTACCTAAATATCTATGTGCATGAGAGAGAGAGAGAGAGAGAGAGAGAGAGAGAGAGAGAGAGATCTGGAAATGTGTTAGTGTGAAAGGCTACCCTGACTTCTGCCTCATCTCCCAAACATCCTAAAATGATTGGAAATTATGTAAATGGCATGACTTCGAAGCCTAATCAAAACTAAACTTGTGCATTTTTTTCCTCTGGGGTCATATGTCAGGTTACCCAACACAAGACCATAGACAAAGCTACCCAGAAAGTCAAGGTGCCCCAGTTTTACATGGTCCGTGGTAGAGAGATGAACAAAGATGAATGGAGATTCCTTTTTCAGAAGCTAACCTAAGTTTCAGTCCCATTTATATGTCAAGCTCAAGTGTGATAGCAACAAGCCCATTGATCCTGCATTTTTGAAGGAACAGGACCATGTTGGGAGGGTTTCTAATGATACACTACTGCATTCAAAATTTGTCTAAGTAAATAATTATTTTTAAACCTAAGATTTAGGCAGCTTTCTCATTCCACATTATGCTAACGTTAGACAATTACTAAATGTGGGTATCAGCTAGTGTTGTGGTTTTTTTTAAGTTTAATTTAAAGCAATTTGACATGGAAAGGTTATTACTTTAGCTGCCAATAAAAGCTGTACTTTTAACATAAGTGTACAGTAGGCCCTAGGGTATGTGACTATTATCTTTTCTGCAATTATGTGGTGTTCTACATAAATGTTTTTTAAAAAATCTTAAGAAATATCAAAAGTGCTAAGTGAGATGCAGTAGGCAACTTGAGCGGAGGAAGAGAGAAAATCGGTTTTTCACCCGGGACGTGGGTCGAGGTTTCCCCCTAGAGGTTGTCTGGAAAATGACACCAGCTGGCTTCAAATAAATTAATTCCAAGGATATCTTCAAAACACACACTTAGCAACCAGACTATCGATTTCGTGAACATTCTGTCTTGAGATACAGTTGTTCAGTTTCACAAGCTAAATGCCATTAACAGTAAGAGCAAGCTTCTGAACCAATTAACCTATTTTTCTGGAGGTCCTATGCTACCAAAATAAAAAGAACATTGCTCAGATGGTGTTTGCCATCCGAAACGCTCATATGTCCCAGAGGAGGGAGTTAAAAAAAAAAAAAAGAAAAGAAAAGAAAAAATTGATTGCCAGGAATGGAGTAACTTTTTCCTCTTCCTTTGATCTTTTAGAAACATTGGGCTTGGAAAACAAAACAAAACAAAAATCATCTTTTGTCCTTAAAAATAAATAAAGAAAATAAAAGAGGCAGCTGGCAGCCGTGGCCCGGCTCACTCACCTCACCACCTCTCACCTTGCCACATTTATCTCCGAGGTGTTCGTTTTTTAACTAATGGGGGAGAGTCAAGGAAACGAGCCTAGGAAAGGATTTAATCAATAGCGACTGTCAATTTTTCATTATGATGGGCTCGTCCCTTCCTCTAGTAGGAAATCACTCAAGAAAAGTAAGGCCAGCAAACCGGGGACACCCACCCAGCCATCTGCTTAATGGGAGCATTTAATCTATCAAGGAGAAGAATCCTGGCCTGGAGGATTGAACGCAAGAGCCAAAGCTGCTCCTGGATAGTGATCCCCCCCCTTCCATTTTCACATGAACGTGGAGGGAGCAGTGTTGCTGTGTGTATGTGTGGTTGCTTAGGCAGAGGGTCACGTGTGTGCTCGTGCATGTGGAAACTCAAAGCTGGTATCAGGACTCAGTCTCAGCACTTGTCCACCTTATTCTTTCAGGTCTTTCATTAGCTGCATGGCTTCTAGAGGCTTCTGACTGGCCGGCTTCCTCTGGAGATCCCCAGGCCTCACCTTCTGGAGTTGGGATTACAGGACACTAGCCACGCCTACCCAGCATTTTACATGCGGGCTGGAGATCCAAGTCCTTTTACTCGTGTGTCAGGTGCTTCAACTGCTGAGCCACACGCCCAGTCTTCTCAGAAAAGTATTTTATTTAAAAGTACCATATGAATTATTATTACTACTAATCATAAGTATAATATTACATTTCTGATGAATGCATCTATATCCCTGGTCTTGACCTAAACACCTTTATTTTTTTTTACTTTATTATTAGTCTAAATAACTCTGAGAAGTAGGTTCTGTCTACATGGGCACTTTCTTCATGGACAAGTCAAAATCCTTGTTAGTGGTGACCCTGAGGGAAGTCATGTGCTTCCTTCCCTTGGGATGAAGATGCTCCCTAAAAGACTTGGTCCCCAGCACAGTGCTACTGGGAGTCATGGATCCTTTAAGAGGTAAGATCTGGCAGGAGGTCTTTAGGTCACGGTGAGTGCAGGGCATTGGTAAGATGACTGCCACACCAGGACCAACTAGTCTCTTTGAGAAACACCCCATCTGTGGCTGGCGTCATAGTTAGATACAGGTGTCGATTTGATGGTTGAGGGTTCAAGCTCTGGGCACATTTGCAGAGAATTAGCAGTTGAGTTAAGCTGAGAGTGAACCTGCAGGAGATTGTCTAACACATTTGTAGAGAATTAGCAGTTGAGTTAAGCTGAGAGTGAACCTGCAGGAGATTGTCTAGTGGATGGGGAAGGCCCCGCTCATGGTGGGTGGGACTAGGCCCTGGATAAGTGAATAAAATGGAGGGAGCTGTTTGAGGAAATTGGCATCCTTGTGTACACTTGGCCAGACATGCTGGTTTGGCAAGTAAGGAGGGTCCCTCTCTCAGCTGTTACATGGAGATGGTGTGGAGAAGTTGCAATGGGCTCTCCCGCCAAGCTGGACAAGCAACAAGTAATTGGACTATTGTAAGAGAATAAACTCTTGTTCCCTTAAGTAGTTTTGTCATTTTATCAGCAACATGCAGTTGAACTGCAATAGCTGGGAAGCCACAGGCAGCAGACTTTCCAAGTTTGAATCCTAAACTGATCATTTCTGAACTGAAGCCCCTCTATTAATTTTACTTCTCCTTGATTTGACTTGAGGGTGGGGACTAATGACCATATTTAATTTATCTCGTGGAGTTGTAAAAAGTGCATGTGTTGGTGTGTATTAAGCCTTTTGAATCTGGCTTTTAGTATATATTCTTTAATCAAAGCTAATTAGTATATTATCATTACAGCTCTCAGCACATACCTCTTCGTTTTCTTATGCAAAGTTCTTGTCTGGTTATTTGGACAAATTCCCAAATCAAAGGGTTTCTGGGAAAATGTTAAAAAATAACATAGTAGACTTTTCAAAGCTTCCTCAACACTAAGGATTTGCGGGGTGTTTTTTTTTTTTTTTTTCTTCATGCAATACTTTTCTATTGTCCTAATTTCATGAGAGGGAAACAAACTGACATTTTTTTAATTTAACAATTTATATTTTGAATCTATCAATGACCCCGGAGGTCTGCGAGGCATTTTGCAAATTCCAGGAGGAGGTAGGTGAACGGAAAGAAGTGACTGTTATTGATTGTGTCTGGTTGTGGGGATCAGCACCTAACTCTCCCCTATTATCTGCACAACTTCATCTGAGGCCTAAAGGGGTCGTGTGCATGTTCTTATCCACTCTACTTGCTCTACGTCCTGGAGCTATTTGCAAGCTTGGGAATACAGAGGACACGGTGACGCCTGACAGCTCTTTTACCTCTGTCCTGCCAAAGACTCCCTTTTGCTTTGCACCACCAGACTGTGATAGAGAGATCAACACACATTGCTTCGAAGAGGAGAAAACTGAGGCTCGGGATGGATGGACTACATCTGTCTACGTCACCACACCACAGCTGTGCCGCCCCTTCTCTGCTAAGCAGGGCCAACCTCACATGAGGCTCCCTCTCATTTTGTGCCCCATAGAGCCTGGCTTTGCCTTCTACCCAGTGTCTTCCTGCTTCCATTGCAGATGCACCGTGGTGAGCACCTGCTGGTTGTACCTCCCTCCTGTTTCCTGTAACAGCATCTCGGTTTCCCTTTGAAATTATCCTTCACCCTTTCTCAGCTCCCATGACTGACTAAGCAGAACAAACTAGTCCCGGGCCCCTAGGTTGGCCATGGCTAACAGGCTTGCACGGAGATCTTGATTGACAAGATGGGTCCAGTGATCAATATACACCCCAAGTCTCACTGCCGCTGAATGACTGTCCGTAGACTCAGAAAGGGGAAGTGGTCCTTTCATCCTGCCTGAGCTGGCATGTTCTAGACTGTGAGCCTAGGTTATCTGGAAAGCTTAAGAGAAGAGCCTCCACCCTACAGGACTCAAAGACTGGAAAGAAAACAGAATTTTACCTTGTCATTTCAGTGAAGCAAACCATGCCTGAAGTAATGATATGACAGTTTAGTTATATTAGTCAGTAAAGCCCCATTATGTCTCCATGCAAGTGGGTTGGGCTTCTAATATTTGCCTGCCCCTAACACTTTCCTTCACAAGCCCTTCACAGACAAGTGCATCACCTCCATTAGTACTGACGTACTCTGCACCTCTATGCAACAGAGCAGAATTCTGGAGAGTATGGGACCCTGGTTCCTGGTTCTTCTGAGCTGATCTTTCCTGCATCTACAGGCAGCTCGGGTGCTAAATAATAAAGACATCTTTGTCACCCACTTCATTTCTTGAATGTGAATGCTACCTTTCTCTTCTCTCAGTTTTTACATGGTAGAAAAATGACTGCTGTGAGCTGTGCTGATGAACAGCTCTCAACTTCCTTACCCCACTTGGACACCTTGGGCCCCAAGAGAAAGGGTCTCTTGACCCTTGAGCTTCCTCGTTCACATGTGGGATCTAGGAATGCATGTGTGACCTTACTGCAGAGGACATGGGCTGGGACCCCCTCCCCCATGATGGCATCTCCAAAGTTCTTCTGCTGCTTCTTCCAGAACAGATATTTGTATCTTCTGGGTAATTTGCGAAAGTGCATTTGCAGATAAGATTTGGGGCTGAGACTTGGTCAGTCCAGCAGTTACTAAGCCAGGGTCAAAGTTTACAAGGTTGAGCTTGGCTACACAAGGGTACTGTGCTATAATATCCGGCCACTATGGAGAGACAGTATCTTCAATGCAGTGACCTCTTACAATCCTTCGGGGGAAAGACTTGGATAACCCAAATGTCCTGAAACTCAAAGAGGGAATCTTCCCTGCTCAGAGAGAGGGGACAGGCCCATCACTCCTGGTGGGACAGCTCTGGGCTTTGCAGGAGGCACAGCAACAGACTATGCAAACTCACACATGCTCCTTTGGGTCTTCTGGGCCTCATTCTCCCCTCAGCCAAATGGAACCAGTAATACCTGGCATGACTGTCACGTAATACACTACAAACAAAACATGTGCAAAACACAAAGGGACTGCTTCACACACAGGAAGTGGCTAATATGTGCTACATCTGCTCTTAGAACTAATCATAATCACTGCAAAGAACTAACATGGAATGATTTCTCACACACTGGCCATAGCCCAAGAACAACAAAGAGTTCAGAACTCATTGGTCTAAATTTAAAGAATCTGATCTGAAAAAGCCAATTCTAGAAAGGACAGAAAGTTTTATCATGACTGTCTGGTAGAATTTCCAATATAAATCCATTCATGTTCTAACAGTGCACAGAGGCAGGAGGGAAGAAATCAGAACAATATGCCCAAGAAGTTTCTCCAGACAGGCCAGCAAGGAGCAAGACCTCAATGAGTTCTGCATAAGATTCTGGCCAAAAGATCAATGAAATATTAAGGGGAAAAAAAGATGGTCTGCAAGATAGCTCAGCAAGGAAAGGAGCTTGATGCTAAGTCCGATAACCTGAGTTCTATCCCCAGAGCCCACATGGTAGAAGAGGAAAACCAGCTTCTGAAAGTTGTCCTCTGAGTTCTGCACATGCATGCCTACCTATATGAACTTTCTCTTTACTCCCTAAATAAACGAATGAAATGTTTCGAGAAAGAAAATTCTGTGTAGAATCTGCTCAGTCTTCTACCTTTGTTTATTTCTTCCCGTTTAGATCCTGAGCAGGAAATCCATTTGAAAAGACTATTGTACTAGTCAAAATAATAGTAAAGAATCTTCATTCTAGAGGCAAAAGACACATGTAACCTGACAGAGCCAGGAGTTCCTAAAGAAGAGGTCTTTGGTGAAACTGCAAACCACAGAGTGAGAGGAGAGAGATTGAAACTGGGGTCCTCAGACAACTGATAACCCTAGGAGTTATCAGTACCAAAGAAAAAGTATGCTTCCTTTATTGACTTTCTTAGTGATGACAGACTAGTCTTTGTAGAAATGACCTGCCATCTTCAACAGGAATTCTTCTGAAAGAATTTGGCCTTCATGATAGACTCTTAGCAGAAAGCACATTGCAGCTGTGATGGCTAATTTTAACTGATTTGATTAAGAAGCATCTCGGGCAGGCATGGGTGAGGCTGCGCGCTATGCAGAGTGCTACACGTGTATGCGAGGGCACTTCCAAAGATCAACTGAATGGGACACCTGCCCTAAACATATACAACACCATCTCATGGGTAGGAGTCCAGGAGTGAATAAAAGGAAAGTGAAGAAGGCCGGGTAAGGGCCTCAATTCCTCTTTCTGTGTTTCTTGATCCACCTAGATATGAGCAAGCAGACTCATACTCCTGCAGCCACAGCCAGAAGCCACTCCCCCTCCCCTGTCTGAACTGTGAGCCAGCATGATTCCTTCCTCCCTAGCTTTGCTTCTGTCAGGTAGTTTGCTGCGCTATTGAGAAAAAGAGCTGATGCAATAGCTATGAAGAGCCTAGAATGTTCCATGTTATTTTTTCAAAGAAAATGTTTAATTAGGTAGTTTAGTGAAAAACTAGGTCATTTTATAACAGTAAATCTTCTATATAATAGTAAATCCAAACATAGCTGGATAAGGAATGCCATGATTGAGAATCATTGAAACATGTCACTCCTAAATATGACATTGACCCCTTTATCTAATATAGCAACTATATATCTGCTTCTTCAGTACCCTCACCTTCCATCATTGATTCCTCCAAGACCTCACCCACTTCACTTCCTCAGGCTTGAGATACACATAAGACATTGTGTTTCCAAGAAAGCACATTTTGTCTAAGAGTGATAATCTCACAGCCTTCACTAAAGATTCATGCATTTATCAATTGATTTAGTTGGTTAACTGTGCATTTCTCCATCGCCACCTGCAAACTGGGCAATGGTTAATAGCTCATAGAATTGCTTATAAATGACTTTGGCAATGAGCACAAAATACAATAAGTGCACACTATACATTGACTTGCTTTGTAGTTGCTGTTGTTTGTAAGTAACAGATACAACTTTAGGTCATAGATATGATTCTGAAAGTTTAAAATACAGAATGGATAGACAAGCCGAGCTCTGTAGTGCAGGAGGTAGGGACCACTAGAAGTGCAGACAGGCATAAGAGCAGGGAGTCTTGATCCCCTGTGCAGTTACTGGGGAATGAATATCTCTCTTCAATGTCAGTACATCCTCTGAGAAAGGGGGAAAGAAGGTAACATCCTCAAATTTCATTAAATGGCTCACAGGCCACTTTTACCCCTTTCTTAAATAGAAACAGACTGCATGAAAAGATTTTCTCACCTCTCTTAATTAGTGTCAATTGCAGTGGTGGTTTCTGTTTCAAATTCATTCTTGTTCACCACTTTATCCTTACATGCTTCTGGAAAAGGTCAGGCCTCTTGCCTCCCCCAAGGATATGCCCACCTCAGCTGCTTCTTGATCTCAAGCTGGGGGACAGCTCCAAAACTCAAGAACCAGGCACTGCTTGGCCAATCAGCGGCAGGAGAGGTGAGGTAGAAGGGAGATCAACTGAAGTACATGTGCTGGTCTACTGCCTTGTAGATTCAAGGACCCTGGTGTGCTTGTGTTATGGAAATAGGTGTAATAAAGATGGGTCGTCCATGGTGAACATAGACAGAAATGGTTGCTGAGGGTGAGCTCAGCCAGTGAGGTGCTTGCTTTGCCTGTGCAAAGTCCCTTGGTTCAGTCACCAGCATCAGTGCTTGCCATGCAAGCACGAGGACCTAAGTTCATGACCTAGAATCGGTGTAAAAATCTAGGCCTCATGCCACACACTTGTAACACTGGTACTAGACAACAGAGACAGGGGGATCCCTGGAGCTTGCTAGCAGACCACCACAGCCTCATCAGCCAGTCTCCAGCTCCCAATGAGAGACTATGTGTTAAAAAAAAAAAAATGAGGTGGACACTCCTTAGGAAAGACACCGGAGGCTGACCCCCCAGCTTCCACATGCACATGCCCCTCACCCCTGTTAGGAAATGCAGAGAGACAGAGACAGAGACACATCTTGGATGATAAATGCTAAGGGCTACATAAAGATGAAATGGCGTCTTTCAGGAGTCTGATTTCAATGCAGGGAAGGAAGCCAGAGGAGGACATAGGAGGAAGGTCTGAGGCAGAATGTAGGAAATGGCTGACGAATCAAGAACATGAGTCTCTCTGTCTGAAGCAAGTCTCTGCAGCATCACCCTGGAGAGCCAGAAGCTGTCCCAGAAGCCCATCAATCAAGGGAGCCTCCCAGGCTCCACGCTGTCTTTGGACAAAGCCAGGCCAGAGTGACTCTTCGACCAGAGGACAAGTTGCAACAAGACCATTTCAGCCCTACCCCAGAACTGCTAGAAACTGGGGCTGTGGCCAATAGAGATGAGTCTGAGAGTAATTTCCCAAGTTCTTAGCTGAAATGAGGGAAATGACCTGCAACCGTGGCTGGAAAGACAGGGAGCCGGCATGTAAACTTCGAGCTTGGAGTAATGATATCCCGTCACACATATTTATGTTGTAGTCACACGTGGCCTCGGAATGAAAACCAAATGGCGTTCAATAAAATCCCTTCAAGACAAGCAACCTTGGCAAATGGTCATGATTCCCGACTCTTCAGTGAAAGGGAATACTTCTCTATCCAACAAGTCATGTACCCCTCAGAACATCCAGAGACCTTCACAGGTCCTTGGGGACTAATGATGGTGATGCTGACCCCAGCTTCATCTTCTGGACCCCTATGACTAAAAGATTTAGGCATTGAGAATTAGCACCTCAACCATTCACTGGGTGTGAATGGTACCCAGCCAATGTGATCTTGAGCAAGTCCTTTAACCTCTGACCTCATTTGCTGCATCTGCAAAATGGAGCAGCAGCATCTAGCACACAAGAGTCCTGGGAAGGTTCTGTGGGTTGCTGTGAATCAGGGCAGGGCAGGCATGCATTGGTTACTTTCCTCGGGGAACTGACTGCTGATCCTCCACGCAGGTAGCTTGCTTCTCAGGTGAGGCTCGGAGAACATTCGAATGCTACCCACACACAGCTGAGGGACAGAGCAAGGTTCAGAGAGCTCTTACTGCTTTACTGCCCCACATGTTTTTCCACTGATTGTATCCCAGCATCTGACCAATGAGTGAAGGCAATGAAAGACCCGGCATAGGAGCCTGAGGAGACTGCTCAGTCGGTCAAGTACATGCTGCGCAAGCTTGAGAACCTCTGGGGTGTTGGCATGTTGGGGCTCCCAGGCTAGCCAGCCAGCCTACTTGGTGAGCTTCAGGCCAGTGAGAGACCCTGCCCCCAAAAGGATTGTGGGTGGTCCCTGAGGAATAACAGTGAGGGTGTCTTCTGACCGCCACATGACACACAGCCATGTGCACTTGGACACACACACAGCCTCTTAGGTGATCTGCAGGTTCGTTTTTCTAAGAACAAAGCTTGAGAATATTACCAGAATGATTCTTCCCTAAATCACTTCCCCTACCAATTTTCCCATTTATTCTTCAACACTCCAGAAACGATAGCATTTCTACCCAAATACTTCTACCAAGTCACCTGAGCCTCATCCTCCTCGAAATGTTCCTTTAAAATGAACGCTTTAAATTTTTATCAATATGAATCATAGCTATATTTTGTTAAGTTATCCAATTATTTATTGAGACTGTATCAAGAGGTTGAGAGTCAGGCTCGTGTTCCTTGACTCTCTCCCCTACAGGCAGTGTGTAGCATCCACTCAGTGATGGATGGATGGATAGATGAATGGAATTTGGATCCAGAGACAATGTTATTAGGGGCCAAAGATATAAAGGTGAATGAACACTGAGCTACAACATACTGGCAGTAACACAATGATCTTATTACCAGGGAAACAAAAGTGACCTTAAGTCATTTATATTTTTTCCAAAGTCAAAAAAGGTCACATGAAAGTAGTCGCTAAACATGACTTATTTACAAAACCCAGAAGCATATGACTGTTTGCATGTATTCCGAGGAGGGATATCTATTTTGATAGTGTATAATGAATGTCATATCAATGAGCCAGAAGACAGATGTTGCTTGCCCAGAAGCTGAATTATCTCAGTCATCGGGAAAGCATGCAAGTGTACACACATTCTCATGTAGCATCTGAGTTCTACTTAGAGCTTCATTCATGAGTTTGAGCAGTTTTCTAGGAAGTCTGAAGCAGGAAGCTGCTGCATCAGCAGACAGAGACAACACTATCTCTGTGGAAAGCCATAGTGGCCTCTTCATACACATTTGCGTTGTGGACTCCAAGAGACAAAGAAAGCAGTGCCGTCCATCTCTGAGCGCAGCAGTCGGAACCCTGCTCAACATCACGGAGCACTAGGACCCGGCTGACTGACAGCTTCAACCCTGGATCCCTGCCACGTAATGTCACCTGCACCGAGACCTCTAGCACCTTCACAGCCTGACAATCCAGAACCAGTCCACCTTTCTCAGAGCCAATCTATGAAGTCACTCCGAGTGTCACACTCACTGTTTTGGTTACAATCTTTCTCAAGGGAATAGATGGAGAGAGATAGAAAAGAACAGCTGACATCCTCCTCTGACCTCCATGTATGCACACATGACATATGTGTGCATACATGTGCAAATGCAGCATGCAATCACATGCACACACACAAACACACACAGCATTTGTGGAGTCTTATTGTCATTTTCAGATGTGGCATGTTTTCTTCATTTCCATCTGATGACGAATTTTGGGAGAAATGCTCATGAATATACACCAATTCTCTCCTTTCTTCTAAATTTTATTTCCCATGGTTTCAGTTACCACAACCAGAAAATATAATACTGAAAATTCTAGCGACAACCCATAAGTTTTTGGTGGCGTTCTACTTACCATGATGAAATCTTGTGCCCTCTCATTCCGTCCCACCCTTCAGCACCATCCCTTCAGCAGGCACATTCACACTACGTTCCACCTGCCTGCTAGACACTGCAGCTGCTGGGCGGTCAGACCATCTCTGGCATCATGCAGCGCCTTCTTGCAATACTCCCAACGTTCACAACGGCCCCAAAAGCTCGGTAGAAGTGATATGGTAATTCAAACACGCCAAAGGAAAACTATAGGTGACAGCTCCTTTGCTTGACAAGGAAGTGATAAAAAGATGATGCGCAGAGACCGTCAAGATCTCTATGGGAAGAAGGAACCTTCTACCCACAAACCGTGGAGAGAAACTGTGAAGGTTGTGGCCACGCTGTGTAGTAAGGGTTTAAATGGATGGAAAGCTCAATGAACGTAAGTGTGGTTCTATGAGGGAAAACGTAAGATATTGTAAGCATGAGGCTCAGTGCTACTCCCAATTGCAAGCATCTGCTGAAGACCTTGGGACAGGTCTCCTAGGCGTGGAGGGAGAACTGTATCTATGCAGCGTTCTGTGCTTTCTGTTCAAATGAAGGACTAGATGCCAGCAGGCTTCTCTATGTGATTTTGTTCATTCGCTCATTCTAAAAATATGTCCTGGGCTCATGCCGTTGCGACACTTCAGCCCTGTGAGTGTGCAGACCTCTCCTGCCACCAGGGATCTGCCCCATGGGAGGGAGCTTATGCACACTGTGAGACCTTCATGAGGGGCCTGGCTACACAGTCAACTGTGTCTGGACAGAGAAAAAATTGAATTTTAATCCACAAGTGTGAGCTTTCCAAATAGTGCTAAGAAAGATGAAGACCTCAGACAGGCTGATGAGATACACCCTCTACCCAGGAACTGAACTAGATACACACTAGGAGGCACTTCCCAGTGCAGCCCCTAGCAATCAGCACAGAGTCAAGGGAGCAGCTATCATAGGCCAAGGGAGCAGCTATCATAGGCCACTTGCATGTGATATATTCAGACATCCACCTCGCTGGGCCACAAAAGGAAAGGACTTAGCTTCTGTGCAGACTTTTTACGAAGCACTTAGTACCAAGTGCAACAAACCCTTCTCCACAGCCATCAGCCACGTGGTATTTTCACGCTTCTAAGTTTTATAATGTCCTGACGCTGATTCTATCATGTCACCCTGTCGATCATGTCTTCATATAGATAATCAGTCACGGGCTACAGACTGTGTCTTCATATAGATGATCAGTCATAGGATACAGACACAAGATAAAGGAAAAAGTCATTGAGCAGAAAAGTTACAGAAACAGAATTTGGGAAATCTTGTAATTTAGAGTAAAAGAATACCAATTAGGATGCCATTCCCAGTGCTCTGTTAAGGAAATGAGTGTTGGGGGGGGAGGTAAGGATGGAAAGGAATGTGCTAAGCTAAGAGAAGGAAGCATCAGATCGAGAGATGCACACGCAAAGGGTCTTTCTCTTTCCATGGTTTTCTCTGGCCTTCCTTTAGTATTCCGACACTATTCCAAGCCTCCACCACATTCTTTACACGTAGTTCATTGGGCTGAGAAGACAGCTCAGATGGTGAAATGCTTGTTCTGCAAACAGAAGGACCCTGGGTTCAATCCCTGGAACCCACAATTAAACATCAACAAAAACCCCTCAGGTACGATGCCTCCTAAGTCTGGATAGATATCCCCAGGGCTTGCTGACCGACCACTTAGCCACTTTAGCACAATCAGTGGACTTTTTGAGAGACCATCATGCTTCAACAACTGTGAGGAAAACACCTGCCATCCACCTCTGACCTCCATACAGCACGCAGTATATACACGTGCAGAAACACACAAACATGTTTTTTAAAAAGTCAAATAGGTGGCAAACAAGCTATGATTACCTTCGTCAGTTTTACTGTAGTTTGCTCTTAAAAGTGGAAGCGAAAGCAGTTCGAGTACCCGTGGGAGAGTAGAGCATGCAGCGTCCAGGAAGGAAGAGGGGCGTGAGTCCTTGAAGTGTTCACAGTTTAGGGGCCAGTGGTCTCATCCTCCTTCTCACCAGCCTGCAGAGCTCGCTGCTGGCCCAGAGCACCGCCACATGTTCTGCACTTGCTCTGGCACTCTGTTCCTCTCTCCTTCATCCCTGTCCTGGAATAAACTCTAAAGACAGACGTGGGATGGACGAAGCGATGAAGATTCGTTTTAAGATCAAAGTCCAGGCAAAGTCCATCGCGTTCTGAGGCAAGAGAGCCCGGCTCTGACTCTCAGCGCTGCTGATTAATCTAGAAGGGCACAGGAATGGCTGACCACCATTCAAACGGGACACTCTTCCCTCTGTTATATCTATCACCTTGGAAACAACATCTTCATGAAGGCAGCCTTATTGAATTCTCAGGGGTCTCTAAGAAGGCATGATTTGTGGCATTCATACATTTTCCTTCAGTCAATACTCAGGACAGTTTCCAAACCTACAAGGAGATCCACGAGCCCAGAGCTGGGAAAGGCTGCTCCTGATTGGCTGTGGCTTGCTGACTGATAGCTACAAAAGTCTATCTCACCCCATTCCTTCGTCCCTAACCATGGTGTTGTAGAATAAGATTCAGTGACAGTTTCCACAGGATTGGGGGAGAGTAAACATTTTCTGTTTTGAAATCTCTGTTGCAGCTATTCAGTTCTACTGTGTTCACTGGGAGACCACAGATTTGAACAAGAACCAGCCGGTGGAGTTCCATGTGAACTTCATTTGCAAATGGGTCAGCAATGGACTACAGGGTCTTATATTGTCAAGATATATAGGCTTAGTATAGAGTTAGTATCGTTTATAATAATATGTTCTTGTGAATTCATTGAGTTGGTCAAGCACTAGAGGGAGAGGAGAGTTGCCTGGATATAAAATGTAAGGGGAGCATTGCTTCACTTTGAACCTGACCTTACCACTGAGTTACCCTAACCAAATTGGCAGGTACACCGGTGAAGGTTCAAAAGCTAAACCTCTCGAGTAGAAAGGGACTGATCACTTGCAACTCTGCACTTGTAAAACCTCTGTAAGTGCTAACAAGCAGGTGAGGCATTTCACTACACCACCAAGCTTGTCTGCCAATGCATTCTCAACATCTTGCTTGCTCTTGAACGTGGGGGATCTGGAAATCACAAAGAGAACTTCTGAGTTCAAAGACATTGTGATTACGGTCATGATCCAGGATCAAGACCACCAATACTGTCCCTGTATGCTCAGGAAGTTAACAAACAGAACCAAAACAACCCTTTCCAAATGGGAACTCCAGGTACCTACCTAATTTTCCTCCAGAACCCTAGCTGCAAGAGAGTCTGGAAACTATTGATTTTTTTAACATATCATCCAGTAGCTTAGAAGAGAGGTAAAACATCAAGCTAGTGACGCAGACCAGTGGGTAAAGCACTTACCCAAAAACCTGGTGACCCGGGTTTGATTCCTGGAAGCTCACATAATGGAAGGAGAGACCTGACTTTTAAAAGTTGTCCTCTGACTTCTTCTACCCATGCATCATGGCATGCATAGCTTCTCTTTCTCTTAAATATTAAATAATTTTAAACAATGTACATTAAGTGACTAGTCACATCTATTACTACTAGACATATCATCAAACAAGCATGAGACTTTCCCATGCCAAGTCTGATTGTGACCAGAAGTTTCCCCCAATAAAAATATACCAACATCCCTTCCTCTACTTTCAAGCCCCACTCCCCCAACATACATATGATTTGTCAGTGATGGAGATGAAAGTAGGAGATGATCATGTGGCATGTAAGGAAGAATTGCAGGAGAGATAAGATTTGGATCAAAAGGAATACCAGGAGTCAAGGCAGCCAGAAGAAAAAGAAGGGATGAAATTAGAGATGGATGGGATCACAGAAGGTCCATATCTGCTAAGAGTCAGCACACTGGGAAAAACTGAGAACATCTTCCACATGTCACTTATCTTGAAGAAGCCACTGCCTTGTGTCCTCCATATCTATTTCTAATGCAGGAAAAGTGTTGGTCTGGTTCCCTGAAGTCAGAGATGCGTGCAACACATATTATCCACATGATAAATGCACTAGGCTCTGCAAACTGTCACTCCCAAGCATAGAAATCCAAACTATACGAGTCAAAAGAAATTTTTCTATTTTGCTTTAAAAATCTCTCATAACATTTAAAAATGATATGAACAAACATATATATTACATAGAAATTTATAAATTATTATAATGAAACAAATACTCATACTTAGCTAAGGCTACTCATGGTTTTCCCCAGATACCTTCATTCTTTCCTCCTCTTTCATTCCTAATACACTATTAGCCCCAAATTTAGGCTAGGTATTTAAACAATGACATCAGCTGATCATACAAGCATATGTCCTGAAATTATTTCCAATTGGTACAACTCAATTTATTTCTAATCCACAGAAATTGATGTTCCTCCTCACAGATATATTTCAAAACCTATTTGTTAGAATTAGAGCATAAAAAGAGTATTTCTAAGAATAATAGGGAAAGAAAGAAAGAAAGAAAGAAAAAAAGAAAGAAAGAAAAAGAAAGCAAGAAAGAAAAAGAGAGAGAGAAAGAGAGAGAAAGAAAGAGAGAAAGAAAGGAAGAGAGAGAGAAAGAAAGGAAGAGAGAGAGAGGTGTGTTGCATAAATGCTGAACTATATAATTTGAGCAGGTTTTCATTTACAAAAAAAAATTAGTTTAATCATGAAGTTCTTTTCGGCACTCTAGTCCACTAAAACAGTGGCTAATTTTAACTGTGTCGCAATGGCCAGCCAGTCTTAGAAGTAATGAAATTAAGCGTTCTTTATTTCTTGCAAATTCCCCCCACAAAGAATAACTGCGCCATACAAAATGCAGCGTGACCGCGTGGCTGGCTTTTGGGACGTGAGCCATGGCTGATTTGCCACACTGTCCTTAACAACATATTTGTATTTTGCAAAAATGTATAATTTTTTTAGCCCCTGAACAAATATATTTACATAACTGTGTCTAACGAGAAATTACATTTAAGTTCTCAGAAATGACAATAACTAAAACCTGAACTGCCAATTCCACTTCATTAGTGTGGTAGAAATGCATTCCAAATGTTAATAAAAATTCCAACATGCTGATAAATTAGAGCTTCTAAGGAGCATGTGACACCTTGGTTAATATATTCAACCTCAATTATATTTCTCTTCAGCACCCTGTTATCTGGAACCTTTGCTGGCAATCAGAGGTGCTGTTTTTCAGCGGCCAATTTCCTAGATAATGTAGCTTATCAACACTGTGGGTAAACTTGCCAATGGAATCAGGCTGCACTGAACCACACACACGCTAATTGCATCTTTTTTTATGCATATTTACAGACTGTCACTTCAAAGAAATCAGTGGCCCATTGAGGCACCCAGTTAGCTGGAAGAATTGCCTCTTGCAAATGAAAATTAGCAAACAAGCCAGTGATAAATATGAAATGAACAAAGTCTAAAAATACTGTTTTGTTCCAAAACTTCCTGTCGTCCCAATTTATACTCCCAGTAGAAGGAGTTTTGAACAGAGGATTTACCTTTTGTTTCAAATGAAGACAGAAAGAATTCTTCCTGAAACCCACTAACTCGGTGAGAGCTTATTAGCTTTTCCCTCCTCTCCCACGCCACCCCCACCCCAAATTTCTATGCACATAAACAGGTTATTAAATCCCGTATTAGATTTGCTTTGGCGTTTGAATAGACAAATGACATGTTAACACTTCAGAAACAATTAACCCTGCGAACTTAATTAAGTTCTTCTCACTTAAAGGAAGCACATTTCAAAATAATGTTTTTTTGAAACTCCCCCAGTTTGCTCAAGAACAGCTGTGGGTATACTCTCCTCCTCTATGTATTTAAAAGTTCTCCTTCACTGGAGAACACTGTGCTTGGCTATATATGGGTAAAGGCTATGATGTTAAGAGTCAGCCCTAGGATGACTAACCTCAGCATAAGTGCAAAACAGACCAGAACAGAAAAACAACAGTCGTCCAAAACATTTTCTCCGAGCCTGGAACTCTGGGCGTGTATTAAATAGATTTTATAACTTCATCTTAGGAACTGGGTATAATCAACTTTGCAGAATTTGGGCTGCGTGTTTGAAATCTTTTCCCTGGCTTTTTTTTTTGAAATAACATCTTGAAATCTTGTACCTTTACAACAATGTTTTTGAAGGGAATATTAGGTTTTAGAAAGCATGTCATTTTAATATAAGCAGGTCACTTTAATATAATTTAAAATAAACTTTGTACCAATGAAACTATAAATACTTTTGAAGGTCTGGTGCCAAACCGAGCCATGTAGAGGAGCAAAACTCACAAACAAATGGCACTTAAAGTCTTAGCTTACAGCTGACGCCGAGGGATACTTTATTTGGTTTGGAGGCCAATCCCCGTCCTGCTGTGCAGCCGAGTTCCCACACACTCTGAAATTGCTCATCCTGACATCAACTATGCTGTGCATTTCAGAGGTTTTGTTTGGTTGGCTTTAGTTTTTTTTCTCAAAAATTTTTTTGTTACAGAACCTGTGGAAAGACACAAATATTGATATCAAGACAGGGAAACACTGGATTTGATTTAAAAAAAAAAAAAAAAAAAAACCAAAAACCTCTAGACCTCCATGCCAACCGCTTGATTCTTCCACGAGGAAAGCAAGGCTCTTTGGTAAATGAGTGTGATCAGCGTGCATGCAGCAGACTGCTGCTTTAGTTAATGTTTCAAACTGCAATGTCATGCTGGATTGATAGGTCTGTCTCCTTGCTCGGATTGGAAACTCAAAGAATCTAGTTTCTTGACAAGACACGATCCCCAGCATCCAGGAGTACCTGGTGGAAGAGCGACAAGACGCTTGCATTGCTCTCTTGTACCAAGATACTTGTATTGTCATCTTGCACCAGGACAAGGACAAAGAGCAGTAGGGAACAAGGAAGGGACTAGTTTTGCTTTTTGTTTTGTTTTGTCTTCTGTCTAGGAAAGAAATACAGGATAGACGACATTGGACCCAGACCTCAGAAGATAAGTAAGATTCCATTCTGACTGAAATGGCATCTCGGAGACAGCAAACCACAAAAGCAAAACAGAAGGCATCGGGCAAGAGATTCTGGGAGATGCTGAGGCTTAGGCTAAGGGGAGGGATACACCCCTCATACAAGCAGGGAGAAAGGCAGCTACATCCTGCAAACAACTGGTCACCTTGACCTTCGGTGGACACTGGGAGAGAGACAATGAAGGCCACGTGGCAGGAGCAATACTGGAATCTGAAAGTGGTCTTCAGGATGGAGGGCAATGCGGGGAGATGAACAAGTAATCTATAACTCTGTTAACTTCTGAAGTGCCACCAAATTATATGGGTACGTGTCTGCACAGCACAAATACAGGCTTGCCTATGGTACAGAGTGGGAATGAGTTCAGGAGGCACGCCAGAAAATCTCACCATATTACTGCTTTATGGGCACGTGGGGACACAGATCTCAGTCTCTCTGAATTGGTAAATATTAATAAATATCCCTGTCTCCCAAGTAGACGGAAAGAAACTTGATTTGAACTTGAACCTTACTTAGTACTTAAAAGACAGTAACTGAATCTAATGTACAGTGCAGTCTTTAATAGTGCATTCAAAAGCTTGGCTTGTTAAAAAAAATAACATTAAAAAAATAGTTTCTGTGGATGGGGAAATAAACTAGCAAGGTGTAAGAGTTACAAAATACCAAAGCTAGGCAGTCGTTTTCATAGAAAACAATTCAGCTGAGTAAATATTGTCATTCACCATTTCTTAGCCATCTTGTAATGTAGATGAGGCTCCTGGAAATTAAAAAGTAGCTCATAACTAGTGCTGGTAGAGTGACAACTGACCTGTTCATCATGTGTAGCATATGCCAGGCAGGAAACCGGAGGACTAGGGTGACAGAATGCCAACTTATTATTGCTACGAAGTAGATATTTTTAGCTCTCATTTGTTTGTTTGCTTGTTGGGTTTAAAAAGAAGAAACAGGTCATTTCTTTGGGTCAAGGCTAGTTAATAGAGTCAACATTCAAACCCAGGTCATACCCTCCTGTCTCCTTTTAATATTCATTTATTTGTGTGTGTGCATGTGTGTGTGTGTGTGTGTGTGTGTGTATGTGTGTGTGTATGTGTGTGTATCAAAGGGTACTGTGTGTTCTTTGCTCTGGGATTTTCCAGGCTTCACCCACCAGGATCAGAAGTACAGGCTGCCAACTGGAGTTTCTACCTGGAGTTTATACGTGGGACCAGGGATCAGAACTCAGGACTTTCTGCTTGAGTCTTAACCCCTGAGCCATCTCTCCAGCCCCCTCCTGCCTCCTTCTAAATTATAAACAGCCTGTTTCTTTTTTAAAAAATAAACCTGGCTGAATTCAGCCTAGAAAAGAATGATCAAGAAGGAAAGAGAAGCAAAGCAGAAAGGAATGTGAGGTGGGCTGCGAAGACAGGAGAGGGGAGGGGAGGCAGAGGGAAAGCAGTTCCTTCGAAGCCCCATCTTGGCAGATGCTCTGGTCACCGCTCCTGATTCTCGGCATCTCATTGCTCTTTAATGCTGCAATGCATCTCTCTGACAGACACTCAGCCCCATGAGGGCAGGGGCCATATCTCAGGCACCACTTTCTCCCTGTGGACAGACAGTGCAAAGCCATCAGATGTGAGCACTCAGGAAATGAAATGTAATAGTTCCTTTCTTGGTCCTCATGGTTTACATAGCTCACTGTTCATGATGTCACATTCTGTCCAGCCTCGCAAAGGCATAGGCCACACCTAAGACCCCAAAGGCTAGGACTATTTGAGGACAGTGTACCTGCATGCATGCAAGCACACACCCTTCAGATCGATATGAGGTCACCTCCCTGGTATGGGCTTCAGAAGAAGGACCACTGGAGGGCCGTCAGGATGGATCAGGGCAAAGATGTCTACTCACAAACCTGTCGACCTAAGTTCAATTCCTAAGAGTCCTTGACCTTCACATGAACACAGTCTCTCTCTCCCTCTCTCCCTCTCTCTCTTTCTCCCTCTCTCCTTCTTTCTCTCTCTCTGTCTCTGTCTCTCTGTCTCTCTCTCTCTCTCTGTCTCCGCCCCTTTTATCACCATCTGAACACAGTACAAATGTGAATCATGAATCAAAGACTTGATCTGCCTTATCTCAACCTTCTGGAATTGAAATGTGTCCATGCTCCTTTGTGGGCAACCCCCCAGTCACGAAGCTCACCCCCCTCTGCTCACCCCCCTCTGCAGCCATCTCCTGAACCTTTCTCACCAACCCAACTTAATCTCAGCTCAGTTCAAAACAGTTCGTGGTGGGGCTACCTGCTGCCCCCTGCTCCCTTCACATACTCACCGTAGAGAATGCAAGCTTCCACGTGCAAACATTTGCTCCCTGTCCCAGTTTGTAAAACTGCATGTTTATTTCACAAATGAAAGAGCCTGGCAGTTAAACTGTGTGGCAAGTATTTGGCCCTTCAATGCTGCGTTTGTTGTTGTTTGTTTTGCTTGAGTTCCAGCAGACACCTGTTTTGTGCTGAAATCCTTCTTAAACAAGTTGCTTTTTCCCCCTCATGCTGTTTTGTTATTTTCCCTCTTTCTTTTCCTAAACTCTTTGCTTTTGGAGTTAAATTTAAAGTTAAAGTTTCTCTCTCTCTCTCTCTCTCTCTCTCTCTCTCTCTCTCTCTCTCTCTCTCTCTCTCTTTCTCTCTCCCCCTCACCCCACCCCCATCCCTCAACTCCCAGCAAGCAGAAACTGCAGCTTTTTTTTTTTTTTAAAGCAAGAGGCCAAGCAGCAAACCAAAGCATGTTATTTGAAGAGGTCGCTGACTGGCAAGTTCACCCAGCGTGGTGCAGAACAAACAGAAGCAGGGCTAATATGAATACAGGCATCTTCTCCCAGCGAGGCTTGAGCGGATAGCTGAGACAAAATAGAGCGTCCAGAACATCGCTTTTGTTTGCTTTGAGGATGTGAGTCTTTACAGATTGTTTCCATGAGGCAAGTCCTCTCTGAGTCCTGCTAACCCCAGAGAAAAACCTGGGCTAACTTTAACAAACCCATAAAAAGGGACCATTTACTTACTCCTTGAAAGAAGAAAAGGTGGAGAGAATCGAAAGACAGGTAGCGTCGAAAGTCCTGAAGAAATTGGCAAAATGCAATCTTTCCTGGATATTTTTAATGTGAGTCACCCACTATTGCCTTTCTTCAAGGTGTCTCAATTACGATCACACAAGGTGACTGTTTAAATGGTATACATCCGTCTGAAGGAGAGAGGAAAAAAGCCACAACATTGTCTGTTACATGTCAAAAAGCCCTTTCTTTAACTACAGAGGGCTTGGACAGAACTCAGGAAATACTTCAGCTGGAAAAGAAACGTTAAAAGCTACCCTTCAAGCTATTGGAAAACCTATTATCAAATGTTAAACCTTAAAAAAAATACCCAGGAGTGCCCCCTGCCAGCAGGGTGACATAGCTTTGCTTAGCAAAGGTGGTAATGAAGGAGTAAATAAGAATGGATGGAATCCAACTGCTAATTAGGAATCCCCAGGCTTAAATTAAGAATCTTGGGAGGAACAGGTATCGGATTACGTATGTTGTCTGCATGTCGGATCACAGGCTAAGTCATAATGTCGGCACTTTGGATGCGGGATGCCATCGCCGAGTGTGGAAAAGGAAGAAACATGCACACATGCACACTCACGCGAGTGCACACGCACACCGCACAGTGCAACTTTCTCTCACACGAAAATCCCGTGTGAGAAAATGGACACAAGACACAAGCAAGCGTCTGCATCCAACCTTTCGCTTCCTCTCGGTTCATAGGATATAATGAGAATTAATTAGCACATTCCTAAGTCATTAGCCCCAATTTCCTCTCTAATGTGTGCATCTACGCCTAACTGAAGATTTTGCAAAGAGAAGAGCCAGAAACCAGAAATCTGGGGTCAGAGGCAAAGGCACAGATGCCCTGTCTGAATGTCTGCACAGAACTGGCACGTCTTTGTGATGCGTAATTACAGATGATTTTGATTCAGTCCTGCGCTATGAGCTCCTCCTTATTGTCTGTTCTAAATACAGCACCTACAAGCGACCCCCTCCTCCCCAATTCATTCCTTACAGACTTGGAGGATTTAAAATTTTTCTCCAAAATGCCACATGTCAGTCAAAAAAAGAAAATGATTGGCTTTTAAAATTATAATTCAAAGCACATTGACTAAAGGCTATGTTTTCATTAAAATTTAACCCCTTTTTGAAGCAACTGCAGTTTCTCCTGGGAACATCCTGAAAGTTCAGTTTCCACATTCATCACATCCACATCCTCCCGCAAAACAAGAGCTACAAAATTTCCAGCCCAGAATTGGGGTAATTAGTAGCCCATGTTAGTGTGAGACTGTGTCCTCCAAAGCTCGCGCCAGGACACCCCAGACTGCTTATTCGTTTGCAACATACAGAAAAGTCAAGAGCCTCTCTTTCCCATCTGTCAATGTTTAAAAGTCAGATCTAACTAGAAAAAGCTTTCAGTAATAAATGTATGCGAGCCTTACTTTTTTTCTTCAATGGAATCACTTCACACACAACCCCCCTCCCCCCTGCCCCCCGGGGAATCATTTCCTATATAGATGAATGTCATTCTGGACAACGTATCACCACCTTACGTTCTGATAAATCCATTCAAACGTGAACTATTTTAAGAGTAAGACTTCCTGTCAGGTAATCCCAAACACAACCATGCCATATGCCAGAGTGATCTACTGTCCCAAACATTTTCTTTTTCCTTGTCTTTCATGCCAGCATTAAAAGTAAATTATGTCTTGGTGTTGACACAAACCTATGCAGGTGACTGAACTTAACAAAACTGCACATAATAATCTCGGGCATCTAAACGTCTCCTGAGATGCCCTTAAGAGCCCGGATGGATTTGACAGCATTTTGTCAAAGTCAGATCCCACTTAGAATAGGTGCTATGGTCGTATGAGAGGCTGCCGCTGGGGAAAGCTGGAGAAGGGCAGTGCTACCCCTCACTATGACTTCGTAGGGGTCTACAATTACTTCTAAATACAAGGGGAAAATTATTCCTACATGACTTTTTGTAAGTCTGACTTCCAGACATGTGGAATATTTCATGCTGCAGGAAGGGAAGTGGTCCTCAAACAAATTCAGACCTAAAACTTTTGGTGGAGATTTTGAAAGAGTTCAGAGATATATCCATTCCCTGACCTCAGCTCAGATAGAAGCCTAATTCAACTAGTGACATCATGTAAGTCCTAAGAAAGACTATGTGTGTGATTTTTCTCTAATTGCTTTGAACTGATTTGGCCCCAGTCTCTGTATCTGATCCTGCAGTCCAAGCAAACATGTTCTCTCTCTCATATCATATAGCCGCTGAGATTCTTGACTAGCGTCCAGTATGTACATGGCTATCTATGAGATCTTACAACGTTACCCAACCGTAAGAGCTCAGCGTGCTCAGCTGTAAAATGGGGAGAATGCTAGTATCTACTTTGCTGGGATTTAAGTGACGTCACTAGCACAGAGACTGGTTCTGATGTGTGCCGGATACGACACAGCATCATTGTGCTGGATACAACACAGCATCAAGCCTGAGGCAAAGCACTTCTCTCCAGGCTGGATCATGAGCACAGTCCCATTCCTATCACAAATATCTGCTCCATTTTTGCACTAAGAGCCTAAAAGGCAGCCGATCCCATTTCATCTTCCTGTCCTTTGGCCACTGTCCATACAAATGCTTGTGAAGTGGTTCTTGGTCTCAAGTGATTCCGTATCATCCCCAGGGCTCCGGAACATCACAAAGGAAGGGGTGCAAAGATTGTCAGTGTTGGAAGACAGACCAGTAACGTACGGCGACATGCCACCTTCTGATGATGACACTGCTGCTGCAGTCTTGAGCGCACAAGCAGATCACTACTCACACAAAGACTATGCACACGTGTGCACACACATGCACACATGGGAAGAGACAAGGAGTCAACAAGAGTGTGCAGGGTGAGAAGTAATGGAAGAGGCGGTAACTACAATCATGACCCATTTTTTCTCTCTCTCTCTCTCTCTCACACACACACACATACACACACACATGATATGGTCAAAATTTTGACAGTAACAATAAAGATCCCAATTATTAAAACTACAATGTTAAGATCCAAATTTGAGTCTCCTTCCCACGGGGTGAAATTGACATAACAGAACCACTCTGACTGCTAGACTTTGCTTTGATTTTTGGTGATTCTTTGAGGCTATTAGCCTAAAAGTGAATTAGCCTAAAGTGAATGATCAAAGCAACTCTCAGGCAGAGTCTGTCTGACCCCTAACTACGGTAGCCCCCCCCCGTTACTGTTGCTGCAGAAACTCAAGTGTTGGCACAACCCAGTGGTGTGAAGTGTAAGGGGTTATTTACTGCCCTCAGCTCACCTGTCTACCAATGCATTTCAACCTGCTGTGCATGGAAGAAAGCTTGTGCCAACCTAGCAGATGCACTGGCAATCACCTGGGCTGTTCTCATTCTCTCTGTACTGTGCATTCCCAGGCTTCTCTTGTCAGTCTTATGATAGGTTCTCACCATAATCCTGAAGTCGTTGGTAGAACTGGAATATTGTATTCAGGAAAAGAGTTGTCTTTCTGACACACGTCCTTATTGACTGCCTTTTGAGAAAGCCCCATACAGATAAATCTAACATCATAATAATTCAATATTTTGTCTCCAAACAAAACCATTAGCATTTTATTAGAAGAAATATTTCATCTCTCCTCTCCCTCTATTTAAAACACACCACAGATGTAGCACTCCGTGTGGGTTGTTAGAGAGTCAGAGAATATAATTTCTTGATTAATTACCATACACAGGATTCAAGTTATGTACAATTTTGGTAGTTAACCCCAAGCACCTCCCGTAGGCAGTGATGGCTAAGCTTTCCAAATAAGCACATTTATGATAAATCACTGGGAGCTGTTTAAGTGGATCAGGCCTTAAGTTATTCCTTGGAATAGATCATGTCATTTTCAATGTACGTGAGATGCGGGGGAGAGATTCCCCTCCTCTGCCGCAAACCTCAGCCGGGGTCTCTCTGATTCCCTAGCAGGCTTTAGGGAGTCTCGGTCAATATTTCTTGTCTTATTTTTAAATATCTTGTGGTCTCAGAAATGCTTGGTGATTCAGAAATTACATCAGGACTCCAAAGATAGACTCCAGGCTTTATGACTTCAATAAACACAGTGGCTGTTCCAGGACAGGAAAAGAAAATGCCCATTGGTTTTGAGACGACTGAGCATGGAAGAGTGATTCTTGGTTCGGCCAGTTTAAAGACTAGTTCTCCAAAAGCCAGTTACTTCCCTCCACTTATTTTGGGTGTGTAAATATAAACCCCAAGGGTTCTTAAATATTCAATACTGGTAAATTCTCAGCCAAGGAGACCTCTTCAGACATTTCATTTCCTACCCAGACATTTCCCACTGTTGGGTGATAGTCTGTATCTGTCAGTTATCCAGGGATGCAACTGTTACCTCCAAGGCAATCGAAAAGGGAGCAGCTGGGGGCAGGAGAATCAGTCTCACAGGTCTGGCCAATGGTCCTCGATCAGTTCTTCATGGCGCATTGTCCGTCATCAGATGAAGCAGGCATGAAAATTCTCTGCAGCTGATCTTGTGCTTACCAGGTCTGCTCCTCCCTTCCCAAGACAGGCCAGGTATGCCGGTAAAATAAGCATCTTCCCTTATAACAAACATTTGTCTCCCAGTACACAAAGGGCAGTAACTGGTACTCTAGACTGCACGGTCATTTCTGATGGTCACACACCTCCTTCCCTCCAGAGTTCATCCTGTTTGAAAGAGCCGATTCACATCTATAAAATGAGTTTATCTGGGATTTACCCAAACTCAGAAAGTGGTCTGAGTATGAAGAAGAATACAAATGACAACTGACAGAGAGCAAAGTTAAAGCCACAGCCACAGTTACCCTTTACCTGACTGCCTCGCCTTTTACCTTAAGGAAAGCGTATACTCATTTTAAAATATAGAAAATGGAGTTTATTTTAATATAGTCTTTGATCTCTACTGTTTAAGTGACCCCTAAGAAACATATACCATTTTGCAGTCAAGCATGCTCTCTAAAGTGAATTTATTATATGAATATATGTCATATATATTATATATTCTTTAAAAATAGAAAATACCGTAAGGATGCTTCTCCACAGCCCATGCCAAGTTTTATTCATTTTGCTTTTTGTTTGGTTGGTTTTCCTTCTTGTTTGGGTTATTTGTAACTTTCCTAACTATTCTATATTCCTATTGCTATTAGGAACTCGTTACCACGATGATAGCTACCAGCAAGTAAGTATTTTATGAACACGCAAAAGGAAAACAAGAAGGGACAAACATGGTTAGTGATCTTCCAGTTAGCTTAACTACTGGACTTATCAAAATGAGCTGCCCAGATATTTATCGAGTGTCTGACAGGTGGACAGAAACATGGTGATCAAACATCTCTTCAGAACCATAGGCTGTCCTCACACTAAGATCGTCACGGGCTCCTCTCGTCACGCTGCCACCCGCAACCTAAATGCCCAGGTCCATCTCCGTCTCTCTGATGTGCTGCTTCTCCCCCAAACAGAAGAGGCTGCTTTACATGCTAACAGTAATCCAATGAGGTTGCGGAAAGCTGATATGAATAGGACTCTCTGTTTGGAGATGAGAACTCAGTTTAAAAACGGAGATTCCGTTTGGACTGGTAAAAGAGCAGGCTGGAATATTAGCATCGGTGGCTGTGGTATAACTTCCCTTCACGCTGCACAAGTGTTACTCAGAATCTTTTCTGAGCCTCTTTGTCCAAAGATTTCCCATTCTCCCTATAAGAAAAAAAGCCTTCTCTATTTAACTATACGTGAAGCAGGTGGTACAGACCCTTGAAAAAAAAAGATTAACAACAACATTATAAATGCAGTTTTGAAGAAACATTCAAAGTTACAATGTAATAAACTGAACAGAATGTCATAAGAATGTCAAACTGGGCACTGTAAAAATAAATGTTATTCCCAAGGAAAATAAAAAGTCTGCATATTTATGTAACATTCAGCAGATGGATGTGATATTAATACAGGGTTTTCAGTTGTACTTTTATAGCTTCTAGATTTTCTTGCCTAACTTGGCAACCCGAGGCACCATTTGAGTTTTGGATTTGGACAATACTGCAACAGATGTCCAGACCAATAAAATAAATTCCTTAAGGGCTATGCTTAATTTGTGTAATTGATCAATTTTGGTTACATGGGCCTCAGCTCGCCAGTGTGCAACTGCCTTCTACAGGAGCTTTGCATTGGGATTTCGTTCCATATGTTGCAAGAGTTTATGGGCTCTCTCTCCCCTCCCTCCCTCTCTCTCTCTCTCTCTCTCTCTCTCTCTCTCTCTCTCTCTCCTGCAAACAGAACAAGGGTCTTCGGTGACACCTGTTGGCAATAAGAAGGGAAACAACAACCACTGGAACCTCGGCCATCTCAGCCTTGGCAGGGCTGCTGCTCAGCGACCGTCCCTCTCCCTCGCCCGCCGTGGGGACTGTGCAGCCCAGGGGGGCTGGCTCTGGCTCTGCCCACTAGACATTAGATGTGTCCTCTCCCTGCAGGTAAGAAAACCCAAAGTGTTTCCAAACAGTCCCAACTGTCTCTGCTCAGGGGAGGGGCGTGGGGTGGGGAGTAGATCAAGCGGCCCAAGTATGCATGCTTCCGGAAGAGCCACCCGGTGGATGGTGGAAGATTTCTCATATTTGAAAAACCTGAAAAACAAAAGGGACTATGGGAATGGCTCAATCAGTAAAGTGTCTGCCTTGTAAACATGAAGATGCAAAAATATCAGGGGTGGCAGTGTATGCTTGGCAAGCTTACAATCCCAGCCCCCAGGAGACAGGGTTAGGAGGATCCCTGGGGATCACTGGCCAGTTGTCCTGGCTTAATTGCTGAGCTCCAGACCAAGGAAAGACCCCCATCTCAACACCAGGGGATGGCACCTGAGGTTGTCCTTTGACTTCAGCACACATGAATACGCACATGCAACATACATGCATACACATACATATACACGTGCATGCCTTCACGTACATGCATACATACATGCATATACATATACATGTGTGCATATACACATGCATGCACTCATACATGCACACCCATATATGCATATACACATGCACACAAGCATGTATGCCCACATGCATGCACATATATTTAGGGGGAAAAAAAAAAACCTAAAACACAAAAAGCCTTTTTCTTCTTATCTTGAAGTCTTTCAATCTGAATACTGTTTAGCAGCTAATTCCTAATGACTTTGGCATGACCCAGACTATCTGTGATACATGTGCTCCTGCACCAGCTTCCTTGCCACACTCGGGCCCGTCGTAATTAAGACACAGATGCCAAAGCCCAACTCTTAACTGTTCATCACTCACCTATTAAACTTGCCACAGTTGCTGTGTTAATTATCTCCTGTATCCTCGATTTAGCATAATACGGCCTGCAGTCTGTGACAGAAATGAAAGGAAAGACCAGTGACCTCTTTTGTGATTGTGCTTAATAACTACATGATAATAAATTAGTTTTCAATTTTCAGAAGACTTTACATGTTAAAAAAAAATGGAGCCAGGGCACCATGCACAAACTTGATACAAAATAGCCAATCAGCCTCGAGCCCCAATCCTTCTGGATGGACAACTCTGCCAGGTGGAAACAGGAACCTCGCTGCAGGCTGGTACCCACCCAGGACACTTCCAGTCCTTCTCACCCGCAGAGACCAGTTCATCTGGCGCAGACCTTTACAGAGCTTTACCAACTTTAAAAAGGCTCATAGTGCCTTCAGGAGTAGAGAAGTTTCTGAGACGCATGCAGCACACACGCCATGCCTGCACACCCCCCTCACAAAAGATTCCTCTTTCCAGAGAGACATATTGACTCGAAGCATTACTACTAATATCAGAGTAAAAACATGGGGAGTAAAATGAGTCATCCACAGCATAGAAAGTGCCATGACTTCTTGGCGGGCTTTCTTTGCCTCTCTGTGCCTGCCTCTCACAGCTTTCTTTCCTTGGCTGGCAAAACACAAATAAGAATGTACAGGAAGCCCGGCCCCACTCTGATGTACAATAATATTTTGCTAATTAGAAGAATCCTCCAGCTCATTACGCTAGACATTGGGAAGGAAGAAACCACAGGAAAGCGTGACACTTGCTAAGCCCTGGGATGGTGTCAGAGCCGGGCTGGCAACACTTCCTCCCCTTCCTTTGTAAACTTGGTCGGGTTGCAATTGCATGCCTTTGAAATCCAGTTTGACTTTGAGAGGGAAAGATCCCTTGAACACTGCACCATCTTCTGGCCAAATACAGAACTACATGCTCTTAATTAAAGTTAGAGAATGACGACAGGTTGGTACCTGGGACCAGACAAATGTTACACAAGAAACCCAGGACATACATGCATAATGTGTGTATACACATGCACATACACACATTCATACACACATGTACACAGATACCTTCACGTACTTACATACACATGCATGTACACACAACACCCATACACACACACGCACACGTATGCACATATATTTCAAAAAAATAACCTAAAACACAAAAGGCTTTTTCTTCTTATGTTCTGATTGAAATAAACACATAATGGTCCAGTGTCTTAAAACAACGCTAAGCTCCATTCAGTCTCAAGTCAATTTTTAATCCCGCAGATAGATGTCAAAGGATCATAAATACTTGGCACAATGAATTGAGCCCCAAAGTATGGAACACAGTCTGTCCCTCTGAAAGCAGACAGCCCAGTCATGTAATTACAAATTATGAAGTGAGATCCGAAGAATCCAGAGAAGAGGGACAGAAGCAATTTTGAGGAAGATGTATATACTGACATTCTTAAGGAAAATGCCTTTAAGAGTGGGCCACACATGATAAATGAAAACAGTTGGCAGCAATACTTAGGTATGTGAGGTCTGGGGCTTCGCACCTTCAGGACATTCCCTTGCTCAACCCTCAGAACAGTGGTACTGCACTCAATACTCATCCTCCACGGCAAGAGGTGGATCCACACATAGAATGACAGGTTGGAAAGGAGGTCTGCAGAGGGGTGAATGGGGTCATATCATGGCTGACTAGAATATCTGTGCAGGAGAGATGTAGGAAGATGTAAGAAGATGCAGGAAGATGCAGGAAGATGCAGGAAGATGTAGGAAGGTGCAGGAAGATGCAGGAAGATGGCCTCTGTGGGTGATGTGCTTTCCGAGTTGAGATGTGACTTGGGTATATTCTGCCACATGGGCTAGAAGCTACATCCCCAGTTTGGTGGAGCTGAGAGGTAGAGGGATAAGAGGGGAGCCAAGTAGAAGGTTATTAGGTAACTGGGGATCCTTGGAAGGAATCGATGTGCTTGTGATTCTCACACAAGCCAGCTGTTATTACAGAGAGAATTTGAGCCCTGTATCTTCCACAGTTCCTGTCTCATCATGTGATCACATGCTTCCAACACTGTAATCTCACCCATCAAAAGGCCAAGCATAATCTTGATCTTTTAGTCTCCAAAACTATAGATGAAGAAAAAAAACTTGTTTTCCTTATCAAGTATACACCCCAAGTGCTTTGTGATAGCCACACAAAGCACAATAATATTGTGCTAAGCTGTTTGTTTGTAGCTGTGCTTGAAGGCTGAGATCCACAGATCCTACCCAGATAAAAGAAGATGGATAACTGAGGGGGTTTTTGTAAAGGGCTAATTTCCCAAGGTCATTACAGTGATCCGCTATCCCATTCAAGGAAGAGCAGAACCCAGTGGGAGTAACTGTGGCTGAAAGGTAATCATGGGAAGCAGGATTTGAAAGCAGGCTGGAAAACACACACAATTCACAAAGTTGCTAGTGGAGTCTGAAGATACAATTTATGCAGAATAATGGCCCTATTCAGATATTAAACAAAAGTTCATCTGTTCTCAATGTGCAGGGAGGAGAGGAAAGGTGGGAAGCCGAGAGATAAAAAGGCCTGGCATTAATGAAGACGTTTGTCAAAGGGGAAAAGAAAGGGAGGAATATGAGAAGTAAAGAGAGCCAGCGGGGGGGGGGGGGGGGGTGGAGGCTGAGCCGGGACTGTCCCCCCCTCCCCCCCCCCCGAGAGGCCAGGCCCGCAGGCAGGGACCAAGCAGTTCTGTGTTGGTAATGAAGGGCTGCATTGCAGGTAGGAGTTAGTGAAGGCAGGAAAAGGAAGTCAGATTTTTCCGGAGGAAAAGAGAATGTGGATTTTAGAGATGCTGTGTTCCAGAAGTCGTGGCCGTCCAAAGCAGAATGTCTAATTTGCAAGTAGAGTTGATCCTTGCAACACCTACCTCTGAGGAATGAGGATGTCATTCATGCCACACTCAGAGAGGAAAGCAGGAGAATTATTAGATGAGAAAGCCAGCATCTGGGAGAGAAGGGAGACATCCGGGCTAAAGGAAAACCAGAACACAAAAGAGCTGCAAGGTGTCAGAGAAGCACGGGTCACTCAGGGGGACACCATGACAGCGCTACCTTTGAGGAAAGTTTATTGAGTGTCTACTATGTGATTGGCACAGTTCTGGGGGGCTGTGGACAGAACACTGAGCAAATCAGGGTACATGTTCTCACTGAGCTTATGTTTTAAGGGAAAGATGATAGACAATAAAGGAAAAGTATATTAAATAGTGCCATATGAAATTGCTGGTATAGCCCAGGATGGCCTCATATTGTCAGTGTAGCCAAACCTGACCAAGAACGTCTGATTCTCCTGTCCACCTCCCAAATGCGAGGATCACAGGCATATGCCACCACCAAGCATGGTCTATATGACTCTGCCAATCGAACCCAGGTTTGTTGCGAGCGAGGCAAGCACTCTACCATCTGAGCCATGACCCATGACAGCTTTGATGCAATCGTATGTGGTTCAGCAAGAATGGAGTCAGCTAGCCAGTGAAGCGAAGAAAAAGCAAGCAGGGCCAGGGGAGGGAGCGTGAGAAGAGAGCGCGAGATGGGCGAGGTACAGGGGCCAGGCCCGCGCCTGAGCTAACACTTGCACAGAGCTTTGAAGGGAGTCAACGGGCACGTGCGTGAGCAGCATTCGCCCATGTGGCAAAATGCTTGAGTCAATGGACAAAAGAGGAGGCCAACTCCGTGAGGCTGTAACACCTGAGAATATGGCATAGCCCTGGAAAGCGCAGCGAAACTCACACGAATTCCCGCAGAGATGTGGAAGCGAGAGGCAGGGAAGTGTGGCCTTGAAAGGCTCAGAGGCAGGTTCTCAAAGGCTCCCCTCAAAACATGTCAGTGGCATGACCCCACCAAAGCTAGGGGCTGCACATTTGAATTCCAGGCAGGGAAAGAGCATGAGTGAGGGGATCTTGCCAGGTGAGATAGGACCACATCGGAATGAGACCGAGAGAGCCTGGGGACATCTTGTCCTGTCTGAACAGGATGCTGGGTCTCGACTCAGGCTGCGGCACGCAGAAATGAAAACGGAGATTACCAGATGCTCCGGTATTTCAAGACAAGTTAAAAGACGGGCGTCTCCCGGCAGCCTCTGGATGTGTATGTTGTTAGAAACTGTAAAGAGATTTAACACATTGAGCAGGCCAAGCAAAACACATCTGTAGTCCAGATGGGGCCCGCGTGCTGCCAGTTGGGGACCTCTGGCTTAGAACAAAGATTCCAGTGGGGTCCCCATAACTCGGGCACGGCTCTGAGCTCCTGATTCTCAGACACAGTTAGTTGGTCAGCTGGGCAGCCCCAGTTTCAAGTTCTGCCACCTAGTACCCAATCCAAACACATTCGCTCTGTCCCAAATCCATCTCCCCATCTTCCTGTGATGTGATGAGTACCAGGATTGGGGCTGCCGGAGTGGTGCCAGGGCCTGGCACACCTTCCTCCAACTTTCTGGATTTCCATACTGCCTCCTCTGCCCTCCAGCCCACAGTACAGAGCCCAGGGGCCTCTTCCTCCTCCTTCCTGTCCCCTTCATCCAGCATGGATTCCCAGACTCATCTATCTGCAGATCAGGACTCATCACCCACTTCAGACCCAAGCCAGGAACTTGGATTGACTTTCTCCACTGTTTGCCAAGTGTAAACGACTTCAGCTGGCCCCGCATTCCTGAATCTTCCCAACCAGTTTCTCCTAATCATGTCTTTCTGTCTTTGGACAAATCTCCTCCAGGTTGGAAGCTTGTGTAAAATAAGCACCCTAAGCTCTTTTAACATAAGTCTCTCTCTTTCAAATAAATAAATAATAAAAGTAGAAAGCCTTTAAAAAGTGCTAAAAGGGCTGGAGAAATGGTTCAAGGGTTAAAATTCTGCTTCAAAAGCAGAAGGTCCCAGGTCCCAAATGACAAACCACCAGGTAAAAATGGCGGAGGCCTGTAGTTACAGCCCTGGTGGGTGGAGCCTGGGAAATTCCAGAGCAAAGTGCTCTCCACCAAACTTAGTCAGGTAACTGTGACAGTTAATGCTGCAGGTCAACTCAACTACACTAAAGAATGCCCAGGAGCTGCTAAAACACGTGTGTGCAAGTGCATTTGCATGGAGGGCTGTGTGTCTGCAGGGCTCAGCGGATGATCTCAGGCACTGTTACTCAGCCCTTGCTCACCTGTTCTTTTTTGAGACAGGGTTTCTCACTAGCCTAGAGCATGCCTAGCAGACAAAAGGGGCTGCCAGCGAACCTTGCACTGGTAGGACTACAAGCAGGTAACATTGCAATCTGGGGGTGTTGAACACAGGTCGTTGGGCAAACACTGCACCACCTGAGCCTTCTCCCCAGCCCCCATGCCAATTCTTCACAACAAATCTATCTGTATATATACATATTTATCAATATATGCACCTTTATCTCTGTCTGTCTTTATCACCTATCTGTCTCTCTGTCTATCATCTGTCTATCTCCAACTGATTCTTTTTTTCTGGATAACCCTGAATTATCTAGTGGCCAAATTTAGAGTGTATGATTCCTATCAAAAAGTGCTTACCTAATGTCTTCTTCCTGTATTTTAAAACTAAATTTCTATTGATCTCAGCTCAATTGTTTATTTTATAATAATAATGTGATATAAATGAAAAACCTTCCAGCCAATGCACATTTTTTACCAACCTACAAGTTTGTGGAATGGTAAAAAGAAATTTCTCAATAGAAAAGTTGGAGATCAAATTTGGCTCAGTCTTGGGAACAAGCTTATGCAGTTGCACCTACTTCCCTGGGCTTCCCAACTTACAAGGCAGGTGTGCATGCATATCTGCCTGATGGAAACAGGGGGTGACAGTTTGGAGTTCTAGAGACGATCCAACCTGCACCTCACTTCCTGAGAGCTGTGTGCCACTTTAACCATTATGTAAGGTCTCTGCCTCTGTTTCTTTGACTGTAAAATGGGAAGGAAAATAAGTTTTCTACTGAGTCTTTCAGGGGGATGCATGCAGTCCGGGCAGTGAATGCAAGTCCACTCCACAGAGGAAAAGGTGAGACAGTAACTATGAAAGAATGCTGGGTGAAAACCATTGCCTAGATATGATCCATGTCATATATGACCACAGCCTTTGGGAAGTTGACTGAAACCATGCATCTACGTGTGCCTCTGAAGGGCGTTACCTCACTCTAGACTAGAGACCACAGTCAGCACTGACCGTAGGACTGGACCCAGGACATGCGTCATATTTCAAAGTGTATAAACTCAGAATTTTCCCATGGCTTTATGAAACCTCTTTGGACTGAAGGAACCTTTCTACTAGAACTTGGTAATTTTTTCTGGAGCATCAAAATCTGTCCTGGTTCGGTCAGGACTCCTATTGGCAGAGTGGAACCATAGGTAGGACATGAAGGCAGAGCAGAAGGAGTGCTCCATGCCACAGAGGAGTGCTCTACTGGCCCCGCAAGACGCTTTGCACACAGCACACAGGGGGCGGGGACAAAGCTGTTCACACCATCTCCCTCCACATTCCCTGCGCATCCTGGGCCTCCTCCTGAGGACGAACCTCCCTCTCCTGCTCATCAACTTTCTGGGGGCCACACAAATGAGACTCAATTAAAGTCACTATGTAGAGGACATTCTTCTCCAACCGAGGGGGAAAAAACAGCTATTTGACTATTTCAGATCCAACATCTTTTTCAAAATATGCATATTTTATTCACTCAACAAATACTTATCTTCAGCCGAAATACTAAATAAATGTCTCAGCTTTTCCTTTCTTGTTGGCTCTGGGGACCTGAATTTCTGTTTGACCTTGAACAAGATTTGACTCTTAAATTTCCCATCCATAAAACTGAGATAATGACAGTGTTTGCCCACTGCATGGGGGAATTGTAAAACTTAATTAATTGAAATCTTGTATGAAATGTAATAGCAACACACACACATACACACACACCAGCATTCAGCATTTGTTCCTGACCTGTGTAAGAATGAGTGTCGACCAAAAAAGGACAAAGTCTCCAATTTATTGAATACCGTAACTTATACATACCCCACAGCTCATCCATATACATATGTATATGCATATGTATAGCTCGGCATTTTTACAAATGTGTGATTTCAACAGCAAATCAGCCAGAGGAAAAATTAACTGCAGAATTGGGTTTTTTTTTTCCCCAGAAGAAATTATTTTCTCTTCATATCCTGTTATTTTCAAAAGACTCGAATGTTGGTAACTCAAAACCAAATGTCCTCAAGCAGGGCGAAGACAATGCTTTTACAGAACCAGACCGACGGATGACAAATCTTCAGCTTTGTGTTAAGAGACCGACAGGGCTGATCCAAACATGTTTCAAGCATATTCAAAAATCATTCTTTCTAAACAAAAGGAACGTTCTTGACCCTGTTAGGAATAGATCATCTCAAACAGAAAATGATCACTCAAAAAGAGAGGATGGGTCAGGATAAAAAATTTTTTAAAAAAGTACATTTGAAGAAATCACAATCTTCAGCCCCGCTCTCTAGTAAAATAATAATAATTGGATTGGAAAAATGGCTTAGTGGATAAGGCACTTACCACACAAGCATGAAGACCTGAGTTCTTACCTCCTGACCCATGGAGAGCTGGATATAGTTGTGCCCATGTGTAAGCTTAGAGTTCTCATATCGAGGTAGGAGCCAGGAGGATCCTAGCATATGCGGCCATGAACAAGAGGCCTTGTCTTGAACAAGGTGGAAAGAGAAGATGCACTTGAAGCTGCCCTCAGCCTCCACACTGCTCCGTGGCATGATGTGCTGCACACACACACACGCATGCACACACACACACACACACACACACACACACACACACACGACACACACACGCACCATGATTTTTTAAACATTAAAAATTATCTGGAACAATTGTTCTGTAATCTAACTTGGCTAAATGTGGGCAAGATCATTTTGAACAGAAGAGCCCAAATTGGCTGTACAAACGTTAAGAAAGGATTTCTTTCTCTCCGTCTTCAGACTTGCTTAGCTAACTGACATATACTCTGTGGGACACAAATAGGTATCACTTTGAGATAAATGCCTTCTCTTGATACAGTTATTTTCATAGCTGAGTAGTTGACATAGTATTTTTAATAAGTAGTTTACTTGCATGTGCCATGCTTTTACTTCAGAATATTGCTAGTTATCTTGGCCTCAAAGTCCAGCCTCCTGTCATAGAGAAAGTAGATGCTATTGTAAGGTTTCAACGGTGCCCTGCTAGCCCTGTGGCGGGAAGAACATGTGAGCGAGTGCTTTTTATCTTGTAGCAGAAACGAGACTCTTTTGTTAATTTAAATCACACTGTATCTTAACACCTAATAAATGTGTTAGATGCGAAATATAAACATTTTATAGATACACTATGAATTTTAATGCTATTTGACTTTACTTTGTTAAATCGTTTTCCACCAAGACAGTGTATTTCCATTAACATTTTTAATGAAGAGAGAAACCCCGTGGAAAATATAGAGTAAAGAGGAAAAGGTGGACCTGTTCTCTTTAAAGAGACAAATACAGAAAGAAAACAGAAACAGGCCAACTATAAGGCACATAAATAGTTGTTGAAAAAATATAGTTACTAAGAAAGTATTATATCTGTCCTTCCACTGTTAGAATCTTGTCTTTATTAATTTTGTAAAAACTAAAGGGAAAAATTTTTGTCTATTCAATTCCTAGGTAATATGTGCTCAATAAAACTGCAAATAAAAAGAACAAAGGAAGGCTGGGTGGATACAGCACACTTTGGCATCTATAAAATACGCAACTGATGGGGTTGGGAAGATGGCTCAGGATTAAAGCCTTTGCCTCACAAGCAAAAGGACCTGAGTTCTATCCCAAGAGTCCACATAAAAATGCTGGATAGATATGGCAGCAGCCTGTGATTCTGACCTTGGAAAGCAGAGCCTGGAAATCTCCAGAACAAAGCAATAAGGAGGTAGAGCAATCCAGGAGGATTCCCAATGTCACCCTGGGGCCGCCACAGGATCTCTTTTTCTGTGTGTGTATCTGCACTTGTGTGTATGTGTGTATGTGTTTGTGTGTGGAAGAGGTCAACTGAGTGTGGTGTGTGTGTGTGTGTGTGTGAGAGAGAGAGAGAGAGAGAAAGAGAGAGAGAGAGAGAGAGAGAAAGTGTGGCCTCTGAGACCCCGAGGAGTAATGGAACAGAAGATGCCCAGAAGATGACTGGAAGAATATTCTCTTCTTTTCCCAAGAGCAAAGCATCCATCACTTGTACCAAGAAAGGAGTGGGTTGAAATAGTAAGAAAATGGAGACATGGGCAGCTGAAACGAGGAGACAAAGGAGTGTCTCGCAACACAAGGAAAGCCCTCTGTGTATTCCCTGGACCCTGAGGTCCCCTCCCACACTCCCCACCTTGCTGTGCCCCCCCCCCAAGCTTTTACAGTTCACAGAGGAGGAGACAGACAGGCCAGTTTAGATTCTGACAGAGAGGAAAGAAAAACAGGAAAGATGGTGACAACACTGAAAATAATCTCTCCTCTTCCCAACTCATGATGAGGGCAGAATTTATGCAAAATTCCACGTTGCTAAAGATGACAACGTGGGTCCCAGGAGAAGATGACCACAAAAAGCCTCTGATATATGTGCTGATAAATTTAAACCTGTGTATAGGAGGACAGAAACATAAAAACAATTATTTGGGAAGCATGACAGCTCAAGGAGCTTCAGGACTGGATGGTTAAAACTTCACAAAGTAAATGAGATGGTCACCCATGTACCTGTGCAAGAAAGTTCCAGAACTGTAGGATGAGGGATAGTCTTAGCATTAAAGCAGTGCCCTGCTGATAAACACTTTAAATACAACAATGAAAAATTATGGAGGCTGAAAATAGATTTGGGATTTGAATAGAAATAATCTTGGATCACAGGAAATTCTAATAGCCTTGAAGCAAACCTGCCTTGTGGCTTAAAAAAAAAAAAAAAAACTTTATTCTAGAAACTTCAAACATATGCAAATTTAAACACACATTTATTCATCCATCAGCTAGTTTCAGTAGTCATCAACCTCTAGCCAATATTGTTTCCTTTATACCTCCTGTTTCATTTAGCCCATTTCCTGACCTCGACCCAGGATCATTTCAAAGCAAATCGCAAAAAAAGATTACTATGAGTTTTCTCACACAGAAGGGAATTTTTTCCGTCTTCTTTTTATCAGTAACTTGTGTTCTGTGACAATTTCACACACATAAGCAACACATTGTGATTGATTATCTGCACCCACCCCCTACCCCCCTGCACCCCTATCTTCCCTCCATCCCTGCTAGCCCCCTGTCCCACCAATCTCCCTTCTATATTCGTCGTTGTTTCACGTTGTGTCCTTCTGGGTTTAACAGGGGCCTTCTGTGTGACCATGGACTTGGAACTATCCGTAGGAGTCTAGTATAGAAATGGAAAGGTGGGGCTGGTGGGGGCCAGGTTTGGGGAGGGTTAACACAATTATGGCAGTGGGCAAAACCACTTGATTGTCTGGCCACCCAATTTCAAATATAAGAAATATGAAGGCAGATACCCACAGGTCAGGTAGTGGTGGGCCTCAGAGCAAAGGCCACTAAACCACAGCTCCAGTGCCAGGTGTGCCACAAACTGTCCAGTGTTCGGGCACGGAGGCACCAGAGATCCCCAGAACAAGAGAGGCTCCTGCTATTCACTGTAGTCATTTTTTTTGCTATGTGAGAGTACACACACACACACATGCACACACACACACACACACACACACACACACACACACACACACACTCTCATATAGATAGAAAGGGAAATTTATTTAGCTTATGGAGCCAGAGAGTCCCTAGTCCATTATGATGGAAATTGCAAAATAGAAGACATGATTGGAGGCAGATGCAGGAGGCCAGTTCAGGACACTGCCAGTATTAAGAAGGAAGAAAGAAGAACAGACAGAGGAAGCAGGGCTGGGCTACCAAACCTCGAGGGCAGCCGCTGTGATGAGTCTTCCTCCAGCAAGTCTCCACCTCCTAAAGGTGCCACAACCTTCCCAAACATTCTCACCAGCCAAGGATGTAAACACATGACGCTATGGGGGCAGCTCAGCATTCGAACCATGACACCACCAGGTGTCGCACATTTAAAAAAATGACTACAATACCAATATCACACCAAACAACCCTAGTAGTTCCCAAATCAAATGTCTAAATCTCAGTGTCAGATTTCCATGACAGGGGCCAGGGATCTGTCTCAATGGGCAAAGCAATTGCTGCCCACACACAAAGACTTGAGTTGGCAACCCCGGAATCTCTATAAAACCCACATGTGGTGGCACACATCTATAATCCCAGTGCATCCTACAGCAGGATGAGAGGTGGAGAGGAGAGAATCTCTGCAAACTCAAAGACCAGCTGGCCTGGCACAGACAGCTGTAAACAATAGAGAGACCCTACATCAAGCACCGTTGAGGGGACTGACACCTGAAGTTGTCTTTTGTCTCCTATGTGCCCACATATCTCTCATATGAACATACCTTATCGCATACACACATACATGCACACAGATCTTACACACACATATATACCACCATACACACATATACACACACATTTTGCACACACACACATCTTACACATGTACACATCTCAATACATATGTGCACACACACATTCATGCACAGATACATCAAATTTCCCCAATAGATAACAGACAGTGATTCTGAGAACTAAAAACTCAATGTCATATTGAAAATGGAGACATGTTTAAACCCAAAAGCCCCTGTTAAAATGAATGTTCTTGGAAAATCAGAAAGATCTAGAAAATCTGGTACATATTCCTGATTAGCAAGACGGAGCAGGGCTGAAGGGGACAGTCAATCCCCGTTAGCTGACTGACCTCACACCCTTCAGCTCACCACAGTGTAAACTCCACACTTTCTGCTACTTATTCCAGCTGCCTACATTTCCTGTTTGGGTCATGGACTCAGTGTAACCCAAGTTTTGAAGGATTAGTGTTGACCTTTGACTTTTGGGGTTAAGGGTATAATTGGCAAATATATTCATGGGGTAGTCTTTCGAGCCTGAGTAAGTCACAGACAGAGCCAAAAGCCACAACCCTAAATACAAATGGTCAGACCTGGAGGTCAACCCAAGGCCAGAGCAAAAGATGTGAAATCAACAAACCCAAAAGCCAAGGAGGAGGAGTAGAAGAGTTATGAGGCCCAGGTTTATTTGATTAATTCAAGAATTATTTGGAGAACCAAATTGTGTGCTGGACTCTCTTCTTTGCTGCACTGCATTCCAAGATCCAGAGATGGGTAATGTTGCTGTTTAAGGAGTTAAGCCAAGTCCAACACTACATAAAGCCTTCCCTCCCCTCTAGGCACTTGTCACTTTTGAAACTTGAGAATGTGAGTCGTGGTACCTTAAATTAAAAGCATGGGGATGGGTGAAGCACTAATGCTCTCAAAATTAAAGTTAAAATGAAAACCTCAATTAAGTTTTCTTAAACTCACCTGTATCAGCTGATGGCGTGGAAGAGAGTTGGGGATGTTCACCTTTCAAAGCAAGAAAATAAAACGATGTGTGTTTCACAGCTATGTGATATTCAAAATTAAAGGAACTGGTTTTCAAGGCTGGAGAAAAGGGAACTGTACAATCTGCTTGTCATGCACATGGTAAATTAAAAGCTACAAGAAAGCACTGAGTGTGAAATATTAAATATTTACTTCTCAGGGTATTTTTCTGCACTCTGGTATTAATGGATCATAATAATTACTGTACCATATCCAAAACACACCTAGACTGGGAAATTAAACTCCCAACATCTGGGGCTCTCCGTCTGTGGATGCACACGCTCAGACCCCCTTAGCGTTAACGGTGTCTCCATATCTGAGGAAATGTTCCAAGAAAGCAAGAGCGACCCAGCAGTATGATATAAGGGCAAATGAGGAAGGGTGTGTTTCTCTGCAAAGGAAGGAGACGCATTCCATCAAAATTTTGCACCGTACTGCGCATCCAAGAAACACAAAAGTCAAAGGTGCAGATGACCTATACTATAGCAAGTACAGATGTGCTGGCACCCATCAGTCCCAGGGCACAAGGCAAACCTCAGAATGGCTTGGGACTCCATGACAACCCAACAGGAAACTGATGGGCATACCCGTGCCTTTGGCTTTTGTCTTAACCCCATAGACTCCTTGCTAACTTTAGGCTCCATTTCCTTTGGGCTCACTCATGGATCTTAATGGAGAACCCAACTAACCACAGAGGCTTGCCTACCCACAGTAAGAAGCACACGGGGAAGGACCAGGACACCCTCTAAGGGAGCAGCGGGGGACTGCAGCTGCAAGGACAGGAAGTGGCTGAGCACTGAGTTCAGAGCTTTGATTGGCTGACGAATGCATTCTTTTTCTTTTGACATTTCCCTAACAAGCTAGAAATGCGTGTCAGTGCACTGAAATTTGAGCAAAATAAGAAGAGAGGAGAACGCTCATGTTCTTGTTACCCCAAAATAATTCTCATGAACTTTGGGGAGTAGACTTAACAATCTAAGACAAGTTCTCAAAGGGGGGGGGCGGTAATTGCGTCCTCTCTCTCAGGTCACATCTGGCAATTTCTGGAGACATTTTTTTCACTTTCTATCATTCTGGAGGTGGAAGATGCGGCAGCTGCTGATATCTAGCGAAGGGAAGCAGGGGCACTGCAAAGCACCCTACAGTGTGCACACAAGACCCCCACCCCACCAGCACAGCATCATTCAGCCTCAACAGTGGCAAGACTAAGCAATCTCCTGCCAAATGCAGCAGCATGTGTATATGCACCACCAATATCACATAACTGACCACATGCTTTTCTGAGCTGTCTTCAGCAAATTATGTTAGGTAGAATGACAGCCTCCAAATCCCGTATTTACATCTATTATTTGGTACTGTTGTAATAGGCTATATGAAATGTATAAATGGAATTTAATATTGAAATTATAAAATATTTTCTCATGTTTATCTAATGGAAGAAATGCCATTCCCAATGTCTTTCATGACTATAGGATGAGATGGTGGGGACAAGGGATCTGGAATGGATTTTGCTCAGACTTAGGATTCTATGTAATTTATTCTTATAAAATATGCAGCTTGACATTGCAAAGGGTCACAGTTTTGACATAAGATTGGCCACCTAGAGTCACAACAGATTCTGGGGTTATTAATAATTCTGTGACCTTGATAAAGTGGGAATATTCTTTGAGTAATCATTTCTGTATGCTTTTCTTGTGAACGAGTTGAGTTAGATAAATTAACTGTACACTTGGTATGTTCTTAAATATGATTCAATAGTACTTTTTATAAAACTAAGAAATTAAACTCCACCAAAATAAATATAACATTTTCATTAATTGAAGTGGAAGGAGGTCAGGTAGAAGGGGAATACCACAATTTTTTAAAATTAAAGAACATTGCATAAAAGGATTCACATTAAGTAAAAATGTGGTAGTCACAACCAGATCTATAAGCTTAAATTCACTTAACAATAAATAGGTTTTATATACATGATATATCTTTATGTGTCCATAAATATAACATTAAGCGTCCATTTTAATGGCACAGAAATATTTCCTTTTATGGGTACTGTGACTCCTCCATTATAAATATTTTAGTATTAATAATCTTTCAGAAAGTAAATGATGCTATTCTGAACATCCCCATTACTGAGTACTTAGGCACACAGCCAATTATGTTGTTACATTAGTAGAAGTTACACAAGAAGTCAAAGTCCAGGATTCATGTGGCCAACTTGTTCTCTAGTAAATTTTACTGGAAAAAGGAAGTCAAGTTTTCCTTGAGTTCTTACTGCTGTTCTTAGTGTTGTGTAGAACCCATGTTTCCTTTTGAAAGTCAATCCCCAGCTATTCTTTATGAACAAGATGTTACTAGAGACATACTGTGCTCTGTGCTATGACCTGTCCCAAACGACCTCAGTAATAGTCACTCCTGGGTTTTGATCCCAGATCACTGAATTATCATTCCCAAAGCAAACCCACAGTAAACATAGCTCAGCCATGGGGGGGGGGACCCTAACCAGCATCCAGCCTTCCTAGAAGCCAACAATTCAATCAACAGGAGGGATTGCATTTTGAAAACACAGTTCCCCAGCTTTTCTGTCTGTCTGCCCCTCAGCAAACACTCACCAACACAGACATCTCTTGCAGTCCCAGGCTGGCAGGGGTTGTGCCCACTGACAAGAAATCTGAACTTGTCTTTTTCTTTAAGACACTGGAAGTAGTTGGCTGGCCAATCCTCAGATCATGAGGATGGGGAATATTCAGAAACAACTACACTGCACATTTAAACCTATGCTAGATTGTATTCTATTCATACCTGAAAATACATGTGACTTACTTGTGTTTCATTAAGTGGAGATGTCAAATACGAAGAGATCTCTGTGATTCATCTGACTTAAGACTATGGTGTCAAGGTTCTGCAGTTTTTCACTTCGGCCACTAGGGCGCCCTTTCCAGCTGGGAGAGAGAATTAGCTGTAATAGAAGGGCCTCTGGGTTATAAAACTTCCTTCCAAGTGTGAATTTATTCTTTCCCTCCTCGCTGGCAGTTTTTACTTCTCCAGCTTGGCACATAGAGTCTTGCGAGTCTCCTGGAAGGTGACTCATATTTAAATATGAATGGGGCAGCTGGCTTCTGTTATCTTAAAGGGTAACATGGTATCAGCGCACACTGGCGCGGCTGGGCAAAAACAAACTGCTCTTTTCGCACGTCGATTCCAGTAATACGGCTTGCTACGGGATTGCAGGGGCTTGTAAAGGGTCTGAAACGTTTCCAGCTTTCCAAATGAAGGCCAGTCCATAGTTTCTTCACACTTCGGCACCAGCCACCAAGAATTTGCAGCCTGACCCGTGGTGCCCTGAAGGATTTATTTCTACAGCCTAGTAGGATGGTAAAGACGACTCCAAAGGGGACTGTAATAAACATTAATCCGCTTTTGCCACTGACCACGGTCCAGACCTGTATCCACAGCCGAACTGGTTGCCTTCACCACGCTCAGAAGGCAAGATGTGCTTGCTGTCTTCATGTGTCAGAGGTAGACTCCAGAGGGACCTAAAACCTGTACCCAGAGGAGGCAGGGTTTGAAAGTGAACAGTTTGAGTGTGGACTCTCAGCACTCACCCGCCTCACTCAGAACATGCTCCGAGACCCACTGATACGGAGCTTGGGATTTCTGCTCAGGATGGACCTGCTTTCAGAAGTCCATCTTGGCCAGACAAGGCTAAGGGAGGTGGCGTTGCGGGATGCCCTGTGTTTTCCTAAGCCGCATCCCTGCGGACCTGCAGGAGTGCAGGCTCTCATGAAGGCTGTTGCAGCCTGTTTGTGGGACTCCCGGTTCCCACGGAGGACCATCAGATCTTAGAGCATATACAGTGAGCACCTCCAACGGCCCTGATACTTGCTGGGCCCTTGGTCATTTGGTCCAAGAATGAACATATAGAACGATGAATTTCTTTGTTTGTGAGGGGTGCAAGGAGGGAAAATACAAGAGTATTTGAGTGTGTGTATCTGTGGAGGCCCACGGGTGATGTCAGGAACCAACCTAGTTTGTTCTTCCTCCTTATTGCCTTGCTCTGGGGTTTCCCAGTAGGCCAATGAGTTCTGTGGCTTTCACTATAGACGTTTCTTCTTGCATAGTGGCAAACCTTGCAAGAGGCAGAAGCAGGAAGATCACTGTTACTTCGAGGCCAGACAGGTGTAACAGAGCAAGTTATAAACCAGACAGAGCAGCACAGTGAGCTCCTGCCTCAACATAGATAGATGACAGACAGACAGACAATAGACAGATAGATAGATGATAGATAATAAATAGATGGATAATAGATAGACAGATGGTAGATAGATGAAAGACAGACAGATAGACAGATATATAGATAGATAGATAGATAGATAGATAGATAGATAGATAGATATAGATAGATAGGAGATAGATAAATAGATAGATAGATATAAAATAAACAAATATTGTCATTGGTTTTTTTTTTTTTTTCTTAAGGGAGGAAGGATCTGACTCAAAGTTTTAGGAGCTTTTCATTCCATCATGGCATGTAGGGTGTGGGGATTAATGGAATAGTCCATGTTGATGGGAGCCAGCCATGAGGTGGCTGGTCACATTGTGGTAACCAGTCAGGAAGCAGAGTCCCTATGACCTCAATCGGAGGCAGATGTAACTTTCAGGCCCTGCCCCCTTGACTTCTACAGCTGGGTCCGTAACCTGTCAAAGCAGCACCACCAAAAACTCATCCCAAGTCTTGCTTGTTTTCAAAGAACAGTGAGCCCTGTGAAATGAGTTTCCCTGCACCTAATTCACCTCATCAGAGATCTGCAATGGGGATTAAAGGGCACAGTGCAGGCGAGGTTATAAGCATCATGTCTGACACATAACAAGAAATTAGTTGAAGGATATTTTAGTCATAGCAATAGTATTAACAGCTGTGGACCTACGATAGTAATGATAGCCTTCTCTGCACAAATGAGCGTGAAGAATCAGGGTGGGGCATCAAGAGACAGTCTCCCTTTTCTTAGCATTGACACTGCCTGTTAGTGCTGTCTTACAAACAAGCTACATTGTTTCTTCAACAACAGAACCGAATTTCTCTCCATGACTGCAGAAGTCTCCGCCTCCTGCCATCTTGTCTTCCCCAACAGGGAAGCCGACAGTCCAAATAAACCCTTCTTCAAAAAAGGAACCAAATCTTTATATGACCAATAATAATAATTTCAAAAGCTTGAGGGAATGGTTCTCTCTCTGGGCCTTTGCCATGTGAGAACGCGGTCGTCCTCTCTGGTCCTTCCACCTCTTGCCGCACGAGGGTGCTGTAAGGGGGAATCACCTTAGAGGCAGGTACCTCTGTCTTGTACTTACTCCAGAACTGTGAGAGCATGAGTTTCTCTTCTTTATAAGTTATTCACTTGTAAGCCTTCTGTGATAGTTGCATCAGTGGTCTAAGATACATCACTGGCAAAATAAGAAGTCAGTGTAGAATGCATATTATAACACCTACAGTTTATTGAGTGTCTTCTGTATTCGCTATTTTATCCTTGGACGACTCATTTAATGAACACTGGAGGTGTGCCCTGTAGGCTACATGCTCACTTTTATAAAAGACTTTTATAAAAGACAAAGGATCGGATTAAAAATAATGGCAGTCACAGCACCTGTTTTTCACATTCCAGACCCCTCTATGTATGGTAAGCCAAATACTGACACTCTAAAAATATCTATATTCAACTCTACAGAACCTGGGAATATGTGGCTTTACCAGGCAAGAAAAACTTTGAAGACGCTCATGAAGTTAAGAGGACCTTGAGATAAGATTGTCCTAGATATCCAAGGTGGACCCAACCTAGCCACAGGAGTCTGTCACAGCCCATTTTCTTAGGAAGGAAAAAGTGGAAGGACACGTGACTGGAAGATTGCTGACTTCAAACATGAAAGACCACACAAACCAGCCAAGGAATGGCCCCACAGCTAGTGCAAGAAATGAACCAAGTTACCCTCTCAAAAGACACGAAAAGGGGTTACACTACATCACTAGTTAGGACTACGGATCTGCTCAGACCTCGATTTAACCCAGTGAGACCCAGAACTGTGCAATAATAATAGACCTGTACTGCATAAGCCACCAACTTGGTAATGACTGTCACATTGGCCACAGAAAAACAACATAGTGTGTGACGGTGGGAGAAACAGGAGCCTTGGGATTTCAAGAAGTCAGGCTCGATTTTGAAAAAAATGCTTAGGGCTAGAGAGATGGCTCAAAGGTTAAGCCTTTGCCTGGCAGTAGAAGGACCTGAATTCAGACCCTGAATCCCACATAAAAACCACTGGGTGGAAATGGAAGCAGCCTGTATTCCAGCCCTGGAAGACAGAGCCTGGAAAAATCCCAGAGTAAAGTAAAAAGAAGGTGGAAGCAATCAGGATGATTCCCGAAATTGCCCTAGGGCCTCCCCGGGCATACACTGCGTCCTCTGGTATACACAGACACAGACATAGACACACACACATGCATGTGCATGCACGTGCAACAAAAAGAGTGTTTCAAGGGCAAATCTTCATTTTCATCTGACGAATTAGAAAGTAAAATAATGTAATGCATAATCAAATAAATATTAGGATTGGATATCCTCCGCGCCAGCTGCAAAAATACCCATTACTCATATCGCCTTGCACATCTTCCAAAATCAATACACAGCATTAGTGGATTAAAACGGTCTCCCTGGCCAGCTGGGGTGGACGGTCACTCCCATTGAGCATGCGTCAGGGCTCCAAGTCCTGACCAGGAAGCTTGGAACCAACCACTGGGTTTCCATCAGTCACGGTCACCTGAAAATGGGCTCTTTCCAAATTATGCACTTTCCACTCAGACATTTCACTCACTGGAAAGGGAAAAAGGGAAAAGATTGAACTCTGGCCAAAGAAAGGAGGCAAAATATTCACTTTGCAAGCAACAGAAGATATCCTTAAAATGAAATCCTTTTCCAAAGAAACGGATACTAGAACACGACAGAATGGCTAATAAAGTTCTTTCACAATGTTTTCCCTAAAGATTACTTGCATTTCCAATATTGTCTTTCATATTGCCCCTAAGAGATGTTTACCATGATAAATGACCACTAAGCAAGAAGACATGTCCTCCTTGCTCTGGCTAACTGGCATTGGCTCTTACAAAGTCATCTTTTGTGAAGAAAACTTTCCCAAAGAAAAGAACATCACCAGTTACAAGGAATAACCTGTATGATTAAAAACAACATTTATATGATTTGAAAAGTGTTAATAATGTCCCAGCTTTTCCCAAGGAAACATACCCAGACCTGCGCTTAACAAGTGGAGAAAAGGGCTCTGTATTTAATAGTTCACAAACAACATATTCAATTTATGTGCATTTAATATACACAGCTTTAAACACGCACTTCTTTAAACACATTAGTCACCTCATGATGAGAAATGAATGCATTGTGCTTTTGGATATTATGGGCAGGAGGAGTTTAGAAATTTTTAAAAGAATTTATATATATTTCCCCTTCCCAAAGAGAAACAGGGGTAGATTTAAAAAAGAAAAATGTTAATGGTACTAGTATGTTGGACTGTTGGTGAGCAGGTGTATGCAGTTGAATGGGCCTCTAGTGAATTGGAAGCTTTTAAAAGAGATTGATTCTCCCGCTTAACTAATTATTTCAAACATGCTTTTAGAGGTATTAATTACTTGCAGAAAGGAGTCTCAATTTGCTTCTAAATTGTTTCTTTGCAGGATCCTTTCCCTGCATAAACGACGGGGGTAAAAGTGAACATTCTGTCACCATAAATTTAAATCACACACTTAAAAAGTACATTTCAATATACTGTTTATATTATTATCTGGTGTTATGTTTAAAATATTTTATTTAACATTAACAAAAGTCGATTTAAATTTAATTGGTTATATCAGACATTTAAAACGATGGAGAAAAAATATCAAATAATGGCTTTTATATGTAAAATTATATGCCTTTTTCTCCAAAGGAGCTATATTTATTTAATATATGTACATGTAAATACTAGACTGAATATCCATCCCTTAAAAAGAACTCGCGTTTCTTCTTTCACTCAGGCATGTGCCTGGGGTAGTTTCTCTTGCAGACAGCATAAACTCAGACACCAATCAGTGTCTCTCTGGCTTTGGTCTGTCTCAGCACTACAGAGCTGGGGATTCAGTGGTTTTTCAGTTTGATCCGCGGAGGGCATTTTAATCTACAACAATAAAATGTATTTTCAGTTTGCCCAAAATATCTTTAAAATTATTTTTAAACATTTAGCCGGCCTCCAAAGTAATGTCTCTCATGTTTTCACACATGTTAACATTTGTGACTGAAACGCGTTCATATTCATTCCCATTACTCTCTCCCATCTCTCTTTTCTTCTTTTTCCATGATAATTCCTACTGCTATCATAAATGTTCATATATGTATGTACATAGATGTACAAATATGCATAACTCAAGTCTAAATGTCCTATGCAAGAGAAACACGAATATTTATTTGCCATTTTCCTGATTATTTTCTTGTGTTCTTCCCTTCCTCTTATTGTTGACTCTTTCTTTCTCCCATACAGTCTAAAAAAATGAAGGGAGAATTTCTGTGTAATAAGTATAGCAATATAATATTAAATACACTCTGGTGGTGTATTTCACAAGGTTTTTAAATACACAGTATGTAACTTTGCAATCACTGGCATGAGATTCTTCTCCCAGGTTCACAGATTCACCAACAGTTTTGTACCCTCCCTGAGGGTTTCAGGGACAAATGACCATCTTGCCATTTTGCTGCCCAGAATTCAGACTAATGAGTCGCAGTCAGCAGAACTGAGAAACTGAAGGCTTGGCATGGGTGAGCAGTCAATGATTGGCCATCTTCAATGATCCTTAGCAGCACCACGAAGCAACAAAATAACACTTGTGAAAAAGAACCTACAGCCACCTTAATGTTTGAAGAACTTATTTGAATCCAGCATCTGAAAAAATGCATAGATAGGGATGTTTTCCTGGTGCTGAGATATATACACACATAATACACACATCCATATATATCCACATTTTAAAAGCAAAAACACAGTACCCAAACCAAATTTTCATGGTAACTTCTGTTACAATTTAAGCAATACTACAGCCACTTATTATTACCAACCCAGAGTTTTAAAAGTTTCCCCTCCATGTAAAATGAGGCACAGTGAAATCCAGAAGGGTGCGGATTGCACAATTCGGCTTCTCTTGGTGGCCCCCAAACACATTTGAATACATCTACTGCATATCAAATTGTTAAAAACCAACACAGACAACTGAAGCTTTTCTCTCCACATTCCCCACAGGATCATGTAGTCTTACAGTTTATCAACACAAGGATGGAATTAAAATTAAAAACTACCCCAGGTCAGCATCAATAACACTTTATAATTAAAGGGGAAAAAAATAAAGCTACTGGTACCCAGCGGAGATTAAGGAGATGGCGTCCTGAGAATGTACAGAAGAGAGACGAAAATAAACAACTCCGCAGTCTGGTGGTCCAATTCTGCTCCCTTGTGACAACTACACAAAGAGGAGCTTCTAACAAGCTCCAAAAATATGTGTATGTGTATTTTAAGTAAAATTGAGCTCTCTAGCCAACTACTTTTTTTTGCCGGCTGGAAATAATGAACTAACATAAAAATGATATAAGGATATGTGTAAAAGGGACATTTAAGTGAAAACAGGTTGGGAAACCTCATAAATTTACCCAAGATTACATTAGATTTGGATGCAGGGATACAGGGAAAGAACAATCTGGAGTGGTTCCTTTTCAAAGCAAGGATGCTTTGGGCTTTATCAGAAAGCAGGCTCGCATAACCCATCAGAGAAGGCAGGGCCAGACCCAGCTTGGAAATGGGAGTCCCAAGCAGCCACTTGGAATACATAACTGCTCCAAACTTATTACATTTCCTATGCCTTGTTCTTGACCTAAACGTAATAGAAATTCTTCCTTGGGGTGTGTGATATACGTGAAAAAGTACAACTTCTTTTTAAAACGCCATTAGAATATTTTATTGTGTGTGGACATACACTCTTGTTACTCTAAATGTTATTCTATTGAGTGCAGTTTATATTCACTGGCAAAGCGAAATCTCCGGGGATGCCAGAGAGGGAATGCAATTTCTAGTAATAACAGCTTACAACAGTGAACACTCTCCACTTATCCCCACAATTTCCAGCTATTTTGGACTCCTTTCTGAATTAACCTTTCATATCAAAAGGAGCAATTCTGCACACTAGAGACTCCGGCACAATTTCATGCATAATTTATTCACTCAGCTCAACATTAAACGCGCAGTCCTTGACTTTGTCAAGGTGGATTCTGTTGGCAGACTTCACAAGCAACAAAACAGAAGAAATGAGATCTACAACTCAACCTCTTCACCTAGTCTGTCTGTTGAGGGATGGTGGGAGGGGGTGGCGGTGGAGAGAAAAAGAGGGGAAGCTTCTATTACAATGTACTGGCGACTGAGGAATCTACCAAGCTTATAGCATTATCACACCCACAGTCTCTCATGATTTTTAATCCAAACACACAAAAAAATTCCTGGAATTATATTTCACCCACCAAACTTCCAGCGTAATGTGTTGCATTCCAGGAAACCCACCCTTCCTGGATTAAAAAAAAAAATCTTTTGTGCTGGGCTGCTTCCTAAGCATTGTTGGAAGAAACTGAAGAAGTTTGTCTTCAAGCTGATCCAGACAGCAGCTTGAGGTCACAGCAGAAGGGCTCATTTTAGGAATTTAACTACTACAGACTCTCCAAAGAGATTTTTCAAAACCTAGATTTGTTCTCCCAGGTTGGCCTTCAAGAATACAGATATCCATTTTCTCTTCCAAAACTACCCATTTGGACCCTCAGATGAAGGATTCGCACAGCCACTTGTAAAAACAGAACCCCGGCTCGCCATGAACTGAGCATAGCCCTTTCTAGTGTTGGAAGCGACTAGGCGTAGACCAGAAATCCATTTTGCCACTTTCAAAGGCTGGGGAGATGGCTCAGAAAGTAAGGGTTTGCTGCACCATGAATGAAAAGACCTGAGTTTGAATTCCCAGAACCCATGTAAAAATGCAGGTGTGGTAGTACACACCTCTTAAAACAACACTCTACAGCAAGACAGGAGGCAGGGAACAGTTAGCCTGGTACACAAGAGACATATAACGGGACTGTTTCAAACAAGTTGAAGATGAGAACTTACACCCAAAGTTGTCCTCTAACCTTCACACATGCACAGCGGTATACACCTGAACACACACACACACAACTGTTCTTTAAACATGATCTCATTTGAAGCACTCACTATAGTAGCAGGGCGCAATGACAGAACCATTTCATGGGTTAGACATCATTTCTGCTCAAACTCCCCCACAGGGCCTTTTCCCTATTCACAATATCATCATGCCCCTCCACCATGGGACCCTAAATGCATGGGTCCAACTTGACTAACGGTTTTGCAAGAATTATCAGCCTCATCTCATCCAACATCTCTGTGAGGCAGTTATGAGCTTCCACATGTTACAGAAGAGGAAAGTGGAGATCCTGATACCATGCACGTCACGCTTACAGAGCTCAGTGGCTCCTCGAAGACTAGTTATGAAATCAAATAATAATGAAATTTGGATACAGCAACAAATGCTAAGTGGCTGTCCTAAATACTGGAGACAAAATTCTGACACCATTTCTTTTTCCTAGAGCTAATATAAGACCTGAGAGGATACAATGAGTCTTCCTTGGAAATTCCACAAATGCTGGAAATTTCCATTTAGGACACTATGGCAAAGGTGATTCAATCAGTTTTCTCTCTCTGCCAGCTGCCCTCACAGTCTAATTAAAGAAGCTCAAGGCACATAATGTTGAGTCATACCCAAGTGGAGCCTTACTTGTATAGATTGCCTTTAACTTTCTTGCGAGACGGTGGAAATGAAGCTCCTCTGGTACCAAAAAAGTAGCTCATGGAGAGCTGAGCAGTCCTGCTAGGTTACCATTCAGAAGTTTTTTTATTGCCTCTGGATTTGGATCAAATCATTGAAACCTATGAGAACTCAAAGGTACAGCAAGCTTCCTGTTTATGCTCCTCCCCCGACACTGATTTACATCCTGATTATGATATTTTGAAATAAAGTGGTGAGTCTTCATTTTGTCTTTGGTTTCATTGGTCCACTTTCCCCTGACAATGTGCAGTTGGGGGTGATCTGTAGGTGGTGGTAATAGCACAATGCAAGACAGACTCCTTAGATTCCAGTTGGTGCAAGAGACTAGCATCCTCCTCTGTGCACTCTTGATGTTGCTGCTGCTTCTTCTCTGCCTTGGTGTTGCTGATAAATTCATGACCAAAGAGCTTAAGGGAATAAGGGATTTTATTCCGCCTTACAATAGTTCGATTATAGTTCCCTGTCCGGCTTGGCAGAAGAGCCTCACCAACACCAAGGGCTGTGAGAACTGGTCACATCATATCCACAAGACTGCTGAGAGAGAGACAATCCTCATACCAGACCAGCATGTCTAGTCAAGTATACAGAAGGATGCCAACTTCCTCAACCAGTTCCTTCTCTTCTATTCACATGCCCAAAGACTAGCCCCACCCACCATGGGCTGGACCTCCCCCAGCTAGATAATCTCCTGAAAGCTTGTTTAGATTTAACTCAATCACTGATTCTTTACTAATGTGCATAGAGGGCTGGAGGGATTGCTTAGGGGTTAAGACTCTGCCTTGCAAGCAGAAGAACCTGAGTTTGGATCCCAGGTCCCACATTAAAAAAAAAAAAGAAAAATGCTGGGCAGAAACATCAGCCTGCATTTCCAGCCCTGGTGGGCAGGGCCTGGGAAATGCCAGAGCAAAGACAAAAAAAAAAAAAAAAAAAAAAAAGAGGTAGAAGCAATCCAGGATGATTCCCAAAGTCACTCATGACCCTTCACAAGGACGCACAGTGTCCTCTGATACGTGAGTGCGTGCGCACACACACACACACAATAAATAAATAAATAAAAATAGATAAATAATTTTTTTACAAAAAGACTTTAAAAAATGTGCCCAGAGCTCAAACCCTCAACCATCAAGTTGACGTCTCTATCTAACTATGACACGAGCATCTCATGGCTATGAAACCCATGTAACCAAAAAGATCTGAGTTCGATTCCCAAGAACCAGGACCCAGGTAGATCCAGAGCTAGGTTTGGTGGCATACGCTTATAATCTGGGGAGGCAGATAGTAGCAGGTCTGGGACTCATTAGCCAACCAGTCTAGCTAAATCAGTGACAACCAGATCATCAAAAGGCCCCGTCTCCAAAAAATAATGTGAAAGCACTTTAACAATGACAGCCAGGGTTGTCTCTGGTCTTCACATTAATGTGCATGCACACTTGTACTTGCACATGGACATACACACATTCTGCCTGGACCTTTGAATAAGGTCAGTTGTTTTGCGTTCTAGCCTGGTACCCTAGCATGCATCTTAACCTTCTTGTAGCTCAGTTTCCTCATTAGGATCCAGATGGGGTAATAGTCACCTTATGATCGGCTGCATGAATTTAACCCGATAATTTTTAAGTTGAATCACTGATTGCGTGGCACAAGTGAGCTTGATATTTACAGGTGACATTCATCTATTTTCCACGGATGGCTTCAATTTTTATTTTAATCTTCACCATCTATATCTGAGACTCTTTCTGCGAGAGTCTTCCTACAAATGTTGACTGAAAACCCAGGAATTAATTTGCATGTGTAAATCTTGCTGGTAAGTGGGGAGCTGAATTTATCATGTATCTCTTTGACTTCAAAGCCCCAAATGTTTTAAATCACTGTGCCATGCTGCTATGCTAATAAATGGTTGATAAAAGGAGCTTTCCAAGAACTGACGATGTAGTGAGGAGGAATTTGTACAGGACCATAAACTCAACTTACAGCTAATATAAATTTAATGCTCCAGTATTTATTCCTGGAGCATCCTCCAAATACTCCATAAAAGGGATGGAGAACACATGCTCTTGAATGGTTCTATTCTCTACCGAAAATACCTTCTCCTTGCCCAGTGGGACTCGGTCAATGGGAAGACCATGGCTGAAGCTTTGCCTCTGTGATGCTCACAGTGTCATTCTGAGCTACTCCTCTGTGACAGAGATATCTGAGAAATCACTCAGTCGGAGTCCTTCTGAGCTTAAAGCATCAAGAGAATGTGTGTGCATGCACCTGTGCATGGGTGTGCATGCACAGAGATATTTATTGTAAGAACAATGTGACACAGAACCATCCAGAAGGAGGCAAGCAAGTCTAGAACTTCCGTGTGAACTAACAGGTATGTACTAAGGAATATTGTAGAACTCTGAACAGTCTATAAGGAGAATTCTCTCTTACTTGGGAGGGGTGTCAATATTTGAATCAACTATTTAAGTGACTGGACAGGGCCATTCCTAATATGGAAGGCAGTATTGTTTATCCACCAATGTAAATGCAAACATCATTCCTACACATCCTGTAAGCTGGTGTAAAATCTGGGCCATCATGAGTGATGACGCTGGTCCTTCCCATTCAAATAGCCACCAGATAGCCTTTTGGATAAGAATGTGAAGGACCCAGACAGTTTCAGATGCAGCTCAGTCGTAGAGTTCTTGTCTAGCATAGTAAGGCCCAGATGCCTGTACTGAAAAGTAAAGGAGGGAAGAAGCATTTTCTCTTGATGGTTGACAGAAGAAGGAGGAAGAGAACAGGAGAGGGGGAGGAGGAGCTGCCACAGAGAAGGGGGGGGGGAAGCAGTAAAGAGCTCTGAAACTTGAAAAGGAATCTAGATTTGCTGTTTCTGGCTTAAAGATGAAGTGGTCACCTAACACCTCGCCTGGCGCTCTCCTTGAAGCAGAGCCCGAGTCAGAGTCTCAGCACACAGGTGGTTCCTTTGAGAAAGGATGGTAGAGAGCAGAAAGCAGGAAAAATAAGGGCAGCCGCATCACCATCGAGTAGGAAATGCCAGGACTTTTGAGAACTACCCAGAACGTTTGTCAGAACAGTCCATTGGCTTCTGTCCCCGGTGGAGCTGAACAGATGCCTCCCAAGAGTCTAATGTCTGAGCACTTGGACTTCCATGCTCTGAAGTGTCAAAGAAAGTCCAAGAAGGACTCAGAGACACAGCTCACCTCTTGCCATGTCAAAAGTAGCGGCTGCCTGGGGTATAGACAACAAGGTGGGCACAGGGGATGCTACGGAAGGCTCCAGAGCCCTTGGTGCACTTTCACAAAGGTCATCAGCTGCCTGGCTGCAGCTTCTGCTAGAGCTTATGCCAACTGTCTGCTCGCTGCCCTGTCCCCCGCATTGGGCTCTGGCACCCGGAAGAGGGTGTTTTCCTAAGCAGCTGTCACAGATTCCTTGAATGTTTCTTAAGTATATCCATCTGCAAAGCCTCTCCTAACCCCATCCATGACACCACCTAGCAAACCACGTGTTCTGAACATATCCCTGAAGATAAGTAGTCACTCGTTCATACGCAGGTTAAGGTCTACAGCCCTGATTGCCAAACCTGTGAACAAGAACTGTGCTTCAACTTACGTGCTGCTGTGAGGTTGCATCCTTCCTGACCTTTGGAATTTAAGAAAGGAGTAAGTAAAGATGAGAGACAAGTCCTCTAGGCTGAAGGATCTATCTATCTATCTATCTATCTATCTATCTATCTATCTATCTATCTATCTATCTATCCATCCATCTATCATCTATTTATTATCCATCTGGACAGTATAGATAGAAAGTATATCTATCTATCTACCTATATCTGCATAGTGTAAAGTGTATATCTATCTATCTATATAAAGAGAGAAATATGTAAATACATGCTTTAAGTTACTGTTATGATATTTTAACATATATTTTATATCATCATTGAATTTTCAAAAATCATTGTTGCCATAAACTCAATCAATAAAAAGTTACCTTTAAAGTAATTTAAACAAGCGACTGTATTTTCTGTACTCCAGACTTATTCAAATTATCCTGAAAGATTTTTTTTCCTGTACCCTTCTCCTCCTGTTTGCCTGATGCATTCTGACATAAATTCAATACAAATATGGGTGGCTGTTCAGAGGGGTGGCCTAGAAATATTAATTGACTGATCAAAAGAATGGCCTCCCAGCCCTAAAAGAATCATATTGCCAAACTCCTATAAATGTAAAGGAGAATCCAGTGCCTTGGATTGAGCATGCCAGTTCACATTACTGTTCCATTTCATAAAACTATGGCTCAGAAATAAGCATCATACAGAAAAACTTACAAAACACAACTCATTGGCAAGTTTCACAGTGAGCGTGCAATCATTGTGCATCTTTGGATTACTGGTAAAGTTAGGCATCACACCCAATACTTTGCAGAGCACAGAGCACATGCCCGGCTCTGGCTATGAGAAGCCATTCTGCCATTGCAAATCCCATCAGCTCATAGTCTTTTCTTGTCTTAGAAGAAAACACTCACTGAAAGTTAAGTGAAGACAATGATCCTTCCACCAACTTTGCACACACCTAAGTAAAGGGTTTTCTCTATCCACAAAGATGTTTGCCACTAGATAAAACCCACAGTCACTGTAACTTCAAACGGGGTCTACACTTAGCTTCACACTTCAGTTCCTACTTAGTCTTTTCTTTGCCCAGCAGTATGTTACCTCCATCTAGATGTGGGGACTATATATATCCATAACATAAAATGTATAGCTTCAAAAATTTTAGGCATACCATTCAGTGGCATTGCATGTATTTACAATGCCGCACAATTATCATCCCTCATCGAACTTTATGTCATCTTCCAAAGAGACACTATATTCATAATAATTGCCCATTATCTCTGACCTTCCCTGGCCCTTGGTAACCCCTGTTTTTACTATTTCTATGGATTTCTCCCTGAAATCATCTAAGTGACTTCACAAGGCACTCTGTCCTTTGTGTTTGGCTAATTTCACTTACCATCTTCCTTTTGTGTTTGCATGGGTCAGAATTCTGTTCCTTCATATAACTATTCATATGCTATTCTACTGTGCTTATTAACTACATTTTGTTTATCTGTGCTTCTACTGATGAACACATTTGGTTGTTTCCATCTTTTGGCTAACATGCATAAGGTTGCTATGAACACTATCCAAGTATCTCTGAGTACTGCTCTTAATTTCTTTAAGTGTATATTCAATGCAAGTTACATTGATTTCATCTCAAAGGGGATGAGGGCTAGTTTATATCAGGAGTCAAAATAAGTGATCAAGGCTTGGAAACACAGATTAAGGTTGACCCAGAATTCCTTGTTGCAAGGCAGTAGTAGTTTTGTGAAGTTTTTATAATAATGGAACAAAGGAATTCTTGGACCAACGCACTTTTTGACTACATTGGTAGATACATGAAATAGGCATTTACAGCAAAACAGAACAATCTCTTCTCTCGGCCTCAGATACTATTTAATGATATTCTTAGCTTCGGGGTTGCAGGATCTATTTGTCACCGGGATATTAGGTCACACACAGAAGAAGTTGACAAGTGGGTATTAAAGGGTGGTCAAAGAGAGTCCAAGATAAATTGTAATTAGGCTTTGGAACTTTAACATTCCAGCCTCTGCATAATTTGAAATTCCAGACATGCTTTCATTCACAATGGCCACGAGCGGGTCTTTGGACCCCGTGGTAATTCTTTGCTTGCTTTTTAAGGAACCGAGGAGCAGCTGCATGGGTTAAAACCCCTCCCAACAGCACACAGGCTTCTTGCTCCTGCACACCCTTGCCAATCACTGCTATTTCCCCTTTCTTTAAGTTTTAATGATGGCTGGCCTATTGGGCATGTGGGCACTGTGGTGTTGAGGTAACTATTCAAGTCCTTTGCCCTTTTTCTCTTCTTCTTCTCTTTCCTTTCCCATTCATTTCTTTAATTATTTTACTTGTAGCCAACTGAGGGCCTTATATGCCAGGCAGTGTTCTATCATTGAGCCTATCTACCAACTTCTTTTTTATTATTATTATTATTATTTTTATTTATTCAACTGTGTGCATATGCATGTGTATGTGCGCGCACGTGTGTCTGTGTGTGTGTGTGTGTGTGTGTGTGTGTGTGTGTAGAACCACGGACAAATTCGGGAACCACCATGGACGCCTCCACCTCCTTCTGCCCCGGGATTCACAGGCTCCGCCCTACCAGGACCAGAAGCGCAGGCTGCCCCCGCTTCCGCCTGGCGTCTATACGTGGGATCTGGGATCCGAACTCAGGACCTTCCGCCTGCAAGGCGGAGGCGTAACCCCTGAGCCACCTCTCCAGCCCCTATCTACCAACTTCTAAACTGGATTGTTTGTGGGGTTGTTGAGTAGTCACAAGAGTTAATTATTTATGTCTTTTTCTAATATCTGAATCTAATTGGCTACACGATTCAAAACTATTTCCCTTCTTCTATGGGTCATCTTTTCTTTCTTTCCCAGTATCCATGAGGCACAAGTTTTCAATTTTCAAAAAAGTTCCTTGTCTATGTTTTCTTTTTTCTGCCTGTGACTTTGGTGTCAGGCCTAACAAACCATTGCCAAATTTAATGCCATGGGAATTTTCCTCTTGGTTTTCTGCCATTTAATCTTTGACACATTTTGAACGGATGCTTCCAAAACCATCCCTGCTCTCACTGAACAGGGATGTTTTGAAAACTGCAGACATGGGGCTAGGAAATGGCTCCACAAGCAAAAGGAAGAGAATAGCTTCAGATCTATCCCCAGGTGACATGTAAATTGCCCAGTGGGTGTGGTAGCCTGCTGGTAATACCATCCTTAAAAGTCAGAGACTGGAAATTCCCAGAACAAGATGGCTATTCAGATTAGGCCTGCCAGCCAGCTCTAAGTTTAATCAGATTTCCTGTCTCATGAAGAAAAATAAGATGAAGAAGGAGAGGAAGAGGAGGAGGAAGAAGAGGAAGAAGTAAAAGAATAAGAAGAAAAGGAAAAGGAGGAGGAGAAAAGGAAGAAGAGGAGGATGAAGAATAGGAATAAAAAGAGGAAGAGGAGGGAGGAAGGAAAAGAAAGAAGTAGAAGAAGAGGAAAAAAGGAGGAAGAGTAAGGAAGGGAGAAAGGAAGGGGAGGAAAAGGAAAGTAAAAAGAAGAAAGAGGAAGGGGAAGAAAAAGGGGGAGGAGAAGAGTAGGTGGTAGAAGAGCAATGGAGAATGATTCCCAGTTTCAACTCTAGATCCTACATGCATTGTGCATATATGTCTTCATGTGCCGACAGTCACACACGTACCATACATGTGCAAGTATACATACATACACACATGGAAAAGTAAGCTTAAAACATTGGACACAGGTCTTAGTATTTTTATACTGTACCTGAACAGAAAGAAAGAACACTACATTTCATTTTGCTCCACTGTAAGCAAGAATACTATCATATGACACTCCAGCTGCCATGATTGGTGTCACGTGATTTCCCAGCTGCCAACACTTCTGCCTCAGCATGGCTCAGCACAGAGCCTGTCCCAGATTCACAAAAGGCATTTATCCCTCCAACTTAAAGAAAATGTCGAACAAGAAAACTCAATATGAGACCAAGACCTGTCATTCAAGCACTCAAAAAAGGAATTGGAAATCTAAAAAGGATTAAGAAATCTAAAGAGATTTAAATAAAATGAACTTTAAAAATTTTGACTTGATGTCGAATGCCAGGCACTCATAAGTACTGTTCCTATTGCTTATTTCAGTTGTCTCATTCATACCTGGGCAAATTTATTGGAGGGAATGAAATTGAAACTTTGTCATTCATTCCCCGCTTGATGATATTTCAATGTGATAAACATTCTATAGAATATGAAGCAAAACTAAGCTCACTTAGATAGATCCATTAAAATTCAGTATTTTCCCTGCAATTGAGGGAGCTGGAATAAGCAGGGTTGAAGAAAGCAATCTACTGTTTCCCCTCAATGGTATATCCACTGATATGTCATCAATGACATGCTAATAAATGTCTGGGCACATGCCATTGAAGACAATCCAGACAAATCTCAGTGGGCCACACACATGGAAGTTGGACGGAGACTGGTAGGGAAGAGGAAAGCTCGTGGTGGGAAAGATGGAGGGTCAAGGTTGGGTAATAAAATACAAAAATAGCATAAGCTCATTTTATTCATTATGAAACTCAAAGAATAGATTTAAAAAGAAAGCAATCTACAAATGAAAAACCATTAGGCAATGGACAGTTGAAAAAAATACTCATATTTCTGTATAAAACATCCTGATTTTTCTCTGCCCACTTTTCTCTCTCCCACTCCTGCTGAATGCCTTTTCTTACACATATCTCTCTCATGTGATTGGCTTTGATTTCACTTTGTGTCCCGCTGCACTTGACTAGGTCTGTGTTCCCGCTGGGTTTGAATTATCTATGAAAGCTTGATGAGCTCATTGGTGGGCACAAAGTATCCAATACGATGCCTCTCCCCTCCTAGAATCTGTTAGTACTATATGCATGTATTAAATTGCCAAAGAACAAAATTTATGACTACAAAAGAAAAAGAAAACACCATCAAATTATCATTTCAGGATAATATAAAATACACCTGAATTTTCATAATGTCAAAAGACCAGATTGTGATCATTTAATTACAATCATAAACCTATCACAAGTTCCAAAATGCAGGAAAATTGGCAGAATGCAAAATAATTTGGGTTGTTTAACAACATTCTATATATAGGCTCATTGTACACATGTGGTACCGGTTTACCAGTGGGAGTGCATAAGTGTCATTAATAAAGCTAACAGAGTATACGGGTACAAGTCAAAATAAATCAATAGATAAATAAAAGAACATTCTTAATGTAGTCTACATCTGTGTAGTCAAGATCATGAGCTTCAACCATATTCTTATGAAAAGAAGTTAAAAGTCACAATTTTAAAGGACTCTGCTCGATGAATAGCTAATTTCATCAACAAATTAAGGGATCATTAGTAGAAAGAAGGTAGAGAATGCTACCTTCTGACTCACAAGGAAGTTTATGCCCCCTGCTGTAATTTTCAATGCAGAGCAACACCCCAAGAAGCATAGGAAGCCAAGGAAAGATTCCTTATTCTTTGTGCCCTTCATTCCAAGGCAGGGAGAGATCTTCTGAAGGTTTCAACACTGATTCAGTGGCTTCCACTGAAAAGAAAAGAATCTCCTCTGGTAGTATGGACATCTGACTGGAAGGCTAGATGGATGGAATGTCTCATTATCCGGCGACAGACAATGAAACAATTGAGTCATGAAATTACTTATTTCAAAATGGAATCCAGAACTCCGTGCTCGGACCACTGTGATGTGGAATGAGATTCAATGTTAGCTCTAAAGTGCCTGAACTTGGGTTATGGCATAATCGGTCTCCAGTCAAATGGTCCAAATGGTTCAACAGCATCACCTGGAGCAAGTGTCACATCTTCTCCAAGTCCATGGTGTTCATCTGTAAAGTGGCAAAGGAATTTAGAGAAATCAACTGAGGTAGGAGGAGGTTTTAAAAAAAATGGATGGGGTGAGACCAACTAGAACATCTGTAAACATGTCTGCAATTGTCAAAGGACAAATCTAATCAATTACAGCAAGGAAAATAGAGGCCTTGAAAAATAGAAAAAAAACAAAACAAAACAAAAAAAAACATTGTGCCGGCTTCAACTCAGAACACAGCCTACAAAGGCATTCAGAATGGAATGATGGTTGACAGAGCCCAGAACATTCTAGCTCTTTGCTGGGTGTTGTCAATAAATTCACAACCAGAGTTTAGGGGAACAGGAGGGTTTATTCTTTCTTATGATTCTCAGTAATAGTTCTTAGTCCAGCTTGGCAGTAGAGCTCATCCCAAAACCAGAAGCCCAGGGAACTGGCCACACTATATCCACAGAGATTGCTGAGAGAGGGGCACACCTCCAGGTCTGCCAAAGTATGCCGAGGTATGCCAAATTTACTGAACCAGCTCCTTCCATCCTGTCCACCTGCCCAGAGAAAGATCTCACCCACCCTGGGCTGGATCTTCCCACATCAATTAGATACTCTTTCTGCAGGCTTACTTATGGTTTTCCTCAGCAACTAATTCCAAAGCTCGGCCTTCGATTGTCAAGTTGAAATCTCTGTCTAAGTAGAACACTCTTCTACTATGTTTGCCAGTAAGAAGGGATGTTTGTTAGACTTAAGTTTTTGCCCCAGAAAAGAAATGATTAGGTCTATGGAATGCCTTATCCCCAATCATTAAGAAATGATTCCAGGACTATGGTAATAACATAGTCAATAAAGGGCTTGCCTTGCATACACAAGGACTTAAGTCCAGTCTCCCAGAACCCATGTGAAAAATAAAAAGTAAATTTAAAAAAACTAAACATAGTAGCACTAGCTTGTAATCCCAGCACTGGGGAGACAGATACACCCAGATTTGGGGCTCACTGAGCAGCTAGTCTAATGAATCTGAGTTCCAGACCAGTAAGAAACACTGTCTCAAAACACAGGTGGACAGCTCTAAAGAACGTAGTCACAGGTGACCTTCTGACCTTCACACACATGTGGACACACGTGCATAAGCAAGCAATTACTCTATCACAGATATTGCTGTTGTTGGTCTAAAGAGAACACCGCACAGACGAAGGATATAACTTTTATCAAAATATCCCACTAAAGGCTTCATTCTCTCTCCTCGTTTTTCAAATTTGGGATTTTTTTTTTCTCCCAGTCACCAACGCTGGCATTTGGTGCAATCCCCCTTCCCACGCTCCCCCACCCTCAACATGAAAAGGGTATCAATGGTCTCAGAGACCATCATCTATTCAGAGCAAAGAGCTTTCAAACGGTATTTATTCCAAGAAGCAAATAACCCATCTTCTCCTCTAAGAGAAAGGAAACCTTCAACTGTGGAATTTGTCTCTTTTCAAAGGAGATCTTGGGATATGGGAGGGGGGTACAATGCCCCATACAAAGTAGAACAATGTCCCCTTCCCCCACAAAAATAGCTCTCCAAAGAGGAAGGGAAAAAGTCAATGGCTTTTCACTGACAAGGCACACCACTCAACCTTTGCTCTATATCGCATAAGTGGATGTCACAAAGGCCTCTAAATAGTGTCTATTTCAACATTGCCTAAGTGAAAATGGCTAGCGATGTCTTGGGCATGCTTTTCTCAGACCTGCGAAGAAATCGCTGCATTGCCTTGCATCTGCTCTTAAAGTCATTAGCCTTCGACAGCGCCGTCATTTAAGAAATTTATCATCAGTGCTGTCCTTGGCACAATGTATTAGCGCAATACATTATAAGAGTTCCTCACTTTGATGATGTATGGCTCCAGAGATGGCAACATCTAGGGACGGATGGGTCTAAGAATAGGCACTGTAAGGAAGATCCACCTTCGCAAGTGATTCTGAAACAACCCAGTATTTGCTCGGACTGCCCCTCCTCCACTCATAACAATCTTTCCAAGTTCTCTGATTAAAACAAAAAAAAATCTCTCATGACACTCAATTGATTTTTGATGACGGAGAGGGAAGGTTTCTAAAATTAGTGGGACAGTGCCGCACAAGCTTGATGATAAATTTCAATCATGGCTTTGGCGAGAACGCTAATTTAGTCCACCTCTCCCTCACTTAAATTTTTCAAGAGATTCCCCCAGACGAGAGAAAAGGAGATTAACGTCTGACGGCTTCAAGGGTATTAGCACAAAAATGGAACCAGAATTAATTAGTCGCTACCAAATTCTAGCTTTCTCCATGGCTGATGATACATTTTGGCCAAAGCTGAAGTCTCCCATTTTCATTCTTCAAAGTCCAGAACGCTGCCCTCTTCATTACTTTGTCTAAATAGCCCACAAATATTTTAGCTAACTACTAAAATAAATCATTATGAACAGTCAACCTCAAAGAAGATTATGGCAAATAAAAATGCCTCCGTGGCCTGATTCATGCCCTAGACAGCCACGAGCAGGGTCACACAATTCTAAGTTAAAATGGGGTCACAGCACCCAGGTTACACACTCCGGAGGGCATCTTGGAAACTGGATCTGTTTGTTCGTGGTCATTGTTGTGGCTCCAGGACTTGCCACCATCTCAGGGCACTTCCTTTCAGCTAGAGTTCATCAAGAAAAAAAGGAGAAAACACCATGCATACTCAATTGCATCCAACTAAGACACTCGCTCTAAGTCTGGGGACGTACCATCCTGTTTGGAATCTTACTGAAAAAATATTCAGGCAAACAGGTCCTGGCACTCCTCGTTCACCCACATCAATCTCTAAAAAGAGTTCAAGCTGCCCTCAGCATCTCTCGGGCTGTATGTCATCCCATTAAATGATCTCAAATGGCAACGTTCGTCTTAGGGGACGTGAGAGAAAAAGAGAAGAAAAGCCAAGGGTGGACCTTTTCTCTAGGGTGTCCAGGAGCATGGCTCCATGTTCCCGCAGTCAGCCTCTTTCTGTCTCTGGCACAGCGACCGTGCCCCTCATTAAAATCTCGACAGGAAATCTTGACTAGAGTGGGACAGAAACAGACAGCAAGCAGGAGATTTGAGTCCAAAAGGTGGCTAGGAAGAGGTGGAAAGAAGAAGTTAATGACGAGCAGGTAAAAGAAAGGAATTGCTGGACTTTGGCTCCTTTGTTAGTTAGGTAACAACTGCCTGGCATCAAGCATGGGCTCATGAAGTCAGAATTCCTACCTCCCATGCGAAGGCACAAGGGACCCCAGGTCTGGATGGCAGTGTGACTGTCATCCTTTGCTGCTCATGAAGTAAATCTATAGCACCTTGGCAAGTGCTGAATCAAGGGCACATCAGTACATCACTGACCAATCACAAATGCTTTCCTCTTTTCACTTTTCTGACTGACCTACAAGTACCATCACTCTCATTTCTTCTCTGCTCTTTTCTTGCAGGTCTTCTAACTCCCTGAAAACAGGCTTCCTGCTGGCTAATCCTGGGGAAACACCATACAAAAGTCTACATACCCCAGAGAGGAATTCGACAACAGACAAAAGTAACGATTGTGCCAGCTTCCAACTTGAAGAACCAATGGGTTTATTGGGGTTACTCGCAGGAGTAGAGGAGAGGGTTACTTCCAGAAGCAGGGATGACTCAAAGGCAGCTTACATCACCAGAGAGTTCACCCCAACACGAAGGAGATTCATGAACTCTGTACCCCTGAGCTCTTGGCTCATTCCTGGGAGATTCTCCTCCAGGTTTCTGGACGGTTTAGAGTCTCCTTTCAGAATGTTTGTCGGGCTGGGGAGTCTCAGCTTCTGGTAGCTGCTGCTTCTCTTTCTCTTCAGGGAGGGCTCTCCCTGAATCTTGCTAGTTTCAGGGAACCCCTGACCCTCAATGTTCCTCTATGATGAAATGCTTCAAGTTGCTACAGAACCAGAAAGATCCTAACGCCCCCCACCCCACCCCCATTAGGTCAAATTGAAGGAAAAATCCAAAAGGTCAACATGTTCCCAGAAGAAAAACACCATAGAATACTTATGCCTATAATCCCTGAACTCGGGAAGCCGAGGCAGGAGGATTGTTATGCATTTCAGGCCAGTTTGGGCTATATGGCGAGCAAGACACCAGCTCAAAAAATACATAACCCACTGATGCAACATCCATGCTCAGGCAAGTGCTTGGGCACATACCAATACAGGCAACTCAGATGAACATCAGTGGGACATGCATGCAAAAAGGCATGAAAGTAGGAGTGTTGTGTGACTACTTCTCCTGGGAAGATGCTACGAAACCATCTTTTCCACCCAGATAAGCGTGTGGCAACACACCAAAGTAACGATTATGCCAAGGTTCAACTTGACAAACCAATGCGTTCATGTGGCTTACTTACAGGAGCGGGGTGAGCAGGAGCAGGGATGTTTCAAAGGCAGCTACATCACTGGAAAGCCCACCCCAGCATGGTGGATGCTTCCCCAGGGTTGTATAGATGGACCCTCCTGAATGAACCTTTGTCAGCCTTTACACTCTAGTGCCCCTCCCAGAACTCAAAGGCCCAAGAGAATGTGTACTTAGGGCAGAATCACAACCTGTGAGGCCAGAGCTCCAGGTGAGGATCCAATGGCCCCATCCACCCTCTATCCCTGAGGGAGCAGCAGTCAATAGACAACAGGTGCGATCTTGAAGACCTCAGACAAAGATGGTGGTCGCTTATCCTGAGGAAAATGCCATGTAACAGGAGAGAGACTAGTGGAAAAGAATTTTTCCATTAGGAAAAACAGAAAGGAAGAAACGAGGCACTAAGGGATGAAAATTATATAAATTCATCATACTGAAATCATATATATGGAACTCAGGAGAATAAAAATAATTAATTAAAAATAAATATGAAAGAAAAAAGAATTTTTTATTTTTATGACTTAAGGTTAGTAGCTAATTATAAAAGCATCAGAGGGTTTGGTGATTCAAGGTGTTCTTTCTTCTAGATGTTTTTAAGCAATGACGTCCCTCAAAACTTTGCCCTGTTTACCAGACTTTAGACACCATGCAATGGAGTGGAGCTCAACATAAGATGATTCACTTTTGTGCCTAGGTAGATGCCAGCCATAGTCACGTCTATGGGAAGTTTAAGGTCATCCTGGCATGCACTGAACCCATGAAGACTGTCATAGTTAGGCACAGTTGTCAACTTGACAGTTGAGGGTTTGAGCTCTGGGCACATTTGTGGAGAATTAGTGGTTGGGTTAAGCCCAGAGCAAACCTGCAGGAGATTGTTTGGTTGATGGGGAAGACTCAGGTGAGTGGGATTAGGCCCTGGAATAAAATACAGAGAGCTGGTTGAGAGAGTCGGCATCCTTGTGTATACTTGGCCAGATGTGCTGGTTTGGGAAGCAAGGATCGTCCCTCTCTCACCCATTATATAGAGATGGTGTGGCCAGTTCCCTCGGCCTGGTGTTGATGCGTGCTCTCCTGTCAAGCTGGCCTACAGACTGTAACCCGACTACCATAAGAAAATAAACCCCTTGTTCCCTTAAGCCGTTTGATGGTCACTTGTTAGCAACCATGCAGTCGAACTACAACAAAGCCCAAGACAACTTCAGAAACTCAGCCTTTCTTTCCTCTCTCACTTCACACAAATGACTCATGCAATCAGCTGAACAGTGGTTATGAGGAATAGCCAGTTGTGCTCAAGAGTGAAAGAGAATGATGAGACGGAATTATTCTATGATTCCTACCCCCATGGGGATGGGAAATCATTTGGCAGATTTTTATTGAGAAGGTCTAAGGAAACAACATTTGTAAACAGATTATAAGGTAAATTGAGATTTTTGAAATATTGAAGCTACAGTGCTTTTGAGACCTAGTCATAAGTCACCTTAAGAAGAAATGTACATCTACTTCTTCTAGCTATTCTCACTCAAAGCAAGCATATGATAATACCAACCCAATTTTTCCTTCACAAGAAAGAAAGAAATCCACCTCTTCCTCATCCTCCCAAATTAAAATTAAAAAATAACTCAAAGTATTCTAAGCTGACAGAAGCTATTGCACTTGGAAAGGTCGCCCTATTATTTTCTTCAAGAACAAAAAAATTAAGCTCAATCACTCTTGAGTCCTATATACCCTTCAGTGGTGCACCAAACCTGGTTGAAACCAATGAATTCTTTAACAGTTTTTTGGAGAGATTATCCCAGAGGACAAAGCAAGACAGAAAGACTCTGGGTTCATTGGAACTTGACTTCATCCACTCAATTAAAATTGCCTTTGGAATTTATGACACAAGTCAAAGTGCTGCATGGATTTTGCAATAAGAAATGAAATTAGTCCCATAAATGTTCCCAAGCAAAGAGCATAGAACCAGAAAAAAAAAGAAAGAAAAACCTCTTATAAATAATCAGGAGTTTGTTCTTCACCAGCACACCCATGACCCACAGCCCAGTTCTCATATCGTGATAGCACAGTATGCGTGCTTGGGGGAGGAGGGTGGGGCGTGGCCAGGAGACAACTTGCTGCCTTTTGGATTCTCTTGTGATAGTGGAGAATCAGATTGCAGAAACCTCTGTATTCCAGCCCCAACTCAAGGACAACAGACATGGGAGGGAGAGAATCTTTAGGCTGGGAAAAAACAAAAGGCCCTTCTTTCTACACTGCAGGCTTCCAGCTAGACGTGCTCAGCAGGCAACAGGCAGCTGGGTCACTGGCCCAGCCCAATTCATGGCGTTTGCACAGGTTTAGATCTCAGAGTCTCCCTTTCTTCCTCTTGATGAGGGCTGCTTCTGTGGAAACGTCATTGAAGATTTCCTAGGTTGCTTTGAAAATAATTATGAAGAAAAGAACAACCCCAGGCTTTAACCACGCATAACAACGTCTCCGCTACAAGAGAATTTGTTGAAGTCAGGACTGTGACTTCCGAAAGTGCAAATTTGTAGAAATGCATTTAAAAACCTTATTAATTGGAGCAGGCTATAGCCCAATTACTTTAGCGGCTTGAAAACAATCCCACAATAATGAAATACATAGTAATGATGGTTGGGTTTTTTTCCTGTTAATATCATCACATCTGAGAAGTACTTTGGGCCATTGAACTGAAAATGATTGGGACCCTTAATGACAATTAATTATAAAAGCCAGAAGAGGAGATTTGAAAAGTAAGAGTAATAATAATCAGGTCTAGTTGACATATGTTTGGCATTACTTATACCAGTTTTTCCCCCATTTATTCTTTGAGCATTTTATCATATCTTTGTTTTGCCTCGTGTAGATGAATGCCATCATTTTCATTGATTAAACTCACTTTAAAGAGAGGACCTAGACATAAAACTGCAAAAAGTTCATATGCTTGTGTCTTTTTTGAAAAGTAAGTATGTCAAGATAAATAAAAGAAAAGCAGTTATTAAAAATATGCAATTTTAAGTAAAAACAAAACCTCATTACACTAATTATAATATAATGCACACATATGCACACAATGCACATACACATACCACACACGCACACAAACGCGTACACCAGACATATACATATACACACTGTACACATATATGCACATGCCACACACAGACATGCAAGCATGTATGCACATATACATGCACATTTCACACACACATACACACATTCCTAAAGAAATGCACTCACACACATGCTAAGTACACTCATCACACACATGTATATATGCCACATATAATCCACACATACACATTTATATACCACCCAGCATATACATATACACTTTACACATGTGTACACACATGTGCACCTACATATGTATGAATGCATTCACACACTATGCACAATATACACAACATGCATGCATGAGCACACACATACATCATATATGCACACACTCATAAAACATATATATATATAGGCCACATATGCATACATGTTACATGCACCACACATTTATACATAATAATTATGCATCACATGCCACATACACCACACATGTACACCACACATACACACATGCCTTTCTCCACATGCACACCGCACATATGTACACATTCATGTGTGTAAATGTCAATATAATAAAAAGAGGAAACACTGGAAAATCACGTCCCCTGGGCCATAAGATTCCCACTTTGGGCTCCTTGAAGCTATAGAGTCACAATGTTCACGTTTCACCTGTGGTCAGGGAGCAGAAAGGAGAGACATGCTGGTGCTCGCCTCAACTGTTCCTTCTTCCTCTGCCAAGGGCACCAGTGCATGGGATGGTGTCGCTCACATTTAGGGTGGGTCTTCCCTCCTCAACACAAACTAGAAAATTCTCCACAAAGATGATCCTGCCCTTAGGATCATCTCCTAATCGATTCTAGATCCTATCAGTTTGACAGTACTAACGATCTCAGTTGACATCCAATATGTGTGGAATAGACTACATCAAGGATGAAGGGCTCTCTTATGCAAGATTCCTCAAAGCCTTTGACACATGCCAGGGAGGGTACCTGCCTGGCCATCCATTGCTGCTGTCGCAGAGCATTTCATGGCAAGCTCCTATATACTCAACAAGTGCTTAGACTTGTCTTGAGATGGACTAGCAGCTGTGTTCATTTATCTCTACTTGTTCTGATTGGGTAAACAAAGCCCATGTTATCTTCTTAGGCAGAAGCTTAGAATCTCTGGTTATTCTTAGTAATGCTGGTGTGATATTTGTTTAACATACAGAGCTCTGAATCCTTAAAGCCACAAGTCTTTGATAAATACAGGAAGATGTACAACTCATGTACTACCACAAGTTTGACTTCTCAAATTCTGGTCTAACACTTAAGAATTAATTCTGGAAGTTGCAGGGAAGGTTAGAGAAAATACAGGGTGATTTTTTTCTTCTCTCTCAACACATTCCCCCAAATGGCACCTTCCCAGATTCCATGGGGGAAGGGAGTCCTAGAAGAATTCTTTACTGTGTTTGTCTCTACTTGGCCTGAAGGAAGAGGAAAAGGTAATTGTTTTGACTTCAGTCTAGGCAAACATATGGAGGAAGAGAATGGATCATATCCTAAGTAACTGAGGTGCATGGCATCCAGCTGGGAGGGTTTCTCTGAAGTCTCAGAGTGAACTAGGGTTGATTGTATCTCCAGCCCTTTTCTGTTCAGTATGTGTCATATTCCTTACAGATATCTCCATACTATGAGGGCAGGCTGTCATACTTAGGTACAGGTGTTAACTTGACAGTTGAGGGTTCAAGCTCTGGGCACATTTGTAGAGAATTAGTAGTTAAGGTAAGCCCAGAGTGAACCTGCATGAGATTGTCTGGTGGATGGGGAAGTCCCAGCCCAAAGTGGGTGGGACTAGGCACTGGAGAGGTGAATAAAATACAGAGAGCTGGTTGAGAAAGTTAGCATCCTTGTGTATATTTGGCCAGACATGCTGGTCTGGAAAGTAAGGATTATCTCTTTCTCTCCCCCACCCCAGCTGTTATGTGGAGATGGTATGGCTAGTTCCCTTGGCCCTGGTGTCGGTGTGAGTTCTGCTATGCTGGACAAAGAACTGTAACCACAAATCATAAGAGAAAATAAACTCCTTGTTCCCTTAAGCCACTGGGTGGTGATTTGTATTAGCAATGATGCAGGTTAACTGCTGCATACGCCAAGGCAAGGACAGAGACCCTCAGATCCATTGCAAGGCAGATTAGAGAATCCAGTACATTTATCCCATCACATGGATAAATGTGGTATCTTGAGCCAACTTGGAGCAGTAGGAAACAGATGCCGTCTCTTCTTTATGAAAAGCAGCTCCTGCTAAAGGTCTTTAAGTTCTGGGGCTGAGACTGTCATTGCCATTAGACCACCTTTGCCATCAGGATAAAAGGAGTATTTTCATTCCATGTTCCATTAATGTAAAAATACATTACCCAGACAGCTTAGAAGGACAAGAGATTATTGCTCCAGCTCATGATTCCAAGGTACAGTTGGCCATGGCAGGAAAGTTATGCCAGCATCAGGAGTCAAGAGAACTGGCCGTGCCACATCCACAGCAGAGGGCAGTGTGTTGTCTAGCTTGCCCACTTGCCAGATGCTGATCCAGCTCTCTCCATCTTTCTCCACCTGCCCAGGGAAAATTTCCACTCCAGTAGGTTGGGTCTTCGCACATTGATCTTACAATTGAATCTCTTATGGGCTTGCCAGAGCTAAGTAACTCCCTTTAGGTGTTCCAACAAGCCCACCTCGGCAATGTCGACTTGACAGCTGAAACTTTATTGTCACAGATGACCTTTCTGCAAAGCGAAATTGAACACAGAGGGAAAAGCCGATTTGGACTATGACACTAGAGTCCGCGATGGCCATAGAGCACCCTGGGGTCTCGCCATCCTTCCGAAACACAGCCCTCCAAAGCTTCCCTCTCAGGAGTCGGATCTTTGTTCCTAAAGGCAGCTGGAAAGAAGGGAGCTCTTTTTCTGTTACCGCAATAAAGAAGTGGCTGAATAATCCACTCCCAGTGTGAAAAATTCATGCAAAATTTGCATTTCTCCTTCATAATACATCTGTGTTTGTTTTAAAAAAGAAAAATACGTTAAATTATTTACCTTGGAGCAGAGTTGACTTTCAGGGGGATGTTTGTGCAGCGTCTTCTCACCTCCTTGGTTGCTGTGGGCTCACTCGAACCCCTGTTTTCAGTTGCGTGTTGTAGAGTGAGAATGTAATCCTGACTTTCTGCTTTCAATCTTGAGTTTCTGAAGACAAGAGAAGTTTAAAATAAGATGAAGAAGAATTGTATGTAGGAGACAGGAGCCATCTATTGTCCTCCTCTGTGTAAAGCCATGCTGACTACATTTCATGGCTGAGTTGACTGGGCGCATTTCATGGCTGAGTTTGACTGGGCACTTCTATAGGTCATGTGCATTGCATGCTAGTCCTCAGCACAGCCTTTGAGGTGGTAACTACTATCTACAGTTGATAAATAAAAACAGGAACTCACCTGGGTTTTAAAATAGTGTGTAAGTTTACAAATGCAAAACCAAGGGAATTAGGATCAAAATTTCACTTAGCTGGAAAGTCTTTATCCCCTTCGTAGCATCACCATCATTACTAGGACCACCAGCATCCCACTATCCCCACCTTCACCACTACCATCATCATCATGATCAGCAGCACAGTAGATACTATTGTCTTTATGACCACCAGTATCACCACACCATCATCTTCTTTATCACCATCCTCACCACCATCACCATCATCACTATTGTCAGTATCTCTACCATCATTACTACTACCATCATTACCACTGTCAACATCATCTTCTTTATCTTATGTCCATCATTGCCATCATCATCACCATCACCATCATCGTATTCACTGAATGCTTAAGTATATCTTAGTGCTTAACATGGATAGCTCCTTAGATAAATCCTATTCTTTTCACAAAAAACATAACTTTTCTTTGAAAAGCAAAGGTAAGAAATAGAAAATGCTATCATATCAATCCCCACCTTTCCCTACATTACACTTAAGACTGTAATTTCTAAACATATTTCACTAGAGTAAATCACAACCCTTCTTGAGAGTGCAGTGTAAAGAAATCAGTGAGAATGTATGTTAGTTATATGTTGCCATGATAGCAAGTTATCACAGACTTAGTGCCTTCAAACTATAAACAGGTTATTTTGTAGATCGAGATTCAGGCATCCAAAATGAGTCAATGGGATTGGGTATTTTAGAGATGACAGAGCAGAACCTTTTCCTTGCTCCTCCAGCTTCTAGAAGAAGCTTCCTGCCTTCCTTGACTTGTGCTTCTTCCTTGTCTCTAGGTTACCCTGTGAGATACTTGTATCCACATATACATACACTGCATGCACACCCACATATACACAGGCAGACACACACACACACACACACACACACACACACACACACACACACACACACAGTACATCCCAATCAATCAAAAGCAAAAGTTTTCAAATACATGTTTAATTCACTCTCACAAGCAACTTGTCTTCACATCTGTCCTTTGTCTCTGATTCTCCTCCCTCCCTTCATGTAAAAGAACTCTGGTGGTTTCACGGAGATCATTTGAGTAGTCTAGGATCATAAGATCCTTCACTGTATCACATCTACAAACTTCTTTTGCCACATTAAGGGAAAAAAAAATCAGTGTTTTCAGGGTTAGTACTTGGACTTGATTGTTGCCTATTATCTTTTTTTATTTACAAACAAACTGGGTTTATATCTTTCCCTGATCTTCTCCCCACACACTTCCCTACTCTCCCACCCTCCCCATCCACAGATCCTTCTCCCTCACCCTGCCCTTTATCCATCTTTCTCTGTCCCACCCACCCCCATTTCTGTCCTTACGCTTGTGTGTATCACAGGACTCCCTTTGGGGTGTCTGTGTTGGTATGGAAGTCAGATTTCCGTTGAACTGTATGTGCTTTTTGGTGAGTAAAGTCATAAGTGGGGAGGTTCCTCTTTCCTGGTTCAGAACCTGCCTCTGAGACACTCTCTGAGAGCAGCTGTTTCTCCTAAGATCCTAGTTAGGTCCTCTGGGGAATGTTGATAAGTTGGCCATTGTGTAGGTCTGGTGGTGGAAGTTCCCATCACAGTGACCTTCTGTTACAGCAGCCCCGTCCTGGCTAGATGGTCAGGAGTGCCTCCTCCCACCTGAAGGCTCCGACATTCTTACCGCCACCCCCTTCTACGAGATTCCCTGAGCCTTGGTGTGGGATAAGGTTTCGATGGGGTGACTAGGCCGAGTATTCCAGTCTCACTGATGTCTGGACTCTGGCCTGATGTGGTTTTCTGCCTCACCGTGTCTTCCATTGTAATAGGGTGCACCTTGGTTGAGCTCTGAGGGTTTTTCTTATCTTAGGGTTAAAAGGAGGAGTACTTAGATGGTGTTAGCCTGTTATCTGTAATTAGCCCACCTAGCAATAGGTTTCGTTATGGCATTTCCAAACAAATTTTGGTTTTGCTTTTTCTCTCCCACCATCTTCTCATCCTTGGGGCCAAAACATTATCCTTTCACACCACGCCTCATAGCCTTCATCTGCTTTCAAGAAAACATCTTAAGTTCCCACTATTCTGCGAGGCAAAGGGGATTATCCACAGTCTAGTAAACACTCTTCCTGAAGACAGTGTCCAGTCTTATTTCAGCCTCGGCTGTATCTCTCCTGTCTGCCCGGGGTTCCCAGGATGGAGGCAGGATCTCTTCTGGTCTGTCCGGAAGGAGTTCAGAGCCAGAAGCAGAGATTATCCACATAGGGGTCTGTCTCTTCTGCTCTTACCTCTCACCACTGCTATCTCTACTTGCCAAGATGCCTTTGCCTAGGGCGATTTAATTCCATTGGTTCCTTTCAGAATAAGTTTCCACAGGTCTCTCTTTGACAATCATGTTTTAAATCATGAGCGATGTTTTCCTTCTTTAGTGTTGAGATCATTGGTTTCCATGCTGCATCAGAGTAAGTGATTTATTTGTTTTGTAGTCTGGGTTCTTGGAGTCCCTCCCAGCTATGTGTGAATGGACATTATCAAATTCCTCCATCTTTGTTTCCCTTGCTATTAGGGAAATGGAACTGAAAATGTCTCCAGTTTTCAAACACAGTTTTAGTCAATTAATGTCACTTCCGTAATTAAAAAACAAGTTTATAAATCAGGGTGGGAAGATGGCTCAGTTGACCAGGCAAACATGGGGACCTGATTTTGGATCCCCAACAATGTGCAAAAAGTCAGACCACTCCAAAGTACACTTGTAGCCCAAGACTGGGGAAGGAAGAGTGACTGTGAGATGGGGGGGGGTCCCTGGGGTCCCTGGGGCTCCCCGGTCAGAAAGCCCAGCTGAGTTGGTGAGTTCTAGGCTCATCAGGAGGCTCTATTCCCAAAATAAGGTTGAAAGTGATTGGGGGGGACACCGACCGCAACCTCTGACCTCCACATCCATATATGCCTAACCCACTGTTTACCTGTACCCACGTGTGCACACACACACACACACACACACACACACACACACACAGTCTTTCCCTCTCTCTCTTTCACAGACACACATATATACACACACACACCTACACACATAGTCTCTCTCTCTTTCACAGATACACATACATACACACACACACACATACAGACATACATCAATTAAAAGCAAAAACCTTTACATTTATATTCATTTCGGTCTCACAAACAATTCCTGTATTGGGGTCGGCAGTAAGAGTTGTAAATTTAAGAATAAGAATACCACTGGTCAGAGCCTATCAGTAGACACTTTCAAAGCCGTGGCCAAAAACTCGTTGGAACTCCAATAAGCTGCAGGATGGAGCTGGATATAGAGCTACACTGATCTGCTAATGAAAACAGGAGACTACCCTTTGTTTCAAGCTCATCAAAAAGAAGCCACATAAAATACACAAGTGAATGAAAGCTACTGTGTTTCAACAAATTTTACAACAACAGGCCATGATCTAATTCTTCAAGCCAATAAACTCAACCCTGTTCCATGTGTTACTATTGTTTGAGCTTGAGCCATTTAGTGGTAGTACATAAATTGTATTTGCAACAGCTAGTTTCCTTTGAATTTCATTCTATGGGCAGAGAAGCATGAATGTGGGGAATCTATAGTCTGCACAGTAAGGCTAGAGAGTCTAGCACACAGCCTAGGTGGAGAACTGTAAAGTACAAAATCCAGTTTCCCATATCATGTATAACTCTTCAAAACCAGTTTCTCCCAGTAGATCATAGATTACATTGTCCATGGATTACTGTAGGACATTGGAGAGGTTTAACAGAAAAGCTAACACATAGTAGTATTGTCATTGAGCTCAGCATCATCTCCCTGTACAGCTGTGAGTTTGACAATACAACGAACCTCAAAGATGACAAGTCACCTTTGACATGGCTTTATGACACAACCCATTGAGAGGCATCATGGATGTGGTATAAATCATACTTGGTTTATCAGCAAGTGCTGAGTTTGAATCCCATCTTGCCTCTTTATCTGTGGGTCCTTTGGATAACTGGTGTCATCTTTCTAAGTCTTGCTTTCTATCTTTGTGGAATGCAGAGGACTCATGAGGAAACACGACAAAGTAAGCGTTAGTGCCATCGTTTGGACCTTGAATGTCCCCCACAGGCCCACGTGTTAAAGGCTTGGTCCCCAAGGCGCTATATTAGAAAGTGCTGGAATCTTGAGTAGGGAAGGCTTCGTGTGAGGGAAACATGTCTTGAAGGAGAATGCTGGAACCCAGCCCCTCCTACTGTTTTATGCTGCCTGCCCATGAGCTGCATGGTTTTCTCCACTGTCTACTTCTGCCGCGAGGTACTTCCAGAGGCCCAAAAGGAGGAATACCAATTGGTCGTGAAGGGAAACCTCCAAACCTGTGAGCTAAAATAAACCTCCGTAAGTGAGTTTTCTGGGGTACTTCATTACGGAGGTGAAATGTTTCAGTGCACATTCCTTACGTCCTCCATGGGTTGCGGTGGCTAGTGTCCCCAGGGATGACAACTGGGAAAAGGTCGGGACACTTCACGGATGTGTTTGTGCTGGACTGCTCATTCAGCATTGTCGGCTTTCATTAAGCAAAATGATAAGGCTTACTCTGTAATCAGTACCTGTTCTCTTTTTTTTTTTTTGCCTAATGACACTAATCTGTTTTTATCTGAGTCATTTAACTGAGTTCGGTGATAGCAGAAGCAAGGTTGGAGGGATTTAAGTCATTTGTTTGATTTTTTTTTTTTTTTTTGCTTTTAGGCATGTTTGATTATTTATTAAAATCGATAAAATCAGCTGTGTCAACTAGTTATTAAAACTATAATTCCTTTATGGGCTGATACCAGGAGGGCTGAGGCAATTGGATGGGCTAGAGCAGCACATGAATTCTTGATTATGAAGCAAGTTTCTGCAGGGGTGGCCTACATACTGTGCACCAACCGAAGCCTGTTTAGAACAAGTCTGTTCTATCTTTAGTCAATAAGGAAAGGGACCAAGTGGGTAAGCATATGTACAACTCATGCTCTGATTTATGCTTTAAAATAAACACAAGTTTGAAAGAAGCAATGTGTTCTGAGCCTCAGGAAAGAAATACCAAATACTTGCTGAGGGAGACTGGTGACAAGTCTCCAAAGACGGCTGCAATCAGTTCCTTCCCACTTTGTCTATGCAGATCATGCCAAACACCAAGATGGAGATTCTCTTCTACCCTCCCTGAACCTGGGCCTGCTGCCACTCACAGTGACCAGCTGGAGCGCGGTGGAGGGGACACTGCCATTTAAGGTCAAGAGGCCACATACTCTGGACTCCGCTCTTCATGAGGTCTGTTGTGGGCCTCCACGTTCAAAGTAAGAAGCCAGATGTCCAGCACTAAAAAAGCATAGGCCAGAATATGAAATGATGAGAGACCATATGGAGAGAAAAGATTGCATGAGAGGTGCAGAGTCGAGATACATTCGTGGAGCTTCCAGCCCCGCCCACCTGACAAGCACCGAGTTTATCAGTGTACTTGATGCAGACAACATGAATAATGACAACTCAGAATTATTCTATGCCGCTATGCTTTGGATGCCCCCTCACTGAACAGTGGATAACTTAAATAGGAAAAGGAAAGATAAGGGAACAAGGGAGCCTGAGAGTTAGTTTTGGATATCAGCTTGATAGGTAAGAATTGAGCCTTTGGAAACACTTATGAAGACATGTCTCTGCACAAGAGGTTATCTAATTAATGTGGGAAGACCCACCCATTCTGTGGACAGAGAGATAAGATGAAGAGAACCGGTTCAGTGTCTATCCCAGACTGGAAAACCAGAATATCTATCCCTCTCCGCTCTTCTGATGGATACAGTATGGCCACTCCCTTGGTTCCAAATGTCTCCTGCCATCATGGACCACAACCCGAAGCCTCTTTCTCCCCCAGGTTGTTTGGATCATGCATTCAATACAGCAACAAGATACAAAATGAAGACAGGGAAAAGTGCTGAAAGTAGAACATCTGGTTGAATGAGGGTCCAGCAGCTCAGTATTAACGCTCCCCTTCTGGGAAAGGGCCCTTCTTCTGAGACACAGGAAGGAAGGAGGGGAATGCAGGGTGTCGCCCATCTCCGAAGACACTGGTCTGGCAGCTGAGTTCTGGCTCTTGGCCTAACTGTCAGTCAGGGTGAAAAGTGGTGCTCGGAAGAGAGGTGCACCTTCTGGGCAGAAACAGTGCGGGTTTGTGAGAGACGCTGATGGGGGTTGGGTTTACAATCACAGAGCGCATTAGATGGAAATGCTCAAACCCAAGATCTATGTAATCAGTATGGAAAATATATAATATTTTCTTCACAACTTTAAACCTGCATTTCATCACCTGGCCTCACAGCCTGAAATGTATTATTAATGTTTATTTTTTAGAATTGATTCGTGAGTGACAATTATAGGACATCACATTTTGTATCAACTAACAATTTCCATTTGAAAATGTCGAACTTTTAAAAAATATGGTTTCATATACCAACATTAGAATGTCTTTATTTGCACCATCTTGAAAGTAACAGGACATAGGACTCACCTGCATCTATTTTTTCCCTTATAGATCCTGGGTATTTGGCAATGTTGTGTCTATTTTTGTTATGGGGGACTCCAACTGTATTGAGATTCTGGTATTGCAAAGATTTGCAATCCTGTAGCAACAGGAAGTGGAAGGGGAGCTGGCCGTGGGCACACCCCATGTTCCTTCCATGGGATAGCTGCAGGGTGGATGACTTGACGACACCCCATCATCACACATGCAACCACGGGGCCCCTCACACAGCAGTAGATTTCTCTATGGCTCTTGTGTGATCTATGTCCAGTTAATGTGTAACGGTTACTCTGGCATTGAATCCTGATTCTGTGTTCCTGCTAAGCCTGGGGCAGCCTCTGGTTCTTTAAAGTAGATGCACAAACTTGATGTAAACACTTCAGTAAGTTCAAAGATTCTTACTTCCAGGTCTTGGTCAAGTGGGGTGTCACAAGTCAAGAGAGCAGTCCTGTGTCCACTGGGCAGAAAGACAGATCATTTGACAACTGTCATAGTTAGATATGGGTATCAACTTGACAGTTGAAGGCTCTGAGCTCTGGGCACAGTTGTGAGAAATTAGTAGTTGTGTTAAGCCCTGGGCAATCCTGCAGGAGACTGTAGCTACTAGGAAAGGCCCAGCCTATGGTGGGTGGGGCTAGCTCTGGACAGGTGAACAAGATGGAGGGAACTAGCAGGGGAAGCTGGCACCTTTCATATACTTGGCCAGACATGCTGGTCCCTCTCAGACACCCTGCAGATTTGGTGTGTAAAGTTCCCTCGACCCTTGTGTCGGTGTGAGTTCTCCTGCCCAGCTGGACAAGGAAGTATAACCAAGAAACATAGACCAAAATAAAACTCCTTATTCCCCTATGCTGTTTGGTTGTGAATTTACTAGAAGCATGTAGGCACACTGCAACAGCAATTCAGACAGGGAAGAGGAGAGCCATCACTTCAAGTGCGTAGGCAAATGCATCAATGGTTCCTTTCAAGGAAATGATAAGAGAAGCCTTTAAGTTCTTATCTCTGGTCACAGATTTGAGCTGTGGAGACAGGGTGCCCAGCTGAGAGTGGGTAAATGGGCCTGCTTCATGTATGAAAAAGTTAAACTGATACTTAAAAGAATGACAAAGGCTGAGGATCCAGTTCACTAGCATAGTGGATGAACAAGACCCTAAGTTCTTCCCCAGCATTGAAAAAAAAAGGGAAAACAAAAGAACGGATAACATACAGCAGAATGTAAAGAATTCCCAGCAGCTGAGGAAGTGGATGGACACCTAGGCTTTCTTATTGCACATGTAGAAAATTGCATTTATGAAGTATTGGGGTTACTTTTCTTTTTCCAGGAAACAATGCTGATATACAACCAACTTAGGGGAGAGAGGGAGTATTTGATTCCAGCTACAAGGGAGGGTGTAGTCCATTTACAGCAGGGATCACAGAGCAGTTGGCATGGAGGAAGGAGGAGGACAGTTTGGGTCATTGTGCATGTCTTCAGGAGGCTAAGAACACAAGACAGGAAGAGGAGCAGGGCCAGGCTACCAAGCCTGAGGCCAGTCTCCTGTAACACTCCCTCCTGCAGCCAGGCTCTACCTCTTAAAGATGCCACAGCCTTTTCAAACATTAACACCAGATAAGGATTCAGGAGCAGCTCACATTCAGCCATGACACCAAGTACAGTTTGTAGTGCTTCTAGCAGCTTCTTAGGGTACTGAGACATCTTTCTGAGAAATCCAGACACTTCTGAACTGGTGATTCACATCAGAGGATAATAGCTTGAAATCAGAATAACCGTCAGAGCGGTTTGGCCATCTTGTGAGTATTAATAATAATCTTGCCCCTGTAAAGAGCTGCCTTAGACAGGCATTTACCATCTTCACGTTTGCATGGGGCACGTGAATAAAACGCAGGAACGTGACCTAGACATACACAGCGCTTCACTCAGCTATGCGAATAATTTAACCTCTCCTCTCCTGCAAAAGAAAGAAGCAGCAGAGAAAAGGATGCTTTTAACACTGTAGGAAATTAAGTACCCAAGAGAAGAAAGGAAATGGTAGTAAATATATAAAATCTATGCAAATTAAAGCAGCATAATACCGTTATCACCTGTCAAACTGGCAAATTAAAAAAATTAATTCCCAATGAAGGCAAAAAAAAAAAAAAATAAAGACACTTTCATTCTACAAGACTAAAAGAATTTGTCACCAGCAGATACTTTCTAAAGAATACATTAAAGAGGCCCTAAAACAGAAAGAGGGTAAAAGAATGAAAGAAAAGAGACGTAAAAACAAGGTGGAGGGAACAAAAAAAATGTAAATATGTGTATGTGTAAAAATGGATATGAAATATACGATATAATACTACAAATGTCTTCTGGGGTTAAGAAAATTGAGCCAAAAGCAAACTATTTTAAAAAGAAGAACAACGTAGAAATACATTGAAACTGTAAAATAATAAAATGCATTTGACTAACAAAGCACTACTGGGACGGAAGAAGCCAATCTCAGTACAAAGTGAAACATTACAAGTTTAAAGTTGCATGCACCTAATAATTCCATTACAAAATGCACAAAACAAAATTGACAGAATTTTGAAAAGGAAATATAAAAATCCATAAGAAGAGTGAAAAAAAAAACTCCACCATGTTTTTCTCTGTTATTACCAGATCAGGAAAAAAAAACCAATATGGATATAAAATATTTGAACTACACTGGCAAACACAACCTAAGTCAGTGGAGTACCATCCCACACTAGAGAAGACAATACCATGAGTGTGTTCTTTGTCTGTGTTCTCAAAGTGTAACCACCGTCAGTTCCGGTCCATGAAGAAAGTCTCAGTAAATCTCAACAATCAGAACCAGAAAGCATCTTTCTCTGACTAACAGCAATGAAATTTGTTTTTAAAAAAGTGAAGTAGAAAATTCCACATAATTGGAATGTATGAAATATATTTAGTGACCTCTTTTTAGACATGGACAACAGACAGTCCTCTTCTCCAAAAGCTAAATAAAGGCATAAGAATTATGAAAGAATGAAACTCTAGCACTGGGAGTGAAAATATTTTCAGTGATTGCTGACTTTTCTTTGTGTTTTTACTGTGTTTTCAAGTTTTTTTTAATTTACTATTGCTTTTTCTAAATTCAGTAAGAATGGCTCTTTCATTTAGTAACCTTACAAGTAGCATGGTTAAGCATTCACAAGCTTTTCTTCATTGTTTGCCTTCTCATGTGATAGTCTCTATTATCACATATTAGTTTCAGACAGTTTGCTCTTGTCCATCTGTGTCAACTTGCCTTTGAAGGCTTGAGCTCTGGGCACTGTTGTGAAGAATTGATAATTGAATTGAGTCCTGAGCAAGCCTGCAGGAAATTGTCTGATTGATGGGGAAGCCCGGCCCACGATGAATAGTGCTATTCTCTGAGCAGGTGAATTACATAGAGGGAAGTAGCTGGAGAAGTTGGCATCCTTCTGTATACTTGGCCGGATATGCTTGTTTGGAAAGTGAAGATTGTCCCTCTCAATGGTCCTGAGGATTTGCTGTGGACAGTTCCCTCTCAACTCTTGGTGTTAGTGTGGGCTCTCCTGCCAAAGTGGCCAAAGAACTGGAACCAAGAATCATCCTGGCCAAAATGAAACCCTTGTTCCCTTAATCCATTTGATCATGAATTTATCAGCAATCATGTAGGCAAACTGCAACACATCTCACTAAAAATATGCAAATCCTTTGACCAAGCAGTTCCTATTCTGGAGACTGATTTTCCCCAAAACTACCTATACATTTTCTGAACGCATATTCACAAGAACATATACTGCATATGTATTTATATTTGGAAATATTTATTAAGCACTAGAAACAGCTATCCATGCTTATGAGACTGGTTAAACTATGCCATAACGCTATAAAGGAAAGTCGTACAAACATCAAGCAAGAATGACATCAGTTTTGATATGCCGATGTGTGTCTTTGGTTAAAGATTTAGGCTTCAAGAATTTTTCCAATTTTTGAAATTTAAAATGTTCACTTTTTTCTAAATTCAGTAAGAATTACTTTTCACGCCGCCACCAAATTTGCTATTATAAACCATTCTGCTTTACTCCGGTCCATGTGAAGGAATTAGAGCCACTGAACTGGCCCGCAGAGTGGCCAGGAGGGTCAGGAGTCAGTAGCCCTGGACCACCAGCAGCAGGAATCGTCTGGATGTTGGTGACGACTTGCTGGTCTCCCCCTGTTTAGTCATCTATCTCTCCGGTTGTGATTCACTCTAAGGAAGCTTGCATATCAACCTTTGGATATCAGAAGGCAAAATTACAACTCCAAGAGATACACCCTCAACACCAAGATTGTGATTTCTCAAAATAAAATCAAAGTACTCCTTGGAAGGCAGAAAGAAAAGCTATGGACTTCCCCGCTCCCATCTGTCTCTGTCTCTGTCTCTCTTTCTCCGTATGTGTGATGCATGGGTCTTGCTCTATCATTCTGTGCTCATTCCCTTGAGATAAGTCTCCCATTGAATCTGGAGCTAGACTGGGATCCAACAAACCCCAGAGATCTGCTGCCACCCCCTTTGCAGCAACAGTACTTGGGTTTCAAGCACATGTGTCCAGCCATAATACAAGTGCAAGGATTCAAACTCGGGTCCTCCTGCCCACACCGCAAGCGCTTTTGCCCATTATGCTTTTCCCAAGTCCGGGGTTGATGTGCTTGTTTGTCTGATGAGAGAAGACACATGCATGCAGAAAGCCAGAAACAGGCATGTAATAAATAGTGACAGAGGCACTTTAAAAAAACAGTTGCACAGAGAAGAAAAGGAGTAAAAGAGAGACAAAGAGAAGAGAGATTTTTTCATGTTTTTTTTTCCCCCACATGCTTGAAGTTTCTTGGCAAAACTAGCAGGGGAGGGTAAACAAAAATTAATCATTATAATAAATTACTCGGGCTCGCAAAACTGCTTGCTCTAGGAATTTAAGGTGTCATTGTTCCGAAGGCTCTGCCTCACCCTGCCCTGCCCTGACCCATCCCATTGTACGCGTGCCCACAGAGACAGCCAAGCAGAAAAGGCCTCATTGTCCGATGGAACAAGCCAGCTGCAGCAGAGCACGCCCCTCCCCCATGCATACACACTGTGGCTCAGCTTCTCCAGGTCTGGGGGAATAGTGACTCGTGGAGAAATAAATAGTGTGGGGGTTATTTGGTCATCACACTGGGGCTCCCACTCTTTTGGTCGCCTGCGCTGACAGCAAAAACATTGTTGAGCACCTCCACAATTTGAATACTGCCAGGAGGGAGACCCTAGAAAGAATGGTTCGGTGACAGCCGACTGACAATGGAACAGACTTTTGCGAACCCAGATCATTGTAAAAGCAAACAATGGCGATATTGTCCCACCTATTGTGCAACGCCATCATTTATGGATGGAGTGGAATTTCAAGCAAAATAAACAGACTTGAATTTGTTAACTAATACAGGAAGCATAGAACATTCTGTTATGCGGGAAGAGAAACAGGGTGTTTCATACACTCCTGTTATTTGCTAAGCAGAAATATGTTTATATTTGGTGCAAATGCCCTGCATTTGTTTTTTCAGTTTGACAATATCCTTCTTTATTGAATTCTGAACACAGATATGGAATGTGGGTGAAAGAGGAATATTGTCAGTTTATAGCACTGAACAATTATGGTATAGTTCTGGAAGTTAAGGAGAAAAAAAAAAAGACAGTGCATTTCAGCAGCCAGATAAAGCCTTCTGTAAAAATGTCAATTAATTTATTCTTGTCTTTGAAAGCCTGATGTCACGCCAATCACAGATGCTATGGTGATGTGGCAATGGAATATTAACCACAACAATAGTAACTGCTTCTCTATTACGAGTAGTGTATGATGTTATGACATGTTCCACGATTGTAAAAGGAGAACCACTTCTCTTCAAACTGTAGAAAGCAGGTTACTCTCTCAGTGAGCACTGCCAATGATAGATGCTGGGGTTTGTGGCCTTCTGGGATCCACCATGTATATATCTAGACAGAGGGCAACGTACATCCTTCACATGTCGCTGCTAGGGCAGCGTCTGGCCCACAGCAGGCAATGGAGAACCCACATTCACTTCCTCTATAGGTAAGGCATCCTTCTAACTCGTGGCCACATTTGTGAAAACCAAAACTTTGTTTGAGACAAAATGAACGGCCTGCTAATTCACCAAGCTGTCCTGCGGGGGGGGGGTACCTAAGGTTCGTCTTCACTTGAGCAGGGATATCTTCATTTCTTTTTCTGTTCCTCTGATGAAAATTTTCTGTGCAAAGCTGATTAAGGAAGGGTGGGATTATCTGGGCTCACAGTTTAAGGCCACTCGCCATCTTGGTGAGAAAGTCACAGCAGCCTGAGGGAGCTGGTCACATCGACTCTCCTCCCCCTTTATCCCTCTCCCAGAAGCAAAAAGCTGGTGTTCAGTTTGTTCTTTCCTTTTCTAAAAATATTTTTCATTTTATTTTGTGTGTGTGTATGTGTGTGTGTGTGTGTGTGTGTGTGTATCTGAGGCACTATGCGTATCTATGGAGGTCCAAGGGTGACTTTGGGAATCATACTCGAATGTGCTACCTCATTTTTACTTTACTCTATGGTTTTCCAGGCTCCGCCTTCCAGAGCTGGAAGTACAGGTGGCTTCCATTTCCATTTCCACCCTGTAGTTTTTAATGTGAGATTCAGGATCTGAACTCAGGTCCTTCTTGTGAGGCAGAGGCTTAATCCCTGAGCCATCTCTCTGGCCTCCTCTCTCCTTTTTCTGCAGTCTTTGACACTTTCCCCACCCTAATCTAGAGACCTGTGCTGTCCACAGTTCTTTAGAATAACCTAATCATCAATGCACCTGGAACAACCTAATCAATGCAATCCCTCACAGGCAAAGCCAGAGGCCAAACAATGATTCCAGTGTGCGCCCCGGCAGTTCCAGAGCCTGCCAAGTTGACTGATCACACCAGCAACCCAGAGAGTGATGCCCAGAATGAATAGGAAGAGCCACCACACCCTCTTGTAGACAAGGTCCCATCAGGGTGTGATTCCTGGTGGCCAATGTGACTGTAAACTGGGGTGGGGGGGTATGAGGAAACAATCGCTTGAGGCCATCTTCTAGTAAAGGCTAGTGGCAAGGATAATTGTCACCAAGAACTAGTGTTCTGCAGGCTGCAATTTTTATAGTCCAGGTGTCCCGATGACGCTTTCAAAGATGCTGATGGAGGCTCAGGGGTTAAGATTCTGTCTCCCAAACATAAGGACCTAAGTTCGGATCCCAAGTCCCATGAAAAAAAACTCCAGGCGGAAAAGGCAGCAGCCTGTACTGCTGGCTCTGGTGGGCGGAGCCTGGGACATCGCAGAGGGAAGCAAAAAGGAGGTAGAAGCAATCAGGATGACTCAAAGTAGTTACACTTGGGCTTCTACAGGGACACACAATGCACTCTTCTACACACACACACACACACACACACACACACACACACACACCATGTAAATAAAATACAATAAAATGAAATAAAATAAAATAAAGATGCTGATGGCTATGATGGAAGGTTCTGTTGAATGTATAAATGTATGTTCCTCTCTCGTTCTCACTGTGTGTGTGTGTGTGTGTGGTGTGTGTGTGTGTGTGTGTGTGTGTGTGTGTCTGTCTGTCTGCTTGCCTGCCTGTCTGTTTCTAAATTGGCAGAAAATGCCTAGAAAATTTAAGAAAAGTAAAACAAAATTTGAAATAAAAACTCCACCACTACTCAAATGTACTCAACAAAATGAAAATCAAGAGTGATAAAACTCCGCAAGAATCCATCTAGTGTAAAGAAGCCTGCATCTTTATATTCAGGTCTTTTCTGATCCTAGGTGTCAGGACAAAGATGGGTATAATTTCCACTGAAATTTGGGTGATTTGGATGAAATATTGCCCCAAGAATTCAGATGCATGCTTTCCATAGGTGAGTTTATATTTACCTTACCAAAAAAAGCCTTGCAAAGGTTCAAACTTTACTATTGACTTTGTCTGTATTTATTAATTTATGAAACTGCCATCTGAGCCGACAGTACTAGTGACCATGGGAAATTTTAAGTAGAAATTAAATAGACCCTTGGCTTCATGCCCAGAGAAAAAGTCAGTCCTTGTGCAGAGAACCAGGCAAAGATAAAAAAAAATGCTTCCATTATATCTATAATACAATCTTCTTATGGCTTTAGTACAAGTTTCTTCTCTGCTAACAGAAGTCTCTGCAGAAGGTTTAAACAATCTGAACAATTTCATTATGTGAGCGCAGCTAAATCCAATAAAGTAAAAGGGCCTAGAGAGTCTTCCCAGATGGTCCATTCCTTCCCCTTTGCTTGTAGGGGAAGGCAAGCGACTTGGCTCTCTGGAAACTGAACCTTCTCCAATGGCCCAGGGCACAAATCTTTCTTTGTTGACATCAGCCCAGCTCTCCTGAGGACACACAAAGAGAAGGAGCCATTAGAATTTCTCGTGACTCTGCTCAGAGCCAAATCCTGCCTCCCTTAAATGAATGAAAATCCTTGTTACCGTGGCCTGAGGAACTATTTTGTCCATTTGAAAATTAATTAGGCCGGAGCTACATGAACAATCCTAGGATGCCTTCACAATGCTCTTAAACAGATGACCCTGGCTGAGTTCCTGATACTAACAAGTTTACCCCCAAGCAAAAAACATGGCCTTTTGGCTAAACCAGTGCTGCACTTATAATGCTTTCCTGAGAAGGTGCCAACTGCTAGGCACAACCTTCCCCAGAAAGAAGTCAGCAACAGTATTAACTTTCATGGAAGGGAAATAGGCTCCCTTAGAAAGTTGCCCCCACCTCCTCCCCTAGGAACTCATTTGTTTAATCATTTGGTAGCTGTTCTTGGAGAACATGTCAGACCTTGCATATGTCCCCATCCCCTGTTGATGAAAACTTACGAATACAAGCTTGGTTCTCTTAGTGATTTTAGTGGGATCACAGGGACCACAGGAGGGAGCAAGTGGACGGGATAGGAGCTGGGAAATACAATGTGGGAAACAAATCCCAGAACTTCTAGTCACAGACAAACATCACAGAAGGTGTCTAACTCTCCACGGAGTGAGGTTTCAGCCGAGTAGGGTAACTGCCCTCACATAGCTCACAGCAAGGACTGACTTCCGAGTCTACGCAGTCCATTTATGAGCTGCTAGTAACCAATTACATTCCTTCTCTTTCCCTTTAGAGTCTAGAACTCAACCTTTATGCATGCAGGGTGGTTCTCAGGCACTCGTGGAGCATCTTGATCACACATAGACAAAGAAACATAGGCCACAGAGAACATAAATAATGGCCGAGGCATTGAGTAACAGAGAGGTAGTGTATGCTTTGGTTTCTTCCTTCCTCCCGTCTTTCCTTCTTCCTTTCCTCTTCCCTTCCTCCTTCCTTCCTCCTTCCCTTCCTTCCTCCTTTTATTTTCTGACCTTCCCATTTCCTTTCCCTACTTTCTTTTTCTTCCCTCCCTCCTTTTTCCCTCCTTCTCGATTATCCTTCCTCCCTTTCCTCCCTCCCTCCTTCCCTCCTTCCTTCCTTCCCTTCTTCCCTTCTTCCCTTCCTTCCTTCCTTCCCTTCCTTCCTTCCTTCCCTCCTTCCCTCCTTCCTTCCTTCCCTCCCTCCCTCCCTTCTTCCTTCCTTCCCTCCCTCCCTCCCTCCCTGCCTCCCTCCTTCCTTTCTTCCTTCCTTCCTTCCTTCCTTCCTTCTTTCCTTCCTTCCTTCCTTCCGTCCTTCCTTCCTTCCGTCCTTCCTTCCTTCCATCCTTCTTTCCTTCCTTCCCTTCCTTCCTTCCCTTCCTTCCCTCCTTCCCTCCTTCCTTTCTTCTTTCTTCCTTCCCTGAGTTAAGAATTCTTGATCTCACAATCTGACAAGTTTCAATTTGTTAATAGAAAGATCATAAAAGATACATAAAATATGTATATAAAAATCTTTTCTGACTTGCAGCAAATTGGTTCTAGATAGCTCTGCCTATTTTCTCTAACATCAGTTTTTATGTGACTTTTCATGACCTTAACAGGGATCAACTGTCATCCAGTCCCCAAAGAAATTTACATACACTCTGGGCTGTTGAAAATCTAATGTAGTAAGAAGCCTTTGGGTGGGATGATACCACAATGTCAGAGGATGGGCGACTCTGGACATTAACTGTGGCTCCTGGGACTGGAGACACTGAGGAGGAATTGCCTTGATGTGTATAAACCTAGGTCCAAGTGGAATGACTTCAGTTGGGTTAGAGAAGTCACAGTGTGTCCTTTGGTGTAGTCGTAAAACTTCTCAGGATGAAGCCTTTCCCATATTTCATCATAGGACAGCCTACTTTTAGGTTATCTGAAACTCACAGGAAACCTTTGCCAGGAAGGAGACAAGGTTCTGGGGGGGAGGGGTCATATTTCTCCTTCCTCTTGCAGCTACTCTTTCTCTTTATTGCTGCAATGCAATAATCATTCACAACTTAAGGGAGATTTGCTGGCTTGGGGTTCCAGAGGTGATATAATCCATGATGGCAGAAATCACATAGCGGAAGTCATGGCTGGGGGCAGAAGCGGAAGGGAGGTTGGGTCAGGTCCCTGTTGCCATCGGGGAGAGGCAAAGAAAGCAAAAGAGAGTGAGGACACAGGAGCAGGCCTTGAAACCTTAGGGTCAGCCTTGTGACATGCCTCAATCCAGTAAGATGGCACCTCCTAAAGGGGCCACAACCTCCTTAAATATAAGCATCAGCTAAGGATTCAGACACTAGAGCTTGTGGGGGACAAGTCATGTTGAAACAATGACATTTCCTTAGAGAACACTTACACACAGAGAGCCCAGATTTGTAACATTACCCCTCTCACTTCGATTCTCTGCTAATCCCCAGCGGTGCTGTGTCTGTTTCCACCTTCTGATCCAGCAGCCACAACTTAGCTAACAGCCAACACATATCCACGGTGGTAGAAAACATCCGTTTCTATTTTCTGCAACGAAGAGAAGGGATCATCCTCCAATCTAAGAGTAGCAAGTCCTACCAGGAGGCACCATGGCAAACTCCTGGGCTGGCTAACAGCTCCTATGACCAGCATGAAAAGTGAACCAGATGGCCTTATCTGACCAGCATGCAAATATGACTCACCACAAACAAATTAATGGTGAATACAAGAATACAAATCAATAGCAATAAGGTAGACTTTTCATGGTACTGTAGAGTTTCCAAAGAACTTAGAAATGCTGATTACAATGGACGCTCACAGCAGACTGATATCAGTATGCTAGGCTCAGAGAGCAAGAAATGGATCCTTCAAGAAGACTTTTCTAGAAGAGTCAGGAAGAATTGTGAGTCAGGGAGCAAGCACACTGCAGAGGCAGAGACGAGGGGTAAAATTCTGTTTTGCACTTTTACTAGCTGAACGGACTAAGGCAAGTTGTGGACCATGTGTATGATTCCCTCTGCTTATCTGTAACGTCACACTAAATACTAATCGATGCCAGAGAAGGTACAAATAGATGAAGTCTCTGTTTTGCAAAGAATATGTAATATTGGAGAGGGAGTGAAATGGCTCAATGGCTACAATATTTGCAGTGCAAACATGAGAACCACATGCAAGCCCCCCAGATGGGCATAGCAGCCTGCCTGTAATTTCCGCACTCATGAGGTAGAGACAGGTGATCCCTAGGGAGAGCTGTTGATCCAGTGAGACCCTGCCTCAGTAAATCAAGTACAGAACAATGAAGGAAGACACTTGATATCAACCTCTGACTCTATATGCACACACACACACACACACACACACACACACACATACATACACACACACACACACACACACACACACACACACACGTGGAGTAAAATATGCATACCTGCGTGTCTACACCATACACAGATGCACACACATATACACACACATATACACATATGCAAGGAAAGAACATACAGACTAGGATCCTTATGTTACAGATAAACCGAGGCAAGCAAAGATTACATAACTCACTGAGAACTGCATGAAGGTGAGTGGCAGAGTAGACAGGGAGCCCAGGCAGGGAGTCTCACATACAGTCTCACCATGCATCCTCTGAGTCTCTTACATGGGTCGATAAAAAGTAAAACCAGCATCAGGATATCCTTCCATGTCTGGTAGCAAGAGTTCCATATTGCACATTTTAACCAGTCTTTTTTTCCCAACAAAACCTATCTTATTTATTGGCTCTAGTGGCTAGACTTTTCATCACTGTGACAAATACTTGAGATCAACAGCTTAAAGGCAGAAGGGTACAGCTGGGCTCTTTGTCTCAGACGTGTTAGGCCGTAGTCAGCTGACTCCATGTTTCTGAATTGTGGTATGGCAGAACACCATGGCAGAAGGGAGTGGCTAAGCAAGTAGTTTCTTCCATGGTGGTCAGGAGCAGGGAGATGTCCCAGAGGAAGAAGCCAGAACCAAGATACATCATTCTGGGGCACACCCTCCAGTGACCCATATCTCTGACTTGGCCCACTTTCTACTCCTCATATCTCCCAATCATGCCATCCAATTAGGAATCCATTGGTGGATCAATCCATTGAGGAAGGTAGAGCCCTGGTTGATGAAACACCACTCAATAGCACCACAACCCTGTGACCCAATGTTCAACATATAAGCTTTCGGGGGCGGGGGAGGCCAGCTCCTATACAAGCCATTACAGCACTGGCTGTCTGTTACGACACAGTAGCAGATTGCTCACATTGTCCACCATGATGTTTTTAGAACAACGAAGAACGCCCAAACAGAATGGAGGCTCAGAAATTACCGAGAAGAGAAATGTGAGTTTGAGAGCATATTGTTCCCCAAATGGCACATTTCCAACAGCCCTGAAGACATATCAGAGACCTGAGAACCGAGGCTCTGATAAAAGGCATCTTTGAAAGCAGACTCAAGTACTTTATTGAAATATCTCAGGCCACACAGGAGAAAGGAATGGCCCCAATGTGCTGTCCACAAGACACTGCTTTCCTTTTCCTCCTTTCCTTCCTCCCTTGGGTGCACCCCCATCTCAGCCTCAGCTGACCCATCTTGAGAGTTTTGAGACGTCCTGCGGGCACCTAACCTCTCCCAAGACTGAGCAAGCTGGCACCACCTGACATTGCCGTGTATTTTCTCTCAGCCCTGTCGCTTGTGTGCCCCCTGCTTAGAGAACCCCACAAATGGACTGTGATAGTTGTTAAAGAACCAGACTGAACAGACAGGCAAGTAAGAGTGTCCTTTAAATGCCAGTAGGCGCTGCCTGTGGAGTAACAAAGGAGTTAAAACATAATTAAGATCTGGGGGCTGATTATAGGAATGTGTGTGATTATTTTTATTATTTTTCCTCACTCTATCTTGGCGATGGGGATGTGATCAACCTCTGCCATGCTCCGTTGCTTAGTAGCAGACAGTCGGAGCTTTAATTATATACTAAAATAAGCCAAAGAACAGAAAACTGCTCTATGTCTAATACGTATATATCAAGACAGGCATGTGACAGCATCTAAATTACTTCAGTGTCTGATAAAGACTGCTTCCAGTAGGGTTGTCATCAAAAGATCACGAATGGAGTCGGAAAGTATTATTAATAAAGCTGCTACACTGTTTGTGTTCTCCATTGTTTGGGACTCCCTGTTAGAAGCTAGAAATGAATTCTTATCTACCACTAATTTCATCATGGTTTTCTTTTTTTTAGTCTAAAAAATACTTATGTCAATTCCACTGCCAACCTTATTCCTCCAAATAGAATTCATTTTACTCCTTCAGATTTGCAATTCCCGAAATATTATATCTTGCAATAAGGATATTAAGGAATTAGTTCGTTCATTCATTTTTCGAACATTCGGCAGAGAAATGTTCCCACAGCAAGCCCCAGAGGAGATCTCTGGCCTCATTGAGATTAGATTTTTACGGGGAGAGAAGCCAATAAAACAATGAAAAGCTAATCACAGGCTGTAAGAAGAGAAGCAGAGGACGTGGCACAGGATTAGGCTAGCCACAAGTGACAGAAGATTCATGGTCTCTGGGTTTTGGCCAGACCAACATGTCACACTGGTGATAGTTCGCTCACACTGGTGATAGTTCGCTCACACTGGCATCTCTTTGCCTTGTTCTGTTTCATTAGGTCAAGTTTTTATGCTGGATCCCATGGCTATCGACAGTGATCATTGATTGTGCCTTTATAACTGTTACTGTCTTTCCCACACACTAAAAAAGAAACCTTCAGAATAGCTAAGACAACTGAAGGCATGTACTTCAGACTCCTGTCTGTTATTCACCAATGTCAACACATGGCTTGTACCCCCTGGCCCAGGGTAATGACTTGAGCTGCAGCCACGATATCTGCATGAAGGAGCAAGGTAAGAAGAGGGCCTGATCTCATCCTGTGAAGGAAAGTTTTATGATTTTGCTTTTCCATAGCCAAACTGTGCTCCACGGCAAGAAGCACTGCCATAGATAGCCTTCATTGTAGGTGGCTATATGTGCAGCCAGAAGGGCATGGGTAATTCTGTGAATGAGGAAAAAGGCAGAGCAAATATTGACAGGCGCATCACAGACATGACCACCAAAGGTGATGGGCTAGTAACTGGGAGCTACGCACTGAGATGGGCCTACAGAACGCAAGGGGGCTTCCTGGATAACACAGACAGGATGTTTCTTGACTTCTACCCAAGAGCGCCTTTCACGCCACATATCAGTAATAGTATGCAACTGTTGCATTTCCAGGGTTGGGATGATACTCTTCTGTCTTCCTAATTTGTTGTTCTCCCCAAAGCATGCTTTATTAGGATAATTTCTGAGTTTTCAGATAAAAGTAACTACCATCATCTTTTCACTTGCAACATGTAGGAATCTACTCTGTAATAATTTAGTATTTGATGCTCTATTCTGGTGGATAGATGCACATGGGGTTTTTGGGAAGAGAGAAAGAGAAAGAGAGAGAGAGAGAGAGAGAGAGAGAATAAAATAGGCCTGTAGCATGTCTTCAGAACTATAGTGGGCAGGGGGGTTGTAAATAGCACGCCAGGTTTAAACAAAAGTACTTACAAATGAGGGTATTAAATCACAACTCACATTACAATAACATGATTTGGTTTGGTGTTTACCAGAATAGAGCCAATCGCATGGAACTAATGCAATGTTTTGTGTGAATGTCACATTAGTTATGCATTTGTTACATGATTTTCCGTGGGTGCCAGAACGTAATCTGTGGGAATAAACAGAAGAGTCTGGTGGCATTGAGCCTAATACTATAAAGAGGAATTAGCCTTCATTAAACCTTCTCATACAGTAATTAAGGTGACACTAGATCCAGTGCCTTTTCTTAATGAATATCTTACATTGACATCAGAGAAAAGAAGGAATCTGAAATGCTGGTTTTTTTCCTGCAAATTTCACATGAACGAAGATCACCAAAGTGGTTTTCTGTCTAAACATATTACGCAGTGGGAGCACACCCTGCTGCAGAAGGCGGAGGCGGCGAGCTTGGAGGACCTGCCACAGAGATCACAGAGTGTGGAGTGAGCGGCTCAGAGCGTATACATACTTTCTGTGAACTATGACCAGATTGTTTGACTATGAGCCTAAGATCCCGTCTGAGGGAACCAAGGATGCAGGTCTGATACTCAGTCTACGTCTTGGTTACAGATCCCCATTGCTGCAATGAACACACAGCTCAAACAATTTAGGGTGACAAGGAATTCTGTATTCATGCTTGTGGTTTCATGTTATGATAGAAGAGCAGGGACGTGGAGAACTGACCACAGCATAAACTCTTCACGGTGTGCCGAAGGCTCACCCTCTTCAAATGTCAAGTTGATACGTAAAAATGACTCACCACAGGCAATGATAGAGAAATGAATGAATTCAGCATTAGAAGCAACAGCTTCTATTTGGCTAACAGCTCCCTAGGTCTCTATCAATGCATTTAACCAAAAGTCCAGGATATAATAAAAAAAATCTTCAAGACAACTGAAATTAACATTGGTTATAAAGAAAACTGACACCATATAGTATTCTATTAGAAACATCCACCTCTCTCACGAAATATCTGCCATAAGAAGTATTAAATATATGGTGACTATGGGCTGCATATGTATATATAAAGTACAAAATCAACCTTGTTTGCTCTCTTTTTTCTAATCTAGGCTATTTCTAATTTCAACCTATCAATACAGATTAAGAAACTCCAGGTCAATTTTTATAATAGAGGGTTCTCCTCTTCTTCCTGGGGGTTATGTGTATGTGGTATTGGGGTCTGCAGAAATCAGGCACAGAGGGTGCAAGACTCTTGCGCTTGATGTCATCTCGTCGGGTCTTGGTGATGGCCCATGGATGACTAAAGATTGCTTCTCTCCTTCTGAGCAAAGACCTTCCTTGACTGGTCATTTGGTTCCTTTTTAATTCCAGATGGGTCTCAGTGGGTAATGGGGCTGCCCACACCCCCATCCTGCCTGCAAAGCACATTCTTTTGACTAAGGTTCCACTGTTTCTCCAGGGACTAAGCAGGAAACAATGTCAGAGCCTTTCTGATCTCAGATCCCACAAAACAACCTAGAGTTTTTTCTTCCCTCTAAACTTTGGCCTAACTAATAACGTATGGACTGTCTCCCTGTGCTACCCTTCCATATGACTAACCATGATTGGCTCCTCTTCCCTTAATAAACCTTTTGGAGATTATTAAGAGGATCTTTGTATGCAAATATTTACCCTATGTGGAAAGTCTTTTCTATTTTCCTGGGGGGAGCTCCTTGTCTTTGCCACTTCACAAAGGCACATGCTTTCTTTGAATTTGGAAGCACCCAACCTTCCTAAAGAGTAGATAGACCAAGGAGGACGCTGCAATGGTAGGGACTTTGGCGAGTCTTACAAAATGATATTCCACCTACAGCTTCTTCAACTGTGGATCACAATCCCACGTGGCCAGGCAAACGAATATGGGGACTGAAAAATATCTGGCAATGATAAAAAGCTTCTGAGCACGCGTTGGCTAAAAATTTACCATAAAAAAAAATCAAACAATGTTTGCTGAGATGTTTCTGTCAGCACTCACTGTGTGGCATCGTGTGGCTTCACTGTAGCCTTTATGTGAGCACAGCATGAGTGTTTTGTAATGAGCATGCGTCACCCAGCAGCAGCAAATTGTGTCTGAAGCACCCAGACTCAGAGCTGAGCTTAGGGTGTGCTATGAACTGCAGCATATTTTCTGCTCTTACAGAGGCAGCGCTTCTATAAGGGAAGCGGATCAGTGGAGCATGGTGCAATACTTTTGAAATGTCTTGCGTCAGGTCCTGTAGCTGCTAATAAATTCCAACCAAACGGCTTAAGGAGGAGGGAGCCAGGGGTTTTATTCTTGCTTATGATCATCCAGCTAGTTCTTAATTCAGCTTGGCAAGACAGTCCACACCAACACCAGGGACGGAGAGCACTGGCAACAGCAAATCTATATATTTATAGGACTGTTAAGAGAGGGATGATCCTTACTTGCCAGACCAGCATATCTGGCCAAGTACACCAAAGGATGCTAACTTCCTTAGTTTTCACCTAACTAGGCCCTTCTATGGGTTGGGGTCTTCCTATCAATCATACTACTTCCTGTCAGCCTGCCCAGGGCTCCACTCAACTACTAATTCTTCACAACGGTGGACAGAGCTCCAGCCTTCAATTGCCAAGTTGACAGATGTATCTTACTATGACAGCTCTTGAAACTTCTATGTGGCTTGGTGGGTCCCTTGCTCTGGGGTCACTTCTTCTTAGATACCAACCACTGTGTTCAGAGAAACACTCACCACATGAAAAGGCCTATGTAAGTGCATGTGCATGCAAAAGTATATACGCATATGCATGTATATTCGCATATGCAAGTGTATTTGCATATGCAAATGCAAAGGGTAGGTGGATACTTGGGTGCCAGTTCAGTCAAGTCCTTGACACTCCTGAGACTCCCAGAGCTCAAGTGTCTCCAGCCTTAACTATGGCATTATCACTTACCACTGGAGACTCCCTGCATTCTGCTCAGACATCATGGAGCAGACACAAGACAAGACATCTTCACTGAGCCCTGTCTACGTCCTGACTCGAAACCAAATGTTTTTGGTTTTACGCCAGTGTGTTGGGCTTCTTTGTTACACAGCAATAGGCAAGTACAACTATCAGGAACGATACAACTGCGAAAACTGTCTGGAACACTAACCCAAGGAAGCTTCCCATTGCTTGAGCAGAAGGTTGATCCAGGGCAAGAAAGACCAATCTTGATGGCACAGCAATGGGTGGCAGGCACAGTATGAATTCATTTGGTCTCACTTGGTTCAGAGGGCACAGAGATTTCGCATTGTGTACCTGATGAGGATCAACTGACACAGAAAGGGTAAGATGTGCTGCTCAAGGTTGAGGTTAGAAGGGAGTGAGGGGTGGGCGTTGTCTCCAGCATCCCCATTCTCACCCTAATGCAGCAAAGCCTGGTGCAACCTAGAACATGTGAGGACCGTTGGAGAATGTTCCGTTAGTACTGTTTTGAAAGAAAGACAGCTGGGGGTTGGTTAGTTGCTCGGATGGTCTGAAAAGATCAGAGCAAGGACAGGTCTGTCCCTCTGCCACACCTCTGTAGCACAGCAAGAAGCAGCCTGCAGACAAGAAGCAAGCAGGCAGGTCTACTTGGAAATTAGAAGGCGATTACGTTAGCACGATGGCTGGGCGCTTTGGGAAAGACTGGCCTGAAGGCAAAGATCCCCGCATTTGTCTTTCACCTAATGGTCAAGTTTCTGTTACCTTTTCATCTCCCTCATGCAAAACAACAGCATATCCACGAGAGACAGACTCGAGCAACACAGCTGGAGAATATCTGAAGAAATGTGTCTGTACCGAGTGTGCACAGACTTATTTGTCTTGTCCTTGCATCCTGAATCATACAGCAGAACAATGATCGGCAGAGCAGTGGATGCTATAAATGATGTAGAAGCAAAGCATGCAAGCGAATGCTCAAGGACCTGTGCGTAGCTCAGGGGCAGGGTGGTTGCTTAGTATATGCAAGACCTTGTGTTCAATCCCAGCATCACTCGGATACACATGTATACACACACAGGCAAACACACATGCACACATAAGCATACCATGGTGCAGGCCTGTAATCCCAGCACTTGGGATACTGAACCAGGCAGAGGCATGAGTTACGGTCTAGCCTGGCCGACACAGTCAGTTCTGGGTCAGCCTGAGCTACACAGCAAGCGCCCGCCCCATGGAAAGAAAGAAAATGTAAAACACCGCATTGTCATTTCTCATGCTGACACAACACGTGAAGTCAGGCAGTAGACAGCAGTCTAGGCTCTGGGAAGGAGTTCCTGTGTGACCTCAGGGAGCTGCCTCAACCTCTCTGGATCCATTCTTTAGCTGCACAATGAACACTTCTTAATGTTCTATTACGCACGCCTCATTCGTATGAACAACCTTATCTCCCACTGACAATAGGTCTTTAATCTCCCGTTTCTTTGTTTTTGTTGGTGTAGAGGATGAATCCGGAGCCTCATACATGCTGGGCCAAGTGCTCTGGCGCTAGCTCATATGCCCCAAGTCCTTTTCTGAATTTTTATTTTGAGAGAGAATCTCACTAAATTGTCCACATTGACCTTCATCACCCAAGCATGCCTTGAACTTGTGATCCTTCAAACTCAGCCTCCTGAGGAGCTGGGAATCACAAGTCCACACACTACCAAATCTGGCTTAGTTTTTGATTTTAAAATATATTTTATACCATTTACATCTTAACTATATAACAAACATGCCATAGTTATAAAACTATGCATGTTATCTTGAAATGACTGCAATTGGTCTTTCTAATCTCACTCTAAACTTTGAAATTCTTTTAAAACTGTAGTAGACCCCCGAGATACCCAATTTTAAATCGCATACATCACTCACTGAGATATTTATTAAGAAGGTACTATGTGTGAGGCTGTTGGTTAAATGCCAGGAACATCAAGATGAAAGGAAAAGGAAGTGGCAGAGGAAGTGGCTGGGAAGCAGCTGTGAGCTCCTGAGCGCACAGGCTTCCAGGTGGAACCTACTGTTCAGCAGGAACATTACACCAGAGATCAAGTAGAGAGAAAAGCCACTTACCTGCAGTCCCTATGCTGGGTCAATAACACAGTTTCCTAGCATCTCGTTCCCTCAGAGTTTATGAACCAAGCAGGTACATTCCCGCAGGGGACGCAGCATCTTTTCCACCTTTCTCTGCTTTCTCCTTTTTCTTCCCCTGTCTGCCTCTTCTTTCTCCTCCTGTCTTCCCTCCTCTATTTTTATTCTCCTCCTCCTACCCTTCCTCTTCTGTCTGTCTCTCTTTTTCTCCTCTTTCCTTCTCTCTTTTTTTCCTTTCTCTCTCTCTTCCCCCTCCCTCCTAGAAGTTCTACCAGGACCACTAACATGCCAAGCTAGCATTCGACCAAGAAACCATCTAGAATCCAAGAACTACCTTTTGAGAATCCTAAGGCTGGGTTTCGACTCATAGAAAGGCCCTGTGGTGAACCACAATCACACTATCCACAGCAGTGGCTTCAGGAAGGGGTGAAGTGAGAACAGAATTTTTGCCATCCAGACCTATATTTTCAAATAAAAAAGAACTCAGCAATTTCTTGTAGAAATTGGGAGTAAGGAAAAAAGACAATGGAAGGTCAAGTAATGCCAGATGTTAGCAGGAGTTGCTTTCTTCAATGGGCCTCTTCAGTCACCTTTGGGATCAGGAAAGATCCGGTTTCTCATCAAAAATGTGTTAAGGAGGGAACTGGAGAGATGACTCAGGGGTTAAGTCCCTGCCTCACAAGCAGAAGGTCCTGAGTTCAGATCCCAGATCCCATGTGCAAAACACTAGGCAGAACGGTGGCGACTTGTACTTCTGACCCTGGAAAGGCAGAGCCCGGGAAACACCAGAACAGTGCAAATAAAAAGTAGAACCATGCAGGATGATAGTTACAGTCACACGAAGTGCCCTCTGATTCACACACACACACACACACACACACACACACACACACACACGTATACATACGCACACGCACGCGCAAAAAATAAAAATTTAAGAATGTTAAGGAAAATAACCATTATAGTCTCCATTTTGCACAGCAAAGTTTAGCAGACCCAAGTACCTGTATTCATTTCACTGTGTTTCAACTTGTTATCTGTGATGTGTGTGTGTGTGTGTGTGTGTGTGTGTGTGTGTGTATTTTTCTATTTCCAGACACCTTTACTCTCAACCTAAGTAGGAAAGAAAAAATTCAGTGCCCAACAAAAGAAAAAAATATGAAATGATATCATCCAGCCCCTTACGATGATCCAAATAAACAAGTAATATCTGCCCGTGGGTTTCGCTCAAGGCAGTCAGATATGTTCTCCATGTTTCTATGGTTCTCACCATTACAAAAGAACAACTATATCTTAAAAGCTTTGTTTGGGAAACATATCTAGTCCGTAGGCAGCTTTTAAATTCTAATTCAACTATGCTTATCTCAACTACAAAGGAAAATTTAATTTATTTTTGCTTAGGCAGAAAAAAAAACTCATTAATTTAGATTGCTCAGTCAAAAGGCCGGTAGGAAACAGAGCAAATTATGAATTAATATCATTGACAAAAAAGGATAAAGAGGAAGAATAGAAAAAGAAGAAAAGGGAAGAGGAAGAGAAAAAGAAAATCTTACTTGTAAGGGTAAAGGGAAGAGTCTGTCTATGGACGTGGTGATGCTGTCATAACAAAGGGTCTCGAGTGTAGAGCGTACATAGGAACCATGCCTTTCCTGCTCACACGGGGTCCCGAGGTGACAGGAGTGGTGTCCCTATCATGTTCAACAGAGACTACTTGCTGCCAGGCCCAAGGAGGCTGTTCCGGTTGTCATTCTTATTGACCCAGAAGAAGTGAGCAGGGCAACCTCCTTACATCCACTGTGGAGAATTCAGTGAGGAACCACACTAGTTCTGAGGAGTCTAGGCCACGTGGACACAGTGTCTGTAGGCTGAGCTCAGTTATGGGGCATTTCAGGCTGAAAGAGAAAAGAATCAGTATATTGAGCAGGCCAAAGCTTTGAAGCTGTGGCCCACATGTCAAATCTTGCTCAACATCTGTTCTAGAACAGCCCATGAAAGAGAATGCACGTTTACAACCAATGTGGACCTAGAATATACAATCCGTTATGGAAAATGCTATTTCTTCCAGAAAAGCACTCCTTTTGTTCATCAGCAGATATAATGTTCCTTAAATTATCCTCCATTATTATTATTGGGCTTTGAAATCTGTCCTCGTGTGGTATAAACACCAACACATACTCTTGATTTCACCTCTTGGTTCCCAAAGCCTGGAATACACACTACGCACTTTATGAAAACTTTACCAACCCTTGTCATCGTTTGAAATAGACCAACAGCTCTAATTCTTCCAAAGTATATGCCATGGGTTGAATCTAAGAATGTATAGTGGAAGCTCAAGGGTTAAACTCTGAGCTCTTGAGGCTTCCAAATTTCCACAGTGGTTAGAGGATTGACTGTGGGGAAGGAGCTGGGGCCAGGTTGCTGGAGGTGTGGCTTTTAAGAGCATATCTTGTGTCTGGCCCTTACTGCTATTTCCACTCTTGGCTGTCTGTCTGTCTGAGCGGCTCTGTTCCATCCTTGCTTGGCCTTACCAACTGCCCACGGCAATAGAGCCAGTCACAGACCAGAACTTCTGTAACTGTGAGCTGAAATAAACTTTCCTCTTCTAAGGTGTTTTCCTCAACTTTTTGTCACAGTGATGAAAAATAAGACAGTATATAAAGAAGAATCAGGAGCCAGAATCCCACCATCCTAAACGAGGGCGGCTTGCTCTGTGTTTCTAGTGTCTAGTCAAGCAGCTTCTGTTAACTAAAGGCTACTGAATGAACAGAAAATCAGGGGACAAAAGAGCTTCATGTAGCCCAAATCACAGTATTAAAGTTTACATAGTGGGCTGGAGAGATGGCTCAGAGGTTAAGACTATCTTGAAAGCAGAATGTCCTGAGTTCAGATTCCCAGGTTCCATGTAAAAACGCCAAGCAGAAATGGGCAGGGGCCTGTACTTCCAATCCTGGTGGGTAGAGCCTGGGAAATCTCAGAGGAAGCAAGGAGGGGGTAGAAGTAATTCAGGATGATTCCTGAAGTCACCTTTGGTCCTCCACAGGGACACATTGGCTCTCTGATACACACACACACACACACACACACACACACACACACACACACCCAAATGAATAAATAAAGTTTTTTTTAAAAAGTTTACATAGTAACCACACAAGAGAATATTCAGATAATTGCACGTAGTACATTTTCCTAGTGCAAGACACTGTTTGGATAAGTGTTAACCGTTTTAGCTTATTTAACACACAGCAAAGCCTGCATGAAAGACAAGGAGAGGGTCCCTTCATCTGGGACCAAAAGCTTCATGTCTCTGCAGGCCCAAAGGCACCAGGTCCCAGCCCTGCCTTTCTCCACCAAGTACAGACTGAAGCATACTTGTTACATCTTGTTTCAACAGCTTGAGAGTAAGACACGTAAGAAGCCACATAGTCAGGCACTGGAGAGAATGCTCAGAGGACAAAGCATTTGCTGCGCAAGCTCAAAGAACTGAGTGTGGATTTCCAGCACCCACCTAAAAGCCAAGTGGATGCAGCGGCCTGCCTATGATGCCAGAACTAGGAAGGGCATTCTGGGATCAGGAGACTAGCTAGACCACCTGGAATCAGCACACTCCGGGTTCAATGTAAGGACCGTGCCTCAGTGAAATAAGCGGCCTCAACCTCAGTCCTCCATATGCATACACACAGGCATGTATACACAAGCGCACATGCATATATACAAAGCACACAGCCATATACATACAAGTGCACACACATATATACACAAGCACACACGCATATATACACAAGCGCACACACATATATACACAAGCACACATGCATACATACACAAGCGCACACGCATATATACACAAGCACACACGCATATATACTAGTGCACACATATATACAAGCACACACTCATATATACTCATGTACACCCACATATATATGCATGTACTCTATGCATGCATATATATGCATGCACACCTACACAGGTGTCGTGCATCTACACATATGCAAATTGTACATGCATATCACATATACACTTTAAAAAAAAAGCCAACCATCAGTGACAGCGAAAGTACAACTCTGGCCTTTGAAGATAAGCTCAACTATCTGTAAGTTAATTTGTGTGGAACTTTCACTCTCCTGAGAACTCATTTAAATGAGATGTGATGACAGATTGCTTGTAAACAGCTATCTCCACAGCCCTAGCAAGCAGATTCTCTTACCCTACTACTTTCATCTATTTTTAAAAAATAAGACTAGATTCCTATAGACAATATTGTGGGAAAACTCGTCAGCCCTCGTCCTCTGATCACAAGTAGGAATATGTTGCATGCAAATGACAAGAAGCCATTTGAACTTGGCTTAAGGGGAAGAAAAAGAGAAAATACAATAAAGGAATAGAAAAAGGGTGTGTGTGTGTGTGTGTGTGTGTGTGTGTGTGTGTGTGTGTGTGTGTATGTGAAGGAAATGCAAATACAGATTCTCTTCTATGAGGTGGCAGACAACCACTTCTCTGAGTAGGGAGAACTTTGAAACCTAAAAGATAAAGAATTTTCAGGGAATATAAGTCAAGTGGCAGAAACTACAAGGAAGCATTCTACTTTCCCTCTGTGGTCATCAACTTGACCAGAGTGAGGGGCTCTAAGGAAGCAGGGCCCTTGCAGGCTCATGGTTTCAGTCCATCAGGGTAGAAAGGGTGTGGCAGAGAGATGCACCTCAGAAGCAGTGTGGTGCAGTAGCAGGAAGAGGCCAGCACAAGATATAGCCCCCCAAATCTACAGCTCCCCAGTAACCCACTTCCTCCAACCAAGACTCATTTCACACAGTTCTGCCACACCCCGATAGTCTGTCCAGACTCTGGATCCACTGATGGATTAAAGCACCCATTCAGTAAGAGCCCACAAGGTCACTTGAATAGTAGTCTCTGAAATGTCCTCACAGACACATGAAAACATGCTTCATTAATTTCCTAGGCATTTCTCAACCCCATCAAATTGACATTCAGGATTAAGGGGCATGGCCTGCCAGGGGACAGGGTCCCCTTGTTCAATAACAGAAAGATGCTTAGCAAGAGCCAGTCTGTTTCCCAGTCAGTCCCTGGCAATAGTGGGTGGCCCGGGATACAGCATTCTGACAAATTTGCTCCAGTGAGGCAAAGACAGAGACAAAGTCAATAGTTAGACATAGGTAGCCCAATGTCTTGAGTTCTTGAACCCAGGCATACGTGAAGTTCCTTTTTCCATCTGACTTCAAGGTAAATATAAATCAATCCAGCCTTCCCTTCCACCAGAGTAAAAGTCTTCAGTTCACTCTTAATTCCCAGAGAGTAGAAACTGAGAAAACAGTTTTTAAAAAAGCCATTGACTACATGATGATACCTGATCACCACTTAAGGGATAGAAAAATAAATGTGAACATGGATCTCCTCAAGCCTTGTTTAAATTCTAGCACAATCTTAACAGAAGCTATACTATATTTCTGTTATATAATGATGAATATAGATTTGATGGTTTGACCTATGTGCAGTGACTTTGTAGATATAATCTGATCCATCTGATGATATTGTTGGTGTTGAAAAAAGAAATTTTCCCCATATTACATCAATTCGGAGTATCATAAAACTCTTCACAAAGTCCTTCGCCCCAATAAGTAGAAACTAAGCAATGACCAATCATCTCATGCCAAGATCTCTACCTCATATCCTAACTATCCAATGGTCCATATTTAAAGGCTAAGGAGACTCACACTGGCAAGGACTTTTCCAACACACTGGACTTGTGTGAAACCAGAATCCATATTTCCATGGAAACTGAAAACACACTTTGTCTGCATCTATAATTTTTAAAGGACAGTGATTCGCTTAACCAGAATGTTATTATTTCACTGGAGAGGAAAACCAAAGCTCATTTGTTCCTAGAGAGTAAGGATTTTTCTAATGACAGTGGTTTCTACAGACAGACTCACAATCAATGGAAGCCTACTTACTTTAATAGAAGACATTATGCTCACCAGTTCTGCCTGGTTTCTGGACAGTTTGCAGGACTCCCACGCTATGTTTTTCGGAGCCATTAGCAGGTGCCTTGCTCTCTCTGTCTGTCCCTATCTCTATCTCCCTCTCCCCTCTGGCCACATATAACTGGGAAACACAGCATACTATTCCGGGTCCTGAAACTCTTCAAGGCTTGTTATCGTATTTTGGAATGTGAGAAGTCTTGCAGTTAGAGATAATCTGCTCAAATTTGCTTAGCCCAGCATTTCCCAAAGTTAACTTTCTCAAGATTAACTATAGCGTTTCACACCCCTCCTTCCACCCAACCCCACCTCCAAACCCCCATTCCTCAAAGCAACTTTGGGAACAGCTTGTGGAACTAGTTCCATGAAGCAAAGTTTGGGAAACTCTAGTTTAGTGGTTTCTAGCTCTACAGATTTTGCTGTCTGAATAATATATAAGGAGCTTTGAGTGACAATTGCACCCATTTGAATATATCTTCAACCGACTCCATAATTAGAAATTTAAAATGCAAATTTCTCAAAAGCAAACTGTCTTTACCATGTAGACATGTTGCTGGAATTTATTTGATTCTGTATACACTCATATCACTTTTCAGGATAGCTGGTAGAGGTTATAGGATCAAAAGACTGATAAATATTGAACACAAATAGAATTATGCTTAAATTTTATGCAGACACAGAGCCTTGACAATCTTAATATAACAACTGCATACTTCTTCTTCTTTTTTTTTTTTTTTTTGGTACACGTTTTTGGGGTAAATGGGCAATGGAAGTGTCTTCATTGTATTCTCTGTAAGAGTTCCAGTATGGATTTACATTAGTTTTAGTGAAGACATGAAGCCCTGTTATTGAGCTTCAGATAGCTAGGCAAATAATCTTAACATTCAGTAAAAATCAGTTTTGCATTAAATCTAGGCCTCCATGGGGCTGGGGAGATACCTTAGCAGGTAAAGCACCTGATCACAAACCGGGAGACCTGAATTCAATACCTGGAAGATCCCATGGTGGAAGGCTGTCCTCTGACCTCTGAATGCATCATGGCATGCTGAGTTCTCTCTCTCTCTAAGTTAAGTAAGCAAAATATTTTTAAAATATCTGGGCCTACGCAGAACAAAAAGCAAAAAGCACAAGGTAATCTTAAAGGCATGAATCTGTTGGCTGGATTATGAAGATTAGCTCCTCAGCTTGTGTTCAGAGAATCATCAAACACAAGCTAAACTGAAAATAAAGCTCCCCCTCACTACCCCCACCCCCGACATTTCAATGTTGGCAGGAAAGGAACCATAAGGGTGTAGGCAAGACACCCTTTGCATTCGATCACATTAGTACATGTCACCTAGAATTACCATATTTAATCCTCTAAGGAATAAAATAAAGATTCCCATTTCAGAAAGGTATATTTCTTATAAGTGTCAGTATGAAGTTTCTCATGACAAAAGCATTTTAGGGGTCCACAGGTTTGATGTGATTTAAATTTTAAGTCACAAGTGCTGATAATGATACTTTTAAAATGTGATACATTCAGCTTATTATAAATTCTCTAATACAGTCTAATGCTGGATTGTAATATATTGTAACATTAGATTCTCTTGAACAAGATCTCTCTAGCCTGTAGCATCTATTGCTTGGATCATGCAAACAAATCTTATTCCTCTCAGGAGAACATTGCTGGGGAATGAACCAAACATCTCACATGTGCTAAGTGTGGTTATGACCTAGCTTACACAAATCTTAGAGCTATATTATATGCAGTGTTGCTATACATATGGTGTGTATGCCACTGACGATGCAGAGGGTGATTTTAGACAATCCAAAACACAAATGTATTTTTTAATTTGTGTGTGTGTGTGTGTGTGTGTGTGTGTACAAGGGAACTTAAGTGTATGTGCTTGTGGAGGGCCAAGAGTGACAACCGGAATCATCCTGAATTTGCTCTATCTCCTTATTGCAAAGCTCTGGGATTTCCCAGGCTCTGCCTTCTAGGGCTGGAACTGTAGGCCACCAGGATACAAACTCAGGTCCTTTTGCTTGCAAGGCAGCTGCATAAAAGTCTGAGGCTAGCCTGGGCTACAGACTATCTCACAACAAAAAAAAAATGTAAAATATAAAATAAAGTTATGCAAATTGGTGTGTAAATGTCTGACGGTCAGGTAATACAACTCTGTGTGTGTGTGTGTGTGAGTGTCTGTGTGTGTCTATGTGTGTAGATGAAGACCTCAGTGTGGTAGGGGGTGGGGAGGGAGGGCTGCCAAGGTGACTGTCAATAGCCAAGCAACAGATAGAAACTGAGGTTAAGTACAGCTGTCACTATCCAGAGATGAAAAGCCCTGACTTTTAGCTTACCTGCTTTTCAATTTGCTCAGAAAATTTTTCTTGTTCGGAAAGGAAATCTTATTTTTTGCATGTTCTGAAGATATCAGCCAGTCACACGTGTATGGGAAATATAAATAATTCAAATAACTCTGAAAAAGAAAGGCCTCGATTATTGTATATTGCAATTTGAGTGGAAAAAAAATTAAACTTCAGAAAAAGCTGACAGTCAGCTCATAAGCATTACAGCAAGTTTCTGGCTCATTTTCTCCAGAGGTTAAATCAGAATATATTTTTTTAAAGGGCAGAAGTTTAAGGTCTAGCTAGGGAATAAAGACATGTTTTGTCTGACACTTCCCAATTCAAATCCAACATTTATCAAATGATTCTTAAGTACTTTATTTAAAAAAAAGCCAGGAGCTGGCAGGCTGGATATATTAAGCTTTCATTATTATAAATTTATATTTTAAAAACCCAGTATCTTTTCTGTAAATATGTAAGGGTTTCTCTGACAATTTCTCTATTTTTTTGTAACGCTACCTCTCACTGAAATATTTTGCATAAAACCCTTATATCTAAAGTAGATTCTTGGCATTTGGGAGTTCAAAATCTCCCCCAAATTCAAAATGTGCATGTTGGGAAGGAAGTTATATAATTATAGATCATTTAAGAACAAGTCATAAAGTAATCAAAAATGATTCTAACCAAAATCCAACATCTTAGAGTAGTATGTAAGCCAAACAAAGTACCAGTGGCATTTAAATGGCTTTTTTTCTCTTGCAATCGAGCTTACATTAAATCACAAGAAGATGTAGAAGGACCAAGGCTCTGAGAAGACGACAATGTTCTGAATTAACATGAACACAGCTGGCCACCACCACATGAAAAACCAAATGCTTTAATGAGGCTATTAAGAACAATAGTTCAATTATTTTACTGGATACATTAATATCAATCCATAATATACAGTGTTATGGACCATACAGAAATTATTGCTGCATCCAACAGCAGGTGACTATTATAAACATTACAGTACCAAGTGTCCGCAAGAGACAGTCATTTGTCATATTGATCAAGAAGTGGGGTCTTATTTTATTGTTATCAACTTCTCCCCAGTGCATTTCTCAAAAGTATAAGTGCTTTATGTCTCTGAACATCCTGTGTGTATTATTTGTTCATATTGCTATCTTGTTTAAAAACAAACAGAAAGAATTCTGTCATCTTCTGCATGTGACCAGGTTGGTTGTGCGGTTTATTTTTGGCAAAGTCAGAGGTTTGGTATTTCCATTACCTCACCGGGAGGCCAGTGGATAATTTTGGTATTTTGCTTTCTTCAAATGGAGGCTCCGCCCTGAGCCGGGACTCTGCACCCAGGGGTGGGGAAGTGGCTCAGGTCCTTCACCCCTTAAAAACAGTTAGCCGACACCACTGCCTCTTGTCTTAACAAGTCCTGAAAATGAGCCCACACGCTGGCTGGCAAAAAAGAAAGAAAGAAAACCACCCTTGAGGCTATAGCCTTCTCCTGGCTCATTCGCCTGCCTCTCCTAGCAGCTTCTCTAGGAGGAGAGAGGCAGAGAGGCAGGGGATGGGATGCTCGGAGCGGCCATCGTCAGAAGAATGGTAGGAGATGCCACACTTGCTCTCAAAGAAGTTATGAAGTCGCTCTGCCAAGTCCTTAGGCTGGGGGTTTGGTCGACCTCAAGAAACCTTGTTTTATGATGCAAAAGCAAAAAACCCTCAGCGAAGGAAAACTAGTCTGCCGGCATTGCGACCTCTAACCTTTGCATTCAGCCCTCCCTCCTCCCCCCATGTAAAGACGCAGAGGAAAACGGGCAATGCTTTGATTGCTATCAATGAAACACTATGGTACAGTTAGCTGTTCATGCAAATCTGCATCACTATTCTAGGAAAAGAGTTACACAATTAAGGGGGTCTAAAGAATGGGAACTTATTTTTTCCCTGACCCCTTAAGTAATAAAGCTACAATGTTTCCACAGACTCTCACCACCCAATGCACAGAGAGGAACCGCAGCCTGGATGGTCTTCCGTAAGACCATCCTCTTCTGACATTTGATTCCCTCCGTCACCCAGCACTGATTCACATTTCACATTTAAACACTATTTTTTTTAAAAAATAAACCTCCTGTAAAAGGTTTCCTGATGAAAGAAGTTGGCACTGTGTCACTAAAATAGATTTCATATTAAAAATATCTGACGGAAGATTGGAAGCTCTTATATGGTCTACAGAGGCACCATGCTACACATTCCTGTCTCTACAGATGTCTTCTTGAAACTTGCCCTGCATGACAGTTCAGTCAGTGCTAGCCCGAAAAAGACGATTACTATATTTAAGGCACTTCATTCTGAGTGGATCACTATTCAACTGTGGGCTGCTGCTGAGAAATTCCATTCAACAGCCCCGGTTTGTAACACTGTATCATGTATAAAACATGTAGGCTGGATAAGCGCAACACTACGGTTATTGCATAGGGCAAGGGAGTAGGTAATGTATGGGATCTAACTTTACAACATTGTTGCTTGTTATCAAGTAATTTGCCAAGACAGTATTTCTCTCTTTAAAAAATCCACCAGTTCATTGAAATAAATCCCAATTTAAATGACCACAGTGGGCATAGTAGTTTTATGGTTACCACTTTCCAAGAATATTGCTATTTTCATATCCTAAAAATAAATATGCAAGTTTTTTTCTAGAAAGCTTGGTTTTTAACCTATTAATACTATTCCTTAAGTGTGGTGAAAAACAGTTTCGAGTGAGATTGGAATATACAAAATATTTGCGAAGCTCTCTTTAAACACAAGACCTTGCATAAAAGTTTTCTTTCATGGATGTACAAAGAATGCAGAAAGCCACCAGTGAGTTGTAAAAATATTGAAAACTTGCCATTTAAGATGTATATCCTTACAAATTAATACAAACATTCAAAAAAAGATGGTAATAAAGAACCTGTACAATCAAATGACTAGAACATAATTTTAAAAATAAAAATAGTAAAGCCAATTAGAAATGTACCCAGTTTGGTTGTCTTATCAAAAGCAAAAATGAGAAAGAAAAAGTAAAACAAACTTTCAGTGCTCCTCATATCTTACTTTCAGAGGAATTCATTTCCATTTCAAAATAAAACATGTCTTAGGAAAGAACAGAATCACACTCCTTAATGAGGAAAAACTGCAAAAGCACAGAATAAAAGCCTTCGAGATCAGACCTCGTTTTCAGAGCCTTGGCCTAACTCCTTTCAGTGTTGGTTAATATCAGTTATATTTCCTGATCAATCCTCATGAAAAGGACTGCTTCTTTTTAAATTCACATAATATATTCGTTCTTTAAGTAGTTTGCAATATAAAGACTAACTGATACTAAGCAGGTACTGTGTCTTAAGGCAGTACCAGTGAATCAATACATCTAGAAAATGGAAAAGGGTTAGTATGAATGTCTTTCTTTTTCATCTTTTCTTTTTTCTTTCTTTCTTGCTCCCTTTCTCTTCCTCCTCTTCTTTTTTTGGTTGCTTTACATTCTTTCAATTAAACTTTACATGTTAATTTCCAAAGAAGTCACAGACACAAACATCTCAAACCAAGATCTTCCCTGGATAAGGAAAACAGACAGATACTCCTCTGCTGAAATAACAAAAAAAAATTTCTTCTTTGCTCAGAAAGTTCAACATCTGTAGAATTTGGGTCACAGATACTGCACACTTATGGTACAATACTTTGGAGGCCGTTGTAGTTGTAAAATAGAATATACAAGTCTGTTCCACAAAATTCTAAAAATAAAATATATCCTGGGCTATCTGATAAAGCATGAAAAAAATTCATATTAAAGGAAATTTATCAAGAGAACCCCTTCAGGCAAAACCTGGGGTCTAGGGATGAAAAGAGGAAGCAGTTTGTGCTGAGGCTGAGCAGGGCGAGTTTGCTAACACGCATGCTCAGAGTCATCCATGCTGACACTGCTTCTCCGGCTGCTGGCTTTGGAAGCTCCGGGGGACACGGATGACAGGAGTGGGTCAGTGATGCCCACGGGAGAGAGAGTATCGTCCATGAGTATGTCTTCCAGCTTGGAGCCCATCTTGGCCGGGACGCTGTAGGCTGGGCTGCTCTCGGGCACAGTCCCGAGGTTGTTGGTGAAGGTGATGGTACCGTCCGTGAGATCAAGGGTGGTGGTGCAAGACAGGTCTGCCTGGTGCTGCAGAAGCTCTTGGCTGCAGTTCTCAAGCACTGGTTCCTGCTTGATGATCCGATTCACCAGATCTGGAGAGCAGAGGCCCGTGGATGGGATGAGGGAAAGTCCGTGGGCTCTAGCCTGCATCTCAAGTTCCTGTAAAAAAAGGCAAAGTCAGATCATTAGAGGGTGGTCCACAGAAGACCACAGCAGAGAATGTACTTCAGAAGAAGTTGGTGGGTGGATATATGTATATATATGTACATATGTATATGTATATATATATATATATATATATATATATATATATATATATATATATATCTGTCTGCATATTTCTCCAAACAGGCACAATGAGCATTATCAAAAATGAACATAAATTGAGAGCTTTGAAAGTTGAGGAAAGGTCAAGTGATGTACGGTCATTTAACAAAGTGCTAATTATATTGATGGGGATAATGAAGGAGACTCTACATGGGGGCATGTCTGCAGAACTACCTAGAACTTCCATCCTTTTTCACTGTGAACTTGAAACTGCTTTAAAAATAGTCTACTAACAACAAAAAAAACCCCAGACAATTGTAAATTCAAAAGTAAAGTTTGCTGCTTTTAAAAATCTAATTAACTCTGAAAACCCCCCAGTGTAATTGGTACCAGGAGCACATGAAACAAGAGTTTAGGATGATCCAAACAAGAAAAAGCACCCCAGGTAGAATGTCTGCCATGGAGAGAACACAAAACAACCAAGGTTGGCGATGACATGGGCACAGGGGAGCCCTTACACACTGCTGATGGTAAAGCCAGCTATGCAGCTCCCTCAGAAGTCAACATGGAGGCTTCCTCCAAAACAGAAACTAGATTGACCACATGACCCAGCCTTAGCACTGACATTCTGGAAGGACTAAATGACTACACAACAGAGACCTGGGCATAGCTGAATTTTAAGTTATAAAGACCCAGTCACGGGGCTGGAGAGGTGGCTCAGGGGTTAAGCCTCTGCCTTGCAGGCAGAAGGTCCTGAGTTCGGATCTTAGACCTCACGTATCGATGCCAGGCAAATGCTACATGTTTCCGCTCATAAGTGGACTTTACAGTAAGAAACAAGGAGGAGGTGGAGGCAGTCTATGGTAGTTCCCAAATTCATCTGTGGTTCTATACACACACACCTACATGCACACATGCGCACACACCATACATGCACAATTGAACAAAAACAATAAAAAAAATTAAAAATTAAATAAAGACCCAGTCACATGCACGAAGCATGCTAAGTGATCATACCATGGAAACTCACGCATATGCCTCAAACTCTCTAAGGGACTGTATTATAGAGATCTGGGTGTATACCTGAAGAATTCTAAATGATCATTCCACAAAGACCTGTGCATACTTCTGATCCATATTGTAAAGCCCTGGGCATAAGCCCGAAGCACTCTAAGTGATCAGGCCACAGATCCATGTTTTACTGTTTCATGAGTCACAACAGCCAAGAAAAAGGGACGAGCCTAGCCGTCCATCAGCAGATGAACTAATAAAGAAAATGCGGCACAGATAAACAACAGAATCACATTCAATACGAAATGGAAATGAAGTCATGGTGTTTGCAGGAAAGTGGACACAACTGGAGATCACTGTGGGAAGCAAAATGAGCCAGGCTCAGGCAAATGCTACATGTTTCCGCTCATAAGTGGACTTTACAGTAAGAAACAAATCTATGCATCAGACTTGAAAATAAAAGGGAGGATGTTTGGAAAGAGAAGGGGGGCCAGAGAGAATGGAAAGGAAGGATAAACAAAGGTTACGGGGAGGTAAGTCTATGATGAACAAAGTATATGCCATTCACATATGCAAATGTCCTTAAAGAAACCCACGATTATGTACAACGAATATATGCCAGTAAAATTCATAAACATTTAAAATGTGAGTGCATAAAGATGAAATAGCACATAGTAGCATAATAATGTACAACTGTGCCCTGCAGTATTCAAGGGTGCGCACTCTGCTCCCACAGCTTGGGAGATGGTGGGGCCACCACAATGACTATCACACTCCTGAAGCCCTGGGTTTCAGCATGAGTGAGCTACAGACTCTCTGTCACTGCCATGGTGACAGAGGCATGAACATCACCATGGAATGGGAGGCAATGCTGGTTTTGATCTAATCTGACTCCAGGGTTTCCACAAGTTATGCAGTGACCTGGCTCACACCGGTTCCATTAGCAGGCACCATCATTTTGTAAAAGTCAAACAAGATGCAATTTTCTCGGTCATCATTTTTTTCAGGTTGTTACTAAACTGTTAAGACCTAACTCTTCAAAGGATTGCTTGGATGCAGCAGAAATAAAGACATTTTTTTTTTTTTTTTTTGGTCAAAGGGAGCAGGGATTAAAAAGTTACTTAGACTCCCAGGGCTCCATGATGCGAGCCGTGTAGTGGTGACAGGAAATTTTTCCAGGTTCTGCACAGGGAGCTGAAGTTTCAGAAGCAGTGTCCAACCCATTTCCATGGCAAAGAAAAAATCCCCTTGCTCACATGTAGAGGTGTATATATCTTTTCATGTGTGTGGGCACCTATGCGTATGCAGGTGCATGTGTGGACACCAAAGATATCAGGAATCATCCTCAATTACTTTTCCATCTTATTCTTCCGAGCATGGGTCTCTAACTAAACCCACATATTGCCAGATTATTCCAAGGATTTCTAGGCTCTGCCTTCCAAGGCTGGAATTATAGAAGAGCCTGGAATTTTTACAAAGGGACTGGGGATCTGAACTTTGCTTCTTTTGATGTATGGCAAGCACATCTCCCCAGTCCTGAAAAAAATTAATCCAACAAGTAAGTTATCACGCATAAAGAGAATAATCTCTTGCTCACATATCATCTTATGGTGGGCCAAATTGTGTTAAGTTAAAGAAGGCCAATATTACAGACAAGGTTGATCTTGGACCTCTAGCCCCCAAAGCAGTGAGAAAATTACTTTCTGCTATTTAACTGCCCCCTACCAAGTGGTTATTTGTCACAGCAGTGTAGGTGACCAATTTCAGTCCAGGACTTGGTCCTCACTTCCAAATGCCTTGCAAGCATGTGTTCACTCCTTCTTTCTGGGTGTCCTGGACATTCATAAAGTAAACTACAGGGACCTTGGTCACCCAAACAAATATTCCATATCCGCATATGCATGCTGGCTGTGTTCGTGATATGATGATGTATAAAAATAGAATAGAAATGTGAAGAAAGTCCTTTGACCTCATTGGAGACACAGGCCATCCTCATGTGATATGATGCCGCTTTTCTACAACTTCTCAATACACATGTCTGCAAAGCCATGTTTGGTCCGCATTAAAACTGCTGGATCTGAATGTTCCTTCACTGGAAACAATGTGAGTGAGAGACGGATGCGTGAGAAGCTACACAAGTTTCTGTTGTCTGCTTCATACCAATTGCAGAGACCCGGGCTTCTCTAGGCCTCATTCAGAGCCCTGGGCTGTTTAACGAAACAGCAGTTCCTGAGATAATAAGGCTTCGCGTTCCTTCTCCGTGAAAAACTCTGCGTGCATTGCACAGACTGAAAATAAAGGGAAGCCCTGGGGCCCTGGCTGGAAACATGGGCGCTGGTAATACCCCACCAGCATGGAGAAAAGCTAGCACCTCGAACACGAGCGGTCAACTCCAATGACCAGTAAACAAATAAATATGGCAGGAGAGAAGCGAAGAGGTCACTGTCCCCCGTGGCAATGAGTTGAAACTGCCATATCAGCCAATTATAAGAAGTTACTTTGATTTCTAAACAAGGCATGAAATCTCACATGGTGTGCCAAGGTATGCCTGGCCGGCTTGTCTAATTAATAATGATTCCTGTGATGTGCAGAAACTTCGAAGTCAGCTCCCAGGCACCAGAACCCAAGATGACAATACTGTGGAATTTCCAACTCATATATTTCACCATAGCCATATTTCCTACTAATACACATATTTGAAAAAAAAAACAAACCTAGCTTGTATTATATTTTGATATCTGTATAAGGAAATAAAATTAGCATATGCTGCATTAGTGAGTAGGCATGGTAAACACCAGGGATTAAATGCCTATGGTTTTCTTTAGGGAATAGATGAACCCTAAAACAATGACCATTAAAGAGTGTGGGAGGGGAAAGGACACCTTCCAAACATCTGTTTGGCCACACGGATGCCACCACTCAACTCTGCAGAAGTGCCTCCTTCTGCCTTCTAGCCTCATGTTGAGAGGCATGGCCCGGACAGGGAGACGTGACATGCTGGCGACATGGGAAGTGCCGTGGAGCACTGAGAAGACAAGATGCTGTCACGACCAAGCACGTTCAGTCCCTGAGTGAGACACAGTGTGGACACACCCACCCTGATGACCCAGCCCCAGGGAGGCTCAGTTGACACCTGGACGGAGCACCCAGCCTTCCTGCCCTGAGGAAGAGGAGGCACACTGGGACTTGCTGTGACAGTGAAGGAAGCCCAGTGGGAAGCTCAGATTTGCCACTCTGTACACACTGCATGGCGACTCTGCAGCTACCACCGGTACTAACTTGGGGCTACCAACAAATCTTCACGTGTAGACAATTCACAAATACAAGGAACAGAAAGTGCCACCCATGTCACAACCGTATCCACTGACCCCCCACTCCCCCTGCCCGCCCCTCACTCTCTCCCCTTCCTCTCATCGGAGTTCCACTGCTGACAAATTTCACACAGCATAGGGCAGGTACCTGTATTCGGAGCAACAAGTGCCGGTTTGCGTGTTCTAGCTTCTTCTGGCGGTTTTCAAGTTCTTTTGCGCGCTGCTGTTCTCGCTGCAGCTTTCTGATGTAGTCCACGGATGCCTTTAAAATGGTCCCCTTGTTCCAGCGCATGTCCCTGTGGCCAAATGGAGGAAATGGACCCTTTTAGGAGACGAGACTCAGAGAAAACCCAATCTTTGCTTTTTTTTGGTGTTAACAACAATTGCACATGAAGAAAAGCAGGCATTTCATTCAGCACCCCCCCCACCCACACACAGGCTGGACACTGCCACTGTAACTTAATCCACATGAGCAATTTACAAAGACAGGGATATTGTGCAGTGTTGGAACCTTGATAGTTCCACTTATTGTAGGTTACAGATTCATCACTAGAGGGAGTCAAGATTTAAATTCAGGCTTGTACATTACTGAGTCTTATTAGGAGCCACTTTATTGAGCAGTTACAGATGTATAGGGCCATAATAGTTTACTTACTTGGACAGGAAAGTCCTGTGACTTCTATCTGACTGTGCTATAAGAGGCATCCTTTTAAATTTCTTTTATCATGCATTATCATCGACAGTCATCTAAGCTCTGTCCCTATCTATTTTCTCAGCTCAAAAAGATGATGCTACATATGTATGAGCAAACTTATAGGTATGTTGTTGGAGTCAAAGGAGGCACTGTACATGAGAGAGGGAGAGAACATTCTAACACCATTCAGACAATGGAATGGGCACTGTGTGATGTGGGCAACACGACAGTCATAACTTCCACCTTTCACAGTGCTGACCAGGTGCCAGAACTTCCAAAGTGTTTTACAACTCATTTGATCATAATGTTTCATGGGCAATTACGGCTGTGATTTTTTTTCCCATTGACATGTGGAAACCACAGCGCAGCAGATGTTGTTACAACATTCTTCCCAGGACATAGAACTAGAAAGTAGCAGAGGCAGAAAGAAATCTACAGGGTCAGGTTGGAAATTTTCCCCTAAACCACTTCTTCCTATGGGAGTGAGATGCTCAGAACAACCAGATGATGGAAAGAGACTCTGATGCCTTCCCTCTCTTCACAGATGAAAAAAAAAATTGAGCCCAAAAATTAAAACATCACCCCTAATGGCACAAGTGACTGCTTGCAACCTTGGCAGATGGAGCAGTATGTCTTGCAGTTTTAATCGCTGTGGTTCTATGTACTCATATATATGAAAATTAAGATCACCATTAAAATGTAGACGAAGGTACCGTAAAAATTTTAGAGCACTCCAGAACAAATAATGAAAGGCAAACTATATTGATGTAAGTAATTTTTCTATACTGCCCAAAGTTAATCTGATACTTTTATAGGCGATCTTCATCATAACAATGGGGATAACAATGATAAGAAAAAAATCTGATGTACATATATGAAAATCATCTGCCCAATCACCCACAGCTGCTAAGAGCATATCAGAAGTGTAGGGTGGGACCCATGAATGCCGTCTGGCAACTGAGGTTCATATGGATCAGAAGAGACACAACAGAGACATCTTCCCAAGAGAAGAGTGACCACAGCCTCCAGAGAGGTCCTTGGGATGGGTCCCTGGAGTGTGAGTACCAGAGATGGCAACTCTGAGCTGGCCAGAGGGAGCCCAGTGACCCAAGAGTCCAGGCTAAACTCCAAGTAAGAAAAGCTGTTGCTGTCAGCAAAAAACCTAATGAAAAGGAGAGAGCTGTAACCCAGGCCACTGGAGAGAGAAGTCAGAGCTGGACCTTGCATGCCGAACAGCCACTCTGCTTCCAAGAATGATGTCAGTTAGTTCTCTTGGTGTATAGTTCCTTTTTATGTGGGATCCAGGATCCAAACTCAGGACTCTGCTGAGAGGTAGAGGCTTAACCCTGAGCCATGGCTCTAGCCCAAGAATCCTTTTTCATATACGAGGACAGGTGGATCCCAGACATATACAATCAAATAAGCATAGACTCTGGGGGGAGGAGGGTGTGGACTGAGAACAAATCAGGTAAGAAGTATCTCTAAACACACTTTGGAAACCTGGTGTGGGAAAACCTGGTGTGCCTCCAAGGATAGATGGCTATCGGCTCAGATTATAAACACGTAAGTATTCTACTACAATGGAAGATGATATGCAAATATGGGCTTTTGGTGCCATCCCATAATTTCATAATATGTTGCTAAAGAGATTCACATGTTACAGTTTAAAAGAGTATGCTAAAAAGTGAAAGCTGATAAAGAACAGGAAAATGGGAATTCAATTTCGACTATCATGCAAGACTGGCTGTAGGAAATGAAGGTCACAGCCCCTTAGGAGGATAAATTTGTGCTACAGAACGGAGAACTTGAATGTTTCCAGTTGGAAAATGCCTTTCCTTGAAGCCTGGGAAGGCAAAGTGTTGGAAGATGGAAATTGTGCCTACGCATTCATCAAAACCACCTCATGAGAGGTAATCCTTTTATTTTATTTTGCTACAAATTCCCTGACAATAACGTGAATAGCGAATTTAATAAGCCTTGCATGAATAATGCTTGATTGCGTCTTTACTTTTTATTGAATCGCTAAAAGGTCATATTCAAAGGCTAATTTCATAGAATGCCTGTGGGGGCCATTAAAATGTATACATCCCCCAGCCTGCCGCCTCAAATGGACCAATTTCTAATGGATAAAAATGGTGAGTTTGTTGTCCTTTTGGCTGACGTGGCAGATAAAGCTGTGGGCAAAACTTGAGATCATCTTACAGGAGTTATCTCTGAGAGAGAAGAGGAAGACCAGAGGTTGAAACCCATATTAGCTGGCTTGGACTTAATAAGAGGATTGGTAAAACTACACAAAGAATATGCAAATTTTCATAGAAACAATTGGCCTTTTGTCTTTTCAATATCATTGAGCTTGACATTTCAGATATCCTATAGTATTAGAGATACCTTATGCATGGTCTGCACATCGTGCCTTAGCAGCCACTGTAGGCATGACTATAAAGGAATTTTTTTCCCCAGAAGCTAACAATGTTTTTCCCAAGTTCTCATATTTCAGACACCCCTTGTTCCTCCCATGCAAAGCCACACATATCCAAAACTACCACATGTCCAACTCAGTATAAGCTGGTACATTTCTGTTGAAACTGTAGCTCGATTCATCAATCGAAATGCACCAAAGTGGAGCAGAGCAGAGCGGGGGTTGGCGGTGGGCTTCTGCAAGTTTTAAAAGTACACATTTTGTAACATGTGAGAAGACAGGAAGGTATGAAAAACACATGATGTGGATTAACACGCAGTTGTACTCACGGATCATTTGACTTGGGAATCAAAGTACCTAGTTCTTTAATTCGGTCATTTATGTTGAATCTTCTTCTTCGTTCGACTTCAAGAAAAGAGCAAGGGAAAAGGCTGTTAGTAACAAGCACGCTGGCATTGGGTGCAGCTCACTGAAGGCATGTATGGCTAACCACATGTCAGAATGCACATGGAAACTCACACCAGAACCCGTTTGTTCTTACCATGTGCTTTGGTACTGTGGTTAAAGTGCTTGGAAAAGGAAACTAATCACCTTTGTATAGAACTCTGTGTTTCACAAAGTCTTAGTTTCTCACTTAGTGCTGTAATGATCCTGAAGATAGAACTATAGCCTCAGTTATAAATGGCACAATTTGCTGGGCAAAATGATAGACTTGGCAAATAATAATAGGTAGGAACACAGGACCACTGTAACCTAGTGCTATAAAGAAAGGCTCATCAAACTTGTATAAAAAAGGTGGATATCTGTTTTGAGTCTACCTAATTACAAAGAAAACAAATTAGGTCAGATTTTTATTGGCAAAACTAAAAACGACAGTATCAACTAATTTTGATAATGCAAACCTCCTAATGAATTTTTTCTTTCTTTCTTTCTTTCTTTCTTTCTTTCTTTCTTTCTTTCTTTCTTTCTTTCTTTCTTTCTTTCCTTCCTTTCTTTCTTTATTTTTTATTTATTTCTGATCTTTTTTTTCTGCCTTTAAAACTCACTGTAAAAGGTGATCCCCCAAATCCCTTTTATCAATAAGTTCCAGTGTGAGCAACACTTATAAATGGGCAGTTAGGGATTAAATCTCCATTACATGTACACATGTGTATACACACACACGCACACACACATGCACACCCAGGCGCACACATCCTCCTACTTCAAACAACAACAACAAAAAAATAGAAATTCTTCAGAAACAGAAAACAGGTATGTGTCTGTGTGTGTGTGTGTGTGTCTGTGTGTGTCTGAGCTCAAAAATCTGACTGAAATGCAACTTTTCTTTTCCTTGAAAATGTACCTTAAGTAGCAATTATAAGAAGGAATTTCCCTCCAAGCTCCTGAAAGCAATTTGTTGCGACACGAAGGAATACTGGCTGCCAGCACAAGCCACAGACACACACAAAACTGACTTACTCAAGTTGTGATTGTCCTTCTTTTGTCTCTCTTTAGCCAATGCTCTTGCTTCGGACTCTGTGGGGAAAATACACGCTGTGCACGTGAATGAAGTCATTAGAAACTGGAACTGTCCCGGTGGTTACAACAACTTAACTATAAAACATTTCCTTTTAGAAAAACACGGAAGCTGATCTGGCTTGAGTCTCACCAAAACATGACTTTTCAAATGACACTCATTGGAAATGTTTGTGCCGTCTCCACAGCAACATACACCAAATGGAGGCAAAAGCTTGGTTTCCATACTTTTGCAAGGTATGACGATGATTATGGCACATAAAGGCTCCAGAGCTAAAAAAATCAAAATGAATAACCCCAACATTTGGGAAATTTGATATTATATCATATGATGAGTATAAACTGTTCAGGCCAGATAAACTTCCAGTATTTTTTTTCATACCTTTGTGATACAGACACACATAAATTGAATGAAAAATTTCCAACTTGGATCTTCACAGCCTCTGACTAGCCAGGGACATGAACTCATTATTTCAGATTACAGAGTTTTGTCAGAATTTACCAGAACAAAATCTTGTGATGACTCCTAAGAGTGAAGTACGCAAATGCTTACAAAGTAAGGTACACGTAAGGTGCCTACAAGTAAAGGTGTCTAAGGAGCCCACCAAGTAAAGCACACATAACGTGCTCACAAAACTCAAGTAGGGACATGGTGTCAGGGGCTTTCAGCAACACATGCATCTGGATGGTGATTCTTCTGTGATCTCAGAGCTGAGAGGAGACGTCTCCTTCCAGTGAAGACACAAAGCAACAAAACTAAACCGGCTGCACCCTGAGATTTAGAAACCCCTGAGAGTTTCTTTCCAGAAGTGATATCAGATATACTGTACTGCTCACATCTATCATTTTCCCTTGAAATAGAGAATCTTCAGCCAGGCTTGTAGCTGCTGGGACAAATATACTTATCACACTATGTGGTCCCTTGGGACTATATCACTTAATGATGTCATATCCTTGTCAGCTGATGGAGGGACCTCTATGATGCTCATACAACACTGCAATCACAAGATGATGTGTTTCTCAGCATGCATCCTGGTTGCCAAGCAACTCATCACTATACATACATGGAAGTGTGTATGTGTGTATGTGTGTGTGTGTGTGTGTGTGTGTGTGTGTGTGTGTGTGTGTGTGTGGTGTTTGCATATATACTTCAGAATTTGAATTCTTTATTTTGGGATGGTCACTCCAAGTCATTTTCTCCCTTTCTCCCTTTCACACAGTAGGACAGAAAATTTATTCCCACACCCTTCTCAGTGACACTAAGCACATAGTCAGTAATTTGTGCTTTTTTTGTTGGATGGGTTCTAACTTCCTTTTGGCCCTATAATACTTTATAAATGCTCCCTTTTCCACCTAAATTAATGATTTTTATATAACTATCTTCTTTTTCAATTTTCTGGATTAAAATTTTTTTTCAGAAACACCCTTAGATAGAACACATTTTTTAACATCAAATCTGCATCCTATATTTCCAGTCTGTCCCCCCACATTCTGAAAGAAGTAAGGACCAAGTACTACAAAAGGGTGTAGGACAAAGGTCGTAAGATTTGCCATGACTTGTTCCACAGCTGACTCTTTCCTTTTGCAATTCATTTTTTGCCAATGAAAGAGCTAAGAAAAAAATGTTCTTCCTGGTTCCCAACTATGGGCCGAGTATATATATGTCAAAGGAAAATTCAAAGCAGAATTGTCAAACTCAGAAATTCCAGGGGGTGGGACTAAGATGGATAGAAAAGAAGCAGTAGCTATGTCAGGTTGCTCGAAGACATTCCACAGCTGACAGTACTGTCTACTACTCCTGACCCGATAGGTGACAAAAGTCACGGGATGGTTACTGTAGTAACCTCCCCCCATTTTCACCATCTTAGGAAACACCAGAAAGCACCGTTTTAAGTATTTTAACGTCTCCATACTAAAATACTGCACAAGAGCATAATGACTGCTGATATTTAAGAAAGTACGCCCACCAGGGGGCCATACTAGACTGTCTTGATGATGTTGCCCAATGAGGAAGACAAGAGACAGTAGAGGATCAGAGTCGTGTACTAAGGACATGTACCTGTGAGTTCCCTTTTTATGTTGGGAAGGTTGGCTGGACAGGAGTTGCTGATGGCGAGGCCCGGGGGAGGCAGGCCCTGGTTGCTGTACAGGTCGATCAAGTTTCCAGAGACAGGTAACTAGAGAGAAACAAGAACAGCAGTGAGACCTCTTTTCAGATAAAAGTCATCTTCTCTTGCAGGCTTCCTTAAGAGGCAGAGGGCAGGGGAGGGGGGACTGTATTTGAAAATTAAGAAAACAGAGATATTTACTTGTTCATTCACTCACTAATATGCCCTGCTTAGCTAGACAGAAGATAGGAAGGTCTCACTCTGAAGAAAAAACGAAACATAAAAAAATATGCCACTTGGTGGGTGGCATATTCTGAGCCAGGGGACCAGCATTACCCACTGGACTTTGGGCAAGCTCTGGTTGTTATTGCAAAATCGTACTCATGTGGGGTTTTCTGCCTCACTGAACTGTCCATCAAAGACCGGCTTCCTCCTCCCTCCCTCCTCTCTCACCTCTCCCTTCGGTCTTTTATAAAGCAAAGCAGACTTAAAATGATTCATTTTTAGGAAGTGATTTCCTTATTTCTAAGAAAAAGCTGGTTTTCTTGAAGTTGATGTTTTTACAGATAGCCACCAGAGGGAGCTCAAAGACTTTGATACAAAAACATAATCTTCAAGCTTCCCAAAGTAGGATGGGGGGAGGGAGCATTAAAGACACTCCGAATGGTCCTGAACTAGTTACTGGGCTTGAATCTGGCCGCCCCTCCAGTCCTTACCAGGTGCTTAAAAGTCATATTTCCCTCCTAACATCCATTTCCTGGTTGGACATGTATTTCCCTATAATTAGCTGGTTACACCTGAGTCACCAGTTCTTTTTCAGTAGAAGACCAAGGCCACTCCTTCTTTTGCCCAGGAAAAACATCCTGAATGCTACTTTTCTGGTCCACCACAGACTCTGACCACTTCCAGATGATCCTAAAGAATGCCCGTGACTACTGGCTAGAGTTATCTTGTGTCAACTAACCTTCTTTTACTCGATCACACACTCTATACTTCTCTTGTATATTAGAAGAGGAAATTCAGAAAGCATTCGGTGTGGCGAAACAGCTATGTACCCAGATGTGCTTAGTAATGGCCACGCTCAGCTCACAGGCTGAGTCAGCCAGCTCTCGTCCAAGTGCTTAGGATCAGAAGTAGTCAGGATTTGGGAATGCTTTGATTTTGCAGTATTTATGAACACATAATTGAGTAGTTTGTGGGAACTGAGGCGCTTATGCATGAAATTCAATCTGCCTTGTACATAGACCCCAAAGATAGTTTGCACAAAGTTTTTAGTATACCTGCTTTCTGACTTGAGACCTATTGCATGGTATGGAATCTCTACTTGTGGGACTAGATAAGTACTTTAAAAATTTTGGATCTGGGGGCTGAGAGAAAGCTCAGTGGGTAAAATGTTTGTTGCTCAAGTGTGAGGACCTGAGTTCAGATTTCCAGCACCCATGTAAAGCCAGGTGTGGCTACACACCTGGGTAAGCCTAGCACTAGATTGGGGAGAGACAGATCCCAGGAGCTCACTGGCCAGAAGTCTATTCAGATCAACAAGCTCAGGTTAAGTGAGAGACTATGTCTTAAAAATAAGATGGAGCGTGAAACAGAAGACTCCACTGTTGACTTCTAGCCTCCACATGTGCAAATGCAGCCACACACACACACATACCACAGATCATACCCATACCCACACCACAGATCTCTCTCACACACACAAACACACAGAGCAAGAGAGAGAGAGAGAAAGGAGAGAGAGAGAGAGATTTAGAGGCTGGAGAGATGGCTCAGAGGTTAAAGCCTTTGCCTTGCAGACAAATGGTTCTGAGTTTGGCTCCCCAGATCTCATGCAAAAATTCCTAGCAGAAGTGGTGGCAGCCTGTACTTCAGGTCATGGAAGGCAGAGCCTGGGAAACCCCAGAGCAGAGCAGTAAGGAGGGAGAACAATCCAGGGTGATTCCTGATGCCACCTTTGGGTTTCCACAGACACACACTCAAGTTCTTTCTTGTACTCCCCCCCACCCCCATACACACACATGCAAAGAAAAGAGATTTTAGATCTTGGAGTTTTGGACTAGGGCATTCAACATTCAGAAGACCAGCAATGGGGCTTGGGAGATGGTTCATTGGGTAACAGCACTTGCTTCACAAACCTGAGGAGCTGAGTCCACATCCTTAGAACCCAGGTAAAAAGCACTTTAGTGTCTACTGCTAACCCCAGTGCTGTTGAGGACGAGACAAGAGGATCACTGGGGATGGCTGGACACCAGCCTAACTCCAGGTTCAGAGAGATAATCTTCCTCCAACTATGAGACTAAGTAAGGTAGAGTAGGTACCTAATGTCCTCCTCTGATGTCTGTGCACACACACAGGCACATACACTCACACATGTGTGAACATGCCATGCATATGCAACATGCACACATGTAAGTATACCACACATGCACAACACACACATACAAATTAATACAGAGATTAAAAATATGCCACAAAATGAAAATAGGATCAAATGTGCTTCCTGTCATCGCAGTCACTTCCATCTACTACTATGATGATTTCTCAGCAGACAGTGCATGACCTAAATCCCTGGCCCTGGTTGGGCCGGCAGGGCAGTCAGGTGGGTAGGATCACTCCCTCTGTGGCTGCTTGGTGAAGACAGTACCTAGGGAATGTGCGGAAACACAACACACATGCCCACCTTGCACATATACACACACCCAGAAATGCACAGCATGCCAATTTCAAACATCCTTGGACCATGTTTCAAAGACCTCTAGCCAAGGAGCTAAAACACAGAGACTTTGACTATAAGCTGTCATTTCACTAAGTGGTTGTACTTGAAACAGGTCACCTCGGGGTCAACCTTGCTCTCAGCCTACTGGGTTTTAATCTTGTCCAACTCAACACAAAATAAAAGGCATCCCACACATCGCCATATAGCACATGACACTCCAGAAAGATGGAACTTGGAAAGCTGCTATGGCTGCAATGTCTGGTGACACTTCCGGAATGTGACCCCTGATTCTTCGTGGAGTCTCGGATTTGAGGGAAACTTCTGGGCCAAGAATAAGTCAAGAATATAACTTAAATGTCGAGAACAACAAGCTAAAGAAGGATTCCTATGGCTTTCGAAATCAAAGTCATCTGCACATTCTGTTTTCCAACAGAAATTGGATATGAAACTGGCAGTTGTGCTGTCAAGATGGTTGGTTGGGGACAGACAACACACGAGTGACATGCCCTGTTAGCTTAACAGGCTGGTCATGGTGGAGCGTCTGTATGAGCCCTGCCCTGAAGAGGGTAAGGCAGGAGGGTGAGAAGTTCAAGTTCAGTTATAGCTACGTATTCAGATTGAGGCTGGCCTGGCCTATCCGCCCAAAACTCAGAGCCAAACACAAACCAAGCAAACAAAAGCAAAATAAAACTCTATGTTATCAATGAACAAATGTTCTACACAGAGCCACTACATTTTAAAACAAGAATTTTTCCAGTATTCTAAAAGATGACACGCATGTTGATCATATTTGATAATATGCTGTACATATGTTTGATAAATTCAGAAAGAATGTCTAAAAGACCATTCGGAGTGCAACCCTGGATTTTGGCAATGGAGAAGCGGACAGTGGAGAGGAAGGAAAAAGACAGGAAGACAAAATTCTGTGAATTCCTTTCTGGGCTGGAAAAATTCCCCCATACACACAATTAACGTCATAGCTGGGTCAAACCAACTCCTCTGGAGCTAACAGGGAGGAAAAGACAACTGTTAAGGAGGCTAATTTGCATCCTTGCTGACACTTCATCGAAAACAGTCACCTGATGGGCAAGATTTCATTTTCAAAGTGCGAGAAACCCCTTGGGCCCATGGAAGCCACAGTGTAACCATGACCAGCAAGAAGGCAACTGAGCCTGTTCTTGCCCCAACCATGGCCTGAGCTGAGTCTCCAGTGTTCTATTGCACCAAAATGAATATTTTCTCAAGTAAATGATCATTGTAAAATGTTATTATTTTTCTTTGCGGATGGCCCCCTTTTATGAATATCAATTGCCCACTGTTAACACAAGTAAACGGGGACTTTTATTCTTTGTTTGTGATGAGACAAGAGGGCCCTTGTGCTCTCGGAATAGTTATTTCTAGACCTCAATTCCCTTAGGGATAGTTTCCTCTCGAAGTGTTCCTTCCACTTTTTTTTTTTTTTAAGTAGTTAACTTGCAACAAAGCATTTCACAAACCGGAATAAAAGAGAGAAAATTCTTACCCTGAAAAGCAATCAATTTAAAATTTCAAATTATGGGGAAAAAGATTAAAATGTGACCAGGGTGGTAGCCACATGTACTCAACTTTGACAACTGTTTGCTAAGTTGATCCAGGATTACATTTGACAACTCACTTTTGGCAGGGCTTATCTGAGCTTAAGTGCTTTTTGTGGGTGAAATTATCACAGTCCTCACACTGAATCCATCGTAGGAGATGTGATGCTACAAGTTACAGACAAGGAAACTGGGGCATAGAGGTCAAATGGCTCATTCAGAAGCTGCACTTAGGGGCTGGGATGTGCCTCTGTGGTAGAGCGCCAGTCTAGAACTGTAAGACCTTGGAGCTGACTCCCAGAACTCCAAACATGAAACAGAACTGAGAAGAGTATGCATATAGATGTCTGATTCAGTCTCTTGCTTCTAACCTCTGCACAACATTATCTTTCCTCTAGTCACAAAGCACTGCAATAGTTCTGTTATGACAAGACTCCTGTGAGGTGACACTTTACGTTTCCTAGCATGGGTTGGATGTAGAGATAAAGTCAATGAGCTTTGAAGTTGGCTGCAGGGTGCTGTCTCCTAAATGCTCCTCTGCCCAGAGAATTTTTCTCTCTGCGGGTGTCCCCTAGATGGCTTCTTGCACTCTAATGGACAGAGCAGATGGAGTCATGTCAACTGTCTTTAGAAAAATGGACATGTAAGGTAGCTGACCTGGAAGCAAGTGGACCCAGGAATGCAGAGAATCACTCTTAGAGACATCGAGGGTACTAAGCAAAGTTGTTCCAACACAGGGCTCGGCACAGCATAAATGACTTATGATTCTCAGCTGAATAAACAATACTACCCAAAGAACTCACCCAAATAACCAATACAACAAATGAGACAGACAATATGGCTGAGGGAAGCTTCATAAATTCACTTCATGAAAGAATGTGTAACTGTACTATATAACTTACCAAGTAAGAAGACACGTGAATCAGCTATTAGTAATAAGCCAGTTTTGCAGATGTGGAATCACAGGACCTCAAGAAGATAGACAGCATGTGGGGCTCACAGAGAGGATGGCCGTCTTTGGATCTGACCTGAGGCATGGTCACTGTCCAATTCCTGACTACTGCCTGTCACTGATCTCTCACAAGCTAGTGTGGACCCTTCACAGGAAGAGCCTAAGGTGCTAGGTGCCTGATATTTCATGCAAACATGAATCATACACAAAAAGAAGTTAATGCAGAATTCTGGATGGATGGTGCTAGATGACTCCAAATGCTCTAACCATGGCAAAAGGTAGAAGCAAATCTGATGTATTATGCAATCAGGTTATTTCTTAGTTTCCATGAGTCTGCTCAGGGGTGCACTTTAGCACCCAGAATTCTGGCTGATGTATACCTCATAGTACACACCAAAGATTCCAAATGGGATGTTGATCAAAGGCTCCCAGAGCACTGGGAGAATTTGGCATAGGCACATTTATCAGAACAAGTAAGGGGCGTGGGATATGGTTTACGAATCAATGAAGCACTAGGCTTCAAGTGTGAGAATCTGAGTTCAGATCCCCCACACCTATGTAATTTCTGGACATGCATGGATGCCATCGTCTAATTCCTGTGTTCTGGAGGTGGAGACAAAGAATTCCTCTGGGCAAGCTGGCTAACTAGACCAGCCCACTTAGCAAGCTCTGGGTTCAGCAAGACCTGCCTCAGTAAATAAAATGGAGGAAGACACTTGGCAACAACCTCCGGCCTCCACATGTATACACACATATGTGCACCCACAAACATGAATACACACACACCACACATGTGCCAAAATTGGTTTGAGACACTAAGAGATACTAAATCTTGGAAGAAACTTTGAGACGCCAAGGGTAGTCTTCACTCCACATGAGCTCATGTGTAACAACTGAACCAGAATGAAAGGAAATGCTACGAAATAGTAACTTCAGTTTATTGCATTTTAGTGTAAATAGCTAAGCATAGCTGTCTTGTTCCTGGATGTTTATGAGTTTATGGCTAGCAGTTAGCATTTTTTTAAAAATAAGTTTACTGTGTTAAAAAAAAGCAAGCAAGCAAAAGTTACACGCCCATTGGCTTAGGAACTACAACTGGGATAAGCTTTACTCCTAAAGGAGGGTAATGTTGCCGTCTCTCTACCATCTGTGAATACAGGAATCTATTTTACAAACTGACACCACTATGTCGGCTAAAACAATCAACCTGAGCAACTGTAGGCAGCATGCTTTTCACTGGCAGGGAGGACTAGAAAAATCTAATGTGCTAGTAGAAGCACATTTGAGGGCTGGAGAGATCACTCAGCCAGTAAGTGCCCACGAGTAAGTCCAATCACAGAACACACACAAAAACGCCAGGCCTAGAATCCCAAGAGCTCTCTGACCAGCTGGCTTGGCCTCCTTGGTGAAGTCTCGGTCATTCAGGGACTGTATCCCAAATCAACAAGCTGGGCTGAGAAGCAGCACCAGGCCCGAGGTTGATCTCTGGTTTTCCCGTGTACGCACACTCACATATATGCACACAAATACACGTATGTAACTACATATACACATCTAACTGTACACGTATGTATAACAGATCACATATGTGCCTACATGAATAATAAGTACCATGTACACACAAGTATAAACATGTGGACATGCATACCCACACTTACATAAACATGTATACCTACATACGTGCACAAATGCACAAACATATGATTATGCATCCTCATCCACACACACAACGAGGACACAGCAAAGTGGGAGAATGCTTGTTTTGCATGTGTGAGGCCCTCGGATCAATCAACACTGCCAAAAAACAGTTGCACCTGGATACAAGGAATATGGGGTTCCTAAAAAACTCAAGGGAAATCCTTAATTTCTGTTGTTAAAGTTGTTTAATTTTTAACAGCTTTCCATTTTACTACTAATAGCTTTCTCAAAAAAAGTGTAAAAGTAAGCTAAGAGTTCAAGGAAAAGGGAAAGAGAACCTTAGAACTTCCTCAGATGAGAGAGAGAGAGAGAGAGAGAAAGAGAAACAGAGAGAGAGAGAGAGAGAGAAGAGAGTAGAGAGGTCAAGTTGTCTATACCGTGTTTGCCATCTGTAGCGCAGGATCCATCAAGCCCAATATTTCTTCATTGTAACTGGATTCCAGGCTGATAATGTCATCGATGACATCATCCATCTGCAGGAAAAAAGTCACAAAAGAGAGACCGGAAATGAGCAACCCACTGTGCTGTGCCATCCTGGAAGCCATCTTTGTTCCTTCCTTACCTACAGCAATGGTAGGCTTTAGTTGGCCACTAAGAAGTAGCTAGCCTCTCCCGCCAGAGTCAAAGTATTATTGAACACGTTAGCACTAATGAGGGCTGGAAATGCTCCTTGCCGCCAGCATCTCTGATCACTGGGTGTCAAGCGTGAACTTGGTTCCCAGAGGCTACATATTTATCCTGAAGACTGCTGTGCCCAGGTGGGGCCCAGCATGCCTGTGAGCACCCCGGCCTCAATGAAAAGGAGCAGAGAGTCACATGGACTCAGAGCTGGGGTTCACAGGCCCTGCCTAGCCACGGGTTGGCCCTGCACAGATGGTACAGTGACTTGTGAGACATGCATCTCCCTGAACAGCTGCCAGAGAGCCCAGTGCTCTCCTGGGAGCACGGCAGGACCAGGTTATCATTACCGTCGTGGAGCTGACATTCCCACTAGATCAATTTTATTGCTGAACTACCAAAACATCACTCACGATAATAAACAGCGGTGATTACATGTGCATTGCAGCAGTTGCAAAGAGAAGTCTGTGCAAACATTTCCTTGTAAATAGCTTATGTGTATGAGCGGACTGGTGTGTCTGCCTGGACCTGCCCCTCTTCGGGAAACACGGTGAAATCTAAGCACTCCTGGGGATGTTCTGCTGTGTCTGACTGCACCTTACATTAAAGAGGCAAGACGTCAGCATCCAGGAGGCTTGAGTTCAAATCTTAGTTCTCCCCCTTTCTATATGAAAGACAAAGCCTCCAATCTTTATTAGTCTTGATGTACCAAATCTAACTTATAAGGGCAATAATATTTATTGGGTTCTGAAAAGACTTCAGGATGAGACATATTTAATGGTTCTAAATGTCAGGAATACAATAAATATCCAAAGCAGTGAGCTTCAGTGAGCTAATCCTCTGACGAAGGATTGGCAGAGGGCTGGACATAACTAACTGTAGGCAGCCAGGGGATCTGTTCTCTCTAGGAACATAACTCTGCTTGTTTGTGTAGATGACTACAGAACTGAGTGATAAATAGAACAGGTTGGAAACTTATGAACAACTGTTCTTTATAAAAGTTTTAAATTCATATTAGGAGAATAATATCAGTGTGCTGTGTCTTAAGGTACTCTATGGTATAGATAATATAGAAAAGCAAAAATGAATTTTGGTTGCTTATACTCTCTCTTGTATAACTGCACTCAGGTATAAATGAGTAACCAAATATTGCATGAGTTGTTTACAAAAATGAATTTTGGTTGCTTATACTCTCTCTTGTATAACTGCACTCAGGTATAAATGAGTAACCAAATATTGCATGAGTTGTTTACAAAACAGGATGTTATAGAAATGACCTTTAATTATGTGAGAAAATACTCATTAGATTTTTTTCTACATGTGCATGTGTGTGTGTGTGTGTGTGTGTGTGTGTGTGTGTGTGTGTGTGTATGCCTGTGGAGACCTAAGTGTGATATCTGGAATCATCCTGGATTCCTCAACTTCTCTATTGCTTTGCTCTGGAGTTTCCCAGGATCTACCTTCCAGGGCCAGAATTACATGCTACTGCCATATCTGCCCAGCATTTTTATGTGGCATTTGGAGAATCTGAACTCAGGTCCTATTCCTTGGGAGACAAAGGCTTTAACTCCTGAGCCATGTCCGCAGCCCCCATTAGATATTTTTAAATTAATAAAGTTTAATAATATATGTATCAGGAGAATCTATTCAGAAAACAATATATGTAATACAGAAGTACATCTTGGTTTTAGGAAGATCCTATGAAAATTGCTACAAGTCCAGAAGACACATGTTGGTGACTGTATGCAAATGAAATAAATCATCTTGCATTTTGTTCCTGATAATCTATGTGTTTTATGACTTAAGGCAATTCAAGAGACCCAGATGTTTAATTTCCTTAGTTATAATTTAGTCCTGAGTCACTGTGAAGAAGATGGCCATGTTCATTGCTTTCCCTATTTAAAAATAAAAATAATCGATAGGAAGGGGGAAAACCCTTAAAGTATCATTAAGACATGCTCAACTACAAATACAGATCCTCACTGCGAAGGCTTACACCTTCTGCCTGCCAGTCACTCAGTACCTGCATGCACGACGCTCTCGGGTGCGTGTTCATACTTGAGCACTCGCTCTCCGCCCTGTTTGGCTCCTCGAACTTATAAAAGCCCTGTGAAAACACAAGCGAGGATGGCCCATGACTTGGGTGGGTGCGGGACTTTTCAGTGACACAGACTGCAGAGCAACGAGACGGAGTGAAAGAGGCTGTGACCAGGAGCAGAACAGCAAGGGTGAATTGGGTCAGGGTGCTCTGCTAGATGACAGAGAGGGACAGAGGGAAGGTGGCAGGAGCAGGCTGTGGGGGTAAGACCTCATCCCCTGCAGTGACTGCAATCAACCAAACTTTGAATAACCTTTCTCCTCTGAACTCACAAGCTGACTTCAGAGTGCAGTAAAGCTCCATTAAAGTTAGACTCATCATATCGTAATTTGGAAATAACAGGCACGGAATCACAACTGTCCTCTTGGGAATTTTTATGCGCCAAATTCTGATGCAGAAGTTAGCTTGAGGGTTTGTTACAGTCTTGTCTCCAGTCCAACTTTCACCAAAGCAGATTTAACGGCAGCGGCAATTTCAGAATGAAACCGACTCCATAGAGTGAGAAATCTCTGCTCTCCTCTCAAGTCCCTGCATGCTATACTGTTCTAAGCCATCCACACGCATACCATGTTCTTTAAAAATAAAAAAAAAAACCCTCAGGGAGAAATAAAAATAATATTCCAGCCGTCGGCAATCAGCGTAGATTCTCCACCGTCTTGTCCCACACCTCTATTTTTGCCTTTTCTTTTCCACCTTCCCTTCTCCTCTCGAAGAACTGGAGGTGCACGCTCAGCTCTGAGAGGAGAAGGGTGCTCAGGAAGCATCCTCGCCGTCACGGCTCTGCTTAGAGCAGCCAGATCTCCCCGCCATGTGCCAGGACCCCAGTGACAGCCTCAGGAGAAGGGGACGCCCCAGTCTTGGCGGTGGGTGATGAGTGGCCGGCTGGCGGAGACTGCGGGCCAGGTGGCCAGGAAGAGAAGGCCATCGTTAAGGGCGAGGAGAATATCCGACAGACAGTTAATGGAGTGGAAGGAGAGAGAGGAGGGAGACATAAATTACCTCTTTGTCACATGTGGCGTTAAGAGTGAGCACTGCCATAGGACTGTTGGGCGCGCTGCTTCCCGGCACCGGTGGCATGACATGGTCGCCCGGCTGGGTTGGACATGGCAAGCTCAGGACTTGGTTGGCATGTTTATTGGCTAAAGTGGTAGAAAGGTACTGCTTTACCTGCTGCCTTTGGGCTTGCTGTATGTGGTACTTGGTGGGGTTTTCGAGGTGGGTCTGCACCTGAGCCCAGCCGTAGGGGAAAAAGAAGACAGCAGCGTTATTTGGGAGGCACAGACCATAATTTCTCCAGCATAAGACACAAGATTCATGACCCCCCCCCCCAACAGAATTGATTCCAAAGCCACTGTGAAGTACCAGACACCCGGATGAGGGTCTGAGATGTAACCGAAGTTGAAAGGCTAATTCGTCAGACTGGGGTAACTCTCTCCTACTTCAAGTCCCTGCTAACTAACTATGCGTCTCTTGGGGGAGGGGGTGAAATATCCTTTTGTACATGTTTAAGCATTAAGATCTGCCATTTCAAACCCTCAAAAAATCTCTCCCACATACCTGAGAGGGGTTCCCTAAATCAAAACAAATCAAAATAATGTAAATGCAGCTTTTTTCACTTTCCTCCGTAAACAGAAACACTCTCGGTTAAAAACGTACATTCAAATACAACAGCAAAAATCCTCACAAACCAACTGCAAAATTGTTGTAGAAAACACAGACATTTCCACATTTAAATTAACTAGTGGTAGATTAATTTCCCTTTCATTTAAATGTGATTGTTCAGCATTTTGATTACAGTAGAACCCAATGGAGAAAACAACAATTTCACATGAAGCAGTTTCTTTCAAATGCATAACACTTCCATGTATGTGTTTTTAAAGGCATGATTATTTATAAGGCAACAATTTTTTTCTCTTTTCTCCTTAAATATCAACACAAAATTAGAAGCATTTAAAAATTTGACATTAGATTTGTAGTTAAACCTTTTGCTTGAATTTAATCTTAAGAGCTATGAACCACAGCTGGCAAAAAAGCAGAGCCACATGCGAGGAAAATAAATCCTGCTGGTATTTATTATATCTAAGCATATACTATATTACTCCTTAGGGCATCAGGTAATACACAGCATCAGAAAGGCATGCGACACTCAATACAGACAATGTGCTATTATAATAACCTTAAAGAGAAGAATCAGCCAATTTCTAGCATTACATTTTAAACACTAAGTACAAATGAGAATTCAGCTCACCTGATAGTGATTATATTCTAGCATTTCCAACATAACTACTTTGTAGGCAGCCCCGGTCCAAGGAGAAACGGTGGACTATTATCCCCTGTACTTTCTGTAATTCCAAATCGAAGATGAGCTGGCATAGAGAAGGCACTATAAACAAGGTATCCCGAGATACCGCCGGAAACTTTATCACAGCAGCCAGGCTTATAATAACCTAAGCTAATTAGTTATGCATGTAAAAAAAAAAAAAGCCTGTTCTCACAAGGGACTTTTTTTTTTGAGTTCCTACTAGTTTGGGCTTAAATATTGATATCAATTTCCCCCCTGGCTTGACGTCATGCTTTTTTTCATAAATATAAAAGAACCTTTTTAAAGGATGAGCTATCAAAGTCAAGCTCACTGTCAGATCAAGGCCAATTCACTATTCATCTTTAGTTCCAGTAGTATTAATAGACAATGGCATTTCTCTTTCAGCAATAGGTTACGCGCTGGATGCGCCCCTTGGAGACACTGCCGCAAAGCTACTATTAACCAGGACACTTTCATAATGGCCAAAAAAAAATATCACTTCCAACTTCAAGATGACAGACTTGTAGCGGGGAGACAGGCTCTGGGTTGAATTTTCAACTTACACCCTGGTCTCAATGGATACATTATTCTTTTTTCTATCATTCATTCATTCATTCATCCATTCATTCATTCATTCAGTGTGTGTGTGTGTGTGTGTGTGTGTGTGTGTGTGTGTGTGTCTCAGAGGGCACTGTGCGTGCCTGTGGAGGCTCGAAGGTATCTTCAAATATCATCCTGGACTGCTCTATCTCCTTTTTGTTTCACTCCAGGATGTTCCAGCCTTTATCTTTCAAAGCTGGAAGTTCAGGCCACTGCCATTGCTGCCTGGCATTTTTTTTATTTGTTTGTTTTTTGTTTTTATACGAGGGATTGGTACCCAAACTCAGGTCCTTCTGTTTGTGAGGCAGTGATTAACATCTGAATCATCTCTCCAGTCCACAAGGCACACTATTCCGAACTGAGTGCAGGTATAAGTTGCCTCCCAGCCTCCAATAAGCAAGAGGGGGAGCTATTCCATGCAAAATTCACACATATACATGCACAGACCTGGGTACAAAGTTAAGTAGCAAATAAGTAATGCCTTTCTATGCTAACCTTCAAACTAGGAAGCATGGAACTTTTTACCACCACCACCAACAACAACAACAACAAACAAGTCTTGATACAGTTCTCAGGAGCTAGAAAAAGGTATCGTGATATACAGTTGATATGTTTACACATTTTTCAATTTATTCATTTTATTATTCACTGTTATATTCAAAACATACCAGTCACATAATATTTAATGGGGGCTAGGGAGATGACTTAGCGGTTAAAGCCTTTGCCTCAAAAGCAAAAGAGCCTTAATTTGAATCCCAGATCCATCCTAAAAATGCCAGGAAGATATGGCAGTGGCTTGTAATTCTACCCTTGGCAGACAGAGTCTGGGAAACCTCAGAGCAAAGCCAAAAGGAAATAGAACAATCTAAGATGATTCCTTATGTCACCCTTAAGCCTCTATACGCATACATACTCAAGTGCCCTCTTGTACTCATGCTTGCACACACATATACAACCACCCACATGTAAAAATACACAAGTACACATGCACACAAAAAATGAATATGCTTTGTGAATGAAAAGAAAATGGATATGTCTGTAGCTTTATCACACAGTTTGTAGTCCAGGGTGAAGTAGAGTAAGACAAGAGGCAAACAAATCTGTATTTACAAATGAAGGGGCTGGGCTAGTGAGTAAAGTCCCTGCCACACAAAGATGAAGATCTGGGTTTGATCCCCAGTACCCACATAAATGCTGAGTGAACATGATAGACCTGAACGCTCAACACACAGGAGGCAGAGACAGACTCCAAAGGCCAGCCAGCTAGATTAGCTGAATCCGAGAGCCCTAGATCCAAGTGAACACACATACGCATGTACCCGCATATCCATCCACATGCACATTCACATGCATACATGCATGCACAAATTTAAATCTAAAAAGTGGGATAAATGCTCCATAGTGTTGAAATAGGGAGATAATATTTTAAGTATAAATATTTGCAATCCATTAATTTTGTGTAGTGCTTTCGGTTGACCAAATCAAGCTGTATCTGACCTGCCGTGCACACAGAGGTTCACAGAGACATTTTGGGTTTCATAAAGGGTCCAGACACGATAATGATGAGGACAAGAGACAGTACTAAAATAAACACGAAACGAGGGCAGAGAGCGGAATGTGCTTATTTCACTATTCCACTTAAAAAAGACAGGGCTGCACATTTAAAAATAAACGTTAATTCACCAGCAGATCCCTGTACTTTAGTGAATCAGAATTTCATGCTTTAGTAAGGAAGCAACCTGCCTTCCACCTGGTTCCACCATTGGCCTTTACTACTTAAGTAGAGTACAGTGGGGTATATTTTGCTGCTTCTGTCAGTGTCTTTATGGGTGTGCAGTAAATGAAAAGCAGATGTCAGGGTTTGGAAGGCAACTGAAAAATGCTGGCTATGCAATCAGGAGGTCCCAAGTTCAATTATCATGATATGTGTAAGGAAGTCAGGAGTGATGGTGAAACCTTCAATCTCCTCTGCTGTGGAGGTAGAGACAGGGATGCAAGTGGATTTCTGGTGTTTGTTGGCCAGCCATTGTAGCCAAGTTGGCCAGCCCCAGGCTCGGTGAGAGACCCTGTGTCAAACAACAAAGGTGGACAGCAACTGAGGAAACAACTGAAGTTGTTCTCTGTCCTCTACATGCATTCACATATTCCTGGACACATGCATAAACATGTACACATACACTGACACACACAGATGGCCTCTGAATGCTGTGCTACAGGCAGAACACATGTGGATATTTCTGTCCCAAACACCCAGAGAGGTTAAGAGCTAAGGGATATGAATGATAGGAGTAAGGTTAAGAGGGAGCAGGGAGGTCTGTGGAAGCAACAGTGACACATCTCACCCAATGGGAGTAGTGGCTACATCTCATTAATGGGAACAGTGGCTACATCTCACCCAATGGGAACAAATGGATACATTTCATTAATGGGAACAGTGGATACATCTCATCAATGGAAACAGTGGTTGCATCTCACCCAATGGGAATAGAGGATGTATCTCACCCAATGGGAACAGTGGCTACATCTCGCCCAATGGGAAAAGTAGCTACATCCAATCAATGGGGACAGTGGCTACATCTCACCCAATGGGAACAGTGGCTACATCTCATCAATAAGAACAGTGGCTACATCTCAACCCTTCCCTATCCTTCTCCTGGCCACAGAGTACTAGGATTATAGACACTTGCTTAAGACCTTATGTGGGCTCTGGGAATCTGAACTCAGGTCCTCACATTTATACTGCAAATAAAAGTATTTGTAAAGAACTGATTCATCTCTTCAGCCCAAATCCTTTAAACTAAAAAAAAAAAATGTTTAAAGTTAAAATCCTTTTAAAATTAAATTTTAAGTGATTGGGTAGATGGCTCAGTGGTTAAAGTCTTTGCCTTGAAAGCAAAAGGACCTAAGTTCTGATCCTCAGATCTCTGGTAAAAATGCTGGGCAGGTTGTGGCAGTTTGCCAATAAGTCTAGCCCTGGAAGGTGAAACCTTGGGATCTGCAGAGGAAGCTGGCTAACCAGACTAGCTCTAAGAGTGTGCTCTGGGTATAATTATAGACCCAGACTCGTAACAGTAAGGTGGAAGAATGACCAAAGATGATTCCCAATATCACCCTTGGACCACCTCAGGCTCACATCTCCATGTTTGGGTGCTTGTAGGTGTGTATATTTGTAGGTGTGCATGTGTGTGGATGCGTGTGTGTGTACATGCATGCTGACACTAGGTGTCTTTGTTTACTCTCCACTTGTGTCTTTATTAAGACAGGGTCTCTAAGATGAACTTAGACATCATCAAAATTAGGCTAGCTAGCCAGCTGGCCCTGGAGATTTCCTATCTTTACTTCCCGAGTGCTGGGATCACAGGCAAACGCCACTTCTGCTTATTTTATATGTGTTCTGGGGATCCAAACTCCATTCTTCCCGTTTGCATGCCTCCAGGGCAAGTACTTTATTACCCCTGAGCCATTTCTACAGCCCTTTTCTGTCATCTTTAATACCAACATATCTTCTCATTTGCATGCTTATTTAATTGTCTCCTTGAAGATTCCTAAAAGCCAAAAAAAATGAGGATGGTTGTACGTCCAAATATTTATTTGCTTGACTTGTTAAGCTGTTGAGACTCATAACAATGGCACGAAGGAGCAAGAGCAGTCTGGCCTTTCTGCAGCATCTTCCAGATGATGGAAGCAGGACACAGAGTGATTACATCACATGCCACCTGCCCACAGCGGCATGTCACTTGGCAGTGGTGGTGCTGGGGTGACCATGTTCTGTAGCAGTGTTCTGAGTATGACTAGAGGATCTGGGGATCCCCGTCCCTTGAAGTAGTTCCACAAGACCAAAGCTAGTTTTAAGACAATATCAGATGCTCTCTGCCCTTGTCGCTCTACCTCACTAGCATATATCCACCACCCACCTACCCATCCCCATTCTACTGATACTGCTTTTTGAGTGGAATCTTACGAAGGTCAGCCTGCAGCCACAATCCATGCAAAGATGGAACAGCTTTTTGGAGGTCACATCTGCCAAGAATTCTATTTCTTTTCCATCCTCAATTAAGATATTACCACAAGGGGTTCCAGCAGCCAGGGGTTCCAGTGCATACAATCCTGTTTTCTGTAAATCTGCACCAAGGCATCCTTGAAAAACCAACAGGACTGACAGTGACATGGACTTGATGTAAGGAGAAGACACAACAGTCAAATGCAAGAATAAAGAGTATTTGAATAAAGACTCCAAATGACTAAGGCTGCCAAATCCAAGGCTCTTGTCTATAACAGAGCTCCACCCCTAAGCCCAGGCTAGCTCTCTGCCTGCTTCTCTACGACCTGCCAGTTGAGGAAGGATTGTCTTTTTCAAAAGAAGAATGTGTTTTATGACTCATGGAAATTATGTGCAATTCGCATTTTGAATTTTAAAGAAATTTTTTTATTATTTTTTGTGCACATGTGTGTGTGTGTGTGTGTGTGTGTGTGTGTGTGTGTGTGTGTGTATCAGAAGGCATTATATGTCCCTGTGGAGGTCCAAGGGTGATTTCAGGAATAATCTTGGGTGCTTTTATGTCCTTTTTACTTTGCTCTGGGATTTTCCAGGCTCCACCTTCCAGAGCTGGAAGTGCAGGCTGCTGCCACTTCCCCCAGGCATTTTTATGTGGGCTCTGGAATTAGAACTCAGGTCCTTCTGCTTGCAAGAGACAGAATCCTAACCTCTGAGCCATCTCTCCAGCCCTATAAAGTTTTACTAGAACACAGCCATGCTGGTTAGTTTGCATACTGTCCACAGCTGATTTCTGGTCGATCAACAATACTAAATACAAGCAAAAAAAAAGAGTATAAATCCTGCAAATTCACATGCCTCCAAAGCCTGAAACAGCTACTCTTTGTCTTTCTAGAGAAAATGCTGGAGAATCTAAGAGTTCTTATTAAATGAAAGTTTTAGCAAGGTTTGGAGGAAAGAACATGTTGATTTGTCTGTGAGCATATGCATGTTCATGTATGAGCTTATTCCTGTGAGTGTGGGTGCTATGATACCCATGTGAAGACAGAGAACTTTGGGTGTATGTCCTCGCCTCTCCAACTCGTTTCAGACAGTTTCTTTACCACTTCATAAGTCAAGCAAGCTGCTTGGGAAGCTGCCACACACCCCTACTTCTGCCTCTTATTTTCTGTAGGTGCACAGGGATTATCGAAGTTTGCAGTACTTTGTCCAGCTTTTACATGGGTGCTAGATCCAAACTCAGGTCATCAGTTGTGGGCAAATGCTTTACCCACTGAACCATCTCTCCAGCCCTTGTGGTAACTTCTACAAAAGAAAGAAATCTATCTGTGTGGGCGTGCAGGCATGTGTATCTATAAATTTTATAGTATGTTTTCCAAATGTTGCACTTTAAAATTTTTGTTAACATTTATTAAGTGTGTGTGTGTGTGTGTGTGTGTGTGTGTGTGTGTGTGTGTGTGTGTTTGTGTGTATAGGTCACAGAAAAACTAAGAGAAGTAGGCGCTCTCCTTTCAGCCATGTGTGCTCTGGGACCTAATCCAGGCTATCATACCTGACAGCATGTATCTTTACCTGCTGAGCCATTATAACGGTTACTATTAATTATTGCTGTGAGAGAACACCCAGAGTCAAGCAACTTAAGGGAGAAAGAGAGATTTATTCAGCTTACGGTTCTAGTGGGGAGATACAGTTTCTCACAGTGGAGGTGGCATGGCTGGCTGGCCAAAGCTGGAGGAGGCTACGTCACTGCCATTCGTGAGGCTGAGAGCTTCCAGACTGCTTGCTGCCAAGGCAGACTTCTCCTGGAGAAGGGTAGGACTAATCCATCTCAAGGCCCACCCCTTGTGACTGCCTTCCTCCAGCAAGGATCCATCTCTCAAGGTGCCATGACCTTCCCAAACACATGAGACTGTGGGGGACACATTTCAAACCATGACAGCCATCTTGCCCCCAATAGTGTTTTAATTGAAGAAGTAGCCATGTAAGAACACAAGATATGCTCATCTCCATCTTCAAAATAAAGAAACACACTCTGAAAAGACAGTATGAGATCTGCCACAGTTACAAACCAGAACGGAACTCATTATTCTGGCCAAGGCCGTGCCTTCCAGAGACATGTCAGTGATGATCTATTTTGATATGGGGCTTTAAGAGAATAAAGAGTAGCAACTGACTTCTGTGCTTCCACAGGTGTCCAACTATACGTGAATTTGCAGGTATGTTAATCAATAGGCATCTTCACATCACCCCTTCCCTTCTTAGTTCCAGGTAGGCTTTTGGTATCCGACAGTGGGTTGTGAGTGTATACCAAAGGAAGGAAGAGCAATTTTTTCCTGAAATTATGATTTTATAATTGAATAAACTAGGCCAATCCTATGAAAAGCTCCTGGCAAGTTCTGTTTTCCTGTGAGAGTCTATGTAACTGTGTTCTTGTGACATATTACAAGGTCTCTTGCAATAAGAATTCTTGCACAGATGATATAGGTTTTCATAGGATCATATCATCTCAGAATATAAATTCCTTTTATCTCCAATTATTAAAATCAATGCTTTGATTTTTTAAGATGAATGGTATTCAGAGGCTTTATAAGATAGTGTCTAATGCACTTGCATCGTTACACATGAATATGTCATTAAATATAAAGGAAAGAAAAACAGTGTCCGTTCACTCAGAATTGTTTTCATTTTGTAGTTACTCCTAGATTAGATCAATTCAAATTACAACCAACACAGAAATCACTTGGATAGGACAAGAAACAGCTTTCAACACTTCTGGACTCTGTTTTGTTTTCTAATCGTACAACGAGGCAGGATAGAAAGACGGGGAAAACTAAGGGAAGCTGTGGAGAGAAAGCCTCTTGCGCCAGGGTTTCACTGATATTTCTGGCTGGCTGAGTCAAGAGTTTCGAAACGACTGAAGAAATCAGAAGGGCTGTGAAGACCGCCTGCAGAGACACGGCTTCCTTCTCTGAGAGATGGCCGCCAGGGTGTTCCGCAGCTACTGAGCCGCCGAGGGCCAGAGTGTACGTGACTGTGGACTCCACTCGTCTCAGCCCTCCTCTCGCCCTGAAGCTGAACACACGCCTCAGAAACTCTGTAAACAATCTCCTTGGACAAGGGAAACTCTACAAAAAACACGTAAGCCAGCTCGGCCTTTACACTGAAATTTTAGGCTTTATTTAATCTTTTATTTGTAGCGTGTGTGTGTGTGTGTTGGTATATATGTATGTGAGTGCATGTAGGTGCTCAAGTGTGGGCATGTACGTGTTGTGGAGCACATGCGGCAGTCAGAGGACAATCTTTGGGTGTCGTTCCTTGCCTTTCTGCTCTGTTTGACACAGGATCTCTTCACTGCGGCCGAAGCCAGGCTGGCCTGTGAGATTCCAGGGTCTCCACCTCTGATTTTGAGAGGTTTTGCTTTTGATCGTAAGTCGCTTTCATTAGGATACACACAATCATCTCTGTGCCACATGCAGACAATCAAGCACAGGAATGAGTGTGTCTGGAAATCACACGCTATCAACGTTTTTCATAAGGCTTCCCTGCTGACCCTGACCCAAATGGTTCAGGGAACACACTGCCTTCCATCAAAAAGCTACATGCTCCCAATCCATACAATACATACTGCTTTGCCTCAAATCGAAGACCAGAAAACCACATCTTTGGAGGAAAAGGACTCATCGAAATGGTGGCAGATAAGTGCAGTTCTGAGGTTGGTGTGACAAGCTAGGCCAATATGCAGGGGGAGTAACCCCACCAACTGCGGAATCCCTGGACGAGACAAGCCTAGTCCCTGCAGCCGCAGCAAGAAGGCTCTTAATCCACATGCTTTATGTGGCTCCCAGATTGCCACACTCGAGGGACTGTCCTTCCCCGGGGTTTCCTCTGAGAACTTTTTGGCTAGCCTCTTCTTCTCACCCTCTTGTATAGCAAAGCTAAAGCTTGAATTAACTATCTGTAGTCACAGTCCTGGCAATGGTAGCCAGTCTCATGGATCTAAAATAATCTCCATTCCAGACCTCTCTGAACTCTAGACTCAACATTTTAGCCAGCTTGTGTGTGTGTGTACACTGCTAGGGTTGAACCTGGGCCTCAACTCATGCTAAGCAAACACCCTACCATAGTGCTATATCTCCGTCCTTTTTGTATTGTTTTATTTTAAGACAGGGTCTCAATAAGTGGCTCACACTAGCCTTGCAGTAAGCCTGGCAGATTTTGAACTTGTGTTCTAATCCCAGCCTCCTGAATAGATAGAATGACAGGTATGTGCCACCAGGCTTAGCTTGGAATTGCTATTTGTGTGTGTGTGTGTGTGTGTGTGTGTGCGCGCAGGCATGTGTACAAGAGTACACTTGAGGGTGTGTGCCTGAGGAGGCCTAAGAGTGATATTGAGAATCACCCTGGATTGCTCCCCCTCCTTATTGCTTTGCTCTGGGGTTTCCCAGGCTCTTCTTTCCATAGACCATCATCAATAATCTCCATTCCATCCATGGTTTTACATCAGATCTGGGGATCCGAACTCTTTTTTGCTTGTGAGGCAGAGATTTTTAACTTCTAACTCATGTTCCCAGCCCCAAAACTACTAGTTTAAAAATGTATATATTTTGTGGCAGAGGGAAAGCCACAATACATAAGTGAGGACCAGACAACAAGTTTTCAACAGCTAATTCTCTCCTGTCTTGTTTTTGAACCAGGGTCTCTTTGCTTATTTTCTGCTAATTCCTGCATCTCAAGCTTCCAGCCAGTTCTCTTACTTTTGCCCTCCATCTTACCACTGCGGTGCTGAGATTACAGATGTGAGCACATCTGACTTTTTTTTTTTTTTTTTTTTTTTTGCATGAGTTCTGGGGGTTGAACTCAGGTCCTGAGGATTGCACTGTAAGAACTTCATTTAACCCAATGAACTATCACACTGGCCCCGAAACTGCTATTTTTATAGGTCAAAATAGTCTTCATATTCTAAAAGTTTCAGCCATTTTTAATTTCTTCCTTTCCCTTGGGTCACATAACTGTCTGTCAACAAATACTGTCTTGAGAACATACACAGATTTTCCTCCTCCACTGGCCCCACAGAATCAAAGCCATTCCCACTCAGGTGCCTAGAAGTCCCCTGACTCTTCCACCTTCTATATCTGCCCTTGCATGGCCCAAGTTCAGCACACAGTACATGGGCAATCTCCTAGGAGAAAATAAATGCGTGGAATTCTTACATATGGATTAATACCAAATTGGCTCACCCTTTAAAACATGCTCTTATGGCTTGCATGTGTTCCCCAACCCATGTGTTGGAACATTTGGTCCCCAACTGCTGGTGCTGCTTTGGGGAGGTAGTGGTACTTTGTGGGGCAGGGCAGCTGGAATGGGTGGGTTGAAACAGGATGGGCCTTGAAAGTTACAGCCGAGCCCTACATCCTGCTCAAACTCTCTGCTTCTAGACTTCCTGTAGACCATGACATAACAAACCTGCCTGCCCAAAACCATGCTGGTCACCATGATTTCCCCGCCATGAAAACATGAACCAAAATAAACCTATCCCCTCCTATGTAGCTTCTGTAGGTATTTTGTCATGGGAATAAGAAAAGTAACTAACACACATATGCATGTGTCCACCAAGTTTAGTGCCCTTTTCAAGAGGTTTCCTAAGACGATGATTTAAGAATAAGATAGCCACCAGAAGAGAGTGAACTCCAGTGAGTACACATGTACATTTCCATCCCAGTGCAGATGCCCACTTCTGCCAACGAAGTTTTGTTGGAACACAGCCTTGTTCTTTTCTGAATTGTCTACCACTCATCTTGACAATGGAGTGACACACTCTTATGCCCCCAAGAAACTAGAACATTTACTTTCTCATCCTTTGCAAAATAAGTGCTATTAATCTATGATAATAAAAATATGGAACTAAATATCCAAGGAGAAACAGTAGATTAAACTCATAATGAGGTAGTCACTTAGTCCAGATGTGAAACTTGCTACTAGCGTGGAATCAGATGGTTCTTTGCTGTGGAGATTGATCTACCTGCACATCACAGATTCATAGCAGGACATCTGGTCTTGCCCCATTAAACACTGGTGGACTTGTGTTCCACCCAACTCCACTTGAGACAACCAGATGCCTTCTGGGAAGAGGACAGAACTGTCCCATGGAGAGCATCCTCGTATAAATGATATTGTAAAGTCACTAAGTATTTTATTAACCTACTGGAGAGTTCTTAATCTGAGAATACGGAACAGGTTAAAATACTGTATATCTGTCATTGTGAATTTTTAATATGATTATGTACATAAAGGCAAACAACACAAAAAGACCTATTGTCAAATCATTTAGAAAACCCTAACTACCATTACCCATGGAGAATGGAGTCACGGACGAACATTGTATTTGTTAATTTCTATTAATATGGAAAAAACTAAGTTGGCAGAAATAATATAGTTTAAAAAATACAAGTTTCACCAATACAAGAGTTTATACTCAGGAAAATGGAAACGTGTTTAAACAGAATTCTTATTTTGAAAATTAGAGGTGCTCTGTTGTTTATGAAATTTCTAGTCTAAGATTGAAGAGCAGTTTACATTTGCAACATACTTGACACATTTTTCTGGTGTTGAAAAGGGCTGTGATTGCATGGTTTAGTGGTGTCCTTCTAACAGCCCATTGTGCAGACAGCCCGGCCTCCCCCACTCATGAGAGTCGCCAGAGAGGCACCCCACGTGCTCCAACTCTTCCTTGTGCCCCAGTTTAGCTCTGCCTCAGCCTGGCAGACATCGTTTTTGTCTCAGTGTTTGCCCCTCCAATGGAACCATTGTTCGCAATTTATTGGGTATTAGAGCTGATTATAGCCCAGGCGGCCCAACTCCTTTTCATAAGGGCCGCACTCTTAAGAAACCAGCCGTGGTCAAGTTTGTCAGCGAGGAAAACTTTGCCTTAGGCCTAAGCAAAAGGTCAGTTGGCAAACCCTGGTCAGACATGAGAGTTAAAAGCCGCTGGTTGGAAGGCCAAGTCTACAGAGGCTGATGATTGGGGAAAAAAAAAAAAGCAGCTGTCTCATAATAATACTGATTTTGGGTCCATGTCAGGAGACTGGAGGGAGGGGAGGAGATAGAGGACTGGACTCTGAAGAACAGCATTGTCTTGGCCCATTTCTAAAACCTGCTTTATAGACTATGTGGTGATGAAATTCCATATTGGATTGAGCCTTGCCAATACAGTGGCAGCTCGGGGGCACCTGCTGCCTGTGCCAGGCACTGTGCTGAGGCCCTGTGCCCAGGCATGCTGGCCACCCCACTTAACTGCTTCCCCTTGCACTGGGCATCTTCCCCACGCAGATCATACTGCAGGTGGGGGAGTCGCTACACCTAAGAGGAATAAGCATCCCACACAGCTGAATGAAAGAACACGGACCACTGGGAAGGTCCCTGGAACTTGATGGCTTGGCATAGCAGAAGAACCAGAACGACAGAACGAAAGCAGAAGCTGCCAAGCGGGCATGGCTGGAGCAGAAACCAATCAACACGTGTCCTGAGAGATGGTCAGGGCATGATAAGATGCATAGATTTGGGATCTTCTTTACTGCTGCTTATAAGCATATACTCTGGGAGGATTTTTTTTTTTTTTTTGACACAAAGCGACATGACCTTTGAGGTGTGTGTGCATGTCCCTACATATGTGGGGAAGTGTAAGTGTACATATACATTTATAAATATATTTTCTTTTTTTTGGGGGGGGGACAAGGTTGCTCAGTCTCTAACTCAGCCTGGTCCCTCCAATTCACTACGGAGCCCAAGCTGTGATTACAGGTGTGCGCCCCCTACATGTACATTTGAGCGATTTAAAAACATCCTGTGGCCCTTGATGTGGACCCTGTGGTGACGCAAGAGACCATGATGCCCACCTGATTGTGTTAAGACCCCATGAAGTACTGGGGTTTCAGCTTGCCTGTCTTCTGGTTTGCATCAAGTCTGACCTTAAAACAATATATAAAAGGACTTTCACATACAACGATATTATTTGAAGTGCTTCATGTTATCTTTATTATAAACAATGTACACAGTTATAAAATACTCCATACTGACTTGACACACAAGTTAAGAACGAGGTCCACTGAAAGCCAGTGAAGGAGAGAGGAAGGCAGTTTAATACTGATAGATGTCGGCTAGGATTTCAGACACAGCTCAGTTCAGATGGTGAGCGAGTTGCGTGTGGGCTCTGGACCTCGGGTTTCTATTTACAACACGGGATCATGGAAACTACCTTCTGAACCGTTGCTGTGGCGGTTGGTGGGCTGACGAGATAAAACGCACGAGGAGTCCGCGGCACGTGGCAAGCAAGGAAGTGAAGCTGCCAGAGACGGCTCGCTTGAGAAACTTCGCTTTCATATCCAAGTAGATCAGTCCGTGCACTGATCCCCAGCAGGACAATAAAACCTCCTCACAGGAGAGAAGGACAGGGGCCGTGGCCAGCATGTGAAGATGCCTCCAGCTAGCTCAAGTATCCCAGAGAACTGGGGTCAGAGAGGAAATGAAAGTCTTGGGGCGTGGGATACTAGGAGCAGGAGTGTACCCACACAGAGGACTTTCTGGAAATCTTTCTTCCACTTCCTAGTGAACAGAGCTTCAGGAAAACTATAAGACCCTGAAAAGTGCCTGCAAACATTTGACTGCATTTTTCTCAAGTGAGACCTAATGTATTGAAAGGGTGAAAGAGCGAACCATGCACAGGGTTGAATGGTGGAAGGAAACATATCCTATAAGCTGAGTGGACCACAGATCAGGTGACACACAGGACACCTTACATCATAAGGTGCTACACGATGCTTGCTAGAGCTGCCTGGCATGTTCGCTATCGGAACCTCACAGAGTCATGGGATCCCTGTCCTGCATCTGGGCTGCTGTCAGGCTCAGCGCCTGTCACACAGCATCTTGCTAACAAGCGAAACGAGCTGGAGTTACCCGTAACGACCTCGCTGATCAATCGGGGAGTGTATCCCAGCCACCGAGGAAATGTGTTGGAGCACGTGCCGAGAGTGCAAAACTGAACTCACGTTGACCTTTACAGATCAAAGCAGAGGTCAACCTCTTCCAAGAATAAAGTCCAATGATCTACATTTCTCTCACATGATAACTATGAGAACCTGACACTTAAGCTTATTTAGATAACACGTGGAAGTGGTTGTTTTCCCTTATTAAACACACGCGTGCATCCTCTCTCACACACATATTTTCTCTCTCTCTCTCTCTCTCTCTCTCACACACACACACACACACACACACACACACACACACACACACATGCTCCATCACAAAAAAAGGATCTATTACTTCTAGAAAAGAAGTTTTCAAAATGGTTGGGATTTACCACCAAACTATAAAAAAATCTATAAAGGTGGACACACACACACACACACACACACACACACACACACACAAATATAAAGATTATAAAGAGGAAAAACAAGTGGAGATTTTGAACAAAAGAGGAAGACAGTTGAGGACTCCTAATATTTAGATGAAAGAATCACATAGAAAACATGTAGCAGGAACTGAACACATGCCGGGGGTCAGGAGAAAACCCCTCTATAGATCCCCGTGGGGGCGCCCACTGGGTCTACAGTCCTTTGAGGCAGGGGCCATGGCGATCCCATGCTCATCACGTGGCTCAATCCCTGTCACTTTACCAAACACTGCTGTGTTGTGTCATCTATATATTTCATATTTACAACATTATTTTTCTGGTACAGGGAGCCTTTGCAACAGCACATGCTTTGGGCATTTGTCTTTATTCTTCATTTCAAATGAGTCTTCTCTTTCAGATCTTGTCTTCACCTTCATTTAATCAAAGCTGTCCAACATTCCCAAGAGAAACACACCCAGGCTGGCACTGGGTCCACAAAGACGGACTTAAGACAGAAAGTCAAAATGAGCTTTGTTCAGCGAGAACTGCCCCAGGACTTTGAGGAATTTATGGGATGATGCCTTTTCACTTCTTTTTTTGTGGGGGAGAGGGACAACAAGTAAACAGGATTTTCCACCCTCAATAGGAATTTTTGTTAGACATAAGCATCGAAGTATCATGAGATTTTTAAAGTAAAGGTTAACACACAGTATGATATAGTAATGTCTTTTATAAGAAAGAAAATAGGCCACTGTGTCTCTGAAATGCCAGCTGCCATTTACTTCACTGTAAACAACTATTATAAAAGTTAAAAGAAGAGAGATGTCCAGATCGCCACCCCCCCCCCCAAAAAAAAACCTGCTGCCACACCATGACAGTGGATAAAAACAAAAAAACAGGATTGTAACATAGTGGTACAGTTCTTGCCTAATATGTGAAAGAAACCAGATTCAATCCCTAGCAAAACACAAAGAGAATAGAAGGTAGGAGAAAGGAGAAAGAGAGAGAGAGAGAGAGAGAGAGAGAGAGAGAGAGACTCCCAGAAGTCTATGCATCATTCATAGTAGATAAAGGGATGTCAATTGAGAGAAAAAAGTTTATCTTTACTATCCCCCCAAGAACTTAGAAATATAAGGCTAGAAGGAGGGCTGGGCAGAGGGGAATCTATACAGAAATCAATCATTTATGATATTCCTACTCTGTAAGATAGTAGTTTACAATCACTGGCAGTTTTTCTCCTTAAGAGATATTGGGCAAAGGAGACAGGTCTGGTTGTCACCATGAGGAGTGGGAATGGACAGGTGGCTACTAGCACCTGCTGGGAGAGGGGCTGAGTAATGTTAAATACTCTATAGTGAGAAGAACGTCTCTGACAACAGGGAATTCTCTGGTCTCAGCTGTCAGCAATGCCATGGTGTAGAATCCTACCCTAAAAGACACTATTCCATTCTCTGCTCCTTCACACACATTTCTCTTAGTTGAAGATCCCAGAAAGGCAGAATGACAGCTCCCTTATGAACAACCAATGGCTTTCCTTTTCATATCTGAGCATCAGCCAACAGCTATCTGGTGTCTTATCTCCAAGCAGAGATGACTTTGCGTGCATAGGAGGGTGGGGAGACACCGTCAATATTGGCCAGATACAGATTCAACCCTGGAGACCTCAATCAACTTGAGCTTCAGACAGTGACATGAACAGGAAGAATGTTAGGTAGGAATCTCAAGACCTATCATCAACTCAACACCATGAAGATAAACTATGCCTTAAAATGGCCAGAAGGACAATTGAACATGCAAGGGTGCTAAAAGCATAGGCTGCTGTGTGTTTCTGCAGGTAGGCAGGAAGCACATGGTTCCATGCCAGGGTGGGACCTACTAGCCCCTTCCTGCTAATGAGCTGATACGTAAAAGACCACCACCGCACTTGCAAACTAACCCAGATGATCACCATGCTACGGGTAGCTTAACCACTTCCCATAAGTCTCCTTTACTCTCCCACTAAAGAAGCACACACTTCTTCCTCCGTTTATTTCCTAACCTTTTAAAAAGGAAATAGCTCTTTCCACTACACTTGAAAATTAGTCATTTGTTCATAATTTTGAATGTAAGACCAAGTCCTTCACTTCCTAACTACTATTAAAAGCAAGCATAAATTGGAGTGTGAGAAAGGCTGTTAATGGACAGGACTAACATGTGGGGGAGGAAAAGTCCCTAATTATATTAGATTCTATGGAAAATTTTCTAGAGTAAAATATTATGAAAATGACCTGGATTTAATGGTAAAAGCACTTGCCATGAGAGCTTGGTGTAAATCTGATGACCTGAGTTCAGTCCCCAGAATCCACTGTAAAAGGTGGACGGTAAGAACTGACTCCTGAAAGCTGTCCTCTGACAGCCATGCACATCATGTTGCTTGTGCAGGTGTTCACACACACAGACACAAAATAAACAATCTTTTGAAGTTATGGAAAGTAAACATATATAAGCACACCCACACCTATGAATCCATTTAACTTTTGCTTTGACTGCTTACAGGCAATCATGTAATCGGAAAATTCTTTGCCATTTGAAAATTTCTAGATCTTGTTAGCTCTCCTCTTTTGACAGCTAGTAACGTCTCCAATCCTCATTCAGAAAACAAAGCAGAGGGCTGGAAAGATGGCTCAGGGGTTAAGACTCTGCCTCACAAGCAGAAGTTCTTGAGTTTGGATCCCAGGTCCATGTAAAAATGCCAGGTGGAAATGGTGGCAGTCTGCACTTGTGGCTCTGGTGGGTGAAGAAGTGATCCAGGATGATTCTGGAAGTCACCCTTGTCCCCCACAGGGATACACACACACACACACACACACACACAGAGTAAATAAAATATTTTTAAAAAATTAAAAACAGAAAACTTACAGTGGTAGAAACAGTATAAAAATCAAACAATATTCTTTGCACAGACTTTTCTGTTTCAATGATGTCCATAACAGGTGAGACAAAGACCTGAAGTGGACTTATGCAGTCAGCAAAATGCCAGGTGGTTTCACTGCCAAATTGACACTTCTGTGTGTGTGTGTGTGTGTGTGTGTGTGTGTGTGTGTGTGTGTGTGTGAGTGTATCCTTCAATTAAAGCTCCAGACACATGAAGATGCATCCCCTCCCCACTCCTGGTACAGAGCATAGATTGATGCAGTTATATTGAATATGCTTAACATATGCTAACAGTTGACACAAAATAATTGGAAGAGGGAGCTGGAGGCTCTCTGAAAACAATCCAAATGATTACGGAAAATCACACAATAAAAAGTTAAACAGCACAGGGGAGATGGCTCCTTGGGAGAGGACTTGCTATGCAATCGTGAGGATCTGGGTCTCCAGCACCTAGGCAAAAGCCACGCATAGCACTGAACAGTTCTGGGAAGCAGAGACAGGGAGATCCTTGGGGTTTGCGAGCAACTGAATATTTCACCTGAATTTTTTTTAATTAGCTAGAGTTGCTTACTATTAAACTAATTATCAAAAATTCTAATGGTTTAATTCTATAAATACATACTTTATGTTCTAAACATATATTTATTATTCCACTGTGTATATTTAAATAAATGTGAATATAAGCATTTGTGTATGTGTGTGTGTATGTCACTGTTTGATGTAGTCACACAGCCATAGATAAAAACAGTACAAGTAAAAATAACAATAAAAGGCCACTGCCGTTATGACTTCATGCATTAGGATTTCATTATATAAACAAGAACTATATGGCATGATTTGCTTTTAATACACCTGATTATGATGATTATGATGCATACTTCCTGTGCTTAAAGGATTCTCCTATATGGTATGATTTACTTTTATTATACCTGATTATGGTGTATACATCTTGTGTTTAAAATGATTCTTTAATATGGTATGCTTTGTTTTTATTACACCTGACTATGACATACACTCCCTGTGTTTAAAGAGATTCGCCTATACATACACTTGATTATGACGAACACTCCTGTGTTTAAAGAGATTCCTATACACTGCAGTCTTGAAATACTGAAAATCCTCAAGTGAATGGAGTCTCTCAAATTTCTTCTCAGGAAACACAAATAAAGAAAGATTCTAACACTTGTCTCTGGGCTCCATCTGCAATGTCAGTTGTGGAAGCAAGAAGTACCTGTACCCAATTGTGGTAAAAAGCATGATTGGTAGTGTATGATAGCTAGGTTTGATCTGTGTATTGTTACTGGCTATAAAACCAAGTTATTTGTGGTATAAGGGGGCATACTTCGTGGCTCTCAGATGCCTTTCAAACTTTCTAGGCTAACCCATTCCCCACAGGTTGCATTCCATTACTCTGCTCCAAAGATGAGTGAATGTGAAATGTCCTGAATGGGTCTTTCATTGATTGATGATTGACTGATTCTAGCTTAAGTCCCTGCCATTCTTCTAGAATACATTCCCACCGTAGAATTGGTCTCGACCATGGAAGAAGGAAAGAAAGCAAGAAGGTCCTTAACTGTAAAGAGCTTGATCACTCGGCGAGTCTCAGTCTCAAGCATACGGTGCTGCAGAATCACCTTTGCTCTAGGTGAAGCATCAGTCCCACACTGCAGTGGGTGTGATCATCGCCCCTCCCAAGTGGACACATACAGGTCTCAGTCACAAGAAATGACACTTTGTGCAATGGCACAGAACAGATGCACAACACAGTGCCAAGTTCTTCCGCTAGAGACCTTTCTGTATTTGGTCCAGCTGAAATATGCTCTTCTGAAATGTAAAACTATTCTTTTGAAACAAAGTTTTTCACTCCTAAGGGGAAGGTTAGATGCCATAAATGTGTGTGTGTGTGTTTATATATTTGTGTGAGTGGACAGCTGTCTGTGTAGTCTGTCTAGTAAAGGGGCAGGGTGCAACCAGGGCAGAAACAGGAATGGCCATAAAAATGTTTACTGGGACTATTAATTTTGTCAATTCCCATTTCTGAAGGGAAGGGAATTTCTTTTCTTATCAAAGGCTACAATCCACTATCACTGAAGAAAAAGAACGAAAGAAAGAAAGAAAGAAAGAAAGAAAGAAAGAAAGAAAGAAAGAAAGAAAGAAAGAAAGAAAGAAAGAAAGAAAGAAAGAGAGAGAAAGAGAGAAAGAGAGAGAGGAAGGGAGAAAGAGAGAGAGGAAGGGAGGAAGGAAAGAAGGGAGGAAGGAAAGAAGGGAGGGAGGGAGGGAGGGAGGAAGGAAGGAAGGAAGGAAGGAAGGAAGGAAGGAAGGAAGGAAGGAAGGAAGGAAGGAAGGAAGGAAGGAGGAAAAGGCAACATCCAATCTCTACTGTGTTCCCCAAAGCTGCACCAGGCTTTCTATTGTCCTGAACACAGAGAGGCTGAGTGGACACCACCACCAGAACAACTGGATGGTCTGTGCTTCATTGTGTTGTTATCACATTTGCAGGGTGATGTAAAGCCACTGGCTTGGTTTATGCAGAGACACCCACAGAAGCCCCGGCCCCCAGCTCTGCCCACTGCCTGTGCTCTCACTTCAAAAGGAGTCAGTCCCTGCACCTGAGGAGGATCGCCCGGGGCTGAAGCCAGAGTCGCCTTCGCGCCACGGCACTACGAGAGAAACTCACATCAGGGCAAATGTGATCTCTCAAGGGAGAGTTCCTCTCCTAAAGAGAAATGGTCGTACAAGATATCACATGCAACACATGACAGACAATTCCTTCATATATTCAGAAAAGGATGCTGTTTCAACATGGTTCCAAACGCCACTAACACTACGCAGTTAACAGAATTGAAAGAAAAATCTACAATGGCAAATGTTCCATTTTTCTCTTTAGAGTTCACGTACATGTACCTATTTCAAGGCTAATAGAAATATAACAATAAAATCACATAATGAAATATGCATTTAAAATAAATATCTGGTGATACAGTGCAGACATTTTTGCAGTTTTCTTTACATTTATTTAGTTAAGATGCATGTGCATGCATGTCATGGTGTACATGGGGAGGTCAAAGGACACCTTATGGGGGCTAGCTTGCTCCTTCCACTACATGGTTTCCAGGGATGAAATTCAGGTCACCGAGCAGAGAAGCAAGAGGCTTTATCTGCTGAAGCATCTTCCTGGTTTATTTTTTAAAGTAATTATATAAATAAATAGTTCCTATGAATACACCTAAATTTGTATTTCTTTTTAAATCCACTACTGTTAGATGTCTATTGATTGGCAATTGTAATCATTTCCAAAAGGAGGGGTATGTAGTTTTTTCCCCTCAATTTTCATTAGTATCACTAATGCAGAACTCGATATTCTTGCATCCTAAATATACTTACTTCACTGTTGTATGAGCTTTTGAAGCCCATAGGGTCTTTGAATAGACTACATCCAGCCCACAAAGAGAAGGTCTGCTTTACATCATGACAGGGGATGCTGTCATTTCCTCTACCTAGATTATCATTCACACAGGAATCAAATGCCATTCATCCAGATCTTGCCCCAAACTGACTCCAACAGGCGCATGAAGCTCTCTCGCCGCTGCGAAGAGCATCCTTGGAATGGTGGCCACACTTCATAGACAGTAAGAAACATGGCTCCCAGGAAACCACATTAATAAATCACAAACTAAAGTGTCTGGGGAGAAGCCTCTTGGTAAAATGCTCACCCTGGAAGCATGAAGAACTCAATTCACATCCTCAGCAGCCAGGTTGGAAGCTGAGTGTGGCGGGGCACACCTGTAACTCTAATGCTAGGAGGCAGAGAAAGAAGGCTCCCTGGGGCTTGCTGGCCAGCAAGTCTACACAAATAAGGGAGCACCAAGAAGGAAGACTCCCAACATTGACCTCCACCCTCCACATGTATGGTCACACTCATGCACACTCAATCACACACACATATCATGTACAAATATAATAATGATAATAATTACAGTGAAAGAAAGCAGTGGAATTGTAAGACTCTAGGATAAGGTAAGGAAATTTTTATTAGATGTTTCCAAATGGTCCCCGGGAATATTTTACAATGAAGTCCCTGCTATTTCTGTTCTCATCCAAGGTGAAGATGTCTCAAGTAGCAAGGAAGAAATTTACCTGAGCATACACACACAGTAGGCTTTAGAAGAGAGATGTGCCTCATACCTTTTCCCTAAAGTGGCTCCTACCTTTTAAAATACTCTTTTAAATTGGTGCCCAGTAATAAGCAACATGATACTGGCCCCTAGGATTGAAAAAAAAAAAACTTTAGTGTCTCCATGTTTTTCTTGTGTTGGACACTAAAGGAATCAGTGATTCTCCACCCTGTCCAAAGGCAGCAAGCACCAGAACTCGCTGTGTATCCATCAAACGCAGGATTTGTGCACTAAAAAATGTTGACTCTATAAAGTGCTTCTGCTTCTGTCTGGTTTTCTTTTTAAAAATTGTCTTAACTCTAGGAACATTTGAACCAACTAGTGGCATCATTGACGTTAGCGGGAGCCTCTCCACGAGGCTAACAATCCACTACATTTACTTTTCTCTCTGCTCGTGTTAGCCATCCACCACTTCCTGCACAACAAAAATGACTGCCGTGGCTGTAGACAGGTAATGTGGCAGCGAACACTCTCCGGAGACTTATTCAGAGTTTCTCATGTGACTGCGTGTGTATGTACACGTGGGGCTGCAGTACACATGTGCATATCTACACACCATGAGGAAACTAGAGGTTGGCTCCAGTGTTGTTCTTCACGAGCCACTGCCTTGCTTTTGAGACACTGCCTCACACTGGAACCAGGCTTACGTGAGCCGCGGGGATCCTCCTGTCTGCAAGTCCGCAGCACTGCGATTACAGCATCTTCCAACACGCCTGGCTTTTACGTTAGTACTGGGAACCAAACTTGGGCCCTTGTGCATGCACAGCAAGCTCCTTACCCACTAAGCTAACTTCCCACCCCAAATTTCTTCAGTTTCAACTGTGAGTAGAATTGCACAATACTAGTTTATGTCCAAGGAAGACTTTATTACACACTGCTGAATGGCTTCCAGAAGTGTGTTTTAATAATTTTTTTTTTTTAGTTTTCCTGTGCTTACCCAACAGGTAATCAGACTGTAAATTCTTCCTGTCTCGTGGCCAAGTATCTGGTTGTTTTCATCCTCTAACCTTCAGTGAGGCTGAGCGACTGGCTCTCTTACTCTCTCTCCACTCTTAGAGCAACAGAGGGAGTTTCTAATCTAGGCACTAATCCCCTGCCGGCATTGATATTGTTTCCATTATGTTACTAATAATTGCTTGCTATTTAAGTTTCTGTTTCTGATACACTTTCCAAAAGAGTAAGGAAGAACCTAACAGAATTCAGCAGCCACTAAAGGAGATTCCACATCCTCTGGCTGTGAATTTTAAAGACATACTTTCTAAAGGCCTAATTTGCATTAAGCGCAGTTTGTCAAGAAAATAATCTCGATTGAAAAGCAGAACTGACTGTGCACAGAAAGGAACTGTCAGACAAATCCAAAGATACTGTGTGAGTCCACGCAGGGCCAGAGATGCTCAGTGAAATGCCTACTCCTGATTCCTGGGGAGAAAGATAAATCTCAAGTGGAATTACCAGACAAAAGGATAGAGAAGTCACCAAAACTTGTGACACGTTGTACCAGACTTCCTTCCAGGACACTGTAGCACATACATTATTACCAGTGGTTCATGTATACCCACTGTCCATATGGTCCCGAGAGACTAAACTGCAATGTAGTAAATAAACCATGAATGTGAAAATGACAATGTGGGAAACAAAATCTTATTTTACTTTGACCTTGTCATTTTAATATTATTTTATTGCTTATTAAAGAATAGCTTTCTAAAAAGTATTTTATCTATTTATTTCAGAGAGAGCAGGTACGATGTGTGGAGGCCAGAGGACAGTTTTCAGAAGTTTATTCTCTCCTTCCACCATGTGGGCTCAGGGATCAAACTCAGCCCACAGGTTTGCCTACAGGTACCTCTATCCAAGGATGTGCTCGTTATATTGAATGTGATCACTTCATAGGGGTATAGTATGTCAACACGCAGTGTTCACTTTCAGTCTGTCTTATCAGATGACTTGATAAAACCAGCTTTAAAACTAATAGCAACTAGGGCTGGAGAGGTGGCTCAGGGGTTAAGCCTCCACCTTGCAGGCAGAAGGTCCTGAGTTCGGATCCCAGATCCTACGTATAGACACCAGGCGGAAGCGGGGGCAGCCTGCGCTTCTGGTCCTGGTAGGGCGGAGCCTGTGAATCCCGGGGCAGAAGGAGGTGGAGGCGTCCATGGTGGTTCGCGAATTCGTCCGTGGTTCTACACACACACACACACACACACACACACACACACACAAACACACACACACAGACGCACGCACGTACATGCGCACAGTTGAATAAATAATAATAATAATGAATTTAAAAAAAGAAAAGAATTCTTTAAAACTAACAGCAACTAATAGAATTAGGTACGTGTTGTGCTAACATTTCTTCCTATACATGCTGAGTCATGAACTGTCACCAGCCCCCAAAGTAAGCTTACCTTCCTTTTACATGGAAGGAAAGAGAGGACAGTATCTCTTGTAGACTGAGATTCTGTCAATTAACTCCATTCTGATGATGTAACGTGTGCTAGGGCTATCCCAAGAACGAGCACACGCGCGCATCGAGGCATGTGCTCCTCCTTCTCTATGTAGGAGAGTCTACAAAGGCAGAAAAAAACTAATGCAAAAAGGGCAAATGAGCAGGGATAGCGTTAAGGTCTGAGGCTTCCCTGGCATGTGTTTGAACACTGGGCCACCAGCTGGTGGCATTATTTTGGTGGTGGACCTTCAAGGACTGGGGCCAGGTAGAGGAACATGGAGGATCTTGAGGGTCAGAGTCCTGCCATATTCTCAGTGCTCTTGCTGCCTCCCGATTCACCACAATGTCTCTGTCACCGCCCGGCCCCGCTGCTGCCGTCGACTCAGCCCCTCCTGCTGCCATGCCTTCCCCGCCACGATGGACTGAGAATCCCGAGGTCTTGAGCCGAATCTAATCTCTTCTCCCTTTATCACAGCAATGAGGAAAGTAACTCTTATAGGCCACGCGTGGAGTATAATCCATCAAGGACATGGGTAGAGAGCAGAAGGGAGATGGGGGAAAAGGGTCACAGAGAAGTAGCAACTGAGCTGGGCCTCACTGTAGGAGCAAGATTTGGCCAAGTAAGACGGAGGCAGCATGGCTGCTCTTATTTTCATGCATGTCTCTTTCTCTCTCACATGTGTATATATGTGTGTGTGGGGGGTGGGAGTACACCTCACGGATGCAGTTCCTCCAGAAAGGCTCTACTCCCCCCCCCAATAGTGCCATAACTTTCCTAAACAGTGATTTTGTGGGGGACTTTCCCACCCAAACTGTGCAGATCCTCTACCAAACTCACACCATTAGAATCGCCTTTCTTTGGGAAGAAAGGGGATTCTTACCAGTTGACAATGCTGCCGCCCAGATCACAAGGGGGCAAGCAGAATGGTAACCCAGGCAACTGGATCCTTGGGTTTACCTACAGGTAAAAATAGAGGCCATGACTTCTAGAGATATAAGCTGAACGTCTAGATTTCAGTCTTAGTGGACGACGGGAAAGGCGACCGGGTCTTGGCTGGCAAATTCAACAGTACTCCTGCAAAGTACTCATTTTAAGAAAGACCAGATTAAGAACTCTCCAAGAGCAAGGCCGCTCCCTGTCACAGATTACACCTATTTGTTGCATGTAGAGGTGATGATCCTGGCTTTGTCCTCATTAAAGTGTTTTATGATAGCTGAGATGGATGGACGCCCAGGACCTCATGGTCCTTACTCTTCCCCACACGACCCTTAAGAATGAGCTTTGCAAGATAACTGATCCAGATATGAAACAGAGGCCAGACCCTAGAATAGAGGACAACTAACCATTCCACAGACTGATCACATCCGTGGTGGTCTTGAACCCACTGATTCAGTATTCTAAAGAAGACTATTTGCATACTACTGAGCCCTCCAGGAAGTTTTATAAAACCACAGATGCACACTGTTCCTACTCACATTATTCCTAGCTATCTTTATTTTTAAAAGCATCCCTGGGTATTACTCCACAGATTAGCTAGTTCAGAAATTGCTATCCCCACACACGAATGCGATCCACACCACAAAGAAACAGTGTTCTTATGAAACACTTACTACACAGTGCGTTCTCTTCTCTGTCGCTTGATAACAATGAGCTAAAGCTCAACTTGAAGGAAAAACAAGTTCCCAAACTCTTTGAAGGCAGACTACAGCTTAAAATGTCTATAGACAATTTGGAAATAATGAAATGCAATAGGGAACAGCACTGCAAATGACTTTTGCTTTGTAAAAAAAAAAAAAAAAAAAGAAAATTCAGGTTACTTTAATATTTAAACCAAATCTATTCGAAAGATGTTTTTTGCATTTAAGCAGAACAAAACAAAACAAAACAAGAAGAAGATTGTATGCACTGCAGTGCGAAGCAGAAACAATTTCAAATAAATATCCTAACAGACAGCAAGGAAGTCAACAGACAACTCAATTACCAAGCCTGACACAAAGGACTAAATGTGCCTTAAACCATGTCAGTGTTGCACAGGCGGGGCTGTAGCTAACAACCGCACAGTCGTTAAAAGCAGGATCCCTGTCTGAAGATCAAACCAGCTTGTACGCATATATCCAAAAAAAAAAAAAAAAAAAAAGAGCCTTGGGCTGGTTTTCAAAGGAATGTGCTTTAGAACAGAATAATCTAGGAGTGATCAGCTCAGCTCTTCCTGTGGGGGAAGATCAATCATTGACAGGAGACACTGGACAGCCAGGTCCTCATGCAGCAAATCAGCGAGTGAGGGGTGAGCTATGGACCCAGCTGGGCCAAATTGAAAGTTCATTCAGGAAGGCTGTCCGAGTCTGTAATAAGCTTCTGTTTACTTTGAGGAGTTGGAGGTTTGGCAGTCAACCCAACATGCTAGGTCCATGCTCTCAAGAAACTCAAACTGGACTTTAAGTAAGAATGAAGTTGGCCATCAAGACCTTGGGAATAAACACACAGAAGACAGACAGACAGACAGACAGACAGAAGAAACACATATCATGAATGTGCTTCTTCCCAGTAGACACTATGACACTGTATAAACCCTCCCTATTACACTGAGGCATGTCACCATTTCGACATGGGGACAACATCTAAATGTCAGGTCCCATCTCCACTCACATTGGTGCTCCAGCACAAGGCAAACAGGCAAAAGCAACCTCGCCACTGGCACCTTGGCTAGATGCTCTGGCTGAGTGTGCGGTGCTCCATCTCTCTCTGGACTCACACAGGTGCAGAGCTGAAGACAACCCCACTTACAAGGTGGACACGTCACGACAAATCAGCTAATCAGCCACACCATGGGCGCCCACAGTGATGGGGGGATGAGAGGCTGCACTCGACGTACTTCTTGTCTTGGGAGATTCAAGCACTGGTCAAGTTTTTACATGGATCTCTGCATTAGGTGAGTGAGAATATTTGAAACGACTGTGCTCAGAATAGAGTATATTAATTAATTGACTCATCTGGCTATAACCTATGCAACGTGTGAAGCTACTGTGAGGTTGGAACGGATTCTTCTGTCTCACATAAACAATAAGACCATGATCCATGGGGAGAAACATACTCAAATGACAGTAAAACTTCCCTGGGCTCAGATTCCATTCATTCTAAGTGTATTAGGATTACATTAGTTACATTTGCCCTTCCCATGATAAACTACCCCACAAGAAGTAATGCAAGGAAAGAAAGGTTTACTTTGGGTCACAGTCCAAAATACAGCCTTCATGATGGCGCAGGCGTGGCGGCAGCTGGGAAGCAGAGAAAGAACTGGTGCTTCGCTCACCTTCTCCTTTTTATTCAGTCCAGGACTCTAGCCATGGAATGTGGCTACCCAGAGTAAAGATGGTTCTAACCCAACTTTGGTTACATAATTAATCACAGGTATGACCCAAGGCCGATCTAATTTAGGTAAGTCTACCACAGTGGCCCAGAGGCTTGTCTCCTGGGTAATTACAGATTCTACACTGCTGACAAACAATAGCAATCATCACACTGACAGAGATGATTTCAAAGGAAATTGGGCTGTGGGGGCTGGGTGAGGGAGGGAAGGTAAGCAGAAAAGCAGGGTTAGGGACATAATGGCCGAAAAGATTGTATCCAAGCCCATGAAGCTTATCTAAAATCAAGCGAAACAGAAATGGCAAAAACTGACTTTATAAAGGAATTTTTTGGGGGGAGGCCTGGATGTGGTGATGAATTCCCATAATCCTGGCCACTGGGAAGATGGAAGCAGGAGGGTCAGAAGTGAAAGGTTATCTTCAGTTAACCAGTTATACAGCAAATTTGAGGCTAACTTAGCCTACATAAGATTTTGTCTTAGAAAAAGAAACAACAGGGGGGTTGAAAATTAAAAATGAAGCAATAGAATTAACAGGAGAATAATAATACCTGAAAGACTTTTATTACCAATAGCATATCACTCACATTGAAAACTCTTCTAAATAAAGATAAATACTACAAATTTTAATTCAGAGTCAAATTTTTTTAAAAATTCAGTTGCATCCTATCACTGTAAAATGTGATTTAACAGTCACTTCTTTAACCAGTCGAATGAGGGGCATGCTGGTTGAACAAAACTCTAAGCAGTGGACATCCGCAGAGCTGTGCTGTGCCCATGTTTACCAGACAGTCTTGGCACCTCACACCTACCTCATTCCACCTCACAGGCTGGCGGGGACCTGCTTTGCTGCTGTTTCATTAATTAAAACAATTCTTCTGGGAGATCAGGAAGGGTTGCTTGATATGATTTGAACCCACTCTTCCTTTCTGGCTAGAACTTTTCCTCATGAATTCTTCTCATTTTAACAGTGAAAATTCAGGAATTTCACTAAGCATTATCTTTAAGACACGGTATGATTTTTTTTTCTACTCCATCTCATTGTTCCCAAAAGAATATTGTGATTTTCTTTCATGTGCCTTGATTGTGTTATTTTTTTTTTATTTGAAAGAGAGGGAGGGAGGAAGGAAAGGAGAAATAGCATGTATGCAACTGTGACAGCTCGTGCATGCCATGTGTCATAGTTGGGCACAGGTGTCAACTTGACAGTTGCGGGTTTGAGCTCTGGCACATTTGTGGAGAATTAGTAGTTGAGTTGAGCCCAGGGCAAACCTGAAGGAGATTGTCTATCTGATGGAGAAGGCCCAGCCCATGGTGGGTAGGATTAGGCCCCAGAATAAATCACGGAGAGCTGGTTGAGAGAGTGGGCATCCTTTTGTATACTTGGCCAGACATGCTGGTCTGGCAAGAAAGGATTGTCCGTCTCTCAGCCATTATGTAGAGATGGTGTGGCCAGTTCCCGCGGCCCTGGTGTTGGTACATGCTCTCCTGTCAAGCTGGACTACAGACTGTAACCATACTATCAGTAAGAAAATAAATTCCTTGTTCCATTAAGCCATTTGATGGCCATTTATCAGCAACGATGCAGGCAAACTGCAATACCATGGTACACAGGTAGAGGTTGGGACAACTCGAAAGTTCTCTCCTTCTTGGGCTGGGAACATGGTTCAGGGTTATTAAAGCCTTTGTCTCACAAGGAATAGGACCCGAGTTTGGATCCTAAGATTCCACATTTTGATATCTCAATGGTCTTAGAAGGCAGAGTCAGGGAGACCCCAAAGCAAAGCAATAAAGTGGAAATGCAATTCAGGATGATTCTTGATGCTATCCTTGGAACTACACAGGCACACATAACACACACACACACACACACACACACACACACACACCACGCACACATGAAAAAACAACAAACAAACGAAATTCTCTTTTCACCATTTGGGCTTCCAGGGATTGAATTTGGCTATGGGGCTTCAAGTAGGTGTACCTTACCTGCTACGCTAGCTCACTGGTCCCCTACTTGTGTTTTTAACTTCTCCAGTTGAGCACTGGAAGAACTCAAGGCTTTCTTCCTCCTGATGCATTTGCCGGCCTGCATCCTCCTTAGTGAAGACAGCTTTGGGCGGTTCTAGCTCAAAAGAAGGTCAGTGTCGCCTGATGAGTCAATCAGGATGAGCGCAGAGAACTGCATGTGGGAGGTGTTTAGTTAATAGGGCCAGGAAGACAGAAAGGAAATTCAAGTCACTGTACCTCACATTTTATGCGAAACTAATTAAGGAGGTGCTTCTGAAACAAAAGTGGGAGCCAGAGACACAACACAAGTGAGAACAGCCTCGGGGAAGGGTCACAGTTTCTAAATTCCTCACCCAAGAGTTATCGATGTAAAAATAAACTGGCTGTGGCATTAGCTGGGCCTAGAATGCAGGCTCGCCCACCCACTGTGACAGGGAAGGCCACTACATCCTCCTTGTCCTGCCTGCAGTTCCAGGGGTGCCAGTCATTACCGCCTCTGAAAACCTATCATTTCCCCTTCCCCTTCTACCTCAACTGGGATCAAGTCTTCTTCACAGCTGGATGTCACAGAGGAAGCACACAAATAAGCCGGTCTTACCAAGTCATTCCTGACTCACTGAATCTGAAGACAGAAGATGGCAAAAGCGGAGAGGTTTGGAAAGATGTCTGAACTTGCTGCCTGGTGTGCCCCCAGGGACACCCTACAGATGTAACTCAGCCTAAAGTCAGTGGCAGTGAAAGAAATCAGTTTGCAGAAGTCTCCTGTGTCTTTCCTATTTCTTTTCCTGGAACCGGCGGATACAAAAAGTCACAACTCCTGAAATTACAGCTTGCACAGTCTCCAGAGGACTGGATTCCTACCCAGAAGAATTTTCCCCAGGGAGGGTTCAGGAGAAACTGTTCTCTTCTTCCGCTGAGACAGACGTGGGAGTGTATGGGAGCTGATAACGTACTGAGGCGCTTACATGAAGCCACACTCAGCCTCAGAGTTCAGAAACAGCAAAGAGGTCCACACTCTCGACAGACAATACACTGCCCTCAAAACCCCAGCCAGGCTCTCCCAGTCCTTCCAGGGTTTTCTGTTACTTTCTAGATAAAGAAGAGGATCCTTCCGATAGTCTACAAGTCCCTGAGAACTGCCCTGCAGCCTTGCATGACTGTCACTTTCCTTCTATGCACTACTGCCACGTCTGTACTTACTCGATGCAAGAGCCACATTCTCTAACACTCAGTCTCTGGGCGCCAGCCTTATTTTGATGCAGAAAGAGCATTTCTACAAACGTCACATAGTCAAGCACCTATGCCTTTCACCTCCAGGATCCCCAGATGGTGAGCTTATTGCTCCCCAAACTAATCTCCTTGTTTTGAGGGATATTCCCACACACCTTTTTTCATGCGTTTACAGCATTTATCGACAACTCATTGTCCCTTTAGCAATTTGGGACAACGGTGGAGAGTTGGCTTGTGTAAGTGCCCATCTCTCTACTAACAGAAATCTCCAAAACAAGGCTTTTGTGTGGTCTTGCCCACCATGAGACTACTGATATATAGAAGTCCAATAATGATGTTGGAGTAATTGAATGCTTGGAATGCATGCTTGTTTCTGTTTCCTCGCTCCTAATTATTCTGAAGCCCCACTCTCTCCAACCTGCATTTCTTGAGTGTGTGCATGCATTCATGGTATGTGGTTATCTACATGCATATTTGCACGTGTGTGCACACACTTGTGTGTGACAGGTGCACATGCACATAGAGGCCTGGGGCTGATGTTGGGCTTTCCATGGCTGTCTTTCTTAACCAAAATTTCTACTTTCATATTAAAGCAGAGTCTTTGTTTGAACCCAGAGCTCACTGATTAGGCTAGTCCAACTTGACCTGTCACTACCTCCCACATGGGATTTCAGGTGGATCATGAAGGCCTACTCAACACTTACGTGAATTCTTTACACACTGAGCCATCAGCCATCCCTAAAACTCCTTTCATATTGTTTTGTAGGACCAATCCAGTGGTCCTTTTTAATCCTTGACTTCCTGGGCATGTTCATAGTTCTTGCTTTTGTGCTCTAGCAGATTTCTAGTCCATGACGTTTGCATCTTTTCAACGGTTCTGACCTCTGCCTCATGCTTTGGCAATGGGTTAAAGACCTTAAGGCCCACATTTTCTCTCACAACACTTTTTATGACCTCAAACTCTCTCCCTCGATTAAAGCACTAACTATACTACCGAGTCCTGTGTTCTGATGTGGCTCGGGGTCAGTGGGATTCCCCACTCTGACCATGGACTCCCATCAGGCTCTCTCTGTTCTGACCATGGCAGCCCTGCCCAGCTCGCCTGACTTCACTCCTCAGCGATACTCTTCTCCATCTTGCCTGCTCTCATAGCAACCTTTTTTCCAGTCTGCTCTGCTACAGGAAATGTTCTTCCTGCATCCCTGACCAAGTTCAAGTCTACTGTCTCTTCAGATCACAGCAAAGTCTTTGCTTACTTTTCACACAAACTCTCCCATTTCCAGCTCTGTAGCTCTGGATCCCCCACCCATCTGGGTACTTGTGACAGCTGTAACTGTATGTGGATTTTGGTGACTACATTAACATACGTCTTTCTGTCATCAGTGATTTCTACAAAGTCACCAGAAATTCACTACATTAACTCCCTGATTGAAGAACTTTGCCCTCAACCATTGCTGGCAGCTAATAAACATTTGTTTGATGCACAGATTTCCAACAACAGCATAGGGATCAGTACAGAGCAGCCATCAAGAGCACAGGCTGTGGACCAGGAAGACAGGACTTTGTCAGCTCATCACTCATTCATGTTGCATTGATTATTCATTCATAAATGTTAACTGATGAGGTCTTGCTGCGCGTCAGATCCAAAGAGTAGATGAAAACACTCATCATTATGTTTCACCTCCTGACACTATCTCTGTCGCCCCTCCTCCTGACTTGCTGTTCTCTGCCTCGTACCCACACCCACAGCATGTCCTGTTGCTTCACTGTGTTCCTCTGCCATACTCTGACCCTGCACTCTCCCTGGTCTTTTACTGCAGGACTGTCACCTTGTTAGGCTGAGCTGCATCTCCTCTCTATGTTCCTGGTACCTCCCTGCAATAAGACCAGGTGCATTCCCAGCTAGGAACGAAATACTATTCCAAAGCGCCCACTATCTAGCGCCCACTACCTAGCGCTTACCTCCTTGCCCTTCAAGGCAGCTACAGAGGCAAAGTGCTTTTCATAGATTAATCCATTCATATGCTCAAGTCTGCAACTGGCCTGGTGTTTCTGCTCTGACTTCATCTACACCACTTGCAAAGGCACAGCGTTCTGCGAAGTCACATCCTGTGGCCAGCAGCGGGTACAGGAAGAAAGACGGACAGCCCTCTCACACACCCAGAGCTCTCGGTAACCAGAGCACGAACTGCGGCCATCAGTAACCCTGCACTTGACAGCGGCTGGTTAAACTTTTGCCAGCAGCCAGAGTACAGCAGCCTCTAAGCCAGGCACTTGTCAATTCCTCTTGCAGAATGCAGAGCACTGGACACTAAGAGCTTCTGATGTGCATTGGGTCACAAGGATTGTGATCTTGATGCAGCCTCCTTGATGAGGGCACTGAACTCAGAAGGGAGTCACAGCTTGGCTGGTTCCCCTACACTCATCAAGCCCCCAGAGAGCAGAGCATGCTGCAAGATTGGGCTCCAGCAGTGCAGACCCCTCTGAGCCTGCAGGAGGAGCAGACATTCTGAGGCACTGGCCTTGCCATCCTAAGTCCCTCGCATAGAGCAGAGGCCTTAGCTTCTTCCACCAGGCACGCAAAGGAATTCCACGCACCAGGAGCATGACTTTCTGGTTTACTAATAGCATCTCAAGTACACTCAGAGCAACAAGATAAGGTGGACCCAGTTTAAAGATGAGAAAACCGAGGTTCAGACTAAGACTAAATAACTTGTATAATTCAGAACAGAGCTAGGATTCCAAATCAGGCTAGGTAACGCTATTCTGTTGATGAAAAGGAGGAAAGGAAAGAGGAAGGAAAGAAGAAATGGAGAGGAGAGAGAAAGAGGAGAAGAAGAGAGAGAGAGAAGGGAAAGAAGGAAAAAGGGAGGGAGGGAAGGAAAGGAAGGGGGAGACTGGGATGAGAGGGAGGGAGAAAAGAAGGGAGGGAAGAAGAAAAGAAAGGAAGAAGGGAGAAAGTTATTTTATTCATTAAGGCATTTTCAAGGGATTAAAAGAGAAAAGAGGAAATCTTTACAAGGAAAAAGTAGTCAGCAAATATATATATATATATATATATTACATATTTTCTATTAAAGACATAATGAAAATCAGTGTTACTATGTAAATTGAAAGCAAAAGAAAAAATATATAAGAAAATGAATGACATTTAGAACAAATAAACATCCTCGGCCTCTGTTGATTTTTTGCTTAATAAAGAAACATGAACTGAAGAAATATGCGCACAAACAGACTAGTGAACCTAAGAACTCGATGCTAATGTGGGGATTCGGATGCAACTGCCACAGACTGCAGTGAGGGGTCGAGGTCCTGTCCTCTATGTCTTACACAGCCGTACTTTCTCTCAGCTTGAAAGGTCTTTGGGAATATCTCAGCCATGCCAAATGTGATAGTCAAGATGAATATTCTTATTAAAATCAGCACAATGCACTTAGACACAAAATAGTAGGATGTTTCAATGACGTAATAAGATTTTCTGACTTACCTGCTACCACCTCAGGGAGAAAGTGGTGGCTTAACCCACAGGGAAGAGTGTTCTATATGCTGTCGTTCTTTATTGTAAGGATTGGTGTGTGTGTCTAATACAAAAAGCAAACTTAATGTTTCTATCAAGGGCTTTGAAAGTCTTTGGTGCCTCCGGCTTATCACAAATAAGTCTTCTGTGACGGGAGAAAGCTCAAAGGACAGAGGCCTCTGAATGGCAGAGCTGGGGGTGGGGGAGTGTGTCAGTCCCTCAGGTGGAGGAGACCACGACCCAGAACTTCTCTCAAGGTCACACTGGGAGGCCCACGCTGAGGTGTGGAATAGCAAGACTGTGTGCTGGAGTTCAGAGTTACCACTGTAAAGCTGCAGTGAACTTGGCAGTATCTACTGAAGGCTCTGAACCCTAGTCTTATCTCAAATAGCATATACAGGGGAAGCGGGCCAGTCACAAAGCAGCAAACAGAAAGGTTATCATGACATTACTGTGGACAACAACACCTTCAAGGTGACCCCTGGAACCCAAGACACAAAAAGGAATAGCAAGGCTGAGGAGTGGCTCAGAGGTTAAAGCCTTTGCCTCATAAGCAAAAGGATCTGAGTTCGGTTCCCTAGATCCCACATAAAAATGCAAGACAGATAGCCTCGGTGTGTAATTCTGGCCCTGGAAAGCAGAGCCTGGGAAAGCCCAGAGCAAAGCAGTAAGAGCAATCCAGGATGGTTTGCAAAGTCACTCTTGGGACTCTCCAGGCACAGACCCAGAGACAGACAGACAGATACACACACACAGGAGAATAATGAACTTTTAAAAAGATAATAAATTGTGTGTAGAGCACAAAGAGACTGGACATAGATAAGGTGGGCAGCAGGGTTTTACTCTAGAAAAGACTGTGTCATGGAAGGAAGAAATCAGGTAATTTCAGAACAATCAGTTGAAAACACACACAAGCTAGACAAAAATGACTGAGCAACCTGGCTAGGTATCATTGCATTGAAACAAAAATGAAAAGGCTAAAAGAAGTTGCTATGAATCTCTGAGAAAACGGACCACTGGGTCCCTTGATTTGCCTGACTTTACACTGGAGCCCTGAGGCTTAATTGGAGCCTGTGAGTAAATGTAGTCTGAACATGTCTAAAAATAGAGCTTTAGAAAGTTAAACGTTAATGGAATTGGGCATGGTCACCCATATTTAACTTGGACTCCAGAATCCAAATGTTGCCTTGTCCTGCTTAAGGCAAAAGTTTAATTTTGCAATCAAGGGACATTTTGAAAACCCAGTATCTTCATTGATTTTTCTTGAAAATTTTCTCCTAGCTTTTATGCCATTTTCCCTATCAATTTTCCTTGAGCATGATCTTATTTGGCTCCTAATCATCAAATCAAAACAAACTAGAAAACCTTAAAGTGATGGGGGTATTTTCGGGGAAGACAGAACATTTCAGGCAGGAGCCTCAACATTTCTTCCTATAGGCTGCTGGGAGGACTGGAAGAGCCAGATGCTTTGTAAGCACACTGAGTTAATTAGTGTCACTTGCATGAGCATGGCTGGACGGTGTTACTTACAGAAGCATGAGCAACTTACCAGAGGCTATACCACTGAAGAAAATGAGTCCCTCCCCAGTAATCATTAACTGCCAACAGTTCCTCACAGAGAGCTGGGGCCTCCCATGTTCCTTTCCTATCCAAGATGGAATACGGAGGGGTCAGATCTGTGTAGGTAGCCCCAGGTTCTATGATTTCATAAATGTAACTGTCATGCATGTCTAGGAGAGATCTATTACAGCAATCATTCTCATTCTCCAGCTTTTACATTCTTTCTTCCCCTTCTTTTGTGATGTTCCTTGAGCCTTAGAGGGTCTCTCTCTCTCTCTCTCTCTCTCTCTCTCTCTCTCTCACACACACACACACGCACACAGACATACACATACACCTACATATACAAAAAAACTCAAATATTTTAAAGTCCCGTTTGATTATGAGTTGTTGCTAATTTTCCCTGATCGCAAGCAAAGCCAAACAGAATAAAAAATTAAGGAAGCAGTTTTGGTATTAATATACAGTTTGTTAAACACAGTAGCATCTATACTTATTTGAAAGAAGCATGTATGCTTGTGTGATGTGTCAAGTATTTACAAACAGGAAAATGGACTCCCCCCACCCCTGAAAGCTCCAAGGGTTTCAAGCACAAAACACTGCTCCAAGCAAGCACCAACCACTGCTCCAAGCAAGCACCTTTGGAATTTTCTATCATTATTTTGTCTGCAACTCACTTTCTCTATATTTAAAAGGTCTAACTTTCTTTTTTTTTAAATCAACTTCGATCACTATAACAACTATCCTAAACAGCTACTGGAAATTTTGCAGCATCCACTGGCCAATTCCAAGCAACCACCTGCCTGCCTTCTTCCCTGACTTCTCAGAGCTCTTCCTCTTGCATCTGAGGGAGCTGGGTCTTCACAGCTGCTTGCATATTCAAGGATTTAAGACGTGCCCCCAGGAAAGAAAATGACTTGACTTTCCTACTTTTTTAATGTTGTCTATGAATTTCCAGGTTTCTTCAGCGGCAATTCTTTTTTTTTTTTTTAATTTTTATTATTATTATTATTATTTATTCAACTGTGTGCATATGTGTGTGTATGTGTGCGCGTCTGTGTGTGTGTGTGTGTGTGTGAGTGTGTGTGTAGAACCACGGACGAATTCGCGAACCACCATGGACGCCTCCACCTCCTTCTGCCCCCGGGATTCACAGGCTCCGCCCTACCAGGACCAGAAGCGCAGGCCGCCCCCGCTTCCGCCCGGCGTCTATACGTGGGATCTGGGATCCGAACTCAGGAGCTTCCGCCTGCAAGGTGGAGGCTTAACCCCTGAGCCACCTCTCCAGCCCTTCAGCGGCAATTCTTAAGCATAAGCACACTTCGGATTCTTCCATAGGAGTAACTGAAATACAGTCCATGGCGCTCAGGAGGCATAGAGTAGGCAGAGGGAATCTCTGTGTGTGTTTGTGTGTGTGTGTGTGTGTGTGTGTGTGTGTGTGTGTGTGTGTGTGTGTATGCACGTGTGCTCGCATGCACAAGAGGGTACTTGAGTGTATGGGCCTATTAAGACCCAAGAGTGACTTTGAGAAACATCCTGGATTGCTCTATCTCCTTACTGCTTTGCTCTGGGGTTTCCCAAGCTCCGCCTTCTGAGCTCGAATTGTAGATCACTGACATCCAACATTTTTACCTGGGACCTGGGGATCCTTTAGCTTGCACGACAAAGACTTTAATCCTTGAGCCATCACCCCGGCCCAGGAATATGCTTTGTAATGAGTCCCCAGGTGGCGTGAGGTCCCAAACCACATTTGCAGAACCGCTGACTTTGGGATTTCTTTCCAAAGAACAAGAGTACTGGACAAGACTCCTAGTCAGTCCTGAACACTTTGACTTCAGGCATAACTGAGGGGAGTTTACACCAAAATCAACCGTCCTTCCGGAATACTCCATCTTGTCACCCCTATCCATGACATGCAAGTACTGCTACGTGTCAACCAAAAATGGACCAAATGACCCATAGTCATAACACTTTATTGTGAATCCTATTGAAATTATGCTGAAGTATGAGCTCTTCAGTACAAATCCAGTAAACTTCTAAGAAACTGAAGTTAATTTTGCAATGGCCTGAATGTTTGCTAGATATCACTGAAGATGATAAAAATAGTAAAACAAAGAAAAAACACTGTGAAAAATTTGTGTGTGTATGTGTCTCTGTGTGTGTGTGTCTGTGTGTGTCTTGGTTTTCTTGCTTGTGAGTGCACAAGAATGTGTCTTTAAGCTCTTAAGAGCTATATGAAGAACAAGAGACTTTCAAGCAGTGTGTTAATCCTCACATAATGAACTCTTTCTTTTCACTGGAAATAATTAGGTGCCAAATGAAGCAAATTATCCATATTTTAGGTAAGTAATTTCTGGTGTTTACAAAAGGTCAGGAATTGCTATCAAAACAGAGAAGCTGGATAGCTGCTAAATAAGAAAAGAACAACTGTTTCATAGAATTAAGGGCTCTGGAGAAATTTCCTAAAAATTGTCTTAGTGACTTCGGTATGAGTCAAACTCAGACCAAACACTCCATCAAAATATAAAGAGGACTTCAACATCCTTCAAGTGAACAAAGCTATCAATTAAAGCATATTCCAGAATGAACTAGGAATACACTATCTTCTTCAAATTACACTTTATAGTAAGAATACTGATGAGACGCTATGTGCTCCTGAGACCTCAGACATTGCCTGAAGTCTGGACAGGTGCTATGTAAGTGGGATGTGTGTATGTTGGCAAAGAGCCAGCCAGCACAAAGAAGACGGTGACTCACAAGAGCTATCACCACACTTGGCGCTGAATGGAAGGCTGTTGGCACCCTTGGCAAGGGGGTTTTCACTGCTCTCTCCTACAGCACTGTTTTCCTTTCCATCTTAAAAAAAACTGGGAAATGACAATCAGACATAAGACTTGACAGTTAGCCTGGGATCCAACTTGTGGGAGAAAAGCTCATAACTAAGTTTCACCCATTTGTTTGTCTGGGGAAACAGCAGAAAAATATCAGAGTTGGGCAGGGTTAACTGTGGCACACAAAGATGGTAACCTTGGGATTCAGTGGCTAATATCATAAATTGCTATAAACTTATTGTCAACAACAAAGCAGAATTCTTTCCAGCACTTTCCGTGTATTCAGTGCTAAAAAATGCTTTAAGTCTGTGTCATCTAACTCAAAGGCCACAGGTCAAATGTGTCCTCCAAATCCTGGGAATGAGGCTGATTGGGACTGAGGAGCTGAATTTTTATATTTCATTTAAACTTAAATTTGAGTGCATGCATATTTTCACTACTGGAAATCTGTTTTTCACTCACTCTGTGTGTGTGTGTGTGTGTGTGTGTGTGTGTGTGTGTGTGTGTGTGTGTGTGTGTATGTCTGTATAGGAGCATAGATGTCCCAAAATGTACCCATGGGGTCAGAAGGCAAGTTCAGGTGTCAGTTCTCGCTTTCTACTGGGTTTGAGACAAGATCTCTTTTGTTGTTGTGCTGCTGCATGTGCCAATCAGCAGGTTCATCTGCTTCTAGGAATTCTCCCGTCTCTGCGTCCATCTCCCTGTAGGAACGTTGGAAATACAGATACATATTACCGTATCATATCTGGCTTTACGTGAGCTCTGGGGAATCTGAACTTGGGTCCTCACACTTATCCATCTCTCCATCCCAGTTACTGGAGGCCTTTTAAACAGGACTGAAACAACTTGGTACATAAATATACTTTTTCAACTGTGAACTTTTATAAAAGCTAACAAGGTCAAGTAATTCTAATGAGAATTTACTGTCCAACTTGAGATATATTAGAGATAACAAAATACCTACCCAATGTTGAGGACAGCGAGAAAGACCTAATTCTCAATAGCAAAAAAAAAAAAGTTTAAATTTGTGCTGATAACTTTTACATTAGTTACAGATATGAGTGAATTACACATTGAAATGACAATAATCTAGATACACTGGTTCTGTAAAAGATATTGAAATTGACCTTGCCTGTTTCTTTTTACTCTTTTTTTTAATCCTATTGTATTTATTTACATGTGTGAAGGTGGACATTATGTGTGCGTGTGTGTGTGTGTGTGTGTGTGTGTGTGTGTGTGTGTGTGTATGTGTGCCTATGAAAACTCAAGGGTGACATCAGGAATCATCTGTGTGATTGTGTCTGTCTCCTTATTGCTTTGGTCTGTGATTTTCCAGAGCTCTACCTTCCAGGCCAGAAGTATAGGCTGACTCCATTTTCTGCTTTCATTTCTGCCTGGGGTTTGAACTCAGGTCTTTTTGCTTGTGAGGCAGAAGCTTTACCCCTGGGCCATCTCCACAGCCCTTTTCACTCTTTTTAATGAAGGAAGTAGAGAATGTTAATTCACAGCTATGAGTCACTTTCCATTTTTCTGGGCTGGTGCTCCTTTGGTGCATGAATCCCCTCATTTGCCTCTCTAGAACACTTCTAAGTAGCCACTATTGGTCCCCTCTGTAGATGAGGACATCGAGGTCTAAGAAGACACACGATGGTGCCAAGGTCACCTAGTTAGAACTGGGCCCAGGTTAACTTGAGTTTTCAAAAGGAACACCAATCGTGGTCACATGGTGAAGCACAATGGCATACCTCATTTAGCGTGGGAATTTGGCACTCACCTTTCTACTCATAAAACACTTGGCTTACCAAGGCGATCCAACGCATGTCAGAGCCTCGTCTTTAAAGATTAACCTGTCTGTCATAAACATCACCAAGCACTTCCAGTGCAAGAAAACCACTCTCCGGCTCATCAGACAAAGAATGCAAATTAAGTTCCATCAAACCCCACCATGCCAACACTCTTTGACAAGCACCTCCTATCCAAACCCTCTGGGCACTTGTTTTAGTTTTCTTTTCAGATTTGCTCCCCATTTCTCTTACCAACCAAGACACAAAAGAAAGCCCAGAGAAATGTTCAATGGAGAAAAGAAAGTGCAACAAAGTTAATAAGGACCCAGGATGGCCCCTATTCAGAGTGTGTGAAAATACAAAACCCAGGGGCGTGTCTCTGTCACCACACAAGTTTGCTTCTGTTGAGGAAGCCAAGCATTCCCCTTTCCCCCTGTCCCCCCCCCCCAAACGTGTGGGCAATAAATCAGCAGGCATTATTTTAAATCAAGCTTTTTTTTATAAGAAGAGCCAAGAGTTGAAAGCGGCAGGACTAATTACCAACATTCCTTGATGAATTACTTTGTCAGCGTGTGCTAAGTCAATGTAGTCTGCGTGCTGATCCCCAATTTTATCCTGTACTTATTTCTCAGGAGGTAAAAGGAACATGTGGCTAATTAAGGCACCAAGCTCCACAGTCAGAAGAACTCAAGGTAAGACTTCTTTTGGAAAAAAAAGAGAAAAGGTTCTTTGCCTGGTACTTATTAATCTAATTTTTACTACTTCACTAGAAAAACAGGGCTAATCTTGTCACCTTTGGGCAGTCTAAAGTACCATGCAGTGTTGAGGGGGAAAAAAAGTTACATATTTGTAATTTAGCCAGTAAGAATTTGTTAAGCCATTCCTAACAGGCAGGAATGTCTCTGGTTTGTCACTTCTAATTAAGTCTCAACAAAATCCAGCCTCTAAATTTTAATTATACAAAACCCAGCGCCAACAGGGGAGATTACTACAAAGTGAGACCATTGGAAAGGGAGGAGAAATCTGAATTTTGTGTTTCATTTTGGGCCTTTTAACTACTCTTTAAAATTATTCACAACTGAGTGATTAAATTCCTTTTGTTCATTTTTAATGACCAGAATTCCCTATATCTTTTAATCTTTCCACCAGGAAGAAAAAAAAAACCCTACAATTGTGGGATGTGCTTGAGTCTAGTTAACTCACCTGGGAGAGGCAGTGTGCTCCTCAAAGCTTGGTAGATGATAGGGGCTTGTCATGACCCTTAAAGATGATGTGTTGGGGACATTTGCTTTAATAACATGAAGAATGCACATATAGACTATGTTAGACTCGTGTGTGTGTGGAGGGGTGAATGTGTGTGCACATATATGTGCAAGTTCACACACACATATATGCATGCGGAGGCCAGTGGGTGACGTCCTTTACTTCTCTCTACTTTTCTGAGACAGTTTCTCTCACAAAACCTACAGGACACTCAGCTCATGTGGCTGGCTAGCAAATCTCAGGTGGAGCCTCCTTTCTCTATCTCCCCAACACTGAGAATCCAGACATGTGCCACCAGGCCTGAGTTTTTACGTGAGTGCTGCGGATCAAGCTCATTACTTTCTGTGTATACAATAAGCACTTTGCCCACATGACTAGCCCAAGCTCTTAGTTTAAAAGAAAATAGTAATAGAGCATTTGACTAGCAACCGTTGGTCCCAGCACCCAGTCCAGAACTCTCTAGTAGGAACAATATGGCTTTGACTGACCTGGACACCTTTATAAGACATTCCTACATTTCTAAAACAGTGAATAAAGCAATTCTTCCCTCATTGTCTGTATTAACTACCTCCAAGTTTATCTGCTTTCTGCATTCTGGTTTCATTTCCTCTTTTTCACATAGCTACAGATTAACACAGGAAGATGTCTTAACATACACAAGATTTGAAAGGCTCATAGATTTTAGGATGCTAAATATCCTTCCCCCGTTCCCAGGGTGGGAGGGAGGCATATACATACATGTGGTATATGTGTGTGGCACATGTATATATGTGGCATGTGTAGATAGGCATACAATATGGCATATGTGTATGGTGTATGCAAACATGTGGTATATATGTGTGGAGTATGCATACATGTGGTACATGTGTGGCACACGTGTGCATATGACATGTGTGTGGTATATATGTGGCCTATGCATGCATTTCATGCATGTGGCATGTGTGCATGGTATATGTGTGCATGTGACATGTGTGGTACTGTATGTTTGCATGTGACGTGTATATGGCATGTGCACACATGTGGTATATGTATGTGGCACATGCACATATGTGAGACCAGAAGAGGAAATCAGGTGTCTTGTTCTAGCGCTCTCTGACTTCCTCCCCAGGGACAGGGTCTCTCACTGAACCTGGACCTAGACTGGCAGCCAGCATACCCTAGCCATCTTCTTGCCTTCCTCCTCCCAAAAGTGTTGGGGTTACAGGTAGCCACACCTGGATTTTGCCATAGGTGCTGGGGATTTGAACCCAGGTCCTTGTGTTTGTGGTTCCCTGTACACTGAGCCATCTTCCCAGCCCCATCGCTAACGTTTTCTTATAGAACAGGCTGATACTTAAAGAAGTCAATGAACCAGGACCAGAGTCAATATTCTGGTAAGGAAGCAGCTACAACCTGGAGCAAAGCCACTGTAATTCTTTCCATATTCTGCTCATTTGTCCTAGTAGGGCAAAGTTAAATTTAGATTTTGCTTGCCATGAGCTCTCCTGCTCTAAAGCATGCTTACATCCACCAGGAGTCTTTCAGATCTAATATCCTTGCTTTAAAAGGTGGAGATTAAGTAGGCAAGGAGTGGAAGGAGATTTTGCCCTTTGCATATGACAACTGACATTCACTTCAAAGCAAATATGAAAACAAGTAGAACTGGAATTCCAGTTTTCAGTGCTAAAAAAGAAGAGCAAAAGCTCAGAAAGTAAAAAGAGGTAGTACGTATGTGGAGGGGGGGAGAATCACTCAAAACTCCAGGAGAAAATCCCTATTAAGGATTATATCAAAAATCATTTAGAACCATCCAAGATACCATTAAAGTAACAGATCTGTGAAGTGCTGGGACTTTGAGGCTGTGCTACTGAGATAGCTGGAAAGTCAACCATCTGACTTGGTATTTCACACACTGCTACAGAAAGTTTCCATTAAGTCCCTCCTCCCCCACTATCACTGCACTGACAATGATTACTGTCGTCAACACACCAGACCAGGTTGTTGGGCAGGGCAGAACAGTGAATTCTTTCATCTGCATAGCATGGACTCAGGAATAGAATGCAATTATTCACTACTGAAGTCCCTGACTAATCCCAAAGGCCTAATAAGACCACATATCTTTCTGGGGAGGCCGGGAGAACTTCAACCTTCCTCTTAGATTGGGACTGGCAAGATGGCTCAGTGGGCAGAAGCACCAGCCAGCCCGTGTGAATTCCATCCCTCACATGGTGGGAGGAAAGAAGAAACTTCCACAGTTGTTCTCTGACCTCTCCTTGCATGTAGCGACTCCCCCCACCAAGCAAACAAACAAATAATAAATGAACAAAATGTACATAAATGCTTAGGCGACATCCTTAGTGTCTCTAGAAACACAGGAGAAAGCAGGTGTGTGGCTCTGAGCTTAACAGTATAACCTGAGGCAAAAAATCATCCTGCTTCCCCAGCTGGGCTGTCTACAGGCCCCCAGGATCTCCACAGTGTTGCCAACAGAGGCAATGAAACATGGAGCTGTCAATCACAAGATGCGCCCATCATCAGTGAGCTTCTCTTGCCTCCCCACATGTGACTGCAGTGAGTTCTGAAAGTCGGAAGGGTGGAAACCTCGGTGCTACATATCACAGGCCCTGGACACCGTGTCACTGGACAGACTGGACACGGCTACACTTCCTTCTGGAGCTGCCCCGGTCACTCACTGCCAGTGGGCCAGGAGATCCAAGATGTGAGTTCAAATCCTGACAGCACCTTGGACTTCAGGTTGTGCATCTTTGGAATGAGGGCGCTTATCAACATCCTCACAGGACAGGGGTAGGCCAAGGAGTCAGTTCCACTGGTACCCCTGAATGTGACTGTTATGATAACCATGGTCCTGGAGAGGTGTGCCTGGTCAGAAGGCAAGGGGCACATCTAGAGTCCTGACAACCATCCTCTAGGGGTGGGGGGGAGGAGGTTACTCACAGGAATACTGCTCGGGGTGTTCTCAGCGCTCACGAGACAGGGACTTCCAGACATTTTTCTCCTCATTGCCTCTCCTTTATCCCCCCTCCACCTTCTAGAATCAGGGCCGATGCCATGTGCACAGAGAGGAGAAAGACCTGCTCTGTCTCGCCCCCTCTTATTTCCATGTGACAGGGTCTCACTGCACCTGGAACTTGGCTCGAGTTTGGCAACTCCTGGATATCCTCCTGCTCCTACTTCCCACAGTTGGGGTTATAAACACACATGTGGCTAAGCACAGCCTTTTGTTAAATATGGATATTAGAGATCTGAACTCAGATCCCCAAGCCTGCCTAGCAGGTACCCTTACCCACTGAGCCATCACCCCCGACCCCTTCCATCTTTGTGAATTTTTACAGATACATATAAACCGCTTTCCTGTCTATGTTCTGAGCTTTAGGGAGTTGCAAACCACGGGAGGATTTAGGGCTGCTTTGTTCTCTAAGAACTAATGTTGCTCCTGTTCGGGGGAAGCAGTCACAGGTAACAGGCCTCGGCACATTAAAGAAAAGTCACCAATCAGAATCTGATGAAACTAAACCTACTTCATATGTGGCCCTCGACCTGGTCTCCGGCCCTAGTAATCAGCTCACACTACCACCCTTACCCTTTCTCATAAGAAACTAGGAGACTGGTTGCGATGCAAGCTGACGGGCAGGTGAAGAAGCAGCGAGCTGCAGCCTCCTCTCACAAAAGCGCATGAGGTGACATCGGTGACTACAAACCTGTCTCAGCAATGACACAAAGGTCCTCCCACTCCAAAGGCTTGTGAGGTTCACATAACCACCACACATGGTCCCAACCTGGCGAAACCTAGTCCCCCAGATCGAATGGAACCCCTCAGCCGCATTTTTAAAAAAAAAGGATTTTCATAATCACAGAAGAAGAAATTATTCCTATGGTACACTGGAATAGGCAAATAAAAGTGCAAACAATTGATGTGTCCATGTTCTTAGGAAAATGAACTTAATTCATAAGGTTGGCTATTTTGTTGTGACAGTTAGTTTCTTAAAGATCTAACCAAAAGGGATTTTTCTCTAGCGTACCCTGAATCATTATGTATTTGTCCCCAAAAATAGGGCATGGGGAAAAAGGAAAAAAAAAAAACAGAAAAAAAAAAACAAAACAAAACACCAACCCAAGAATTTACTGACTGTCTTGAGCCCTATTGGTCTGTACTGAGTTTCATTTTACAGCTCAGTGGAACACCTTCTTGGGCCAGTCCTAGATTAGGGACGCCTCATCCACAGGGATTCCCAAGCAACATGAGCTGCGAATGGACCATCAAGCAGTACCAAAAGAATGGCGCACACATGCACATTGCCATCATCCAAACACAGAACCCTGCCTCGCTCTTGCAAAGAGTGGCAAAGGGTTGGAAGTATAGTCTCAAAATAGGAGTAACACAGGCAAGAAGCTCAGGAATTTCTTTTGTTAGGTTTATGTAAGTCTGTTCCACTTGTACAAGCAATTAAAGAGAAATACAGTGTCATGTGTGTAGGCCAAAAGCTGGCAAAAAAGCTCTCTTCCAGGGCTGGAGAGATGGCTCAGGAGTTCAGCCAATGCCTTGCAAGCAGGACCTGAGTTCAGCCAATGCCTTGCAAGTAGAAGGACCTGAGTTCAGATCTGGGATCCTGCATAAAAATGCGAGGCAGAAATAGCAGTGACTATAGAAGACAGTTCGGGAAACTCCAGAGCGAAGTCAAAAGGAGGTAGAGCAATTCAGGATGATTCCCGAAGTCACGCTTGGGCCTCCGTAGGCACACACAGTGGGTGCCCTCTGACACACGTAGACACACAGACATGCACACAAAAAAATTAAATAAAAAAAGTTATTTTCAGAGTTTGCTCCAACAAAAGGCAACAGTGGGATTCGGAAATAGGAAGTGGTAAGAAGGCCGCCATTCCTATAGGGAGCGTGGCAGCTGACATAACAGGTGGCTTCTGGGGTGGGGGGGCACTCCTTTGGATTGTGCAGATCATGAACATTAACCAGCAATGCCTGCAGTTTTTGAAAATCAAAAATGAGTTTCAAAAAATAGAGAAAATTACCTTATGGGGGACAATGCGTGACTAAAGAAGCAGGGAGAGAGGTCTCTGGGGGAAGAGCAATGGGGAAACTGAGTGCCTTTCTCCCTTGAAAATAAAGGTGTGGCCTTGTAGGCATAGGGTCTGACGCAGAATCAAAGGACACTGGCGTTTACAAGGCTGTTTGAAACCAGACACACAGACTCCCTGTCTGTCACCTGGAAAAGAGAAAGATGCACGGGCAAGCTGAATCACAGTATCAGAAGACAGCACAGACCCAGAGGGTCGTATCTTCTGGGGACAGTGACACATCCCAACTCAGAACTGAGATGAGTTGAGACAGGCCACATCATTCCTACCTCCCCTGCTATATGGGCTCAATCAATCTGAAAATCAACTTCAATATATGGCCTGGGATGTATTCTAATGGTAAAGTGTTTGCCTAGCATGCATGAGGCTCTGCATTTCATCACCAGCACACTAGTAATAATTAATGAAAATAATAATGCAAAATAAACAATTCTTCTCACAGTTTGCCAATCCATAATCTATCAACCAATCTGCAATCCCACATATTCTTTGACATGTTTCTGATTCACCTAAAAATTAGGTTAATTATCAACCATCAAGCCTCAGGTCTGTGAGTGACTTGCATGCCAACAGATGCCATCTGAAAGTACTCCAGAGAGTGGTGGCTTATTTCTCTGAGTCACCGTGTGACACAGCATTGGAAAATACACTGTGAACCCCAAATGTTGCTCATTTATAATAAAGAAGCATCTTTAAGTTACCACACGACATTACACAGGCTTGTTCTTAAAAAGTAAACATTTCATGGTTATCAAATTACCTGGGATTCTAAGGCAGGGAGAATTGAACTACACAGCAAGACTACCCATTGAAAATCAAACAATCTTAAGAATCAGAAGGAAAAAGTCATAACAAAGCAAAACTTTAGTGTAAAAGTTATACATTTTAAAACATATTTCTTTGATATCTCCCTTAATAAAAAGATCTTGGTTTCTTAAAAAAGAAGAAGAAGAAGTAAACATTTCATTGATATACACTCTCATGGTAAGACACCACACTTGGTATCATCAACATGAAAATCAACCCAAGGAATGAATCCATATCTCAGTGAAATCAAGAGAACAACCAACAGAATCCAGAGGCTGCACCTTCACAGGTTTGACGACGACTGTGTACTGAGGAAGGACAGTGAATTTCCAACCTCAGATGAATTTCAAGTTGTCCCAAGTTTACCAGATGCCAACAGTTTTTAAGCTCATAGAGTTTCAAAGTGCAAGTAAAGCACTGCCAGAGAGAGGGATTAACCTGCAACACTAAATTAGCACTTCAAAATCAGCAATTCAGCCTACCTGTAGTGGAACAGTGGTAACTTGATTCTCTGTGTATGAAAGTTAAGCCATAGCCTTTTGTTTTTCTATGCTATTCTTCCAAATAAATTGGGAAACAGAGAGACCATATTGGCATTCTCTCTCACTGAACTTGCCCCCCTCCACTGAGAAGCAGGTCTGTTCTGAATCACACATTTAAACCTGTAAAAATTAAAGAAAAATCTACTTAAGCTGAACTGAGGGGAAAAACTAGCGCAGTGTACCAATACAGGGGTACACTCAATTAGTACTACTCTTTCTCTGAGAATGCACATTCGTGGAAAAAATCTAAAATTAAACAAATGAACTATGTGTTAAAACCATATTCCTCAAGGCATTGTGTTTATGATTTCACATCATAAAAGAAAATAAAAAGATCATGTATCTGTCATGTAGATTAAACATGCAGAACTAGAAGTTAAGTGAATTAACTTTATAAGGCACTAAGTTGTTAAGATTCTAAAGTTATCACAAACATGGTAAGTTCCTTAAAATTATGTGGCTTTTCATTCCAGGGCACTAAAGCTTGTCTGACTCAACGAGTCCTTGTCTGCATTTATAGGACGCACTTCACTTACATAGGTAAGAACAAAACCATGCAAGATAAATAGAAGTAAATAGATTCAAAGTCTATTCAGCATGAAATATGAATTTAGCATTGCTCTTTTCTGGCTAGGCTATGTCTTCTTGTAGTAACCATTTTGAGCTTCTGTCTTTGGGTATTTTTCTGATAATGTGAGGGTTTCAATTTAATCCACTGTTATCAGGATAAATAACATACAGGAAAAAATGCACATATTTTTAATGCCTTAAGGTAAATTTCAATTTAAATAATCTGAAAGTGACAATGCAAACCTTTAGGATTTATACCAATTTAAAGATAATATTGGAATGATATTTCCATGAATTTGTCTTTGAATAATGACTCCATCATCCCATATAACGGCCCTCACAGGAAAACTGATGACAAGTTCATATACTTCAACACATTATTAAACATTCCCTTGAATTTGGAGAGTAAGTATTCATGATGCAAATTAATATCACCACCTCTAAACTTTGCTTTTTGGATTAAAAATATGTTAAGACTATGGTAAATAAAACAGTCACATTTTCTACATCTTGTTATTACTTAATTCATACAAGCTAAATAATCTAAGATATACTCCATACAATCATGACTCTTGCAAACACAAAACAAATCTTAAGCCTGCTTGTTATAACTGAAATAGCAATTGTCCATCTTTCACAGGCAGAACGAAAATATTCTTCTCCTGTTAGGAGACAAGCCAAAGTGCTATCAACTATGGCAATAATCATAATTTCAGTCACATTCAAGTAAATTTTATGTTGGGTTGTTTTTTGCACTAGGGGAATTTCAGCAGGTTTCTCTATCAATGAGTTTCAATATCTTATCATTGAATTTTAAAGTCTTTGCAAGTAAAAGTAATAATTGACTGTCAAGTTATTTTGTACAAATCTGTTTACGACTTTGGAAAAAGGATATACACTACCCCCAATTATAACACATCTCCTTCGATATCTGCTTTCAGAGTAAACTTTGAACAGGCGGAGATGGATTTTTTTGCTGAGCACAGAAGCAAAATGCAAGGACCCTCAATGAGTCGGTGGAGTGTGGAGTCCACATTGTTTAATGAACAGGAACACTTGGCTCTGCAGAATGGACCAATTAGGGGAATGGATAAAGAAAGTAAAAAGTAAGAGAACTTTCCTACTTTTGATTTTTCTTGAATCAGGCATCTTGGGGATCAAAATGTTCATCGCACAACAGGTCAATTCCCCAAGTGGCATGGGAGACACACGCGTGAATGGGACTCTGGTATTCTGTTTTCGGAACCGTTGCCACTCTCTCCAGTAATTAGGAAGCTACATGTCTCCTGCACAATGATGCTAACAAGCCCCTGCCGTTTCTACTCTAGCAAGAAATCAAAGGGCCCCAAAACAGACCACTCAGTTCAGTAAAAGGATTATGAAGTCTGGTTATTAGAACACAGAATTGCTGAACCAGTTTTCTGTCTGAAGAGACTTTCTAAAGCAATTAGCTTCTATGGACAACAGGATTTACTATCTACAAACAAAGTGAAAGACGTGATCATGGAACGTACTTAAAAACACACATCAGTTGTTATAAGACATCTGCTTTAGGTAACTTTTATGCTTGGAACTGTTCTCAAAAGAAAGATGCAAAGATGTCATCGGAAGAACACAAGTACCTACTTGGATTTGTTCAGGGAATACTGATAAAGTGCCACCATTAATTGTTATTTAAAGTTACTTTGCCTCCTTTTAAAATACATGGCCCCAGAGGAAGTGACACTTACCAATAAACAGCCCGATAAAATACACAAGCCCGATACATGTCAGGATGAATGAAACACCTAGAAATTGGGGAAGCGGCAGAGGCTGGGTCCCACCCCGGGAATGATTCACCTACCTTAAGGACTTCCATGGGCACCTGGGCGGCAGAGGGGAGGGTGGCGGGCACGCTGACGTTGATGGCTGGAGTCTGACTCAGGGGCACTCGCTGCTGCATGAACTGCGCGGCCTGCAGCTTCTGCTGCTGTTCCCGGCGCTCCTGCTCTTGCATCTGCTCACGCATGAGCTGCTGGCGTAGCAAAATGCGTGAGGTCATGCCGGAGGAGCTCAGCGGAGGCTTGGAGGCCCCAGGCTGCTCCGAGGAACTGCTGTGGGAAAAGCAGAAGGCACGCAACATTCAGTCTCCTGACCAGATCCTGCCCGGGCATCTCGGGGGGAGCCTAGCCTACCTGGCACCCAACTATGACTAAGCCCATGCAAGTCTCATCAAAGCATCAATGGCAGGCCACGTGACTGAAAATTGAGAGGTGACAGGATTTTACTCATTAGTAATTGAATTTAAATAAGCTGGGCTGATTGCAGCTAGGCATTCTGATCAAGTCACTTCTTCATCCTTTTGTTCTTTTCATTTTATAGAAAAACTAAATAAAGTGCTGCCATAGGCAGCAGAGAACAGTCAGACCTTCTATCGACACTCAAGTTTTCTTCATTTAAAATAAAAGACTTGGTGCTAGGAGATGGCTTAGGGGTTAAAGCCTTTGCTTTGCAAGCAAAAGGTCTGAAGTTCGGATCCCCAGATCCCAAATAAAAATGCTGGGTGGAAATGGCAGCGGCCTGCAATTCTATTCCTGGAAGGCAAAGCCTGGGAAACATCAGAGCAAAGTAGTAAGTAAGGAGAGCGATTCAGGATGATTCCTGATGCTATCCTTAGACCTCCACAGGCATACGCTCAAGTACCATGTTGAACACACACAAACACATACACATACAAAAGCTTAATTTTATCACAGTGGAACAAGGACTCCTTGACGATGTCTAATGTGTTTACTAATCACTATCATGGAGAAATATTTTAAGACATAGGAAGACATGATCACAAATGTAAGAAGCAGGGCTGGAGATCGATGGCTCAGGGGTTAAGACTCTGCCTCAAAAGCATAAGGTCCTGAGTTCAGAACCAAGCCCCATGTAAAAATGCAAAGCAGAAATGGTGGAGGCCTGCACTTCCAATCCTGGTGGATGGAGCCTACCTGGGCTATCCCAACATGATGCAAAAAGGAGGTAGAGACAATCCAGGATGATTCCTGAAGTCACTCTTGGTCCTCCACAGAGACACACAGTACCCTATGATACACACACCTAGATAGATAGATGATAGATAGATAGATAGATAGATAGATAGATAGATAGATAGATAGATAGATAGATAGATAGAATAAAGTTAAAAAATCAATTCAGGAAGTGTCTGGACCAGAATATTCCCTGTGAATGTGACCTCAGCTTGGGTCAGGGGGCAGAAGGGAAGTTGGTTCAATGACCCAATTCTTTTCTTGGTTTCCTTTGTAAGTCCATCTGTCTGGTTCATCTCAGCATGACACAGGGATGATTGCTCTGTCCAACCCCTCCACACAAGGGCGGCTTCACACGATCTGGGGCTCACTCCACTCACAGTTCCTTAACATGCCTAAACACTAGCCATCAGGCAAGTAATACAAGAATGCCTGTCTTTCCTGGACATGGTTTCTGATACCGTCTCTTGCCGCACTGTGATATCAGCAAGTAATAAACCTCTCTGCGTTTCTACACCTCAAGCTAAAGGGATGGCAGCGCTGTGACTCTGTTTTGTTTGTTGCCTGCTTACCCACTCAGAAAGCGGGCTGCTTTCACATCTCCATCACAGCACTGTTTCCTGGGAGCGGACATAGGAAGTGAATAACAAACATAACACCTATAAACACCCATGGACACCAGCAACATGCACCGGCCCCAGAGGAACTGTTCTGCCATATACTCATTCTCATCTAGCAATTCCCTATCAGTGGTTTTGCAGGTGTAATCTTCAAATTCTGTTCAAGGCAAAGAGTATAGCGTCTGAGCATGGGGGGGGGAGGAAGAAAGATTTGAGAAAATATTCACTTGCGTCAGTCTGTGATTTGACTCCCCTATGTAGGGGAGGCATCTGCCCTTGGTTTTTTTCCTTGAATGCAAACTCATGAACTGTCTTTACCTTCCTATCAAAGGTGACTGGCAGCCTTTTGTCCTTGATTGTGCCAGTGAGACACAGCTCTCAATGCTACAATGAGAGCCAAGCCTTTAGCTACACCTGTGGAGAACTATTTAGCTAGGACAAGCCCACTACATGCCTGTGGCAGAAATGATAATGAAGTGGTACTGTGCTGCTTTAAGGAAACAACAACGCTGGCAAAAGCTGAAAGGTTATTTCTTCAACTTGGTTCAGAGAATGGATGAATAATTTTCCTAAGTAAGGAACTCTCACATGGAAGAGTCGACACTTAGAAAGGTGTTTAGAGATCATAAAATATTCTGAATCATCTGATTTTCCATCCAAATCTGAGACAAGGCAAGTACATGATGACACATGGATTCATCAAAATCTTACCTACTTAAAATCAAGTGCAGAGTGCTCAGTGACATAAAAAACGCACGTGGAAAGGCTAAATCTTCCAGCAGGAGTGAAATGCATGTTACACACTCTGGTGCAAAGTAAACACTGTGTGCACTTGTGCATAAGCACACAGAGGGCGAGGGAGGGGTGAGATGGTCAGACACTAAGTAGGAGCCACGGGGAATGTAATGTTTTTCTGTCATTTCAGCTATAATAAAGTCATCAGGGGGCTGGGGAGATGCTCAGAGATTAAAGCCTTTGCCTTGCAAACAAAGCATCTGAGTTCAGATCCCCAGATCCCACGTAAAAATGCTGGACAGATATGGTGGAGGCCTGCAATTCTGGCCCTGGAAGGCAGAGTCTAGGAAACCCCAGAGCTAAGCAATAGGGAGGAAAAGCAATCCTGATGTCACCCTCGGGCCTCCTCAGGCACACACACTCAGGTTCCCTCTTGTACACACAGCCACAGCATATTCATACACATGCAAACATACGGGTGCATGTGCGCACACACACACACCCCCAAAAGCCATCACATCTTTTTTTAGGTGCCATGAAATGCTGGACACTAAATAAAGACCATGGAAAATGACCAAGGAGATCAAAGCCACCACTTGGCTAGAAGAAAAGAGAACAGATGCATCACAGAGAGCCCTTCAAGATGAGATGGAACACAGCGACTTCATCCGGCACGGCTGCTCTTGTGGAACTCTCTGTAGTTCAACACTTGATCACCATTTGTTCCCTCCACCACTGATTCTCCCCGCAGACATGGGAAGAGCCTGAGTGATGCAGATGCCTTGCTGATGTCCTTTCTGTTGTGCATGCATCTGCCACATGACAGTCGTTCCCCCGCCACTGTTCTGCCGGCCCCAAACCATCCATTCACTGGGCAAAAAAGGTTCACTCAAAAGAGCATCACAGGAATATGCATTTTCCACACTTCTGGGCACGGGTTAGAAGTACATGCATACAAGAAAAGGGGCTGGGCAGGTATTTTTTTAAAAATAAATAAATAAGTGGTCTTGCTATTCAAAGCCTGTCAGGTCTGAACAGATTGGGAGAGAATGATCCTTTTGATAAGGGAAAAGGAGAAAACCTTTGTCCAGCAGCAAAAGCAGCTGTGGCATAATCGCACTAATTAGCTGCACAGAGCAAGTCATCAACTGCGATACGAGGGGGAAAATCCTTTCAATGAATAGTAAAGCATTCCAGAGACAAATTAAAGTTGCTGGTTAGCAAGCCCACTAAGGCCTCATACTTTAAATACCACTGTAAGATCACGTAAAGAATTTTCAGGAATAGTCTATTAAGAAAAAAATGATACTTAATTTATACAATAGTGAAAAGCCTGCTACAGAAAAACTCTCAAAGATATGTTTTCTAACCACAGTGACTAAAACCCAGATCAGCTAATTGACACTTTCAACAAGAACTCCAAGGAGGGGAAGGTACAAAGGAAGCCTGGGAGTCACGTGGCACCTTGGACCCCACAGGATAATTCCACGCCATAAACCATGACTCCCAACTTCTCGGCTTTGCTGACCATCTGGTAGGTCTCCTCGGCCAGTTCTCTTAGAAATAACTGCGTCTGCAGTTGTCGCCTTGCAGACGAATGAGCAGAGTGCTTGACACTCAGAACCGAGGTTTATGTGAGAAAGGTCTGAGTCACTGTGGGGCTGAAGCGTGAGGACTTCACGTCAGAGCCTCTGATGACACAAACAGCGACATCTGAACCTATTTCATCTGGTAAGCTGGGCCCGTAAATCTCAACCCTGACCAGATCAGTCTAATTCTCTAAGTCTGATTCCTTTTAATCAGGTTATACACAGGTCACTGGTTTGACAAATAGTGACTGCCAGGTGCTGGGAATACCTGTCTTCTAAGCTCACGGCAGAAAGCCCTGGACACATTAATTTTTCCAAGACACCTTCACAGCAAGTCAGTTATATGAACTGTTGGCTGCTGATACAGGCACAGTGGCCACCAGCTGGGCCGACACCTCCCATGCCCTGTGGCCGCACACAGCTCCCTGTGCCATGCTGGCCAAGGAGACGAGCTTCCAAAGAGCAGACTCAAGTTCTAGCCCACGTACTTCTGGGAAATGTGAATCTCTAATGAGGCACATGATCTCTCTGAGCATCTCTAGCGCCTACCCTCTGAACACGGTGCGGATCCGGTGAGTAAATGTTCTCTGTCTAAAGTCTCGTGTTATGTTCCGTTGATGCAACAAGTACATGACCCCAAACAGTTTAGAACAAGGGGGTTTTACTCATGCTCATGATTCTAGGTGATGGTCCATTATGGGAGAAGAGTCACGCCTACTTCAGGGACCGAGAGAACTGCCCACTCCATAGCCATGGGAAGAACTGAGAGCAGAATATACTGCCTAGCTTGCCAGTCGCCCAAATGCCACCTAGTTCTCTCTGCATCTTCGTCTGCTCAGGAAAAAGAACTGCCCACTATGGGCTGTGTCTACCCACATCAGTTAGATAATCGTCCTCAGGCTTGCTCAGAACTGACACATAAGCATGAGCTGAGTTAAAGTGTTCAACGCAATAGCTGGAAGGCAACAGACAGACTAGCAAATATGATCTCAGCTTCTACCTCGACTGATGAATCCACATTTTCATCCTTTGGTGCCAATGTAGCCTCTGTTGAACACACAGGACTAGTGGGTAAAGGATGCATCTTCCTGGCCCATCCTGAGTCCAATTACTCTATTTCCACCACTTTTGCAGTGACTTAAAAAGAGCATAAATCCCATCAACTATAACATACCAGCACAAGGATGGGAGGAGCTATGATATGCAAGATACGCCACACAAGTTAGGGCCAAAGCAATCATAATTGGACTTTACATGCCCTGTGCAAAGTCCAACACACTATTGTCCCCACAAAGTCTAGCATTTGCTAAAAGCAATGGCAAGGGATTGACAGCCAAAATAGTGTTCCTATGCTTAAGGGGAACACAGGAAAGGATTCAGGGAAATGCCACTGGGTCCTTGTAGGTCATAGGAAAGGAGGGCCCAGAGGAGAGTCTGGCATGCGCATTAAAGGATTCTCTGGGGATTGGGGGAGGGGAGGCACTGGTGGGTGGAGAGGGAGGGGTGAGGGGAGGGCTAGCAGAGGAGTGGGGGGAGGAGGAGGGAGGGAGGGAACTGGTGTACCTATTAAGTTTGTATGAGCGGAGATAATAAAAAAAAAACATAACAGCATCCCAGTCATATCACCCGACCTCGGAACCCTTTAAGACTAAATGATTCTATATGGGTGTGGATACCACAATCCTCCAAGGCACATATCTGGTCAGCTGAAACCTAGAGGGGCTAAGGGCACTAAGGAACTTTTTCCTGGATTTTTACTGGTTTTCTCAGGCACAGCACAGCTCTGCCATAGATAATCTGCAGCCGTGGGTTAGCCCGTCTCTGTGCTGCTTGATTTTGCTGACTGCTAGAATGTTCAATATGCTCAATACTCTAAGAAGACTGTGTAAAAGAAAAAGCTCAACCAATGAACTAAAATAACGGAAGTACAAATATACTAAAAAGACACGAACATGCTACTTTTTGATACAAGAAAGCATATCTTGGTAAGTTCTATTATATGCATGGGCCAGAGGACATAGGTCTTACCAAGTTTAGGCTATGCATATCTAATTCTAGACAGTTTTGCCAGGATGGACAGAAAAGATATTTTATCCTACATTCTCTCATAAGCCATATAGAATCCTAGCATTTTCCTCTAATTAAAAAAAAAAAAAATCACCTTCTGTTTAGTCCGTCTGTTGGCAGTGATCAGATCCCGGTCTTTGCTTGCTGCTGGGATGGACATGACTTTTACTGTCAAGAAGTCACCAATGCTGGGTTCAGATATGCAGTGGGGACACAGGAGGGGAAGTGAGTTCAGGTACAGTTAATGAAGCATGCCACAGGCAGGTCAAGCTACAGGAGTTTCCAAATCCAAAAGGACTGGCTGCAAGAACATGTGCTGAGAAGTTTGTCTCCAGAATGGATGCTGAGCTATTGTTCTGGGAATTTTGATCTCAGTCTAGGAAAGGCCGGGCAATCAGTGGGGCTATACAAATTCACCAGCTCAGTTATAGGAGGCTTCCTCCCAAAGACCTGGATTCAATTCCCAGCACCACCTAAGCCAGGTGCAGTGGCTGCTACATGCCTACAATCGCAGCACTCGGGATGCAGAGGCAGAAGAATCAGAAGCTCACGATCATCCTTGGTTTCATACATGTCAAGGTTAGCCTGAGATACAGGAGACCTTGTCAAAAAAAAAAATTCTAACCAATTCTGATACTTGGACATGTCTTGAAACAGGAAAATGCCAACATCAGCAGATCTGCTAAGCAGGAGTTGTTCAGGGACATGAGCACTCCCACCCCAGTGTGTGTGTGTGTGTGTGTGTGTGTGTGTGTGTGTGTGTGTGTGGTGTGTGTGTGTGTGTGTGTGTGTGGTGTAGTGTGTGTGTGGTGTGTTTGGTGTGTGTGTGTGTGTGTGTGATGTGTGTGTGTGGTGTGTGTGGTGTGTGTGTGTGTGAGAGAGAGAAAGTTAGTTGTGCATATGTGCAGAGAGAAGGGTGATGAACTTGTGTATGCAGGCATGAGTACAAGAGGACATTAAGAGTATATTTGCCTGCAGAGACCCAAGGGTGACGTTAGACATCCTGGATTCTTTTACCTCCTCATTGTTTAGCTCTGGAGCAGGTTCCACCTTCCAGTGTCAGAAGTCACCACCATATCTGCCTGAAATTTTTATGTAGGATCTGGAAATCTGAACTCAGGTCCTTTGGCTTACAAGCCAAAGGCTTTAACCACTTGGCCATCTCCCCAGCCCATAATTCCTTCTTTTACTGGAAAAATGAAACAGACCAGTTATAAATATATTGTAGGGAACTAGTCTACAGAACATACAAAGACTCGCCCCAACAGCATGACATTCTCTCCTTTTATCTTCAGCCTGTACTTGAATATTTCCAAAAAGTCAGAAGTTTCTGGATGGCACCCCTGCCCCTGTCTTTGGATATACACAAGGAAGCAAACATTCTAAAACTTAACAGTTACCAATCCCATGGAATATAAACCTGGTGTTTTTATTTAACCACCATCCCTACCCCAAATCGGTGGCAGAAAGCAAAGACTCCCTGTCCATTTTTTAAGTTGTCCAGCAGGCACCAGATCAGAAACAGAAAGGAACCTTAGTATGCCTCCTTACACATCAACAATTTCCAAAGAGTTTCATAAAATGATGCCTTAGGGTGTGGGAAAAAAATTTCATGATATTTAATTCTATCATTTTTATTTCTATTTTTGTACAAGTTAGCATGCTCAATATATATTAGCATAGTAGCTTATATACATAGCTGACAGATTGTATTGACAAAGTTTATTTGAAAAAATGAGTAAGGAGGGGGAGGTAGTTACTATATGTTCAGAGAACTCTGAGTCAATACTCTGCTAGGCAATTTCATCAGACTTTGCTGAAGGTAGACTTTTTACTCCTCCCCAAGTATTTTCCTTATCCATAGGCTTCAAAGAAAACTACCCACCTCTTATTAAGCAATATTTTAAACCGAAGTAGGAGTTCTGTCGTTTCCTCATTTTGTGACCACAAATGATCTCCATTTTCCACAGGCATTACTAGGGGCTGACACATCCTTCACCCTGGGCATCGTCCTCGGGAACTTGCCTGGTGAGACAGACCCCTTAAGGGCACAAAGGGGAGGGAGTTCAAGCACCCTGCATTCAGCTTTTCTGTTGCAAAGGCAGCTCCTCTTGCTAGCTCACACCCCGTGCTTCTGGCTTCCTCTGTCCAAGCGTGGCATCCACTCACACTGGACAGCTACAGTCCCTCCAAAGGCTCTGAAAAGCCATCCCTGGAAGAAACTGAGACATCCTGGCAACGTGCCCCAACTGGAGAACATTTTAAAATCCAATGTTTCTTTAGAATTCTAAACTGGGAAAGATCTAGTGATGGAATTCAGACCTGCGGCTGAAAGCAACTAGCCAGGAGCTTTAGAAAGGCAAAAGAAAGTCTTTCCACAGCGCTCAGGTAATTGCCTGCTCTGTTACGTGTCCCGACAATATTGTAACAGGCTGCAAATGATTCAGAAGCTTTAGATTACCATAATTCAACAGTCGTTAAATTATGCCTGGGACACATCTACCAAGATGCAAAATTTACAGCCCGTAGTAAAATCCAGATAACAGCATACACTGCGGTGTCAGAAGCAGGAACGGAGAGATTCACCTGCAGGGGTTTAAGAGGCAATCTTAACTGGCTTACAGAGCTTACCTGGGATGCATGCCTGCCCAGCATCCTGTCCCACTTCCATGTCCCCATTTCACCTTGAAGAATTGACCCCTCCCTTCTCTCTGGACCTTCCTACATTTCAGATCATTGGCTTGTGGAATCACTGCTGCCTCCAGATATGCAAACCCAAGCCAGCCTGTCTTATCTGCTGTCCGACCTAAGGGACTAAGTCAGGAAGTAGGTAAATGCTCTCAAACAGTTCGCTGAAAGATCCACGTCTGTCCAGAACTCTAGGGAAAGATAACTCTTAAAATTCAGGAAGCTGGGAGATAGACTAGGAATGCCTTGTATCTACCAGAGAAGGGAACAGAACTAGAAAAGACAGAAGGAGAAAATGCCTGAGGAGAAGGAAGAAGAAAGAGAGGGGCAGGGTATGGGTGGGATTGGGCCTCAGAATCAAGCTCTCCCCAAATTTCTCTGTAACCTGGACTATCCCCAACACTGAGTACAACAGGCTAGCACATCTCTATTGATGTTTAAGTCACTTTGCTATGCCCTGGAATTCCACAGCTGGTTTGCATGAGGCCTTGAAAAATGTCATTAGCTCTGCAAAATACCTTTTCAACTTAAGATTTATATATGATCCAAGTAATAAAGAGGTTATGTATCCCTTGTCCCCAAATGCTTGCTTTGAATACCTCCCCATTTTGGATTACCTTGAGGATGGAACCCAAGTCCACACATGAAATTCACTGATTCTTCCTACACACCTTGTAGACTGGAGGCCATCCCATACAATATTTGAGAAGTATTTTGACTATGTTTTTCACTAGGATTCATCACAAGATTAACTGTGGACTTTTTCCTTTGCGGTTATGTTGGCTCAAAAGTTTCAGGTTTCAGACCATTTCAGACTCTCAGATTCCAGGTGTTCCGCCTCGAGCATTCACTTTCCTCTCTTCTCTTGTTCTGGCAAGTTACACTGCCACCTACAACACTGCCCAGTGGCCCAAGACTTCAGGGGCCACATGCCAAAGTCTCAGTGACATTTAAGAAGGAAATCTTTAAAAGGTGTACATCTTTGAACCTTCGGCCCACACATCTTCTCTAAGGTAGATAGATGCACTGGTTAGAGCTCTTGGATCCTCAGGTGGGGACTTAAAAGTGGCTCAGCACAAGCAACAGGATGGAGTTCAGACCTCAGGTCCCAAGTAAAATGTCAATGGGCATGGTAGCCCATCTTCAATTCCAACCCCCAGAAGGAGAGCCTAGGAATTCCCAGAGCAAGCTGGCTAGGCGGACAAGCGTTGAAGGTAAACTCTGGGTTTGAAGACTCCACCTCCAGACAGTCAGACTGAAGAGGGATTGAGGGTAACTCCCGATTATCACCCTCAGGTTTCTACCCACAAGGGCATGCACATGCACCTGCATACACACACGTGCCCATTCACATGCAAACACATATACAGATATGCACATACACATACACATACACATCATGTACATGAAAATGGGAAAAAAAGAGTCAAGTTGTTGGGTACCTGATCCTCTGACAACCAAGTAGAGATAAATCCATAGGCAGAAATATTCACATATTTTATTGATACTATCTCTTCCCCAGCACTCGCTCACATAAGACAAACATTTGTCTAATGAGTCAATCTTGTGTTTCTCTTCTAACAAATATGCCACCCCATAGAACCAAATACTACAACCTCATTCTTTGGAGGACCTTTGATCACACATTATGCCGTGCATCATTCAGAGACAAAGAACCCTAAGCCCATGATCCTTTTGTTCTAACAGACGTTCCTACTGCATAAATCAAGAGTTCCAAAATCAGGACAGTTCTCGCCATTGACGGATCTCCCACGGTTTTCTTCACTCCAAACACCTGCCGCAGAGAAGTCAGAAGCAAGTTTAACTAAGGGAAATATACCTGATAGAAAATACTACAACAGCTTTTCAAACGCTCAGCTTAGCTGGGGACTGCTAACTCAGAAAACCAAAGATGGAAGAAGCCCACTGAGTGCAAAGGCAGAGGAAAAAAGACTGATTCACTTGCCCCAGTGGAAATGCATCCAATAAGACAGATAAGAGAATCAGCCCTGGATAAAGCACAAGGGGCCTGCCTGGCTTCCAATCCCAGCTATGTGACTTTGGCAGGGTTTTTAGCTAATCAAACCTACGCTGAAAAAAAATGCGCTAAGACAGATAAGATACTGAGAATGGGACCCACAAAAAATATAGGCAGTAGCAAAAATCACAGGGTCTCATGTTTATCACTGGGTACATCAGGCTATCTGGCCAATCCAGGGATCTACCTGTCTCCACCTCCCCGTCTGGCCAAGGAAGTTTTGGGACACAAACATATGCTTACACATCTGACTTAGTATGACTGCTGGGGATGTGAACTCAGGTCTTCAGGCTTGTATGGCAAGCACTTCACCCTCTAAGTCATCTCCCCATTTGGAAATGGTATCCACTGAACACTCTAAAAGACCTTAGTGAAAGGTCCAAAGTTGTTTTCAGGAGACACAAAAGATTATAGATGATTGAAAGGTATTCTCTGGCTTTCTGGAGACAAATGCAACTCCATTCATGCCCAAGCAGGAAAAAAAATGAGCATAGGCATTTCAGTACACACGTGTTATCAAAGATGTTTGCTGGCAATTCAGTGCAAAAGTATATAAGGGATACATACCCGCATGACAATATTTTAATTAAGTAGAAAGAAAACTCCAAGTTTAAGGATTAGTTTGGGTGCAGATCCAGGTTTAGTACTATTTCTCTTTCTGAATCATCACTAAGTGAGTTCCATCTGGTGGCACTGTCCATTTCCCTGCTTCAAATTAGTATTTAAAAAAAATACCAAGTTGTAGGTATGTTCCTGTAGGACATGACTCAGAAGGCGCAGGAGTCATCTCTCCAACTATTATCTAATTTATAAGGCAGAAATTCATAAAAAATTCTAGCATAATGACATTTCAAATACATAATTACATATACTTTATTCACAAAACGTTCTGTCATTTTAGAGAGATGAGTAATTAAACTGCTTTAATGACACACGGATGAAAAAGTCTAAAATATCCATAAAAGCAAATCCCAGCTGAAATATTCAGAAACCATCTTCCAAACTGCCTTTCATAGGACTTCTTACAAGACAAATCCACAGAAAATGGTGGTCTTTTGGCCAGCACAGCCATGTATGAGAATTTCCTCTTTTTTAAAAATTCAATTCTACAGATGATGGAGCTGCTCTCTCTAGTGTTTTTCCATTCTTCTTGCCGTCTCCAAGCATACCTTCCCAGGCTGTGGAACAGAACTATTCTCTGACTTAATCAAACCTCTCTCATGACCCAGGAACGCTCAGCAAATAATTATTAAACTCGGGAGGTGGCTTTTGCATAAGTTAATCTGCTTGAATACCTGTTCATTTAGAGACTCAGCTTTTCTGAGTGTTTCTGTGTCTGGTGTCAACCTCACAGTGAAAGTAAATGTGGTTTGGGAGGGGGCTCCTATGTACCCAGTAAGTCTCCTTTGGCTCAGCCTTTCTTTGAAACCAACAGACAGACATAATCGATATATGTGTTTCAAGTTGATGATTTTCGTGTCTAAATGTGAAGCTTTTTCCTTCAAAAAAATACAAAATAAAAAAATACAAAAATGCAAATGAAACATCTATCAATGCAAATATTACTATTCCACAGCCACAGAAATGGGGGGGGGGGAGACAGACAGACAGACAGACAGACAGACAGACAGACGAGAGAGAGAGAAAGGCAGAGCATCTGAAGTATTTATCATGGGTAGTTTGGAAGAAAATTATTATTGACCATCATGCTGTTTTCCAAAACTGACTATTTTTCCATCCACCAAAAAGCTAGTCTTACAATCGTACCCAAACTCTGCCCTGACATATTTCAAGCCATCAGGAATCTTTTTGGCCATTATTCATTTATGACGAAGAACCAGCCTGCAAGGACAGAGTGACAGGGGCGGCACTGGGAGCCGCCCCGCCCCCAATTAGCTGCTGTCTCTGTCAGAGCCACTCATGAGAGGTTATCACTGAGACAGATACGAGCCACCTCGCAAGGAAACACCCAAGATTTCTCATTCCCAAGCCTTTCCATCCTCTGTCCTCCCCCTCAGATAGAGAACGAAAGACACTGGCTAAGCGGCCCCAGGATTATTTCCAGAATGAAAACTTCACTTACAGATGCAAGCTTTCAAAGGAGCAGGGCATGAACATCTGAAATCTAAGCGCCTCCATTTTTTTCCTTTAAGGTGCTCTGCAAGCCCTTGGCGAAGAGTGAAAGTCAAAGTTGGTTCTGGCACACCGGCTGTGTCACTAGGGGTGGCTCCTGATAAGGCCCTGGAAACTCCAATCCAAACACAGCTCCCCGCTACAACACAGCCTGCTGTCTGTCTGCCATCGCAGACCTGCTTAATCCAGTACCTACAGCACCTGCAGGGCAGAGCACTGCCTCCCTCTGCACAGGGGGACACTCCTGGACCCAGGCTGGGCTAGAAACACAGGCAGCTCCCGAGACACTGACAGGGCCTTGCCTGGCTCCAGGATTGGCCTGGGTTCTCAGGGGACACACTTATCAGAAAATTTGCAAGGAGAGGGAATATCATATTCTGGTAGATTTTTAACTCTTAATGGACTCCAGAATCCAGGTCTGGGAGCAGCTGGCCCGCCCCTGCCCTTCTCCCTTAGGAGAGCCCTGGCATTGGGCCAGCCTGCATATCCGCTTTGCAACCATGCACAGGCAAACTTTGGAGATCAGGGACATAGCTTGTCCTGCGGATGGACGCCCCCAGCCCTCCTGACCCGTAGGTCTCCACCAAGAGGAGAGGGTGGGCTGCTGTGGCCGCAGTCAGATGGACAGAAAACGCAGCTGCTTCTACGTGGTTCTACGTCTATGTGGTTCTGTTGCGGACTGTCATTTTATCAGTTTGAGGGCATTGCATTGATATAGAAGAAAAAAAACCTTAGGAGTGCATGCTCTCAAAGAGAAAGCACTTCAGAATGCAGACCCTACAACAGCAACATCATCAAGTGCTTATGCCGTTGCTAGACTCTGAACACACCAAAGATGGCTCGCAGAGTTAGGAAAATACATGTTTCTTCCCATGAATGATCCAAAGGTCAGAAGAAAGACACCTGACACTGATGAGCTATGGCCCCAGGGCAAGTTACTTCACCTCTCTGTGCCTAAGAGATTGCCTCCAAACTAAATGGTCACAAGAACCATGTGATTTCTCTAAGCAGTCACAAAAGTCAAAATGAAATAGACTTATCCTTTACTTTTTGAAAAAAAAATTCTAACAAGAAAAACCCCGACAGAGAGTTCAACCAAATAAATTGTGTCTTGTTCTATGTTCATTCATTCATTCAATCTTCTGTGCAATAAATTCCTATGAAACACCCGCTAGAGTTGCTGTGAACTCCTAAGGCTTCATCAATCTGGAAGCACATATTAAAGAATCATTTATGTCCATAATTTAAAATGTGGCAATTGCTACGTGGAAGTTAAAAAAATTTAAAAAATGTCACTCAGGGGACTGTGGGATAAGATCTGGGCAGGGAAGAGGGTGTGAGAAAGAAGTCTTCCAGGTGACAGTAATGACACATGGAAGAGCCCCAGGTAGGAAGCCAGCAGGAGGATCTGCTGAGCCTGGAGGAAAGAGAAAACAGAACCCAGGAGACCTAAACAGTGGCCGGGCTAGACCAGGGCAAATTTGGTAAGCCAGCAAGAGGCCACAGATTCTGCTCCAAGATGAACAAGGCATGTCAAGAAGCTGCCATCCTGGCAAGGATGAGCTCTCTGGCTGCAGAAGCAACTAGAAGCCAGGCAATGTCAAGCAGTTCCCTGGGGGCTCAGGAAAAAGCCATGGAGTGGAAAGAGGTTGATAAATAAATGCACATAGGTTTCTGGGGAAAGTAATGGTCAATAAATGGAAGAGGGATAGAAGGTTGAACTACGCCAGGCGCCCCTGTAATAACCACGCTTATCAGCAAGTCACTGAGCACTTTCAACATGGCAGGCCCTACGCTGGGCACTGGGATCAGTGGACCACTGATGAGTCCACGCCACTCATTCCTCCACCCCATCCCACCTCCCTCCTCTGCCTCTAGCACAATAGGGCATGGAAACCAAGAACACAGATATTGGTGTCTGTGAACCCATGTTCAAATCTCACCACTTACTAATTCTGAGACCTTGTATAAATTTGTTGAAATTTTTGCCTTCCCCGCCCCCTCCCATACCTCCATCCCCATGCTTGATAAAACAGGGGAAGATGTGAGACTGTGAAAAATAAATGAGACAATGGTGTGTTGCATTTATGGTCTCTGATACACAGAAATACCCCATAGAAAAAGAGCCTGTATTATTTGACTGTAGTCAGCAATGCCAATCCTGAGTCCACACTGACCCACTTAGAGAACCAAGGGAAAGAGAGAGTGAGTAAATATAGTGAAAGAGACAGACTGAGGGGGAAAACAAAAGAGGCTAGGGCTTAGCTGTCAAGACCTGTAGGCGACTGTCTCTCAGATGAAGCCAGACTCTCCCACCAGTCTAAATTTCCTAGGTAAGTTCTAACACTAAAGCTGAGCAGAGAGAGATAGGTAGAGAGAGAGAGAGAGAGAAAGAGAGAGAAGAACATATAACCTTTGTGGGCTCTCAAACATTGACCATGAAATCAATGGAGTGAATTCCAGATGTCTGACACAACATGGCACCAGTGTGACCCTGGCAGGTTCAGCTAACTGCATGGGCCTGGCTTTTCATTCCTGTTAGTCCACCATCTTAAAAATATGTCTGTCCACTGATCATCTGTCTAAATGCTTTAGTGAAATTAGTTAAGGGGCAATCTATCTGTCCTATTTGACAGAGACCTAGATGATACCAGTGCACTAAGAGAATCCTGGATTTAGCAGTGATGAGTCTATCTAAGAAGGGCCAAAGGATGCTTGCTGCACATGTGTACGTCATCAGCACCTGCGTCATGTTAGCTGAGTTCCCAATACGAAGACACCTTACAAGCTATCAATTATTCTTTTTTGGCATGTATAGGTGTGGGTATGTATGCATGTACAGGTGTGTACAAGAGGGTACTGTGTGTGCCTGTGGAGTCTCAAAGGTGACATAAGAAATCATCCTGGATTTCTCTACTTCCTTACTGCTTTCCTCTGGGGTTTTCTAGGCTCCTCCTTTCAAAGCTGGAAGTGCGGGCCTCTACTATTCCCACCTGGTGTTGTCATGTGAGATCTGAGATCCGAATTCAGGTCCTTTTGCTTCTAAGGCAAAGGCTTTAATTCCTGATCCTTCGCCCCAGCTCATCAGTTATTCTTCAATAAATATCTTCTGAGAGTCAGGAACCATCTCTATGTGACTCACCATCGTACCTCTAATAGAAAGCAGTTCATGGTCTGATTTTCAGTAAATAACTTCATAATAAATTATCTATAAAACATGTCAGTAATTCCCTTATATATATTTGCATGACACAGATGAATATCCTGATTTGTATACATGTGTAAATGTATATGAATCAACACACAGAGTTACCCAAACATTAAATCCAAACACAAGCTAAGAATTGGAAGTATATAATATGAAAATGTTTTTTAAAAAAAAATCAGAATGAAAGATGTGTTCTGTGCTCTAGCGCATTTCAGAACTGAATTGTCCTCCTCGTCCTGAATTGAAGTAAATCGAGCAGAGTCATCAGAATTTGTATTGGCCTTTTAAAAGTTGGGCTTTACTGGACATGGATTTTAAAACAATCAACCCCCAAGTGACAGCCACATTTCCTTTGAAAGCTAAATTGGGATCTTTGAAGAAGGGAAAAATCCAATCACTAAAGAGAACAGATAAGGATTTGCCTTGTTATCCTGTCCAAAATGTAACTACAGACAAGGAAAGAGACTTGTTCTGCTGAAACTCAGAGTTCTTATTAACTGTTTATTTTCCCCCAAACCACACCATTCTCTCCTGAAATAGTGGTCCTTGTTTTAGACCTCTTCCTGCTCCTTCCACGTTCAGTGGTGAGTGCAGGAGTATTTCCTACATGCCACCTGCTGCAGTGACCCATCATAGCCTCTCACCTACCACACACGAAGCTTCCAGCTAACCCTGAACCGGCCAGCTACTAGCTCACTCAGTGGTCCCCAAATCAATCATATCGGAAGCACCCAAGAAGCTTCCCTTACCTCACTTCCTTAAGTAACAAATGGAAGTGTGCAAAAACATCCACCTCAAAGAATCAAGGTGACAGCCTCCCTCCCCCCGACACGTACACACTGATGTGGCTTAGAAGTTTGTATTGGTTGAAAGTCCTCAAAGGACTCCAGTCTGGAAAGCCTAATATAGAATGTGCTATCTTACAGACATAGTCGTGTATAAGATATTCTAAGTGAATGATCCCTACAGAAGGCAGGAGAATATTCCAGCATGGAAGCTCTATTTATCTGCTGAATAAAGAACTCCGTAGAGTTCCCACCAGGAATTTTCACAGACCTGCTCTGAATGATTCATGAAGGCGCTGCAATGAGGACCTTCAGGAAAAGTAAGCATGTGCTAACAGAATTCAGAGTGCTCTGCACGGCGGCCAGCATGTCTCCCTTGCCCCACACCATCCTCTTGGCTTGAACATCCACTGGTTTGCTCACTGTGTGGCAGGCACTGCTACCACCGCTGTGGGGCAGAGGAAGATGAAGGTGTAAGACGGCCTGCTCCGTGTGACTCACATCCAAGCGCCTATGACAAGAACAGGCAGCTGCAGAGGAGAACCCAGAGTCCTTCCTTCGCTCCTTGCAAGAATTCCTCCCAGGCTCACTCCTCCATGCCAGGAGATCTGGCCCTTGCAGATCCCCTTCCTTCCTGAGACAGCACTGCTTTGGCCATCTTTCTTCTCTGCATTTCATTCTCTCAGAAGCATTGGTTTCATTCTTTCATAGTATTCTCCATTTAAATTATAATCATTTTATTTACCTATTTAATCATCTTAATCCTTAGCCGGCAGGACCCTTGTGCTTATGTTATTCCCAGTGCTTGGCAAATAACAAGTATTTTCTGGGTTGACTGGAAGAAGGATGGACAAATGAATGATGGACAGAATACAAGGAATGAAGGAAGGATCTCTACAGTATCATCTGATGGTAGCAATTCATTCTTTAGAATAAGAATCACCAGGCGTGCATAACTGTATGCTCTTAAGTGGGAAGCTTGAAAGAGGCTGAGCACAATGTCTTTTTGTGTTCAGATGCAAAGTTACAGGGAGCAGGTCCACATCTGATTAAGATGGTTAAATAGGTAAATAAAATGATATAATTTAAATGATGTAAAATCACCACAGCAGAGCAGAGGACTTATGCCCTGCCTAGCTGCAGAAACTCGTGCTCTGGACCGTATTCATCTCTTCCACCTTACTTGTATTTTTTTTTTCTCCTGCCAAGAACAGATCTCACCAGACAAGGATGTTACAGCATCCTCTACAAGGCAGCTTGCTGTCCCTGAGCCAGAGCAGCTCTTCAAGGTTGTGAGGAGGGCACAGACGAGAACGGGATAAGCTTGACTTATATACAAGCATCCAAAGAGAAAACGTAATGCTAAACTGCTTAGCCACTTCCAGAAGCCACTTGGGAAACTCTATTTTGAGAATAAAAACGAAGTACAGACAGGCACCGCAAAGTCTTAAGGGAATTTTTAAGCAATCAACGACAAGAGAGATATTTGGGCTGGAGAGATGGCTCAGGGGTTAAGACTCTGCCTCACAAGCAGAAGTTCCTGAGTCCTGATCTAGGTCCCGTGTAAAAATACCAGGCGAATGGTGGTGGTCCTTTGTGGGTGGAGCCTGGGATATCCCAGAACAAAGCAAAGAGGTAGAAACAATCCAGGATGATTCCCAAAGTCACCCTTGGGACTCCACAGGGATACACAGTGCCCTCTAAGACACACACACACACACACACACACACACACACACACACACACACAAGCCACAGATTGTGGCTTGTCAATTGCAAATGTCATTCACTGTTTATTAATGACAGACCTGTGAGTCATCTCTACTGTGGCCATAATTATTTTTGAAGTGTACCTTAAGAAAACTGAAGTTAGGGGGTCAATCTGTAGTATCGATTGTTACATTAAAGAGCGACTTAATATTTTATTTTTTAAAAATTATTTTATGTATTTATTTATTGTTATTTGTGTGTGTGTGTGTGTGTGTACAGTATGTGGGGAGGAGGAACACATGGGCCACAGCATACATGGGAAAGTCAAAGGACAACTTTGTGGAATCAGTTCTTTCCTTCCAGCTTTACATGGGTTCCAGAGGTGAAACTCAGATAATTAGACTTACCTAGTAAAGCACCTTTACCTAATGAACCATCTCACGGACCTCAATCTACAACATCTTTAATATTTTATATTTGTTTATTTGAGAAAGAGGAGAGAGAAAAAAAAGAGAGTATATGCCATGGTGCACAGGAGGAGATCAGAAAACAACTTTGGAAGTTGGTTCTCTCTTCCACTGATCAAACTCAGGTCGCCAGGTTTGGAGGCAGGCAGCTTACTAGGTGAGCTCTCACCAGCACCCATACCAGACAACTCACTTTGTGATACCAGACAACTCACTTTGCATCTTGAATGGCTGTTTTAATTGCAGGCCAAACTCTAGCTCTGGCTCTGCATGCCAATTCTGATAATAATTTATTTATTACCTAAACATACCTAGAAGTCCATCAGGAAATCATGTCTTCAAGTAGGACAAAGTGGAACAAACCAAGTCCACTGGACTGAATAGGCTCAGCAGACCACCTTAACATTAACTCTGTTAATCGTCAAAGCTCCCAAATGTCTCAGATACTCACTCTTGTACTAATGACATCCTGTTTCAGTTATGCTGAGCAAACAGGATTTAAATTGAGAAAAATAATATTTGCACAAAAATCCTTCCTGTCTGTTGATTAAATCCAATCAATCATAATAAACTCAATGCACATTAGCTTTCTGTGTCTAATTCACTCTCTAGGGTGCCGTGCCCAAAAATCAAAGCATATATTTATGTAAAGAATGAAAGTGAACATAACCAATATTTTAAATGAATAGCCTAATTTCAAGGAATATTACCGTGAAGCATCATAAAGGAAGGACTCATCTTTGCTTTAAAGTATTATTGAGCCCTATGTTCTTAAAAAGACATAGCCCAACCAACCTGACCATCTTTCCTTGAAACATTTGCTAAATATAATCTGTGGGTCAGATACTGCAGGCCAGGGTGGTGACTAGGCTATAGAGATAATAATACTCCAATTCAAGCTCATCTGTCTCTGAATGAAAAGGTGGCTTATTTGTAAACAATGTGAACAAAATCAGGAATAAAACATAAAAAAAGAAAAGGTTCCTATTAAAACCAAATCATAGGCCAGAGAGATGGCTCAGCAGGTAAAAGTCGTTACCACACCAGACTAAAGACCAGCGTTCCATTCCCTGGATCCACATAAAAAGCTGAATGCCATGGCGCACAACGGTAATGTGGCTGGACGTGTGTGGCACAGTCACCTGAAGGATGTGGCCCAGCAGCAGAAAGGAAAGACTTCTGAAAGCTGTCCTCTGACCTCCACCTATACGCCTTGGCATCCACATGCACATGCACACACACACACACACACACACACACACACACACAATGAATTGAAACTCATTTGTCGCATAACATTTGAGCACTTGCACCATCCTACGCTCCATTCAATGTGCTTGTATCATGGATAATAAATTCTGAAAAAAACTGTGTTATGTTAACTCTCAGTGCTCAAGTCATTTGTTAGTTAGTCCAGACAGCTCAGGAATCGCATGGTTTACAATCTCTGCTGTCACAGTATTACTGTTAACAAGAACATTTGGTTACTATTAAAGGGTCAAGGACCAATGCATTTTCATGTCTTGGTGTGAGATTGGGAAATTAGGAACTCTGAACATGTCTCCTCAGCCTTGTTTTAAAAAGGGGGACGAGAGGAGAAGGGGGATAGGGAGGAGTCTTACCCCACTGCCACACTGACAGCTCAGCCTGCCCCTTGCATTCCACACCTTCCAGTTATTTATTTAACCTCTTTATTTAAAGAAAGGAAGTGAGAACTGGGGAGTGGGAAGACTTGCCAAAAGAATGAATGAACCAAGGATCTGCGTGTTGCTACTTTAGAACCCACAGTTTTCCCGTTCGAACTTATGAAGCCACCCAAGGACGGCAAAAGGAAACCAGGAAACCAGTTCTAAAATTAGAAGCTGGGGCTCGACCTCCCCCTTTCCTGTCTGTGCAACCAGCCCAAGGGGCTTCTGCATTCCACGAAGGCAAAGACCCTGTGTGCGGATGCCGCTGCTCAACCATGTGTGATTCCGCATCGAGAGGACATGCACCAAGCACCGGTCAGCAGAATAAATCATTGGACAGCGGGCTTTTCAGTTGCCTGTGACCATGATCGTCAAAGAACAACAAACAATTAACTGAGGTGAGCGGCAACATTAAATAATGGCACTTAGTAGAAAGCCAAAAAAAAAAAAAAAAAAAAAAAGGTGTTGTCCTTAAATTTTAAAAAGGAAATAAGAAAAAGTGAAATGACCAGAGTTAGAATAAGAAGTGACCTGGATAAACAGGCAAAATGGACACTTGTAAATGGGAGAAGATGGAAGGAGGAAGATTTTCTAGGGAAGCCGGGTCTTTGGAAGTCTGGAGGATGGCAGGTTCCCTAGCAGTTTCCCAGAGAGTGCAATTCCAGATGATTTCCACTGGAGACACACGGATGCCCTAAATAGCCATGGACTGGCACTGTGCAAAGAACTGTTTCAAATTTCTTTCATCTCAGGAAAAAGTCTCTGAAGCCAGTGTGCTTGCAATCTCGCAATGTTTGCTCCTTGTTAGCAAAATAAATAAGTAAATAAATAAATAAATAAATAAGAAAGAAAGAAATTCAGACCTCTACCCCAGCTGTCCCAGACCTTCAACCTTGCAGGAATCTAACCATATCCTTTCCATTTCATTTGCAATCCTTTTACACATATTTGTCATAATATTTCCCTTAAAATGTGGCCAGTGGTTTAAGCAGTATGCAACAGGCAGTAATGAACTTAGCACCCAGATCCTGCTGAAGTGTGGGAAGCACTCATGGAGTCTAATACAGAATGTGCAGGAAAAAAGATTAAACGTGGCCCCGAAATAGTGCCCTTCTCTCTTGCAAGTGAGATGCCAGCAGCTATCAAGAATTTCAGGCCGATAAAACAGCACCATACAGGGCTGTGAAACCTTAGCAGGCAAGCTCGGCCCTGATCTCTCTTTGGGTGTGGAACGTGATCATAACTCTCAGACAGGAATCCGCTCAGGAGATGTGGAGACCTGCCAAGCAGGCCTGAGAGTATCACTGTGGTTGTAGCATGCCAGGTGCTGACAGGGCCTGTGAGCAGGACCTTGGTTCAGAAGGAAGGCGAGCCTGTTGGGACAAAAAGGTCAGGTAACCTGAAGGAGGCTTCGGGCTTTGTGACATCCTCTCTGCCATGTCACCATGGAGGTTCCTGCGGCCCATGCTTTCTCTTGGACATTGGGCTAATGGTTTGGTTTTTGTTTGGGTTTGGATTCTTCTAATTTGATGATGAAATATCTTCCCCTCCCCCACAGCCCATATCTACAACAATGCTTTGGAGTTTGTTTACAGGCTTCCTGTTGTACTGGGGGAAAGACTGCCAAACACAGTTTTGTTTTGTTTTTTTTTGGGGGGGGGGAAGCTGTGTACTACCTAAATATATCTTAATTTACATGTTTCAAATATTCAGTGTAAAAGTCAAAAGGTTTCATCATGATAACATACCACATGCTTTTTGGAACTCTTAACCCAAATTAATTATCAAAAGAACTAATAAAATGCTATGAAAGGTATGTTTCAATGTGTATATCTCATAACTCATGGCATTTTTAACTTTATTAACATGTGTTTGTTTATGGTTTTGTAAGCTGACAAATCAAAAAGAAACTTTTTTTTTTGCTTTCGCTTGTTTACAAAATCTATAATCTATAAATGCAAAGAACGTGATGTGCTCACCAGACCCACATGCAAAGACTATCTGCAGACTGGTGAAGGGACCGTGAAGAGAGACCAAGCAATCAGAAGAGGATCTACGGTCCTCTGAGACAGGCGCCAACACAGGGAGAAACGACTACCCATGCACTTGTAGCAGAGGGAACAAGAAACAGTTCATACTGCCAAAGACAATAGCAAATAGCTGTGTTGATAGTCACCCACCTGGGGCTGGGCTGGGGAACAGGGAAGTAAGCCCAAGGTTACTGTCTTAGGCATCAAACACTCAGATCAGGGTTTGCAGGGCAGGGAAAGCCGCCCCAGGGCACAGAGGGCGATGCTTGGACACCTTGGATCTTTACAAAAGGGAGAAGGTAGGTGTGAGTGATCCTGGTGATTGGAGTCCTTGTATCATGCACGAGGTGGACTCAGAGAAAAGAGTGCCTAGCACCCCCCAAACTCCCTGCAATGAAAGCATGTCTCGCACCCAGAACAACGAGGATCCCGAGACTTTGTAAGCGTTAGGTTATCAACCACAAGTTTCACTGAGCTTATGAGTCAGCTTCTAGACAGTCTATGGATGTTCTCCAGTCTCACACATCTGCCACAGTAAGTGGGTCAATGTGCCACCCGATTAACAATTAAGAGGGAGCAGGTCACTAACTGAGGATTGCCCACGCTGGACCGTGCAACGGCAGTGAACCGTGACTGTGCTCCCTCGGATGTCAAACAAATGGAAGAGGACAGGCACACGGGACACTGCCGTGAGAGTCCAGCAATCTCAAGTCCGGAGCACAGTCTAGGAACACACTCACAGAGGGCAGACTGTGATGAAAGCCCATAGCGTGGTTACAACACAATTCAGATGGATGGTTATCCCGAAATCAACAATGAGTTTCCAGAGTGTTCGATATTTAAGACAGATTGTGTGTGCCTGAGTATTGGTTTTGTGGTTCTCTAATAAAGTGATGGGTGTTAGATTCTTTTCTACATGGAATATAGATTTAATGATTAAACCAGGCACTTGAGAGGCTGAGACTGAAAGCTGCCATGAGTTCTAGGCCACTCTGGGTTATACCATGAACTCCAGGCCAGTGTGGACTACAGTGTGACAGCTTATCCACATACATACACACACACACACACACACAGTAGAATATTATATAAAATAATATATAAATTACATATAATAAAAACAATACAACTAGTACAAATTTTAAATATGATATATTTATACATGCATATATTCAATGACAAATGTGGAGCAGAAGGAAAACACAGCAAGCATAAGTCACAGAGCCATTACAAAGGCCAATGGTGGCTTCCGATCTAACTGGCTAAGTTGCTACTTGCGCAGCTGCGTCTCTCATACCTCCTGCCCTCTGTGGAGTAGTCTTTGATCACATCTCATCTATCCACAATCAGACCACATGACCCGTGTGCTCAGTAATTCTGACAGGCTTCAACTCTGGCCTGCTGCTGAGCTGTTTTGCCAACAACTACCAAACATTTCCTGACACCTAACACAGGAGGGAGGGTTGCTGTTTTCTTATGACTACTTTCAGCAGAGTGATGTCTCTCCAATAAACAATGAAAGAATCTCAAACTCTTGCTGAACACTGTTTTTGAGGTGGTTCCATTGACTGGCGTCGTCTGCATGCACCTACCATCCCTTTCTCTTCCCAGCCCTCTGTGCGGCACTGTAGGGTACAGAGAAGGAACAGAGCCACTGAAATGCTCAATGCAGTGTCAAATTCATGTGAAGTCATTTGGAAAATTGCATTCTTCATCTACCAAAACTCAACATGAGTATGTCTAATGACCAAGTAATTCCATTTCTCAGCACATGCCAAACAAAGCTTTGCCAAAAAAAAAAAAAAAAAAATCCAGCAACAATGTTCATGCCAATAGTGCTGGCAACAGTTCCAAACTGCAGGTACACCGAATGCTCATCAACAATAGAACACAGAAAAGTGATGCCCTCACACAAGGAAGTGTTCTAGGAGAATGAACCATTGCCACATGAAAACAAGGGATGACTCTCACTGACATGCCATTCAACAAAACAATTCAGATATGTCAGTACACACTGAATACTTCACTCTGCATAGCTAAACAAAACCAAGACATCCTTATTCTCTCATGTTAGAAGTTAAGAAAATGGGCTAGGGAGATGGCAAGGGTGGTGTAAGGGCTGGCTACACAAGCTTAAAGATCCAAGTTCAAATCCCCAGCACCCACACCAAAGTCAGATGCATGAAGTTCATTCATAAACCAGTTTAGCTGAATTGATGAGCTCCAGATTCACTGAGAGACCCTGTCTCAAAAAAAAAAAAATGGTAGAAGATAGAGACATCCCTCTTTGGGCTTGACGTGCAACCATACGAGTGTGCATGTGCGACGAGTTCACGCGCGCGCACAGACACACATAGTCACACAATCAGGAAGTCAGAAGCACCATCAGACTTAGAGCAAGGGTGATGAAGTGAAGGCACAAAGTACTGCATGTGATGTTCTAGCTCGCAGGCTGGGTGCTGGTTAGTGACAATCCATCCAGAGTTTTGAATGCTTTAACCACTGAGTCATCTCCCTAGCCAAATGGGTAGATTGTTAGAGTATTTTTAAAGTAGATTTTTGGTTGAAATATAACATTCCTAAAGAAAAGCATTCAAAATGCTATTGGGTTTCATTAGAGATCAAGTCTCAGGAAATAAAGTGGAAAAGAAATGGGGGAATATTCTCAAAATCAACTTCAGTCCTCCATACATACTACACTATACATGCACCATGCAGATATGAAAATACAGACACATGTGTATGAAACAGACACATATGTGTGGACCACATACACATACACATGGAAAATGAAGAGCAAACATCTACCCATTTGTCAAGATTATTCCTTGATAAAACTTCACTTGCTTAATAATAATTAGTAATAACCAGTCGTAACAACAATGATAATGAATCACAGCTGCTTCTAGAAGATATTCTGCATTCCTGTGCTAAGCACATCTGCACAGTGACAATCCTTTAACTCTGATACCATTACAATGTCCCTTTATCAGGAAAGAGAAAGAGGATTTGAAAGCAGGAAATCAACCCAAGGCGCAAGATGAATCCAGATTTTATGTTCTAAACTCCCAGTTGATCGATCTCACAGTGCTACAAGCAAACACATCCATCTATCCAGACTCTCAAAAAGTACATTCTTAAGAATTTTTACCCAAAAACTCCACCAGGAAGCTCCTGGAACTAATTGAGAAGTTCCGCAGGGTGGCAGGATACAAAATAAATGTGCAAAAATCAGAGGCCTTCCTATATGCCCAGAATGAAAGAAGTGAAAAAGCCTTGAGAGAAACAATACCATTTATTATAGCCCCTAAAAAAATGAAATACCTTGGTATAAACCTAACTAAGGAGGTAAAAGACCTTTACAATGAAAACTTTAAAATCCTAAAGAAAGAAATAGCAGAAGACACCAGAAGGTGGAAAGACCTCCCTTGTTCCTGGATTGGCAGAATCAACATCGTGAAAATGACCATCCTACCAAAGGCAATATACAGATTCAATGCTATACCAATCAAAATCCCAAAGCAATTCTTCAAAGAAGTTGACCAAACAATCTCAAACTTCATATGGAGGCACAAAAGACCCAGGATAGCAAAAACAATCCTGAGTAACAAAAATACAGCTGGAGGTATAACCATACCAAACCTTAGTCTATACTACAAATCCATAGTTGTAAAGACAGCCTGGTACTGGGTCCAAAATAGACACACAGATCAATGGATAAGGATTGAAGACCCAGATATAAGCCCACAAAGTTACAGCCATTTGGTCTTTGACAAAGGGGCCCAAAGAATCCAATGGAAAAAGAACAGCATCTTTAACAAATGGTGCTGGCAAAACTGGATCTCCACATGCAGAAGATTAAAGCTGGACCCGTACTTGTCACCATGTACAAGACTTGATTCCAAATGGATCAAGGACCATGATATCAGGCCAGAGACTTTAAAAACCACAGTTGAAAGATAAGGAACTCACTCGAGCTGATTGGGCTAGGTCAAAAGTTCCTAAACAGACATCCAATGGCACAGTCACTGCTACCAACTCTCAACAGTTGGGATCTTGTGAAATTAAAGAGCTTCTGTTCAGATAAAGAGATTGTAACGCGAGCTCAAAGGCAACCCACAGAATGGGAGAAAATCTTCACTAACCACATATCTGATAGAGCTCTATTGTCCAGAGTGCACAAAGAACTTAGAAAACTAAACACCAAGGAAAACCAATGGCCTAATTAAAAAATGGGCCCTGGAACTTAAAAGAAACTTTACCAGGGATGAAATTAAAATGTCTAACAAATATCTGAAAAAATGCTCCACTTCTTTAGCCATCAGGGAAATGCAAATCAAAACTTCCCTGAGATATCATCTCACCCCGGTCAGGATGGCAAAAATCCACAATACAAACAACGACAAATGCTGGAGAGGATGTGGAGAGAGGGGAACTCTCCTACATTGCTGGTGGGAATGCAGGCTCATACAGCCACTCTGGCGAGCCGTCTGGAGATTCTTAAAGAAATTAAAGATTGAAATGCCATATGACCCTGCTATTCCACTTTTGGGAATAACCCCCCATACAGCAGAGGTTCACCTCGATAGCACAAGCACGACCATGTTCATAGCAGCACTGTTTACAATAGCAAAGTCATGGAATCAGCCCAAATGTCCAACAGTTGACGAGTGGATAAGGAAACTGTGGTACATCTATACAATGGAGTACTACTCAGCCATCAAAAATGATGAATTACTGGAATTTGCTGGGAAATGGATGTCATTAGAAACAATTATATTAAGTGAAGTATCCCAGACCCAGAAAATTAAGTGCCGTATGTACTCCCTAATAGGTGGCTCCTAGTACCAAACCCACCCAGCCCACCTAGAGACAGTAATTCCAAGGATTATGAACAGGAGGGATGGGGTAGGAGGGCCACACCAGAAAGAAGGAGAGAAGGGACCATGTCACAGCAGAGAAAATAGGCCTCCACCAAGGACCCAAATAAGTAATGAGACATCTGATTAAGTTCACAGACTTTTGTTCCTGATCATTTACTACTGAGGGGGTGTGATCTCACCAGAAGAGGAGGGCATATAGTGTGGCAGATAAAAAGTAACCATTTTGCAAATGGGTGATTGACCCCTCCCTCACTGTGGTTTCCCACTTTTATTACATCTACCTTTGAATGTGCTTTTATCACAAGACTCTAACAGCTTTTTGTCTCTGGCCAGGGGGTAACATACAATGCCCACCAGGATGGAGTGAAGGGCATTGCAGGAGCAGCAAAACTGCAAAAGAAAATCAACAAACCACAATCCAGAACTTCAGAGACTCTATATCAACCACCTAGAACTAGGCCAGCTTAGTCTCTCCCCATCTTGAAGCTCAGGGAAATTTGCGGAAGAGGGGGCGGTAAGAGTGTAAGAGCATAAGGATGGGAGGAGCAATGATATGTAAGATACTCTATACTAGTTAGGGCTGAAGCAATCATAATTGGACTTTGCATGCCCTGCGCATTGTCCAACACACTGTTGACCTCACAAAGTCTAGCATCTGCTAAAGGCACCAAGATCCTTGGAGGCAAAGGATTGGCAGCCACAGCAGTGTTCCTATACCTAAGGGGAACACGGGAAAGGGTTCAGGGAAAGGCCACTGGGTCCTTGTACGTCATCGGAGAGGAGGGCCCAGAGGAAAATCAGACATGCACAAGAAAGGACTCTCTGGGAATTGGGGTGGGAGGCACTGGGGGATGGGGAGGGAGAGGGGTAGGGAGGGGAAGTAGGGGGTACGGGGGGAGGAGGAGGAGGGAGGGAACTGGTGTACCTAATAAGTTTGTATGAGCTGAAATAAAAAAAAATAAAAAAAAAGAAGTTACCACAGGCCCGGAAACAGTAAAAAAAAAAAAAAAAAAAAAAAAAAATTTTTTTTTTAAATTTTATTTATTTATTTATTTATTTATTTAGTGTGTGTGTATGTGTGTGTGTGTCTGTGTGTGTGTGTCAGAGGACACTGTCTCTATGGGGGCTTAAAGTTGACTTCAGGAGTCATCCTGGATTCCTTTGCTCTGGGATTTCCCAGGCTCTACCCACCAGGGCCTGAAGTGCAGGCTGCTGCCATTTCGGCCTGGTGTTTTTTACATGGGACCTGGGATCTGAACTCAGAACCTTCTGCTTTCAAGGCAGAGACTTCACCCCTGAGCCATCTCTCCAGCCCCAAAAGTACATTTTTAAATCCATCCAGATAAATATATGTGAATGACATACGCTCCTGACCTAGCCTCTGGTCCCCATTATTTGTGATAGAGTAGGGAATTATGACAAAGATAACTTCGAATTTTTTTTTGAAATGCTTTTCTGAGCTTCATAGGGCAACAACACTTTGCACAGAGAACTGACAATTTATTTAAACACACAGAAAACTCACTGGATGCTTGGAGTATGGGTCAGGAATTCCTGGGTGATCCTAGAGGTTCCCTTGGCACTGCAAGGGTTGTAAGAGGAGAGTTTTGGAGACTGACATGTGCACTGGGCACAGAAGGAAGGAGCAGGGACCTTTGACAAGAGTTCCAGCGAGTCGGCTGCAGGCAAAGGATGCGATGGGGAAAGAGGAAGGGAGCAGGGAAAGAGGTGACAGGTCACTCGAATCTGGGAGGCATAAGTTTTCCCCTTGCAGAAAGGATGTGGTGAGAATCAGGTACCAGAATCCTGGCGCTGGGGATTAGAAAGAATGGCCTCGCCCCCCAGCTTCTTCCTTGTCTCCTTAGCTGTGTACCCAGAGGGAAGCTATTCAGTCCTTCTTAGCTGGTGTTTCCTCATCTACAAACAGAAAGAACAGTCCCAACTTGACGGGCTGCAAGACGGCAGAGAGAATAATGCCCGGCCTGTACTTGCTTGCAGGTTCTCAAGTGCTGGCACCCGGCACATGGTAGCCATTACTGATACCATCACCATCATTGCTAGGGCCTGACACTCACATGGCCTCACCAAAGCTAATGCCTCCCAAACAGCAGCACCACTAGCACGTCGACCCATGCCGGACTACCCTGCTGTGTTCTGACAAGCAGAACACTTTACAGAGATGCCCATCCAGAAAGTATCAAGTGAAAAGCATCCCTCCCCCTGAGTACTCTCCTTGGAAATGCACGCACTGCTATTCATTCCTATTAGTACAAAAATGCCAGGTGCACATTGCAGAAGGAAGAAAACATATTATGAAAGTCTTGAAAATACCTGGAGTATGTTCTTTAAGAACAGTGCACACTCTTCAGTGTGAATGGAAATTACTACTAAAAGATAATGAGGTATCATGTGTTATGTTAGTACTATCATGTCCATATCCATACTTGAGAACATTGATTTTTATATGTACACAGGGGGTACGTGCATGCATATGTGTACCTTTGTATGTTGGTGAACATATGGATATGAGGGCATGTGTGGGTTAGTGGAGCCTAAAGTTGATATGAGGACTCACCTACAATAGCTCTTCCATCTTACTCTTCAAACAGGATCTCTAATCAATCCCAGAGCTTACTGATAGGACTAGACTCTTGCCCTGGAGAATCTCTGTCTTGGCTATCCAAGGTTGGAATTACAGGTAGCTTGTCATGTTACATGCATGTGAAAGTCTGTATGGGATATGGGGATGGAACTTCAGTCCTTCAATTTTCATGAGTAGTGATTTAACTGCTGAAACATCTCCCCAGCCAGAGAACAGTGAAATAAAAAAAAAAGTTTGCACTCAGCTATGAATGCATGTCATCATTTGAGCACGACAAGTCCGCAGAGAAAGAGAAAAATGGTAGAAAACGTTCTATTTAATTTTCCTTTGCCATGATGTTTTCACTAATAGTTCATTTTGAATTATCTGTGTGTGCTGTGGAAGCTAACATAAAAAGCAGTGCCTGGGACTCCAGCCATATAGCCGCATGTTGGGAGAAACGTGTGAAGACATTTTTGTTTTGATTCTCCAGCGATGGTACTAGTCGGAACAGTCATAGGAGCCCTGCTCAAATGTTCCATGGCCAGCCAGTATTTGCCAGGGTGATATTGCCACAGGGAGCTCAGGAAAAACGGAGTCACAAGAACCCACAACCACGTTCATCCTCCCCAGACAGCTAACCAGGACATCTGCCTATCTCTGTCATCTTCACAGACATCATCTACAAAAAAAAAGCCACAATGTTCCCCTCACTTGAAAGCTCATACATGAAAGGGAAATGCAGGGGTCCCAGCAATCCCATTGGACCCAAGCGACTGTCACAGATTCCCCCCGTTTCCTCTTAACTTGAAATCTGTGTTCCTGCAGAAACAGGGCAGTGAAGGAGTTCAGCCCCCTTTGCAGCAAAAATAAGCAGAAAATCCAATTGTTCTAGGACAAGCACATCACTAACCATGAATTCAAAGAAGAGACTGACAGGCTGCAGACCACTGGGGACAAGGGACAGAACAATTAGATAAACACCCAGGGCTAATCAGGACTGAAGCGAGGATTCCTCTTCAGAAAGAATTCCCCAAGAGCTTTGGATAATCATGGAAGGGGTGAGGACGTAAAGTTGGAGAGGTCTTTGGAGCAGATATAGAAAAGCCAAAGAAGCAGGCATTGTGGAGTCGACCTTTCTCTCCAGCTTATGATAACTGTACCATGTGAGGGAAACCAACCAGAAAAGATGAAGAATCACTAACCTAAGAGTCCATCTATTTGGAGAGTTCATTTCACACATTTCTGTAACCATGAGGTTATCTCTGTAACTAGGACTTGTGAACACAAGCCTTACAGTCAAATAGCCAGGCTCACCCTCGATTGCAATTGCGCTAAGCTCATTTTTCCCATGGGGAAAGGAAAACAATAACCAAGGGGTTGGAGCAACAAGATATGAGCCTTGGCCATGTTGCCACCTTACTCTTCTCTCTTTTGACCGTAGTGAGAAGGACACAGGCAGAAGACACCAGTGGGTCGTTCGGGGCAGCTCCAGCATTTTACAGGAGTGTGGAAAGGAGCGCGTGCTCCTTCATTTGTTCTCTGTGTGAGGGAAGCTCTTCCTCTGGGCTTACAAGTCCTATGCTAGAAGGTAGCATTAAACAGCTCAGCAACAGATAACAGTAGAGAATAATCTGCCCTCTGTCTAGTTCCCATTGATTTTCCATAGCGTGACCAATATGTGGTTGAATTTAGAAGACAACCTCCCAATCCATGACTCTAGTGCCCCCCAGGGGACACATTTGGAGATTCTTGGGGCCCTTTCTGGGCTCCTAAATCCTCATTGGATCTGTAGCTGTGTCTTGCTAAGCAGACAAACATGAGACCATGACAGCAAAGAGACACTCTCCATCCATGCTCCAAGTTAACCTCACTCTTCTGGCTTTATTCTGGGAGTTGCCATCCACTCAGCCTTTTAATCTTTTTAGACACAGATCATCTCTAGACCCTGCTTTGGACAAGTTTGCTGTTCTGCTAAAACCATCTGTGTCCATTTGTTAACTGCACAAATATTTACTAAACAGCACAGGGCCAAGGATCAGCGTTGACCTGGGGCAGAAGCTAGCAGGAAAGATATGGCCCCTTCTAGTGAGATGAGCTCACAGACAGGAGGGCACAAGCCACTGGTGCCAGTGCAAAAGACCCAAAGTTATGCAGCTGCACAGACACTGCTCCCACCAGCCATCACGGAGACAAAAGACACATGTGAGGCCAAGTCCAGTGTGTTCTCTCCTGCTGTCCGTCTGCAGCACACTGACCTGCAATCTGCGGCCTGGCTTACTGTACCGTGAACTCAACTGCTTGCTCAGAAAGAAGCCCAGCTTTGAGGTCAAACCCATTAGCCTCAAATTAAACCGAAATCCCCTCTTTATTTCTTTATTCCTTTTGCACTCTGACTGCCTTTACAATGTGAGCTTTGGCAGGACACACACTTTTTCTACTTTATTCACTCCAAGCAGCATCTGGCAAGGTAAATGTTTGCTAAGTATCTGCTGGATGATTGACTGACTGAATGAATGAATAAATGTCTCTCTGGTCTCTGTAAGGAAGAATCACAGTAGAAGGGAGAAGAGGAGGGGAGGGAGGGAGAGAGGTAGGCAAGTCCCACAATCACAATATTTAAAACTGAATGACAACATTATCTTCAGGAACATAGCCAGTGCTGATGGCTTCACGCCCATATCCATGTAGCCCTGGTTAAACCTAGTGGGTCACAAAGCAAAAATAAAAACAAGGGCTGGAGAAGTGGATCAGCAGGCAAAGGTCCCCGGAGTCCACATGGTAGAAAGAGAGAACCGAATCCCATGAGCTGTCCTGTGACCATGCGCATGCACATGTGAGTACACATACTCACGTACACAAATAAGCATGCACACGCGCACACACACACACATACACAGAGTGAATAAGTAACTGTGCAAAAAAAAAATTTAAAAAGAAAATAGGATGGAGACCTAGTGGGACAAGGGACAGGGGCAGGTGGCAGGGGGTAAGAAAGGTAAAGAGATGAGTATGGCAAGAATGTGTCACATATGTATGAAATTCTCAAAGGACACATTAACAAAAATTTAAAAAGTTAATAAATTCACAAAGAATTGCCAAGTCTTGGAAAAGAGGTCATAGCAAAGACTAAAATGATATAGAACTTACCAGGCAAAAAGTAAAAATAAAATGGCTTGGGGGGAAGAAAGTCATTCTATTTTTGCTTATTTATGCTTATTTCTTCTCAAAAGGCCTTTAAAGAACTTTATGAAAAAAGGTATGAAATGCATCCAAGATAAAAGAACAGGAATAGAAGTTAATATAAGTGTATGAATAAAGATAATTCGGGACTCAGATTAGCACAGATGCCAGCAGAAGGCTACACTACTTCTACAGGACCTAGAATTGCCTTTTAAGCCAGAGGACCCGTGCCTCTAACTTCTTCAAGGGCAAAGAAGATAGAGTTAAGGGCAAAAGTATCTGAAGACTCCCTGTTCTATTTTCAGGAAAAGGCCACTGCTACTACATTGGGTGTCATGGTTGCCATGGAGACATGTGAGTTCAGGGTGACCAGACCTGGTATTTGAATATATGCTGCTCATGCAAACACACTTGTGTGAAATCCTCTCGTTCTCATAGGGGCAAATGACTTTTTATTGTCTTGTTTGTTTGTTTGTTAATGCATGGGTCAAAGCAAGCATGTCTATGGCCCTAAAGAGGAAGGAGACAGAATCAGTTACATGACTAACTGTATCCATAAAGCAAGATGCAAGACGAGGTAGAACTACAGTCATCTGTGGCAGTGAAACCAGAGATATTTCTCCCAAGTCTTCTTAAAGAAGACACTATAAAACCCACAGACAGGCATCAGTCGCAATCGACACTCATCTGGCCATCCCTTACAATGATCCTCAGTGTGGGGGGTGTAATGATGCTAGATGCCATTTAATGAAAGCAACTGGTGGGCAGGTGAAGGGGGCACACTCTCAAGCAAATCACAACCTCACCATCAGGACGTCTGTGGGAATGCACGACTTTAGAAATTGATTCTGCACTGGCTGTGCCTTAAATGTTGCTTGACTAGTGATCCCTTTTGATACTTTCAAAATCCTCAAAACTCTTTTAAACATTTCAAACAACATAGTCTTCCTTCTTCACTGCTTAAAAGGGGGGGAGAAACAGAGGGACTGTCTGTCTTTGAGACTGTGATGTGCACACACTGGATTTCACAGCATCGTATAGTAAGCAACGAGGAACCCCATGTTCAAGGTTAAACTTGCTGACGAGGACCCAGAGTGTGTTTACGCTACAGTGTTTTAAGTTCAAGGCCATATGCTGACTGGACAGCCCATCTGGCAAAGGAACTCAAAGTTATGAAAGCTAAAGTGCCTGGCCTGTCTCCAGTTATCAGCCAAAGAAGAACCGAATGTCTCTGAGGGGGAAAAACTGTTCTGTGTCTCTTCCAGGTCATGAACCAAAGGACAGTCAAGTTTATTTCCATGCAGTGGTGGAAAGAAACCCAGGGGACGGGGAGACGGGGGTGGGGGGGAGATGCTGGCTCCAAGCAGGGCTCTTATCACACCTAGAACAAGTACTGCTACATTTGGTCTATCTCATCCTCAGTCTGTTCTGCCACGCGGCTGTTTGGAAAATCTAACTCCAGTGCAATTGGCAGAGCATCAGGTGATCCCAGTGGATGCTGGTTTGCTGCTCCTGGCATCGTCCACAGAACCCATAGGTGAACCCAGAGCATAGCATCGATCAAGAGGTGTGGAGAACATGAAACGCCCAGGCTGCAAACATCTGCCAGCTACCTCAGTTTACCGAACATGCCATGTGCCATACCCACCCTGACCAGTCACTGCTACATTTTCGTCCGTTTCAGAAAAGTGTCCTTTGAGCAGCTTCCCCATAACTCGGGAGTGCAGCACTCTTGAAGTCACTGCCAGAAGCAAATCCCTGGTCCTTTCGGAGGCTAAGCACAAGTTCACTGGGCTAAGCACCAAGTTCATTGGGTTGGTACATTATGTGACCACACGACAAGTGTAAAGTGTTGAACATTTTTATTAGGAAGCCTCTTTTTTCAAAAAGTTTATTTTTAACTTTATTTACTTATTTTTGTATTTATGTGTGTGCATGTCTGTGTATATCTGTGTGTGTGTATATATGTATATATACCTCTGTGTGGGGGGGGGGGACTGGGTGTCCCTGTGGAGGGCCAAGGGTGACCTCCAGAATCATCCTGGATTGCTTCTACCTCCTTTTTGCTTCACTCTGGGATTTCCCAGGCTCTGTCCACCAGAGCGGGAAGTACAGGCCACCACCATTTCTGCCTGGCGTTTTTACATGGGACCTGGGATCTGAACTCAGGACCTTCTGCTTATGAGGCAGAGTCTTAACCCCTGAGCCATCTCTCCAGGGTTCAAAAGGATTTTTATAATATACTCTAATGTGATTTTTCCAGGATGTTCTGTGGTACCTTTTGCTTTATATTTCATAAGTGGGTAGTTAAAAAAATACACTGCACTACAGCAAAACTGACTATACTAGGACTTGTACATAGAATATTATCTTTTAGAAAATGGATTTTTCTAGAATGCAAGTTCAATTCAAAATTCCTAGATGCAAGGGAACATCACCACATCAGATTTATTTTTATTACAATTTCTTTAACTTGACCTAACAAAGAATTTGAAAATCCTAAAATGTGTCAGGAGAGTCCCCTGCACCAAATACAATTTATTCACTGAAGACAATGAAAGCCAAAAAAAAAAAAAAAAAAAAAAAAAAGCAAGAACATGGCTGGAGAGATGGCTCAGGGATGAAATTCTTTGCCTCATAAGCAGAAGGAGCTGAGTTCAGATCCCCAAATCTCAGATTAAAAACACCAGGCAGAAATAGCAACAATCTACAATTCAGGTCCTGGAAGGCAGAGCCTGGGAAATCCCAGAGCAAAGCACCAAGGAGGTACAGCAATCAAAACTTGGGTTTCCACAAACACACATACTCAAGTGCCCTTTTGTACACAGGCATTTACACACACACACACACACACACACACACACACACACACACATCCCCCCCACACACACACTTTGGTATCTTTTCTGTCCCTTTTTTTGCACTCTACTACAAACACTATTGTCTCCCCTTCAGCTTTACAGCTCCTGTCTCTTCAAAATTCAGTGTGCTTCTGGGAGACAAAAGTGAAGTACTGCTTAGTTGACCCAGTCTCTCGGTACCAACTGAACACATGCCATCTTCCAAACAGCATGCAAAGAGAGCTGACATGAGCATGCCGAACCGAGATTTCTTCGCTTCCACATTTATCCTAGCTGCAACATGTTTTACCCTTAAGATTAATTACTGTTTTCATCTGAGTTTGGAGGCCTGTTAAAAATATAAATTATATAAATGGTCCATTTGGAAGAGAAAAGGGACTTGTGTTATTAGTCTCCTGCAAATTATAGCTTGGGGACCTGCCTCCTACCCCTGGTCTTGTCATCTTTACAAATACTGTACCACCAACATTAACCACATAAAACAAAGCTGCATCTGAATGTTTTGAAATTGTAAGTATACATAGTAATGCATCGGAAGCACAGCCTACAAGCTTCCCTCTCGTTTGCTTTCAGCATAGTTATTTTAAGTTGTTTTTTGTTGTTGTTGTTGTTGTTTTTAGTGAATGTGGATTTAAGAATTTAGTAACTTGGGTGGGAAAACACACACATAAATAAACAAATCTATTTGGACACAGATATGTAGTTGCATTTATTTACATATAATATGGAGGAGTTGTGTTTAAGCCCAACCTTGAATTTTTCCTTTGCAAATCTAAAATACATCTGTCCTTGTAATCTGATGAGCTGAATTTCAAAAGATACCACACAGCTCAGAGTAAAAGGCTGTCTGAGGCTTTCCTCCCTCTCTTATTTTTGTTTTTTGAGGATTAAGGCAGAGTTTATTAGAGGAGAGAAAGAATGGAACTCAGGGACTTCAGACATGGAATTCATGAGGGGCAAAGAGTGGAAACGAACTCACACACTCCACATGCAGAGTGCTGTGAGGGGCAGGCGCTCCCCCTCTCATCTTCTGATAGACACTGATAAATACTAAAACATACAGCCTAGAGGACGAAAGAGGCGAGGTAAACTACTCGTACAATTGCCACCTTGAAATCACACTGCTAACTGAATTTCCCTCCTGCTTACAAAAGGTACTCAGGTAAATTTTTGTGGACATCTAGGAGTGAGGAAGGAGAGACACAATTAAAAACACAGGGCTATGCCTAGTGCAGCCCAGGAGGGTCCCCACCACATGTTAGTTTGCCCTTTCTCGCCACTGAGATTGACAACTCATGCGAGATCTCCAGCATCAAGGACTTGCATGTTTTCATTATAATATCAGCTGAAAATCCCTCACGCATTTTACACATCGATCTCTCCTGAAAGAGCTGCGCATTCAAGTGCATGTTTGCGCTGTCTGCCATTCTACCAGTGAATGGGAATCTTGAGGTGAGCCCCCTGCGGAGCCCTAAAATAGACACCACTGCCCCATGAATAAACAGTCAGGTATGACCCTCTGAGCTGGAAAGAGTCAGCAAGACCATCCTGCCAAGACTGGTCAAAACGCAACCCAGCTCTGGTATTAATAAAGACATGCAGAGAAGGCCATTACTCAGCCGACTATCCTGGAAAGATACAAAAAGATAAAGTCCTCAGCTGTGTTAGATACCGGAAGGAGGGGAAAAGCCACAAATGAAAACTGCCTTTCAAAAGTGGTCATGTTAAACTTTAAAAAAAAAAATCACATGATTTTGTGATTTTGTTCCTGGTACTATAGCTAATGAAAGGGGCATTTAGCCGTCAATGAGAAAAGCTGCGTTTTCATATGTCAGCGGCAGTTATGACAAAGCTCATTTGTGAGCATATGGCCTTTCCTCGCTTCTTCTGACCCCAACAGCCAACATTCTCTGGAGTTGAACTCCAGAGACTTAGGGTCATGCAAAAAGTTTTCACAAGTCCTTCCAAAAGCAAAAATAAAAATAAATCAAACCACTTTCAAGTTGATTGGCATAGGACACTGTTTCAGGGCAAAAGAAAAGGAAAGAAATGCAGGTCAGAGCATCGCGACCTGTCTCAGCACCAGGATCGCCACCCGGCAACTTCTCAACTATATTTAAGCTCATAAACAAACACATAAAGCGCTCAGTGCTCATTTATTAGACACTGCCAGTATCCAAGAAAGGGTCAGGAGAGGATCGGGTTCATGAAGCCGCATTTTTTCCTCCAGTCACAAGACTTACATACAACCTCTACCGGTCCCCTTCAGCCCTTTCCAACACCTGGACGTCAGACTAGCAGTCTAGGAACCCTGGAACATGCATCAATCTGATAAATGCCCGTAACACAGAAGAAATGCAGGCACCATTGATTTACACAATTCAGAGCAAAGGGCAGCTGTGGAGACCTCCTCTGTCCTTGACAAATAAGCCCCCAAGAAGCAAAATTGGACTTACCCTGGGAAGCCATCCCATAGGCTGACACGGAAACACGGCCTGTCCACAAGCCAACACTCCAAATCTCTCTGGCTCGATCTTCTCATCCACCTACTAACCCTGTGACTATGTATCTGGCTTTTGTAAAAAGAACTTCTGCAAATGTACGGTGGATGAGTAATAGTTGAGCCTTCGTAAAACATGCCAAACCCATCACTAATAAGAGGAGTTTCATTTACTCACCACATTTTTGTGTGCCTTTATTTATTTTCTTGACTGAAATGAGCGTTTTTGCTGATGTCAACTCCCGGCCCTTGTCCCCCAAGGCAGGAGGCTGACCATTGTATGCAGAACTTTGTCTAAGTCACTGTCCAGGCTAATGTTGAGCTCATCTGTAAAAGCCTGGCCTCGGGGACAAACATCTCCTAAATTTCATACTCCCATTATTTCCTAAGTGCACTGAGACATCCATTCACTCTTACTCTCGCTTCTTGCATTGAAAAAGATAAAAGTTTTATTCCAGTAAGCATTAGAACAAGTAAATATGAAACTTACACCAATTTTTCATTATCTTTCCCACCTGATCCATGCTTTAAAAAGTAATCATGGATAGTTTTGGATGCATCCATCTGAAAGTTTCTATGTATATATTCTGCATATATATATATACACACATACACATACACACAAAATACATATGCATATATATATACATATAGAGACACATTCACATACCTTAATATAAAACTTGGAGACGATTAGTCTTATCAGACTAATCTCAATTTCATAGAGATAAAAGATCATATACAATATAATATTCCCACTGAGATCAGAGCAATAGCTTGTAATCAACTGCATTAATATTTCTGCTGGGAAACATATGAATATTCAATTATGAATGATAATAAAGGCTATAAATAGCCTTGTATCATCCAAATGAGATAGCAGGGGAAAAAAATTACATCCTTCAATATCCAGAGAAACGTGCAGACTTCAGAACTGTGGACAAGGGCTTTCTGAGTAACAGTTTTGTCCTGATTATTTACCAAGTTTTGAAGTTTTCAGCTATTTTGTTAAAAATATTTATGACATATACATACACAGAGACTGACCGTTAATATTAACACACACACAAATACGCACACACATACATATGCAATAAATTGATGTAAAAAAAACAGTAGCATGTTCCTGAAGTCCCCACATCATATGTACACTACTGAAGCTCAAAGATGGCACCAAGTAAATATATACTGTCTTTTAGGCTCCTCAGCCTATTTGAAGTCATTTCCACGGTTTGGAGAACTCTGTTCTCAAGGAGAACAGAATTTTAAGGAGACAGAAATAGCTTTGGAACTAGAAGTCAGATTTCTACACTCCCAGACTCCTTTACAGGTAGGACTGGCCGATTCAGCAAATAAAACTACAGATTGCCAGTATAATCTGAATTTCAGGAGAAAAAAAGCACCATTTTTCATTGTAATTTTGTCCCACATTTCAGATATACTTATGTGAGGCCCCTACTTGGGTTATTCTCAATATTGGTACTGTTTTGATCTGTAGTTCAAATACTAGCTACTGGCATCCAGGTGGCCCTGCTGAGCACGCAGCAGTGCAGGAGGGAGGCCTGATTGTCCCAGATGCGTGGTTGGTGCCAGAGGTCACGGAAGGCAGGTGGCCAGGCCACAAACTGGTGAACAGCTGCACACATAGAGTGTGAGCAGGGAAAAGGGCTACCAAGGTGTTGAAGGGAGTGACAGAGAAAAAGGGAAAGTGCGCTTAGCAAATAGTAGCTAAGAACGAGATGACCCAAGAAGGTAATCCTGAAAAAAAGAGACCGGTGCAAAGAAAACTGAATAGCCTATAAAACAGGACAGCATCCTGCACAAGCCTGCCACACAGGGGACACTCAATACACAGTAGTTCCATTCCCTGTCAGGATCAGAACTTGTGTGACCCTGAGGAAGTGGCCTTGTGGTCTTATCTCAACTCAGCCCTGTTCTGGAGGTGGACAAAGGTGATCTGAGAAGCAGAAGTTGACCATCTATGATCTCCCTGCTGGCCACATCTGTCCCTGAGCTCATGAGAGCCAGAAATGCCCAGCCTAGCCCTCTGCAATGTCTGATCCACACAGAGCAAAAGTGACAGATATTGCAATCACTCATTAAGTTTTTGGAGCAATGATAACCAAGTACTGGCAAGAACATGGAAAGTCAGAACTCCTGGTCACTGCTATTGAGTTACTGTAAATAAAGACCCCCACTTCTGGGAGACTGGATGGACCCGGAATGCTGGGCACACACATGCCCCAAATGACACATGATCTCTACTTGCGTGGGCACTGCTTCGCTTCCCCATCTTGCCATTCCCATCATGTGCCATTCCTTCCCTGATGGCCTTGTGACACCCCTCCATGTAACCCCAGGGTCCCCAGACTAACCTTGCTGGCTCACCTTTCACCCCACCCTTCTGCCGACCCCCATGGAGAAACAGTTACCATGTGCCGCCTGAGTGACTGTTAGATTCGAGCTGAGTGAGCTTCCGTGAGCCTGGCACTGAGGGGTAAGAGACGGCAGAGAGGCGACACCAGGCATTCTGAAATTTACAAGAGGAATCCTTGCCAGAAATGGATGCTGCCGCCAAGCACTGGGCAAACCCATCTCAAGGAGGCAGGCGAGTCACCTAGTGCCATCCACTCTCACAGAAAGTTGCAACAGTGACCAAGTGTTGCCATGGCACTGACAGCTGTGACTTGGCAGGAGCCAAGCCTGAGTCCTGGATGGGACAAGAGCTTCCTACAAGACGATGGGGCATCATCGTTTGAATCTGAGTTGTCACCCCACAGACTCCTGAGCTTGAACACTTGACCCCAGTGGGCAGGGCTGTTTGGGAAGGTTATGGAACCTTTCGGAGGTGGGACCTCTCCGGAGGAAGTATGCAGCTGGGGACGGGCTTTGAGGCTTGATAGCCAGTCACCTGCTTCCCCCTTCTCTCTCTGCTTCCTGACTCTGCTGCGGGGCTAAGGGCTGAATCCCTGCTTCTGTGGCTGTCCTTTCTCTGCCTCTCACCATGTATGCTGCTCCCTTCCAGGACAGAACCTACAACAAGAAAAATAACCCTTCTTCCTCCCTTGAGTTGCCGGCGCCAGAGAATTTTATGTCAGCAACAGAAGAGAAACGTGAACAGGGAGGAAAACAGATCGTGTCCAGCAAGGTAAAGGGAAGGAACAAGGAAGACAGAAGTAAGAGGAAAGGAAAGCCAGCCCTAAGCGCCTCGGGAATTTTCTGCTACTGCTCTACTGTCTTACCACTCTCTGGGATCCTGTCATTAGTGAGGATAATGATGAGGGGAAGCACACAACAGTCGTTCACAGCTGCCAATTATCTGGCCTGCCTCGTGCCGGCATCGCGCAGAGTTGGAAGATACCTGACCCTGACGACACTTACGCCAGGCTCCGCCTGACCACTGGACACGCACCAGCTCCTTCCGCCCACCTAGCAGCCCTGCCAAGCTGGATCCCGCCACGCCCACTGCCCAGGAGCGGAGAGAGCAGACAGCATGCCAAGTGTCTATCTCCAAATCCTCTGAAGATCTAGGATAAGGGAAGACCAAATGGACAGAGAAAAAAAATAAAGGATGAAAATGCCACTCATGGGAATATTTGAAATGTGGAAAGGAAAAGACAGAAGGGCATTAAAAGGTAATGCTATGGCCAGAGTCTGTCATGGGCTAAGTCGAGGCGATGGAATATCTGCGGGGCAGTAAGAGGAGTTTCAGCTTGAAAGGTCTGGATTGTACACTCTAACAAGATAAGTGAGAATCTAATCCTCCTCCATTCACTGAACAAATACAGCTAAGTACATACTATATGCTAGACATATCTTGTGTTGCTAAGCATACTGAAAAAAAGTCCTTACTTCTACAAAGAATCAGTATAGGGAAAGGAACATGGATAAATTCAGTAATAAGCTGCATGAAACATTTACTGTATAGGTGTTGGGGGCAAAAATAAAACAGAGCAAAACTAAAAGAAATGGCTCAGAGGTTAAAGAGCTAGCCACAAAAACAAGACGCCTGGAGTTCGGTTCCCCAGATCCCGTATGAAATGCATCCCGTGTGATAACCCAACTTGAATAGCCCCTTGGAGGACAGAGCCTTGGAATCCCCAGAGCACGCTTGCTAGAGCAGAACAGACTGGCCCTAACCAGACTGGCCCTATTGACAAACTCTGGGTTTGATTTGGAGACCCTATCTTAATAAAAAGGACAGGAAGAAACATGTGCACACACACTACACGCATGTGTACCCACAAACTATATACATAAACATATGTATGCGCCTCCAACACACACACACACCTGAAATGGTGAAAGAGGGAAAAAACATCCAAAGTCAAAAGGGGTGCAGGAGAGGGATGCAAGGAGGGGAGGTGCATTGGTAATCCAGAGGGTGACTTTAGTGCAAAGACACAAGGTGGCAAGGAAGTGGACTTGGGGTAGTTGGAGGTCAAGCACTCCAGGCACAGAGTAAGCAGGTGGGAGGCAATGCTAGCACAACGGGGAGGAGGTGGTACAGCACAGCAAGGCACTGTGGGTAAGGGAAAGGAGAAGTATCAACAGACTGCATAAAATCCCAAAGGCAGAGGGTTTACTAGACCACTGCAGTTTGGGTGGTCCCAAACCACCTCCTGAATCTGATGAAAGCAAAGTAACCTCAGCCCCAGAAAAGAGCACCCTACATTCCACTCTCAGAGGGCTAACACCTCCCAGACACTCCACACTATACAGTACTGGAACACTCTTCTGCAGAAGATCACAGTCCATGCTGAACCAAACTCTAACTCTCTTCTATGTTACGTTCCGAGAGCAGATGTTGATGAGGGTCAGGAAATGGCAGGTTTCTTTAATGTCTTGGGATCCCCTAGTTCCAACAGCATCACTAAAGCCGGTGCAGCATCTTTGAACATTGGTGCACTAAAGGAAAATATTCACATATGTCAGCTGGGATGCAAGCCTTCAGGCATGAGACAGCATGAACTGGATTCTTAATCCCAAAGTAGCACTTGAATGGGTAAGAGGGCTTGTCATGCAAACGTGAGAACCCAAGTTCAAATCCCTAGAATCCCCATCAAAACTGGGCACAGTAGTATGAATCGGTAATCCTAGCGCTTCTATAGCAAGATGAGAGACAGAGACAGGACAAACTCCGAGGTGACTGGGCCAGCCTGGTGTATGCAACCGCAAGCAACAAAAGAGAGACCCTAAAAACAAGGTTGAAGACAAAAACTGATAGCCCAGGTTGTCTTCTGACCTCTGCACATATGCTGTAGCTGGTATCCACCTACACACACACACACACACACACAAAAACACAAAATTAAATACATATATATATCATACATATAAACCCTAAAATAAGATTCTTAATATCCAAAGGATAAAAGAATGCACACATTAATAGTTCGAGTAGAAGTGATACTTGAAAGAGAATCTACTGTCACATGCAATAAACAATGTATATAATATAAATAATCTATACTGATATATGTGCCTGTAGACCTTATATGCATATACATAAATATATTTTTTCAAATTCTCTTCATATTAACAAAGAGAGAGCATGAATTATTTGGTTGGTCTTCATTGTTATTGTTGTTGTTGCTGTTGTTACTGCTGACTTCTTAGTGCTTAGTGTCTGTCACAACCTAAATGTTCAGTAGGCAAAGGCCGGATGGATGAATAAATGCAAAGAATTAAAGAATTTCTTCTGTGCGAATCAGACCAATACACAGCTTTCTCAACTATGGGTCACAGCTCTAGATGAAATCGCCCAGCAAACAGGGCGGTGCAAGAGCAATTGGCAACAGTTAAAGAGCTCTGAACTTACAACAACCAGACACTAACTCAAAATCAAATGTGTAACAAAACCGAGGAATGTCACACCAGCCTTGGCTCCAAGCAAACCGAAATGCAACTCTGCACTGTGCATGTCGTCACACCACACAGTGACCGTGAATGCTTCCCAGAACACCACGATTCAGATTGGAGACACTATATGTGATGAACTGCAGTGTCTTTATCACACATGAGTAATTTTCTGCTCTTACCCAAACATAATTGTTTCACTATGAAAAGCGAAGATTTAAAAAATATTCTTCTATCATCATTCCTCAGCATATAGCTATCAAATTAGTCCGGCTTTGGATTGCACTGTGTCAGAATGTTTGATTTCACATATTCTGCTTGACTCATTCATTTAAGTTTCTTTGAAAAAGAATCATTCAATAAATTTTGGTTCGCAATGATGAAAGAATTTACAACAATTTCAGTAACGGTACAAAACATACGTTTGCCTTTTGTATTACATATTTATGTGAAGCCACATTCCTACACACTGATGATTATGAAATCAAAATGTTGATCAACTCTGAAAACCAGTGAAGATGCTCTATGTCCTATAGTATCAAACATGTAGACAGATTAATTCTTCATATAAAAATAAATTAGCATATCCATTCATTGGCATGCAATTTGTTTTCTTCATTAATACTGGTAAAATTGCATGGGTATCAAAGAATTATTTTAAACTAAACTTCTTTATCATTTACTAACAGTAAGTTAATATTTGTTTTGAATAACAATTTTACGTACCTATCTAGTGGGTGTTAAGTGCAAATTTTCTCAAGCAGAAGGAGGTCATGAGCAGCAAAAGCCTGCCAAGCCTTGTTTATGAGATTACAACATCAAAATGTCCTAATTTAACAGGATTAGTTATAACAAAACCAGAGAGATGGCCCAATGGAAAAAAGTGTCTCTGCACACAAGCTTGGTGTCCTGAGTTCAATCCCCGGAGCCTGATAGAAAGAGAGAACCAACTTAGCATCGTCCTCTGGCCTCCGTGTGCCACATTGCTGTAACATGCACATTCCTGCTTGTCCATACATTCTCTCCTCTCTCTCTCTCTCTCTCTCTGTCTCATTCTATGTCTATCTCTCACTCTCTTCTTCCCTCTACTCCCCCTCTTAAATAAGTACATAAAACATTTTTTAAAAAAGGTTTTTTTTTGGTTACATAAATTAAGACACTAAGAGATGTGGCTTAAAAGTTAGAGGTCCTTGCAAATGGGAGACTGGCCCTTCCCCACCTCACTGCGGTCTCCTACTCTTATTCCATCTACCTTTGAATCTACTCTTATAATAAGGCTCTATTTTAACAGCCTTTTATCTCTGGCTAGGAGGTGACATCCAATACCCATCAGGATGGAGCCAAGGGCAGTGCAGGAACAGCAAAACTGGAAGAAAAAAAAACCCATAATTCAGAACATCAGAGACCCTACATTAATCACCTGGAACCAGGACAGCCTAATCTCTCCACATCCCAAAGCTCAGGGAAATTTGTGGAAGAAGGGGCAGTAAGATTGTAAGGGTCTAAAGATGGGGAGGAGCAACGATATGCAAGATACTCCACACAAGTTAGGGCCGAAGTAATCATAATAGGACTTTGCATGACCTGTGCAATGACCAACATATCATTGACCCCCCCCCCCCAAAGTCTAGCACGGATCACAGGCACTAGGATCCTTAGAGGCAAAGGATTAGCAGCCAAAATAGTGTTCCTATACTAAAGAAGAACACAAGAAAGAGCTCTAAGCAATGCTACTGAGTCCTTACACCTCATCAAAGAGGAGGACCCAGAGGGAAGTTTGATATGCACAGCAAAGGAATGGGGGAGGGAGAGAGGGTACTGGGAAAAGGGAGGGGGGGAAGGAAGGGGAAAAGGGGGGACGGAGCAAGGGGATCCAGGGAGGGGTAGAAGGAAGGAGGGGAATGGGGTACCTATCAAGTTTGTATGAGTGGAAAAAAAAAGTTAGAGCTCTTGAATTTAAAAAATGTAACACATCATGATCCCAAGTGCTCTATATCATAAACGGTGCTATTACAATAATGCAGATGTCTCATCATTGCTTCCCACATTATCTACAGCATCTTCTAGTCCGCGCATGGAAAGGAGACTGGTCTTTTCATACACAGTAATGAAAATGAATTCTTAGAAATGGAAAATGAAAGACAAAACAAGTAATCAACCCCAGACTCATGTTATTAGACTGACAGCCCTAAATCTATTCTTCCTAGGTGCCCCTCATGCTTCTGGACACTCTCGCTTTCTCTTCTTACCACACTGAAGACCTGTACACACGACCATGGGCCACTCCTTCCTGCGGATCAACATGGAAGAACACAACACCTAGAAAAGACACACATGCGACCTGCAGATCGGATTATTAATTCATCTGCCAATATCTCTGCTCTTTAGCTAATCAAGAGAAAAATCAGGTTCTCCTTTGTATTTAATAGAAATTCAGACCAACACTTACGTAAAGCATCAAGGATTGAAGTACCAAGTCTATGACGCCCATGTCAGACCCTGGGGATAAGTTAATACGTGACTGGGCCTCTGTTCGAATCACCCTGGACTGAAACTTAGAAGTCACAATCTGTCTATTTTACAATAGATTACACTGATTAGAATAATTACCATCAGATCCATGGGATGTATCTAAATACCACAGTGACTTTATATTAATCTATTTAAAATATAATCTCTTTACGTTTCTTGTGTGCAATTGTGTGTCTGCAGCTGAGCACAACTTATTAAAGTGTAAATGAGTGTGCTGATGTTTTTAAAAATTCTACTAAGCTGGGATATGCTTGGCCCACAAGCTTCCCTTTTTGGACTCCTGGTTAGTTAGCATCATACATTGAAAGTTATTTTATACGACCGGCAGCAAACTTAATAGAATCTATAGGTAAACCTGATTTATTGCTTTTCCAAGATCAAAGTTGGCTGTCCTTTCTTTAATCATTAAAATAGCTGCAGACTAATGAAGGATACTGGCTAATCTTCTTACACTGTTCATCTTGAACTTCCACCTTTGAAACTATCCATAATCCTGCCATCTCCCGTCAGAGTTCTGTAAGCCCAGATGAGCTCAGGCCTGTCCTGAAGTCCATGCACAGCGAAGGGAAGCCCGGAAAGTCTGCGCAGGCCTCCACACTGGTTCCTTGACTGGCCGGCACTGGGACGAGTCATCATCGCCCAGGATCAACTGGACAGGAAGGCACAGGCAGTCTCGATTGGAATGATAACATGAATTTTCTAGAAGGACTCAAGCCTTGACACTTCCTAGTTCTTCCACCCCATAGTGTGCAGGAGTGAATGTTTACTGAATTACGCAACTATGGATTCCTAGTGCATTAAGCATTGCCTGCTAGAGAGGCCCAGGCCTAGTGTGGTTATACACAGGACCTAGGGGCCCTGGGTCACTGGCTCACAGGCGATTCTTTTAGAGCATCTGTTTGCTGGTTGGCACTACACTGATGTAGTCAAAAAAGAGAGAAGGAAGGAGAGGGCAAGAGAGAGGAGGAGAGGGGAGAGAAGAGAAGAAAAGATGAAGAGGAGAAGAGAAGAGGGAAGAGGAGGAGAGAGGGAGGGGAGGGGAGGGAAACGGAAGGAAGGAAGAAAAGAAGAAAAGAAGGAAGGTAGGAAGGAAGGAAGGAAGGGAGGGAGGGAGGGAGGGAGGGAAGGAGGGAAGAAGGGAGGAAGGGAGGGAGGGAGGAACGGAGCAAGGGAGGAAGGAAAAGGAAAAGCTGTTAAATAAAGCATATAAGACAAAGATATTTAATTGCTATACCCCCCCAAAAAACTATACATCACAGCTTGGAAATGTCTAAAACCTAGCTGCTGGCCCTCTCCCGTGCTCACACACTGGTCACTCCCTGGCGAGGTTTACAATTCCTTCAGTACTGAGCTCTATCCTGGCTCCTGATGTATTGTTGCCAAACAAATACGAGTCCACGCAACATGTGGTAGCAAACTAGACCAAGATGGTGTGTTACATGCCTTCCCTGCCTAACCCGACATCTTGCCATTCCCCACAAACAAACGCTTAGAAGATCATTGTGACCTATGTGAGCTGGTTGTGAATGTCCCCAAGTGATCACAGTCCCCAAAGGCCCGTTAGTTGTGGAATGACTACAAAAGTCCTAGCAGTGTCTTAGAATGAAATGCTCTGCAACAGTGAAAAAGAAGGGTGACCCCACAGAAGTGCTAGAAGACTCCCTCACGCATAATCAGGACAAAGATGTCAGGCACAGAGAACATTCTCTTATGTAACTCAGTCTATCTCCATAAAGTGCCAAACTGGCAAAAATGTGCCATTAGGAGTCAGGAGTTACTACCACAGCACTCACAAGAAGGAAGGAAGCATCTAGAAGCATCTAGGGCATGGCATCCAACCTTTCCACCCCTTGATATGGTGCCATAGATAAAAGTGTTGAGCAGCATTCCTGACCATCAAAGAGACACGTAGCCCATGACTAAAGGCTGGACGCACCTGCTCTGGGGGAAGTAATATTCAACGAATGAATCAGATCTGACCTGTAAGTGGTTCATCACACTGTCCAATAACAATATTTGTCTTTCCACCTATCACATTTCAGTAAGACATTCTATGTTAAAAAATGAGGCTCTTCTAGAAGAGCAGTGATGTGGGCAGCAAGGGCTGGCCATGATGCAGGGTACCAGGGACTCAGCACAGTTCACCCAAAATCAGAACAACCCAATCTCCCCATCCAAGATGGGAAGGTTTACCTTTGGACAAGACATTCCATTCAAGGCAGGACTGCTGCATCTAGGAACTCACTACAGTGAGACTTGTCCTTACCAGACCTACATAACGACTAACACACCAACATGCCCCCATAGACTACTAAGGAACTCAAAGAGAGATAAGAACACCGTGGAAATCTCGGGCACTGAAGCTAGATGAGTGAAGGGAAACGCCCCTATCAGTGGGGTGGCCTGAAGAGAGGCAACTTGGTATGCCACAGAGGCCTGAACAAGAGTCGATAAACTAGAGGCAACCCTGGGGTCCACAGAAACAGACAGGCAGGAGAGTGATGGAGTGATGGGAGAGACAATGGAGGGCAGGGATAAGTGCTCAATGTGCTTGTAAAAGTAGAAAATTAAAACAAAAAAGGGTAGACAAACCAGAGGGAACCCTGGGGCCCATAGAAACAGACAGGCAGGAGGGTGGGAGGAAGTGGGATGGATTGAGGAAGGGAAGGTAGGGAGATAAGTGGGAGAGGGAATGGAGGGAAGCAGGGATAAGTACTCAATATGCGAAAACTAGAAAAATAAAATGAAAAATAAAAATAAAATAAAAAATGAGGCACTCAAAAGCATTTTTCCAAGCTATTCATTTGACATATTTAGAGTCAAATATTCATTTGCATTAATTTTCTGGCCAGCAAGATAATCCAGAAGGTAAAGGTAGCTAACTGCAAAGCCAAAGACCTGAGTTCAACCCCCAGAGCCCACATGATAGGAGAGAGAGACAACTTTTGGAAGCTGTCTTCTGACCTTCACCCATATGCTAGGGCACTATTTGTACGTTCCTCTCTCTTTCTCTTTCTCTCTCATACACATACAGTCTCTCAATAACTTCTATCTATCTTTATCTGTCTCACATACAATCTCTCAATAGACAAGATATAAATACAAATAAAATAGTGGGTTTGCTTATGTCATTTTCCTAAAGTATTTCACTGCTCTTTGGTCATATGTGCCCCTCAACATTCACTTACAAGCCCCCTCCCACTAGTCACTTTCCTCCTCCTAAACAGTTCCCTACTTCACTCATATCATTTTTTTTATAGATTCCATGAAAGCTATGTCTTTCTTTCACCCCCCCCATATTCTTGATTAAGTATATACTGTTTTCACAAGGTGTGTAACCCTTAACTGTGAGAGCAAGAGGAGAAATCACTCAGGTTGAATAGGTTGAGTCTGAGTGTGCGGGTGGGGGGTGGGAGGAGTAGACTTATTTATTTGCTGCTCTCTGTTCTCTGGGAAGATGCATGGCTCATGGGAGCAAGGCAGCCAGCCTCACCTGTGCTCGGTGATCCCATTTCAAAAGTGGAGACATCAGATCCGATCTTTCTCAAAGCACCTCATTCCAGTCTCTGCTCTTTTCCTGGTTGTGCCCTTGGAGACACACAGAAAGAGGAACAAGCGACGGCCTGTTTACAGCCCTATCGCAAAGCACATGGGTAGGAAACAGCCCTCGACACGTCCATTTAATCTCCTGGTGATGATCGATGTAGACAACCAGCTCTGCTGACAGTCGCCAGTAGCTGAAAGGTCACTCGTCGGTAGGGCCCCTCAGCAGCCTCATCCGTGGCTCCTGGAAGGCCCCTCTGCAAGCAGGATGGTCCATTTGCTTGTGCCCACATCTCAGGGGACATTTTTCTCCATAATCAGCAGCAACAGCATGTTCCTGTCTCCACTAGAGATGATCGCTAGGTGGTCCTGGCATCCACACCTCCTTGCACCCAGCCACTAAGTCCTCCCTAAATCTCTGGGCTACATGCAATCTGCACTTCAGATAATCCCTAGAAGCCCGGGTGCTTGGAGGCTTGTTCCCCAGTGGCATTAGTGAGAAGTGAGGGATACATCAAGGGAGACAAATCATGTCACTAGTCCCATACCTGCGAAGGGGACTGTGGGACTCCAGTCTCTTTTACCTCTTGTTCCCAGTCACCGAGACAGTGCTTCTGGCCTACCAGGCAATCATGCTGCAGTGTGCTAGCACAAGCCCAGAGTCATAGAGCTGATCATTTGTTAAAGTCAACCTCCAAAACTAGAAGCCCAAACTGATTTTTTTCTCTATACTATCATTTTGTCATAAGTATTTGTTATAGTGAAGAAAATCTGACTAATGCACAATGCAGACAAAGGACTTAATTCTGTTCATGAGAACCTGGTGTGACAGACCAAATCAGACAGAGCAAGGACATATACAGAATTTGAAAAAGAAAATAGCTTCCTTGACAATATTGTTAGAGATCGCAGGAAATTCGACAGTGAGAGGTTAAGACAGCCTTAAAGAATGAAGGAGCAGCAACTATCTGGTTCTGAGCTGTAGCTCTCAAAGAAAAGCCTTTAAGATCCACAGCAGCAAAGACACAATGATGCTTCGCCTGGGGAACTTTCTGGAATCCATCCTCTAAGCTGTCAGGGAAAGCTGGTCACAGGAAGATATCCCAGCGAGGTTATCCTGCTATGTAATGGCCAAAGGAGGGAGGTCATGGGAAGCTGCTACCCACCAGGCACACCACTGACCAGCATGCACTGCATGCACTGCTAGCATGTGCTGCAGGATCTGGAGGAATCTGACACTCATGTGATGGGAGCAGAGGGTGAAGAAACACATCCATGAGACAGGTACCAAAGTCAGGGAGGCTACGCATCAGGTAAGCATGTGCTCTGGATCCAGCGGCAAAACACCCTTTCTTTCAGTGTCTCTCTAGCACCCCCTCCTGCCACAGCTGAGCAGTTGAACATTAGACCATCTAAAGAGTTTTTTAAAGGATAATAAAGGGTGAATTTCCTGCTCCTTCCTTGTGTATGTGTATGTGTGCGTGCATGTATGTGCGTGTGTTGTATGAGTGTGTGCATGTTTATATGTGGCTATATGTGTGTGCAGAAGCATGTACACATGTGTGTATGTACATGCGGAGGTTAGAAATCAACATCAAGTGTCTTATTGAGACAGGGTTTCTCACCGCACCTGGAGCAAGACTGGCTGGTGAAGAAGCCCCCAGAATCCTCTAGCATGTGCCTCCCTCACCCTAAGGATCATGCATGCCAGGCCCAGCTGTTCATGTGGGCACTGGAGGCCCAAACTCATGGTGGCATGGCGGGCATCTTATCGACTGAGAGCACTTCTGCCCCTGAGTTTCGATCTCAGGGGCAATATTTTGCTAACTGCTGCAGACTCTACAACAACCAACTGCATGAACCCACGGCCCTGCATGCAAGCACGCCTGCCACAGATACCAGCATGTTCTTCCCAGAGCTATCTGATCATGCCAATAATGAAACTGACTTGAGGGGAGGAGGAGGAGAACTGTGGAGATGTAAACAGACCAGAACGATGCAACGACTTCTGAGTCAAGTGTGCAGCTTTCATTTCTTGGGGTACAATCCAATCGACTGCTTTCCTGCTACATTCTGAGCTCCTACCAAATCTGCTTGGATGGTTCCGAGTCTAGATCAGCCACCGCTAGCACTGGGCTTCTGAAAGACTTTGGATATCAAATCTCTTAAGGGAGCCATAAATAATGTGCTCATATTTGACCTTTACTTAGCCACTTACACAAATGTGGTAACTGCTTCGAAACAGGACAAGCTCCAGCCTGCATGTGTTCGGGATGTGTCAGCTGTGGTCTTTTGTCTGTGTTCTGGCCACTGTGCTAACCAAAACACAGACCAGAGGACAGATTCTAAACCACAGAACAAGTCACAGTCAGTGACTGCACAGGAAAGCAGGCTTGGCATTGCTACAAAGGATTCTAGCAACAGGACAGATCGGAAAGAAAGACCAGGGCCTGACATTCTTCGAATTGACTGAGGGAGATCTAAAACTGCTGCCCTCCCCAAGGGCGTGGGCCTGAGAAAAGACCCTGATGCTTTAAAGAAGTTTTTTAAAAAGCCAAACTCCTATCTGTAAAAGAAGCAAAACATTATAAAGTATGGATTGTTTATGTGCTCCCAAAATTCATACGTGATAGTCCTAAGCTCCCAACGTGAAAGTATTTGGTGGAGGGGGGACGTTTGAAGGGTTAGGGTCAGATGAGGTCAAAGGTGAAAGCCCCAGGTGGGATATTAGTTCCCTCACTAGATGATGAAAGGCAGCGTAAGGATGCGGCCAGAAGGGAGGCAACTGCGAAAGAAGTCAGGCTGGCTCGTTGGAACCAGATCTGCCAGCAGCTCGAACTTGAACTTCCAGCCACCAGAGCCATGAGAAAGAAATATCTGCTATGTCAGTCACGTGGCCAATGGTACGTTGTTATGGCAGCCTGAGCTGGTTGGAAGAAACAAGGCTTGAAACACAGCTACCTGCCATACCCAGCAACAGCTGTGAGTCTCAGAAAGGACTCCTGAGAAATGGGATGGTAGATACCAACCACAAGTAGCAAGACAGGGGTGAACGACAGATTTCACTAGGGAGAAGAGACTTTGGGAAGAAATAAAACAGAAAATGAGGAAATGACTGAGGAAAGCAAGCCAGGATTCTGTGTAGGGTATGGGAGGATGGGTTGGAATTCTGGAAAATGACTGAATCACCATTCCGCAGCACACAGCGAAGAGGGAAGTGCAGAGACAGAGCCAGTGGACCTCCTTGGGTAACGCCTTCGCCTTTACGTTCTGCATGTCCATTCCCACTTCTGTTTGCTATGATGAGGACTGGTCTGTTTTTCCTCCGAATTAGAACTCTAGGGAGATGGCAGTGATAGATCATGTTCGTAACACCTACGGCCGAACCAGAACTGGAACCGGATGCGTTTGCTTAGGGGGGTTAAGAGAACGGCACACTGGATAGCCGGGGCTAGCAAGCTGTCCAGCGGTAGCCAGATGCCCATGTAACCAGCACACAGAGAAGGCATACAGGGGATCACAGAGGGTCTTTACTAAGCCTGCTCTTTGTTCTGAGTGTCTCTGCTTGAAATGCAGGGGAAGAAAAACGTTCAATGTAAAATCCATTCTTACTCAGATTCATCTTGAACCAGTAACAAGCCAGAAGCCCTTAACCTTTGAGGGGTAAAATACCACATATGAACTCAGAATATTAGAGGAAAATATTTTAAGGTGTATGCTATATACAATATAGTATGCATATTTTACATTATATAACCATATAATATGTAGAATATATATGATCATAAAAATCAAGAAACACAGTTTGTACTTTTGCTTTCATAAATTCCTCCACCCCATTTTTTAAATAGAGAAGTTGGGTTCCTTGATGGCTATATATGTACCCCCCCCACCACCGCAGAGGTCTAATGTGATACTACTGAATAGAAAAGAAAAACCCTCAAGTCAAGGGCTTGGAGCAATAAAGTGCAAAGTGAGCAAGTTGCAGGCCCAGCAGAGATGTTGCCTTCGCCCAGAGCTGCTTCTGAGTCTGCCAACCCTCATTGTTACCCATACATCCTACCAATTATGTTTTACATTCCAGCAACCTCATTAGTTTTTCATACTTTAGGACTCGAGTTCGGGGATGGGGGGGCGGTGACCCACCAAACAAAGGCTTCAGTGTCTCCGAAACAGAGAATTCCAGCGTTGTCAGGGCAGGACTATTTATAACCCATTCAGTGGGCACGCTCCGGGAATGCACTTTCTACACACAGCCTCCAAACTAAACCATGGGCTCCCAAGGTCGGGCAAAGAAGCAAAGTGGTTGAAAGTCTGAGACTGCGAGGAGCAGACAGAAATAAAGTCCTATCTGTGATGGTTTTACAACATCCAGTACCAAACTTGAGAGTTTCCTGGTTTTGACTCACTTTTGACAAGAGAGAGACCCAGTGCTATGAGGTTGTAGTTCAAGGTACCTGGGAAACGTGGGGAGGAAAATATCCTGCAGCTAGGATTACACAAAAAGAAAAGTCATAGAAAACTCCATTTACCTTCACACACACACACACACACACACACACACACACACACACACACACACAATCAACACACATAAATACACACAGAAGAATCGATACACATAAATCTATTGAATATTTATACCTGTGGCCTACAATGACATTCTATCACCATGTGTATGTTTTTCTCTTAATAAATACAAGCGAGGTCTGCAGGAAGCAATTCTAACATGACGGCCTCCAAAGCACAGGGTACTGGGCAGCCCAGCCATGCAGCAAAACTTCCACAATGATGGATCACCATGCACCCTGCAAGGCTGCACGCAGCCTCCGCTCCATTCATGGATCCCAACCAAATTAATTTTCTCTTGTGCCAATTCCATCACATCCTCCAGGCTTACAAAGAAGACTCGCCAGTCCGTCAGGACCCTGAAGACACGAAGCATTTTTGTCCTTGGCAAAAAAAAAAAAAAAATTCATAAAGTGCTTAAAAATAAAACAATGAGAATGAATTTTTAGCTCTGCAAAGCTCTGACTTTTCTAAAAATATCTTTTATAACTGAAGAAAAATATCACGGCCTTGTTTTTCATTATTACATAGAAGTTACGAGTCACTAAGACACTAGCCTGGAAACACCAAGATTTTAATATCATACCAGCAAAAATAAATACTCAAATGCAAGGAATAACTTAGCAAAAGTCCTTCAGGCATCTCTAGTCTAGATGCCCTGACACAGCACTGAACAAGAGAACACAAATGAGCACGCAGACTCGGCAAATGAAAAGGAAAAGGGAAATGCAGATAAAATTCATTTCGTTATTTTATTTAGTTCAATATGCCCTCAAATACCACCTCAACATTATGCCAGTTAGATTACAACTGTATCAACTTGACAGTTGAGGGCTGAGTCCTCTGGGTATATTTGTAAAGAATTATTTAGTCAAGGAAAGTCCTGAGCATGCCTGTGGGAGATTATCTAATTGATGCGAGGGACCCAGATGATAGGCAGGACCATTCCCGGGGCAACTGGAAAGGATACAGAAAGCTGTTTGGTTTGGAGGCATAATTTGTCAACTCAAGCACACGGGCACGTTAGCAAGTGAGAAACTGTCTCTTAGCAATTTCTGTGGATGTGGTGTGGCTGGTTCCCTCAGCTCCTGATGATGGCATTGGTTCTCCTGCCAAGCTGGACTATGAACTGTGACCAGAACTATAAGCAAGAATAAAACCCCTCCTTCCCCTAAGAGGTTTGCTCATATATTTATTCCACCACGGGAAGATGAAACTAACACAAGCCACATTAAAAACTAGTATTAAGATATTTTATATTCTCTTTTCACGTGAAATTTATGAAATATGTTGTGGATTTTATTCTCATAGGCACAAATCAATTAGGATTAATCATATTTTTAAGGATCAACTAGCCATATATATTAGCACTTATATATTGGACAACACAATGCTTAAACTTTCTCTCTTCTGGCTGAGCAGTTGGCTCAGCAGGTAAAAGCATTTGCTGAGCAAGCACGAAGACCAGAGTTCAAATCCCCAATGACCATGTAAAAAGCCAGGCATGACCTGCATACCTATAACCCCAGAGAGAAAAGGATTCTGGGACTTTCTGGTTGCTACCTTAGCTCCAGGTTCAATTGAAGACGCTGTCTCAAGAAATGAGGCAGAAAATTATAGAGTTGGATACCCAGGATCTTCCCCTGGCCTCTCTGTGTACACAGGCATGCACACTCACATATACATGTATGTGTACAGACACATATGTGTGTGCACACACACAGAGACACACAAACCTCTCTTCCAGCCCAGAAAAGTCCCATGGCAACAACCCAGATGGAAGCCATTCTCAGAAGTGTTTCCTTTGTCTTGGATGAGCTCACACTAGGGCACTGCTTTGTGTCCAGCCACACTGCGGCCCATCTGTTACAGTGGACGGAGACTGGTCCCACAGAACAGTCTGCTCTGTGCAACCCCAGCAGGAAGATTCTCCTGGCTTAAGCAGTTCCGAATCATGAACTTCTGAACTTGGTTCCTCCCAGGTGCTACGTCTGGACAGCGAGCAGGGCTTAAATTAGTTCTTCCTTTGATATATTGTCTTTGCAATGGAGAGTGGAGGGGGAAGCAAGGTTGAACCTTTTTTAGGATGAGCCTCTGAGGAAGGATACAGGAGACGCAGCTAACACTGGAGGGGACGCTGTGTCCTTCACATGCCGTGATTTTAAAGTCACTTCAGCTTGAGTCTTTATTCCCACCTGAACCTCAATTCAATAACTGTTGATGCCTTTCATAAGACCTATCATGTTGATCGATGTAAATATGTATTTCTTTCTTCTCAAAAGAGAATCTTGCGAAATCTTAGAAAATTTTAACCAGTTAGCCAATCAGAATAGAAAAGAGAGATGACCTCTTTCCATTTAAACATTTTGATCTTCGAATTTTTCCAAATGACATAAACTTACAACCATGTCGTGTGTGTTTGTGTGTGTGTGTGTGTTGCAGTTCGTCTGCATGGTTACTGATAAATGACCATCAAACAGCTTAAGAGAACAAGGGGTTTATTTTTCTCTTATGATTACTGGTCACAGTTCTTAGTCCAGCTTGACAGGAGAGCATGCACCAACACCAGTCCGAGGAAACTGGCCACACCACCATCACTACAATAATGACTAAGAGAAAGACAATCCTTACTTGCCAGATCAGCATACCTGGCCAAGTGAATAGAAGGATGCCGACTCTCTCAACCAGCTCTCTGTATTTTATTCCAGGGCCTAATCCCATCCACCATGGGCTGAGCTTTCCCCATCAGCTACACAATCTCTTCTAGGTTTGCTCTGGACTTAACTCAACCCATTAATTCTCTACAAATGTGCCCAGAGCTCAAACCCTCAACCACTGAGTTGACACATGTGCCTAACTATGACAGTATGTGTGTGTGTGTGTGTGTGTGTGTGTGTGTGTGTGTGTGTGTGAACATGCATGCATCTTCTCATATATGTGTACATGGGAAGGTATGGAGGCCAGAGATCAATGTCAGGTGTCTTCGTCAATTGTTCTCCATCTCATTTTTTGAGTCAGATTCTCTCACTGAAACTGGAGCATGTTGATTTTGCTAGACTGACGTCTAATTCCCCAGAAATAGGGTTATAAGTGCTACACCTGCCTTTCTATGTGGTTACTGGGGATTTGAGTGCAGGTCCCCTTGTATGTAAAGCAAGAAATTCATCAGCCTCTCTCCCAGCCTACTACAACTGTATTTTTAATTAAAGAAGAAAATTAAATAACTATTGCTGTAGAATACAGTGCTGCTTCCCTTGAGAGCAGTCAGTATATTTCTCTAATTGTTGTTGCTTCTTTGGTTTTTCCTGCTGCTGAAGATAAAACGCAGGGCTTCGCACACGCGAGGAAAGCACTTGGCCACTGAGCATCATCTACAGCACCTTCTCTGGTCTGAAAACCCCTGCTCCTAATCCTGTAAATATTTTATGAAAACATTCACTGACATATGAGCTTTATTTATATCAGTATTTTCCATTGAAGAGACTGGAACATCCATGCACTACAACGTACAGACCAGCAGCACTACACGCATGCGTTCCCTGGACAGTATTTACCTGCAGCTTGTGTTGTGCCCCACTCTCTGGAAGCAGGAATGGAATCTCCTAAGACAGCTTGTAACAGAGGAGTAAGAAAGAACTGTGGATGTGAACCACAGAAGCAGTCAGTAGTGAAGATGGAGAGAGAGAGAGTAGAGAGACAGAATGATAGATAGATAGATAGATAGATAGATAGATAGATAGATAGATAGATAGACAGACAGACAGACAGACCGACCACAGTAGAACATCTGAGTGTCTACTGGGACTATGAAGCTGGAGTCTGCTGGGAAACCGAGGCGAGAAGAGGAGTCACAGGTGAGAAACAGTCAATACCTTTAACATGAGAGAAAGAATAGATGGGACACCAAAGACAAACCAAAAGAAGAGGGGGAAAATCACCAGTGCCACTGAATGAGGAAGAGGAGAACCTGGGGGAGGGGCGAGAGGGGAATGGAGGGGCTTCCAAGGCTCCACCAGCTGCGTGGGCATCGTCCAGCAATGGAAGGCCATGGGGCAGCGGTCCAGTGTGTGTGGAGCGGGCAGTTTCAATGGCTCAACAGAGGTCAGATTCAATTAAGGACATAAATTGGTCCGGGCACAAGTGCCTGCATCTACATTCCTACACTTGGAACTGAAGTCGCCACCAGCCAAATCTGAACCTTAAATTAATGACTACAAACACCCACACAGAGGGATAAGTGTTCTTGTTTTTGACTTCATATTCTGTGATTGTCCCAGAGTGGACATAAGGCCGTATCATGCCCCCAAAAACATCCCAAGAGACTAGGTATCCACAAATCCTAGCTGCTAAGCGGTAGAGTGTTTTCTTCATGTATGAGAGGCCCTGGTATTGATGGTCAGCACCGCGTCTGAAGCAAAAGAAAACTGGAAAGCACACGGCTGCTCTCGAGGAAAGCAGCACTGTATTCCAGCAGCAGCATCACATACTTTTCTTTCTTAATTAGAACATGGCCTGCAATTGGGTGGGGGAGCGGCTCAGCTGGTAAAGCGCTTGCCTTGCAGGCATGGGGGAATGGTCTTAATCCATAGTTCTAATCTGGAGTCCTAATCTACCTCAAAGTAAGCATTACTCATGATATATTTGTTTGTAAGCTATACATCAAATATGCAAGAAATGGAGAAAATAATATAATGAACACACATAACTGTATATACATAGTTATGTACATATATATACACATATAAAAAACAAAAACACAAATATACATATATATGTCATATATATATATACATCCAGAAATACATATCATATGCACCTACATATGCATATATAAAAATACTTTAAAAATCTGTACGTATATATCTCATGAAGATGTCAGAGTGTTGTTTGCAGCATCTACTTCAATGTTTTCAGAAACAATGTATCGTAACTGTGCACAAACTTGGTTACCTAAATCTGATCCCAGAAGAACCAACTTTTGCAAATTGTCCTCTGACCTCCACAATCTTTCTATTTACCTCACTCAAATAAAATATTTTCATGAAAACATGATATTCCATGGATCAAATTTAAGAGCACTTCACACATTGTTCTCTCTCACATGTCTCTCTTCAAACAAAGAACTACATTCCTCCATCAGATGCTTCCTTGCACCCACATTCATACACATATGCACCCCCACACACAAACAGGCATATGCATATGCACATACACTACACACCCACACATAAAAAATGGAAAAGCAAAAATATCTGTGCCCTTTTTGATACCACCAGAATTATGGTAACTAATAGCCACACAACTTGTCACACTTTGACTTTCTAACAAAATGAAAGTTCTTTTCCTATCCACCACAGTAGTGAAAATACAGCTGGCCAAACACCACCCCAACATCCCTGTTACCACCATCACCAAGATGGGGGAACCTTGGAATGTTTCAGGGACCTGCTGGGCAGCTCATGCTGAGCAGCCTGCCTATGCAAGTCATCAGCCTTACAAAACCCTAGGAGTGTGGTATTACTGCATCCACTTTGCAAAAACAGCAGCTCAGTCACACAGAGATGCTGACTCCTGGCCAAGAGACACAAACCCCACAGGTCAGATTCTCCATCCTCTGCTCTTAACCATCACGGAGAAAATTACATTAGAAAGAAATCCCACTTGTGACCATGCAAAGTCACCAGTAACTCCCCCACCCCACAATCAACTGGAAAACTAAAATTAAAAAATATACAAACGCATACTTATCTCGAGACCGTGATTCCTGAAAAGCAGAGATGACATAAGCTGCATGCACACCTGAGCCGCTACGTACAGGTATTAATTCCTGCATAATCGCAGGACCAGACAGTGGGAACCTGAGGGGCGCAAAGCAGTCCCATGAGTTAAAGAAAAAGTTGAGACTTCAATGGGAAGAAGGAGCTGGCTGGCGGCAAAGACTCAGAAATCTTCATAGAGACCTACTTGAGTGTTCAGTTAAATACTGTGCATGCGCAGATGGTGAGCAGCACGAGGCTGGGGGATCAGCTATGAGAGAAAGAATGACGACCAGGCAAAGGAGTCCTGCAGTGGACACCTTTCAGAGCTCACAGCAATGGCAGACGTCAAATCCCAGCCTCCCCAAGTGGAGAGAGAGGCTTTATTAAACACTGGAGGATTCAGTAGCGAGCCTAGATTAGATTAGAGGCAGGCTGAGGAGATAGCTTGCCAGTAAAGCAAGCATGGGGATCTGAGTTCCACTCCCAAAACCCTCATAAAGCCTAACAAAAAAAAAAAAAGGAGGTGTCCATTTGCAAACCCTATGCTGCTGGGAAGGCAGAGATGGGCTATGGCTCTCGGCCAGCCAACTTAGCCTCTGAGAGAGTTCCAGGCCTGTGAAAGGTGGCTAGCTCTGAACAATACTAGAGTTGACCTCTGACCTACACATGCACCTACACACACACACACACACACACACACACACACACACACACACACAGGAAGGGTTAGGGGAGAGTCAGGCCTTATAGGAAGGTTACTCTGGAGATACCATCACAAAGTTTAAAAATAAACCTAAAAACAATCGAACTGATCTTCTTCCTCCCACCCCAACCCCAGGTAAACAAACTGCTTTCTGGGACGAAATTCAGCACTCTTTAAGTAGACATAAAAATCCAGACACACAACAGGTTCACTGCTCACAATGACTAGCCTGAAATACCAGATCACTCGCCATGCTGGCAGAAAAGGGTTAACTCATCCGGCTGCAGTTGTCCTCAGGACTGGTAGGGAAGTGTTTTCTGTAAACGTGTCATGCTATTTGTAGTGAAGAGTGAAACAGGCTTTGGAAGAGGCAACACCAGTTCACCAGAAAAGCTCATCCTAACAGCATAATGTAGGGTAAATGTTTTCTTCTGACTGAGGAGAAGGCTCTGGAATCTCAAGAGTGACACTACTCAGCTCACACTGATGCTACATAAACCAGTAAAAACCCTGGCCACCGAGGTGATTTGGTGATTTCCCCTGGTTGGCCATACATGATGAGTCTTACCACACATTGCAGCTGGGATAATTGAGTGAATTTGCATGTAATTCCATGAGGGGTCACACCATGCTCTCCATATGACATGAGATGATGCCACAATTCCAGGCTATATAAAAATGGCAGGGCTGGAGAAGATGGCTCAGGGCTGAATGCCTTTGCCTGGCAAAGCAAAACAATCTGAGTTCGGATTCCCAGGTCCTGTGTAAAAATGTCTGGCAGATATAGAGACAGCCTGCACTTCCAGCCCTGTAAGGCAGAGTCTGGAAAACTCCAGAGTGATGCAATACAATATAAAAGCAATCAGAATGGTACCAAAAGTACCACTTGGGCCTCCACAGGCATGCATGCTCACACATTCGAGTGCCCTCTTATACACACATACACACACACTACTAACATTACTGATCTATTTCACATTAAAGTCCCCTTCTCAAAGGTCCTATAAACATGATATGAAAAAGGTATTAAAATTGACTGTTTAAAAACATAGGAAGAAAACAGACTTGCTGAATGAATATATAAATCAAACTGTTCTTTATGCTGTACATTATAAAACATATACTGCAAGGCTAGTGCTGTGAAACACTGTGAGCTCGATGCATTCAGGAAAGCGTTCAAGTCTTTGGAGGGAAATCTAGAAACTGCAAATGCCCTGTGGTCTGATTGATGGCATGGAATTCTTCTACTTTCCTTGAATGAACCACCATTTCCTTCATGGACTGAGGATCAAGGGAAACAAAGAGGAACCATATTGCCTGGAGGCATCTAGCGTCTTCTAGGGACATGTGTCCCCTGTTAAATGTCTGTGGTTCTCATGGGTCTCTAGAAGAATGGATTAACAACCTTCTTTCAGTGCCCAGTGAAGTCTATTTTAAAATTTTACCTGACATCCATGAGTATCCTCACGCTTTGTGCATGACACCCATCCAAAAAGGGAACATTCTAAAAATGACTCATTTTCCTTGGCCTCAATGCTATGAACTTGTCAGCAGGTCTTTAAAAAGAACAGCACAATCTCCATTCATATCACACGGAAATGATAAACTCTGCACCATTTTAAGAAATCTTCAGTAATTTGGGATCTGAGTAATGCTGGTCATGGTGTTAAGGGTCTGAGAGACTCGGAGTACAACATTACATTATTTTTCTACTTCCCTGAAGTGACATGAAATGCGGGAAAAATTGGCTCAGGTCATCTTTGCAAAAATAAAATCTGTTCGCTGCCTTTCACATAAACTACCTTGTGAGCAGTGCTGTGATAGTTAATCCTGGCTGTAAACTTGACATACCTTGCATTAACAGATCAGCTGAGACCGCCTGAAGAGATTATCCAGATCAACACATTTACAATACAAAGACCAACCCTAGATCCCATTGTAATCTCCCTAGATCTCATTGGAACCTCCCAATAGTGTATCAGATAAAAGGAACCACGAACAGAAGACAGAGAAGACAGACTCTCCAGGAATCCTCCAGCTTTCAGCCATGTGGTTGGGAGTGACTTAGCCTACCAGCTTCAGCCACCAGCCATGTCGCCTCCGCCATGAAAGACTATATCTCCCCTCTAGAACTGTAAGGTGCATACATCTCCCTTTCTCCCTTAAGTTGATTGACTTTGGGTGCTCTCTCACAGCAATAGTTAAAAGTAACCATTACAAGTGCTGAGAAAGAGAATGATTTCCACATCTAAGCATTAACGGTACATGCAAGAGGGAAAAGTACATTCCACTCAGCTGGTGTAAATACAGAAGACGTACATTCCACTTGGCACAAATGCATAGAGAAAGTAGAGATGGGAAAGACTGCACAGGCACTACACTAACTGACAGGGATGATCTTCCTTTAATTTCATCTTATCTTTTCTCAGCTACCTGACTGCATCAATAGAGAGCTATCTTCCAGAGTAAAGTCTAGGAAAGAGAAAACCTTGTCTGACCGGGCCCTTGTGGCGTTGTGATGCCAAGCATGTTCACTCAGGGCCAATTATCCTCAGCCCAGAACACTTGACATGGTATTGTTCCCATCGTCTGCCTGACCCGCTGCGAGGGAAAGACACAGTGATTTTAGGACGCTCCAGCAAAGAAGGAGACTTCCAACCAAGACATTTACATGCACGACCCGAAACCCTGTTCTTTGCTAAATATAAAGGAGGAAGAGCAATAATTTGATCACTAACTCACAAGACACAAAATCCCAATTTCTGTATTTTCAGCAGCGCCTCATGAAAGAAGAAATCTAACAATACCTTAAAATATATATTTAAAAACTTCTAGAGCCACTTAGGTAGAAAACATTAGAGCCACTGGGAAAAAAGTTAAAACTAGGGGTGTGAGAAGCAGTTACCAGCCAAGACACACTCAACCGAGGGTAAACACACTTCCAAAGCTGGCCTGGCAGAGCCGATTCTGTATACCTGATTCTGAAAACAAACATCTCAAAGCTTGCAAACCCCAAATGCCTGCTAACAAGGTGAACCCTCCACTGATGTGCCCTTTTACCTTGCCAAGCTTTTCTACAACTCCCGTGTATTTCTTCCAAGACAATGTCCCTATGAGGGAGCACCATTCCTATTTTAAACAAACTGGGCGTTCCGAACACCTTGGATAAGGTCACTGTACTATTTTGGGATGGAGCTGGGACTGTAATTTACTATCCTCATTCTTTCCACAACATATTGCACTATTTTGCTTATTGTTTCTGCCACTGTTTCTATTTTTAGTATTTTGACCTATTAGTTACTGAAAAGTGTCTACTGACCAAATATTCTACAAAGGGACGGACACCCACTGAGGGAACAAGAGGTAGGAAAAATGAACAGGAAACACTAGGAAATCTCGCAGTCACCTACTGATGGGGATTAGATGCCTGGTCCCCTGCAGATTAGCACTAGAGAGAGACAGAGGTCAAAGACAGAGGTTTCCTCAACAACATTCTGCCTTCCGGCCATCTAGCTGTATGAGCACGAATCTGCATTCTGCCTGTCACATCTACCATCCTGGGTCCCCCTAAATATACATTCTTCCTCAACTCGCAAGGGGTCCAAGGTGATTATCAGGGTCTCCCAGTCCTTCCTCTTGGTTTTCTGCTTCACAGATAATAAAGATATGAGTCTCTTTTTTCTCTCTCTAGACTAGTTTTTCTGCATTGGCCAGCTAATGATCCAATCGTGCAGGGTCTAGCCAAATGTCTACCGCTAGTCTGATTATCTGTGGGAGAGGGAGAGAGCAAGTCAGGAAGGAAACCATTCTGGTACAGATAATGTATTCATTGGGGCGTTGAACCAACATGCCAGAGGATGGCAGAGCACCTGGTACTGGACTGGAGCTCTCAATGCATTTAACCAAAGCCCTTCCTTTGCAGGTGAGACTGCCCAGGGACACAGGGACAAGTGACCTGCTAACGGACAATCAGTTCTACAGACCTCATCCCCTAGTCCACACACATGAGATCTCTGAAATACAGATTTCACCCAGAAACCTACTCTCAAACTTGTGTGGTTTATAGCTAAAGAACTCTAGTCTATAGCTCGTCTTATATATCAGGCTGTATGTCTTGACACATGAATCACAAATTTACTATGAATAGCTATGGGCAAATAGTCATACATTAGCCTTATCTTCAAAGCAATGAATCTCAAACCTAGCTGTTCAATAGAACTATCTTAAGAGCTTTAAAAACAACAAAAATACAACAGTGCTCCCATGTTACACTGACCACTCAAACCTCAGAGAGCAGTATCTGCAAAGCCCTGCCCCCAGCACCTTTTAATGAACAAAGGTCACAATAGCTGATGTGGAACCTCAAATAACCAGCAGGATATACCAACATACCTGCTTCAATTAAATTCAAAACAGAAGGTTCTCAAATCATGTCAACATATTTTAGATCACAAAGTTCTTGTCAAATTTTAGGTCATCACAAAACTGTCACTTTTTTAATACTTTATTTTTTGAGAGGGGTGTGTGTGGCGTGCATGTGGAATTCAGAGGACACATTAGAAGCCAGTTCTCTCCTTCTACCGTGTAGGCTTCTAGGGGATCAAACTCAAGTGGCCACGTTTATAAGCAGGTAACTTTATCCGTTGAGCCCAAAGCCACCATTTATTGCATATGCATGTGTTATATGAACTTTAAACAAAATGAACTCCATGAGCTGAGACTTGCTTTGATTCTTTGTCTTATTGCTAATAACTAAGACAGTGTTCTATACACTGCAGATGTTTACGATACCTACAAATAACAAGCTAAATCCTTTACAGTGGCCTTTGAAAGTATACATTATTATGTCCTTACCATGAAGAGGAAGTTCTTTGTTTCCCATGGAGAGAAGGTCACCTATGTAGCCCACACTGGCCTCAAAGTCTCTATCCTCAGTTTTCCAAGTACTGAGATTGCGGTCATGTACCACCACGCCAAGTTATCAGCAAGGACTTTTTACCTGAGAAAGACCCTAAAGCCTTAAAAGGACATGTATTTCTTACCTATCAAGGACTGTATTGCGGCTATGTCTTTTCAGAGTGTTAAGTGAGGTTGTTATCTAACCAAAGATCAAAATTGGGTCTGATTTTTTTTTAAAAAAAAGTGATATTGGCTTTATCATTTAGGCTTTTAAAGCTGAGCATCGTGCCATCGTGTAACTCTCTGGTTGTCAAAGCCCACACTGGGCAATAACCAGAGGATGTGGCTCCCAGCGAATGGGTTGCACGGAAGCCACATATCCAATTCAGTGTGAAGAGTTTCAAGAACAGAGAGGAAAAAAGCCAGCAGCACCTAATGTGAAGTGCGAGTCCAAGCAGAGTCAAGGAGTGAACTAGCCAACAGAAGTCAGAGCTCCCCAAGTTATTCCGGAACATGAGCTCTTACCGCCTTCAGTCTCAACTTATCAACTACTGTGATGAGATAATTTTCAAAATCTACACTAGACTTTTGAAAATAATGCCTTTTGGCTAGTCCATGCTAAACTCAGTATGGAGGATCAAAAGTAGATGAAGCTGCTTGCAATAAATACTCAAATATTTTAAAAACGGGGGTGAGGAGACGGTATACATAAGAGAACTCTTCCAGCCGTATCTTTCCCCATCTCCATTCAAACAAACAAACAAAAAAATCATTAACGGAAATGGAATCTCTATAAATGAGGGTAGTAACATCATTATTTTACAAAAGAACTAAGCAAAAGAAATGAAGTCCATGAAAGAGTTCATATTGCTTACTTAACTGTTTCAAAAGATATTAAAAATATCATCTTGGGGGCTGGGGAGATGGCTCAGGAGTTAGAGACTTTGCCTGCCAGGCAAAAGGATCTGCTAAGCAGGAAGGCCCTTGAAGGCAGCGTGGGAAAGCCCAGAGCAAGCAAGGAGGCCGAGCAATCCACGAAGATTCCCAACATCACCCTTGGGCCTCCACAGGCACACACGCTCTAGTGCCCTCTGGCATACACACAAGTGCACACATGCGAGATCATTTTGAGCATGGGAATAACAAAAACTCGGGTATAAACTATAAAGAAACAGCAGAATTTTTCTTGCTGGTATAAAATTTGATTTTCATAAACAGTGCCTGAGCTAAGGCTGTAGAAGACTCAAGAGAGAGTCGGCTTCATTCAAATGTTGCTGAAAAAAAAAAAAAAAGACAAGCGAGCAGTAAAAGAATGAGTGAATCCAGACTCCATAAACACAGCCAACTGTAGCATTTCATCCCAGAACAAACATCTGCATGCAGATGCCACTGTCAGATGGATGCTCTGCTATACAGGAGCTTCCACCTGCAAGCACTGTGCCTTACAGAGAAACACGCTTAGCTGGTGGTGTTTATACATGCTTGCACCACCCTGTGGGGTTTTATTTGCATTTTCATTATCTTGACTACATTACACTTTAGGATGAGCAATAGCCTTATAAAAGAATCATATGATAAACCAGTTTGGCCCAGTATCTAAGATGTACTCTGATCATAGATGGAGCACCCAGGAGTCATAACCTTGACCCCTTCAATGCACCCGGCTATTATGCAGAAAATTACTGCCCTGGCATCCTAAATACCACCTTGGCCACACTGCCCAACAGGCTAATGGGGGAGAAATCAGGTAAGAAGTCAATGGCACAGCAGGCCTGCGGCTCTCACAGGAGAACTTACCTATCTGTGCTGTCTTCCATAGCCACCTTGTGTTATTCTGCCATATACTACGTGTTGTCCAAGGGTAACGGGTGGTGTTGAGACTGTGACTTCTCAAGTCACTTTGAGGACTATCACAGAAGAACCTAAAGCTTGGGCCTGGGAGATGACTCAGGAGGTTAATTGCTTGTCTTGCCACCACGAGGCCTCAGTTTTGATCTCCAGAACCCATTTAATAAGTCAGGCGTGGTGATGTGCTTGCAATCTCAGTCGGAGGATGCAGAGACAGGAAGGTCCCAGGACTCGCTGGTTGCCAGCCTAGCCTACTTGGTGAGGTGCAGGTCAGTGAGAGGCTCTGCCTCAAAAAGAGAAAAAAGGTGGACAGTGGCTGAGAGACAGCATCTGAGATTGACCTCTGGCCTCTATGCACATGCACACAGACATCGCTTCTCAAACATATGCACATGTGCACCTGTATACACACGAGTACAAACACATGAACACTCACCACACACGTCACCACACTCCCACTCTATTTACAAGACAGTTGACATAGCAGAAAGTTCATCATTATAGGTAGCCACAGAAGCATTCTAGCAACCAGACAAACATTCCTCAGCACATTCTCTCTCCAAGCCCTGTGGAGTTTGCAGCTCATGTCTCTCAAACATACCTGCTTAACGGCCTTAAAGTCAGGGGCCCTCAGGTGGACATATACAGAGACTTACCCCATCTCCCCAGATTCTCAATACCAGTCCTGCTTCGCTTCGCCCATCTCAGCTCAGCTGTCCTCCATACTGGAACCTAGATGAACTCTTCACCCATCAGTCAAGTAAACAACACCTTTCCCATTGCTATGACCCCCCCCTTTAAAAATCTGGAAGGACTCTCTACTGCAAGAAGACTATGGATCCCAATCCTTCCTAGGACACTCAAGGTGGGGATTCCGGCTAGATTCTTGTCTTGTCCCATGTCGCGCTCCACAGCAACACCCCTACTGGCCTGCACTGTCTTCCTGCGGTTCCTTCCACACACCGTGTACTCTCCCACCCTTCATTCTTTTTTTCTTTTTTTAGCATGCTTTTTCCTTCTGAAATACTTTCTCCCTAGTCTTCTGATTCATAGGAAGACCTTCTTTAAGGTTAGTGAGATAGATGGTGGATGAAGGTGTTTGGCCGGCAAGCCTGCTGATCTGTAATTCCCAGAACCCACAAAAAGGTGAAAGACAGAAATGGCTCCACGAAGTTTCTTCTGGTCTCAATGTTGTGCTTTGACCTCAAAGTTGCTTCCTGATCTCTACACATGTGCCATGGTACACATGCTCACACACATCATGCACATCATATATACATAACAATGACTGAAATAATTAAAAACCCGCTTGCTTGTTTGCTTGCTTGCATGTTTTAAAAAAGGAAGGCCTTTTCTACCTTCAATCAGGTTGAATCCCTCACTATATGGGCTTTATGACTTTTTCAGCTATGTCTTGATCTAGGTTATCCATTACTGAGTTCCTCTCTGCCTCCTCCATGGATTGAGAGATCCTTGAGAACAGAGGCTGTGACAGTTTCCCCTTGGGAGTTATCATTCTCCCTACTTGTGCTAGAAAACAGCTCCTGTGTCTGCCTGTCATTCCAGAGTGATTATTAAGAATGGGCACATTCTTAATCACAAAAGCATCTGATATGCTATCATAGTTTGATTTCAATCTTGAATACCCAGAACCTTCATATAAAGTACACAAAGTACTTTTGAGTATTGAGTATAAAAATACTAGAATTGTATTTATTTATTTTATTTATTTTTTGAGGCAGAGTCTTACATAGCCCAGGCATGTCTTGAATGCGTTATATAGCTAAAAATGGCCTTGAACTTTTGATCAGCTTCCAAATTGTGAGATTACAAGTGTGTACCACACCTTTATCTAGTGCTTGGGACCAAGCCCAGGACTTCGTGCACACTAAACAATCACTTTACCAACCAAGTTACATTTCTATCCCAGTACAACCTAATTTTAAACAATTTTTATACCAATAAAAACAAGAGCTCCACCAAGCATCTTTCCAGTATAGCAAATGTTGAACACCATCAAACATTCACTGAAATCTTATGACAGCACTTGGTACGAGAATCACTGAGCTTAGCCACTGCCTAAGCAATGTTTTAGAGCAAATCTATAGAAATAACATGGTACCCGAATTACCCAAATGTGTCACTGGAAGATTAACCACTTTGTTGAAGTCAGTGCCTCAAAGACTGGACAGAGAATACTGACCCAAATAAAGTTATCGGAGTGGCTTATCCACCCCAGAAGTTTAGCACAAAGTGCTCTGCCTTCATTACTGCAATTAGTAAACGAAGGTGTTGCCTGTATTCACGATGCTATAGACAAGCAAGACTTGTCGCATTCAGCCTAGGGGAATAAAAAAAGGGAAATGGCATCTCCATGTATTAATCAGCTTTCATCAACATAAAAGATCTTTGCTCAACAACCACCTTTGAGAACGGAAATGTAAAATTAAGCAGAGGTCATGAATCTCTTTTGGGCATTTCGCCAGTATTTGATCTTGAATTTCATCAAAGCAATAGCAGTTCTTGTGAATTATTATTTAACTATAGGTCAGAATTCCCCACTAATCAGATTGATGTAGGATCCTTAGGTTGCCAGGGGCCAGAAATCACCATGTAGGCTTTCCTCAACGGAGAGTCCAGCTTCTTAAAACTGTGGGTCATAATTCCATAAGGAAGCCACAAAACTGAGTGTGGAAGGGATTACAAAAAATTAGCAAAAGTGAAAGATTTCTAAATGTCCAAAGACCAAAGAAACTGAACTCGAAATCAAGAGTGTAATGAATTCAAGGTGTCTCCGGGTGCGTTCATGGTCCTGAACATACGATATGCACACTTTGCACTGTGCCGCTGTTCACACCGTGCAGCACCAAAGAGCAATGTGTTCAGTGCCCCGGCTGAGACTGGAGACTGCTCTATTTCCTAAATCATTCAAAGTCTACTGACTATTAGAAGCTCAATAGATTCATTACAGGAAGCGAAAACATCCTACCGTCCCTCCTCGCAAGTATCAACCTAGTATATCTTTCAGTTGTATTGTGTTAGAATGTTTGATTTAAAAATGTTCTGTCTGAGAGTTGGGGAGCCAGCTTAGCAATTCAAGTTATTGCCATATAACAAAAGGACCAGACTTTGGATTCCAAGACCCCACATCAAATGTCAAGTGAGTGTGGTGGCCCATAGGTAATTCCAACCTCAGAAGGTGGAGAATGGAAATCTCCAGAGGAAGTTAACTAGCCAGACTAGCTCTGTTGATGATTTTTAGATTTAATTAGAGATCCAGTCTCAAAAGAAGAAGAAGGAAAAATAATTGAGGATGTCCTGATATCAACCTTAGGCTTTCACACACATGTGCACATGTGGCATGTATACCTACATTCATGTACATATGCATACACACACGTGGGAAAATAAATAAATGCTGTTTGAGTTGCTGATTTAAATTACATTAAAAATTATTCAATGAAGTTTGGCTTGTGTTTAGGATGAAATTGTGACAATTTCTGAAATGGCCCTAAAAAGATTTCTATCATTTTGTACTACATACTTATACAAAACATCATTGATAGTATAAAGTTAAAATATCAATCAACACTCAAAATTCTCTTTCCTACAGTACCAAATGCTCAGTTAAAATCATCAAGCTATAATGTCTCATGTCAAAATAAGCAAGTACATCCATATTATTTATGAAAATTTACTTTAATCTTTAAAAACTGATAAATGTACCAAAGAAGTACTTTGGTTTTCCTGAGGTAGGGTCTCACTCCAGACTGGTCTCCAACGTGATATGTAGCTGAACCTGGTTTTAAACTTTAATCCTCCTGCCTTTAACTCCCTAGTACTGGTATTGCAGATATGTGTTACCACTTCCAGTCTATGCAGCGCTGGAAATGGAACCCAGAGCTTCTCACAAGGCAAGCACTTCACCAGTTAAGCTAAACTCCCAGGTCTGAAAAATAAACTTACTTACTTACTTACTTACTTATTTATTTAGTAGTAGTAGTAGTAGTAGTAGTAGTAGTAGTAGTAGTAGTAGTAATAAATGTCTGACATGGTATACCTGGGGCAACATAAAAATTTCTTGGACAAGAAACGTTGTGTCAAAAAGAAAATTTTAAGAAGCCCCAGCTTGGAGGCATGCTGTGCTTGTCCACTTGTCATTCTGGGGAGCCCCAGGAATTCAGTAAATAAGGAGTCAGGTACCACCAAACAACATGCCAGATGAAATCATATTATTTACAGAAATACCTCCCTGGAGGATGTCCCCCCACTGCCACCAGAGTGGCAGACTACTTCAGTTATTTTCTTTGGGGTTGAATACCATCAACAATCACCCACAGAGAAGCAGCCAGAAACCAGTGTGTACAGCCATCTTCGAAGGGAAGCTGGCATCACAGTCTGCCTATGCTCATTTAACTAGCTTGTGTTTTTGCCTGGCTTCATTTCACAAGGAGGCAAAGTAACTACACAGTGCGAGTGACTAATCCATGGGCTCTACAGTTTAAAATAAAAGAACTCCACCATCAAAAAGCCAGAACCATATTGTTGACCAATCAGCCTTGTAGAGAATGGGGGCAGGAATAGAAACCCCCAGAAGGTGGTATGTGCCTTGCCCTGCCTCTGACTCTTGTTATCTGACGTCTCAGACAAGAATACCACCTTCATCATCTGCTGCACATCCAGTCTCCACATTAAGCAGGCTGTGCATGTGAGTTCTCTATGTGTAGAGTTTGAGGCTCTATTTACACTGATGCATAAATGTTATGATTATATACACACACTTCTTTTTTTAAATTATATTTACTTATTTATTTCCCAATCATATAAGCTTAATAGGTACCTCAGCCTCCTCCCTTCCTCCACTCCTCCTGAGTCCCTCTTGCACCTTCCCCCACTTTTCCCCTTCCTTTTACCCCATCCCTCCTTTTCTCCTAGTGCCCCCCTCATCTCCCCTCTCGTTCCCTGGAACATCCTTTAGTGTGAATGTCAAATCTCTCTGTGTCCTCCACTTTAATGAGGTGTAAGGACTCAGTGGCATTGCCCAGAGCCCTTTCTTGTGCTCCCCTTTAGTATGGAAACATTATTATGACTGTTAATCCCTTGCCTCTAAGGATCATAGTGCCTGTAATCCATGCTAGTCTTTGGGGGGGTCATTGACATGTCAGTCATTGCGCAGGTCATGCAAAGTCCGGTTATGGCTACTGTGGCCCTAACTTGATATGCACACACTTCTAATTGCCTACAAATATATCCTTCTGGGGGAAAGATCCTTATCTTCAGGTTAAAAATTGATCCTTGACTTCCAAATTTTTAAAAAAAAATAAATAAACAAACACGCAGTTATCTTATTATCAAACAGAATCCAGGGGCTGGGGGTATGTAGTTCACTGGTGGGTGTCTGTTTGACATATCCTAGGCCCTCAGTACTGGCTCCCACAAAAGGAATTCTTACCAAACAGATGCAGTATTAACAACAACAACAAAAAAGGTGCTGAAAGAATGAGAAAATTGCTCACCCTATTGGGAAAAAAAGTGTGTTTGGTGCTACTAAAATATCTACATCCAAAATTTGCTAAAAAAAAAAAAAAAGTCACATAAAATGTCTTCTTTGTGTGGTATAAATTATAATTCCACATTCTTTCTCAAAATTATTTCAAAGTATTTGTTGTCTATTTCATAACATGTCTCAATGGTGGTGAAGTGCTGGGATAATACTACCATGTAGGGAAGAGATGACAGTTGGTTAATGATGAAAACACATGATCACAAAGGTTCTGAATTATTGTGGAAAAACAAAAGCCTCCAGGACCACTGAGAAGCAAGGTAGCTCAGCAGCTGGGGGGCACTCATCCCACAAGCCTGATGATCTGAGTTTGATCCCCAGAATCAACGCAAAGGTGGAAGGAGAGAATCCACTCAATCAAGCTGTCCTCTGACCTCAGAACTCAGATATGTCCAAGGAAAATTCTCCCCTCCGCAAGCCTTGACCTAAGTCTTAAGGTCTAGTGAAGAACAGGATGTACAAATTCAAGTAAATCCAAGGGTGTGTGGAAAGATGAAAAGAGGAGGGAGGACCCTTGGGGAGGGAGTCGGTATCAGGACCAAACCTGATCCCCTCAAGATGTGGTCATATATATATCATTCACATACATGCACACACACAGTGACATGCATGGCCACACACCTATCATTCACACACATATACCCAGTGGCATATATGGCTCTGCTCATATGTCATTCACACACACATACACAGTGGCTTGCAGGGCTACATACATATCATTCACACACATGCACACACACAGTGGCATGCATGGCCGCATATATATCATTCACACACACACATACACAGTGGCATATATGGCCACATATATATCATTCACACACATACAAATACTAATTAGTCAGTTGATTAATTAACTGAAGTAACATGTAGCCATGAATGACTATCAGAGAGTCAACAGTTCACTCTTCTCCCTCTAAGAAACAAAAAACAAATCTTGATCAGAATTAAGAGAGGTGCATCTGGGATGCCCTTAAAATATCAGTGATTACTAAAACCTTAGCCAAACCCATCATGCTACTTGCTACTTGAAAATTCTAGTGTCTATATAATTAAGAACAAAGAATCGCTAATGGGAAAGAGATGGAGGGAAGGGTAGGAAACACATGGCATTGGTAAACCGCGCTTCTAATGTGAACTACACAGCTGAGAAGGCAAAGGGGAATTCTAAGTCCATTAAAAAGTTCCAAGACACTGTTCTGTCATCTCATTGACTCAGTGTTTCTCAGTAGTTCAAATAGACTGAGCATAAACTTCAGCAAACAAGCCATGTCATGGTGTTGCTACGTGCCAGATGACGAGCCTTCCTGGGAACCTAGTGAGAACCAGCAGCAACAGAGCTGAGGTGCCAGATGAGACCCCCGGCCTGGACGCTAAGGTGGCTCCGGGGCCCTTCGAAGCAGAGCAGTGACCTCATGGCACAGTGACGCCCAAGCCTGCATCGCGGTGATGGATCAACAACGCCCCAACACCAGCGTCTCCTTCCTGGTGCCACAGCTTCCTCACAGAGGTGGTCTCTGGCCCTCCAGCCCCCCTCAGAGAGCCCACAGAGACCCAGCGAAAACAGAAGAAAGGTTGAAAGTGCATGTTGTGATTGAATGAAAAAGATTTCCCCACATTTAATCACAAAAGTAAAGTCTGTCTTCAGATGACCAACGCAACCTTTTATTCATAAACTTCCCAAAATTACAGTAATGGGCATAAGCATAAGACTAACATATATGTGAGATTTAACCATAAAAATGTACAAATAGGGGATGGGGAGATTATTCCATTGGTTAAAGCCTTTGCCTTCCAAGCAAAGAACCTAGGTTTGGATCCTCAGATCCCATGTAGATAGGGCAGATCCCATGTAGATAGGGCAGATCCCATGTAGATATGGCAGATCCCATGTAGATATGGCAGAATCTGGGAAAGCCCAGCACAAAGCAATAAGGTGGGAGAGTAATGTAGGATGCTTCCTGATGTCATCTTTGAACCTCCAGAGGCACACACATTTGCCCTCATGTGCTCATGCCCAAACACACATGTGTACACACACATGCAAAACTCACTCATATGTACATGCATAAAAAAAAAGTACTAAACATTAGACCCAGAAGAATTTCTAGATGGGAAGGAGGAAATGCAAGGTGATTATCTGTTATAACAAATGTTTATGCATTGTTGCAACTTCAGAAAAGAGTTGGAAAATTTCTAGGAGCCAAAGAATTCACCTGCTCAGACATAGCATGCGCCTCTGAACTGCTTGAATCCTTCAGAGTACAGGTGAGTGGCTTAGGAAGCAGTGCTTTGAGTAACGGAACACTGCATGTTCTTCCAAAGCACAGAGCATAAGGATAGCCTAAGGAAGATCTGCCTCATAGTCCTCATTTATTCAGACAAAAACAGTAAGAAGAATTCAAAACCCAGCCTCGCTCACCCATGACAAATCACAATTCTAACCAAGGGACTTTCCGCCATCCAGGAAATGGTGGAGCTCTTTCTCAGTGTGGGAAATTTTCTGGTTAATGAAATAAGTGTGAGTTATTTTATGAACTCTATAGTAGAGTTCATAAGAATAATGATAGCAGCAGCCATTCCTGTTTTTGCACAGACCAAAAGGAAAACGTGCAAATCAAGGTCTTGCGTTCATCTTTCTAAGAGGTTTGTGTATGCATGTACATATGCTTGCATACTCTCTTGAAAGCCATTTTTACCAAATCACCTTTTGAAAAATGAATTGTTCTATTAAATGAAATCTTTTTCATAAGTTAATCACATTTTTGAGGCAAATGAAATACTTGATGATATTTCCTCCACGTACCAAAAAACAGGCCAGATCAAAATCATGTCCTCTGTTGCAATAGCCACACTCCATTTAGATATTACCAAGTTTCTCCTGATGATCAAAATTATATCAAGGTGAGATCCACTTCCTTATGCAAATCTCTTTGACTGTTTTGCCTCATCTGCTCATGCAAAAAGTGTGTGTAACAACGGTTTCCTCAAATACTAGTTGGAATAATTAAGCTATAAAAATCGAAAATAATGCTAACAATAAAGTCAATATTTACTAAATTCTAATTCATGTGCCAAGCAGGAACCAAACAGACTAATTAAGACTTCCACCAACCTCATAATGATCTAGGAGCTGTGTCCTCCTGAATGTGTAATTTCCACAGCCAGAATTCAAACTAAAAGATAGCATAGGCCATACTTCCCACTCATCACTTATACACTCCATAGTCTTCTAGGTTTGTTATGAAGTAGACTCTTAGAAGTTCTTCTCTCCTTCCAATACTTCTCAAAGTTTTCTCTCCCTAGAATAATCAGTTTCACAGTGTCCTACTGCATGAAAGCTAGAAGAGTCTCTTAAGATTCCCTATGTGAAAAATGCCATTGCTGTCTCTTTAACTTTCCAACTAGTGACTTCCTCCTGCCTGACATTTGCTGAGTATACTTCCCATCCTGACTTCCCATTCTGTGATGTCTACTGAACTCAAAGCTCTCAGCATCCAGATATCATTGGTCACTAGAAATCAGAGCATAAATTAAGTACCGTTACATGTCATTGTTCCCAAGAATAATTTTGGATAGTTGCAAAAATATATTGTTATTCAACTAAAATTAATTCCTTTCACAATGAAAAGACCACATTCAAAATTGTACTTGGAAAGGTTAAGACAGTAGACATCAACTGAAATTGCCTTTTGTAAATATAAGACATATCTCATGAGTCTGTGTATAGGAAAGCTGCTTAATGCTGCAGCTTTGGTCTTGGTGCTTTATGCACTTGAAACAAAAACATACCGATTAGGCAGAGATTTTCTATAGGGTCCAAAGGTCTCTCAAGAGCAGTCTAAAACAAACAACGTTGTGGCAAGAGAATGTGATAACTAAGCATTTAAAAGTAGGAAAAGGAAAAAAAATTTCAGTTACACATACTTGAACACGCACACGTGCGCGCGTGGCACGTACACACACACACACACACACACACACACACAAATTTGAAACCACAGGGAGAGAGACAAATTTTTACAGCTCAGAGCTTCTTAGCTTTTGATAACAAGTTTCCAATGAATCAAACCTAAGAATATTTATGTGATCCCCACCTTGATAGGAAAAACCCACATCTCAATTTGCAGGACACGACAGCTTTTCTCCTGTTCAGTTACTTTCTCTGAAGATGCTGTTTCTCGATGCCATCCAGATATGATGTGTCGTTGCGATCATCAGCACACAGCAGCTATGGAACTCTGCACAAAACAGGGCCCCTCAACATTCCAACATGGATGGAGGAAATGCCATGAGATCTCAGACCTACTGGCTGTTAATAGTTGCTGGGGAAGTGGGTCATTATATACATGGCATAGCCATTGGGGGAGGATTTGAGAAGCAGGATAAGAGGGGTGAACATAATCACAGTGAATTCTGTATGTGTGAAACTCTCAAAAGCAAATAAAGAGGCTACTGGTTTCCAATAACAAGGTAATTGTTCAAATATCTTGTTTTGTTTGTTGTTGAGAGAGAACCTCAGGATGTAGCCCAGGCTGGCCTCAAACAGGCTCTTCTTGCCTCGGTCTTCCGATGCCAGAATCACAGACACGGGTCACCACAGCTCCATCCAATGCTAATTAAGATTCTCTTAGTCACTGAGAAGGTTCATTAAAAAAAAAAAAAAAAGTTCTAATAAAAATAGCAAAAGCAATTTGCAGGTTTTAAGTGAAAGAGAAAAGGAACAAATTGAAGTTACCAAAAGATACCATTAAAAAAGAAAAAAAAAAAAAAACAGACAGACAATAATCATTTCACACACACGAGGATGGTAAAAAATAAATACCGGAAAAAAACAAGTGTAGCTGAGGCCATGGAAACAGACCTGTAACTCCAGGAGGTCACGAGAAGGGGGAAGACAGGGCAGCTGCTGAAAGGGGCAGCTACAGAGTCACCCCGTGATCCAGTAATTCCACACTTGGGTATACTGGTTCACACAGACACCTATGTAAAAACGGTCATAGAAGCATTATTCATAACAGCCGAAAAGCAGAAGCAATTCCAACATCTGCTGCCTGAGGAAGGAATAAAGGAAGTGGCCTGTCTGAGAGCCACGGCCTGCCTGGGAAGGAATGAATGAAAGAAAGCGACATGAAGCGGACCCATGGGCCGCACCCAAAATATGCTGCGTGAAGGAAGCCGCACACCAGTGACCACAAACCGCATCTGCAATGACCACTAGGAAAATCCCCACACACAGAAAATAGATTGACGGCTGCCAGAGAACACGAGGAAGGAGGGTGGGGATAGCTGCTGGCAGACGCAGCCCTTTCCCAGATGGGACTGCTCAGAATGAGACAATCGAGGTGCTGCTGCAGCCCGGCAGATGTGCTAAGACAATCAGAGTGAATACTTTAAATCGTACACTGAATGTCAAGTGAATAACTGCTCAGCTGAATGTGAGAAAGACAATGGGCTGCAGCATGACCGGAATCCCGGCACCCCACAGGCAGAGGCAGGAGAATCGGCTCAGGACCATCCTTGGGCTACATAGCAAATGTGAGGCAATCCTGGGCTACATGAGTCCCTGTCTATGAGATAAATAGAAGACAGTGATAGGTAGGTAGGTAGGTAGGTAGGTAGGTGACAGACAGACAGACAGACAGACAGACAGATAGGTAGATAATAAATGGATAGATAGATGATAGATAAATAGAAGATAGATGATAGACAGATACATAATATATATTACACAGATAGATGAATAGATGATAGATAATAGATTATAAATAATTGATAGATGCTAGATACTGGCAGATGATAGAGATAAATACACAGATTATTGACTGGCAGATGACAGATGATTGGTAGACAACAGATAGATAACTACATAAAAGATACAAATAATGAGAAAGATAAATACATACATTATTGACTGACAAATAGGTGATAGACAAATGCGCAGATGTATAGATGACAGAAGATACATAAATGATAGATGATAAAAATAATTAATGGATAATGGACAGATGATGATGGACAGACAGACGGACAGATGATCACACTCAAAGAAACCAGTAATGCCTCAAGATAACACCAGCTCAGTACGCCGACACCCAGTGGCTCCTCACCCCACGCAGCTTCTCAGCACCTCAGGGGTTCTCAGCAAATGTCTCCCTGTTGCCATAAGTGACAGGGAACTAGGAAACGAGGGACCAATATGGGAACCTTAACTGATCAGACAGTTGACTCTGAGGCGCCCAGGAGACTAAGTTGCTTCAGCAGGATGTCTGCAAGGATTCCTGAGAAAAGACATTATCGAACAAGACAAGAACCTGATGAGAGGAAATGAACATGTGGCCCAAGAAGAGACGACAAAGGACAAATTAATATCCCCATACAATTACCATGGTTTCTTTGCTCATTTTGGGTGTGTGCTCTTGTCTGTGTAATAAACAGATTCAGATCCTTCAGTAAATGAAACATTGGGAATCAAAAACAGAGAGCCAAGGGCATCCGATGCACAGATGAGAGAAGCAAGGAGGGCAGCAGAGTGGATAAAGTCCCTAGTTTCTTCTCAGCCATCCCTGTTTCCAATACGCCTTGTCGTATCCGCTTCTCTTCCTGCCTGGTTCAGTGTTTACTGACAACTCTGGCACATTCGGGCACACAAGGCATGCTGGCCGTGGCCCCCTCTCAGGACTCGGTGTGGCCAAATCCTTGGACTCCTGAACTCGGGATAAGCTCTCCTGCCGTATTGAAGAGGCGCACCTGTGAATCATAAGCAAGGATAACCCCTTAGGTTACCTTAGGTTGTTTCAGCCCTATAATATGTCAGCAACACAAAGAGCAACCGCAACACATGGAAAGAGATTCGCAGGGAAAGGGGAGGCTACAGAAGCAGGCTCATGGAAGGCAGCGGGAAGATGAGAGAGTATATCATGCACATGTATAAAACTGTCCAAGAACATAATTAGCAGAAAAAGAAAAATACTGACAGGTGGCTATAAAGCCAAATCATAATAAAAATTATAATAGCAACCACTGCCATAATATCAACATATCTATTGTTTGATGAAAGCATATTAGATGCCAAGAGCCATACTAGAGATTTAAATACATGATCATTATTTCTCATGACAATTCTGAATAATAGCTTGCTTCCTACTTGGCATGTGAGGAAACCAAGACTGAAGGGCGGCGAACTCACCTGACTTTTTGGCCCAGTGGGCAGGTGCATACAACAGGCGATAAATAAAGTTCACCTGTCTATCTTCTACGGTTTCCTAGCCATACAAGCAGTAAGAATGCCAGCTATGTGGGTCCAGGAATGGGGTGAGGCACATGTATATCATCTGAGTGATGTGGGAGCTTGAAGTGTCCCCCTTTGTAGTGGGGAGACTGAGGCAGAGCCAGGTAGGTGATAGGTAGAAAGCTCTCAGTCTGGGAAGCCCCAGAACTGAGATCTGCACCCACTGAAGCCAACACAGCTCTGGATGGTTCTTCCTCCTCAATGTGGGTGATGAATATCTAGCTAACAGCTGAAAACCTGTCACCCCATATCTGCTACCAGCTACAGCTCACTGTAGAACATCTAAAATTTATGTCACTTCTGCAGCCAGCATGCATATTCTCCTTGTAATCTCGGCCCCACAGCATGGAGAGCCCCCGATTGGTATCGAGCCGCTAACAGCCACAGATAACCTCGGCTATAAATGAGAACTGTGGGCAATCTCTATCAAAACGGGTGTTCGAAATGGTATTCAAGTCATCATTTTGTATGGTTGAAGAATCTGCATTTCAAATTCACAACTGAAGATGAATGCTTGTTTCAGCCAAAGAGGACTCTCCTGAACCAAAGTGATATATCTTGCACTCAGAGAATTCCAGAATACATGACTGGGGATGTAGCTTGGTTGGTGAGAGTGACTGCCCAGAATCCATGGAAACACTGAGTTTGATCCACGGAATTGCAATAAAGGTGGGTGGCACACACCCACAATGCCAGTACTTAAGAAGTAGACACAGGAAAATCTGAAGTTCAAGGTCATTCCCAACTACATAGCAAGTTCAAGGCTATGGGTTACATGAGATCCTATCTCAAAAAACACAGGGCTACAGATGTAGTTCAGTAACAGAGCACTTGCCTAGCATGTGCAAAGATCTAGGTTCAATACCCAGTATTCGCAGTGTGTGTGTGTGTGTGTGTGTGTGTGTATGTGTGTGTGACAGAAAGAGAGAGGAAGAGAGAGAGTCTATTTGTCTAACAGAACTCAAGAAAATAGGAAACAGCTAAATATGATATACTTTCCAATTCCTACTTATTCTCCATGAGATCTATTCCCCCTTCCAAACTTCATGTAGAAACAAGGCTTAATTCATTGTTTTTGTTTCTCCCATTAAGGTAACCAAAGAGAAAATCTTTTCATTTAGCCAAAACAATCTTTTCCCCATAATCTACTCACCCTCTAGAAATATTTTATTCTTTTTATCTATATGTGTACATGTTATTGCAAGAAGGCGTCTAAACACGTGTGTCTGTTGTGTGTCTATGGAGCTCCAAGGGCAATGCTGGGAATCATCCTGGACTGCTCTGTCTTCTGATTGCTTTGCTCTGAGATTCCCCAGGTTCTACCGTCTGAGGCTAGAATTACTATCTCCCAAAATTTCCACCCAGTGCATTTACAGGTCCTTTTCCTTTAACTCCTGCACCACCTCCCCAGTCCAATGAATGTGCTGCTAGCTGCTTCAAGAAGCCATGCTTCAGTCTAAAGAGTAATGCATACCTCTAAACATGTAAGATACACACAGGTTTAACAAACAAAACTACTTGGGCCAAAGTGCTGTTATTGACCCTTTCTGTATCACTGCTAGCTGTCAGCGACGAGTCAGGTGGAATACTGCTTCCCATTTCTGTATAGCATGAAATCGGCCTAAAGGAAGTCACATAATTGCAGATATACCATTTAACTAAATCAGAGGAGAAGTTCACAATACTGCTATTAAAAATGAATAACAAACTTAAAAAGATGCACCCTTGGCTAATGTGCTTAGCTAATGTTAGAGCAGAAGCCAATAATAAAAACTCCCATGAATGTGTGGCTTCTGCAACCTTCATTCTATCAGCATGATCAGGGTGTTTCTGCTCCAGCGGTACAACTACTGGTCGTTACTTGGTGCTGATGGCATCTGTTCAGAGATAACAGAATGTTTGGCCTGTTGTCAGGGTGAAGATGTGGCCTAAATGGTAAGTCAGTTCCGGGCTTTATTTAGGACTGTTCTGAAAACCTATGAGCTGGCATATGCGCATATGCAGAAATCTCACAAAACTTCAGAACAGGGGCTGGGCAGTTAATTCAGTCAGGAAGATCCTTGCCTTGCAAGTACAAGGACTGAGCTCCATTCCCAGTGCCTGCACTAAAGCCAGCTCATCCCGACACTGGGAAGGCACTCGGGGTCCCTGGAGTTGTTGGTCAGCTGAGCTGGCAAGGCAAGCTCCAAGTCAATGAGAGACAAGGGGAGGAGAAGGAGAAAGGGGAGGAGGAGAAGGAAGGGAAGGAGAAGAAAGGGGAGGAGGAGAAGGAAGGGGAGGAGGAGAAAGAAGGGGAGGAGGAGAAGGAAGGGGAGGAGGAGAAGGAAGGGGAGGAGGAGAAGGAGGAAGAGGAGGAAGAGAAGGTAGAAGAGAAAGAGGAAGAGGAGGAGGAAGAGGAGGAGGAGAAGAGGAAGAAGAGAAGGGAGAAGAAAGAGGAACAGGAGGAAAAGAAGGAGGATGGGTTTGGGAGCAGGTCAAGTGCTTGCCATAAAGCAAAAGAACCCACATAAAGTATCAGCTGGGTGTGATGACCTTCCCGTAATTCCATCCACAGAAGGTAGAAAATGGAGATCCCCAGAGCTGACTGGCTGACTCAACTAAACCTATCAGCAAGCTCTGCGTGTCATTAGAGATCCCATCTCAAAAAGACTATGGTAGAGGAGTGACCAAAGATAATTCCCAGTATCAATCTCGGGCCTCCACACGCCTGCAAACACTTCTATACAAACAACACTCACCAGAGAGAGCATATCACACACACACACACACACACACACACACACACACACACACACACACACCCATGTGCACATGCATGAACAAAAATGAAATAAGTCTTAGGCATCACCTGAGGAATGACACCCGGGCATGTCCTCTAGCCTCCACACAGACATACACACAGGTGCTCCTGCACACAGGTGCATCTGCCACACCTGCAGACACGCGCACATATACAAATATGAGGGAGGGGAAGTAGGGCATGCAAGTGGCTCCAGAAGCTGTAAGACTCACAACCATTTCAGAAGGCTCCTGTAGATACCGAAGGAGAGAAATCTTTCAGATAGGTTCTCTTTTCCTTTCTTTTAAGCATTTCATTTATTTATGAGAAAGAGAAAGAAATGTACTAAAAGGTGTGAAGGTCAGAGAACAACTTTTGGAAGTCAGTTCTCCCCTGACTTCTGAGGATAGAACTCAAGGCACCAGGTTTGTGTCTAGGCACCTTACCCGCTGAGCTGTCTTGCTGGCACCACGGTTCATCTTTTGCTGCATTTATTCTTAGTGATTTGAAGTTTTTTAATTTGTGTGTGTGTGTGTGTGTGTGTGTGTGTGTGTGTGTGCACGTGCGCGCATGGACATATGCATATGCCATGATACATGTATGGGAGTCAGACCACCCCACTGCACTACCTCATGACTTAAGGGCTCGGTTTTTTTCTTTTTGCTATTCTAAATAGATTCTCTCTCCCTAGTAAATATAATGTTCCATGTACATATTTTAAAGCATTTTAATAGATGTCATGTAACCTGTAATATCTGCTTCTTTCAAAGCAAGTCTGATGTAGAGCATTTCTGATTTTTAAAGAAATCACAGATTATCATGTGATCACTCAGAACAAAAAGATCACATTTTACTTTTAAGAACTATTTTCTTATACACAGCCAATATAGTAAATCAATCCTTCAAATGCACATGCTTACAAATTATAAGAATATGGTACATACACATTTTAGAATGTTCATGTTTTCTGATATTTTCATGTGCATACTGCACCTGTTTATACACCTTTTGGTCACTGAGATCATAAATAAAATCCACTGCTTTGAAATAAAAATTTAAATTTCCTGTTGCTATATTTGATGAATGGTCTACTATTCATTTGAAGATTATAGTAAACATATCATTTTTGGTTGAAAAAGAGAAGCTGGGCCATTGAGATTGCTCAGTGGGATAAAAAAACATATTGACAAACCTAGTAATATAAGTGTGATCCCTGAAAGAACACATGAGGGAGGTAAGAACTGACGTCTGAAGCTGTCCTCTGACCTCCACCCATTTGCCATGGTGTGCACATATGCATATTCATATTCTCTCTCTCTCTCTCCTCTTTCATAATTATTTTGAATTATTTTTCTAGTTTCACAATATATTGAGTACTTATCATGCTTCCCTCTATCCCCCTCCTTCCCATTTTTCTCCCTTCCCTTCATCAATCCATCCCACTCCCTCCTACCCTGCTATCTGTTTGCTTCTATGGACCCCAGGGTTCCCTCTGGCTTGTCTACTTTTGTGGGGTCCAGGCCTCTTGTTACATACCAAGTTGCCTCTCTTCGGGCCACTCCACTGATAGGGACATTTCTTTTCACTCATCCAGCTTTATTCCCTAAGGTTTCCACTATATGCCCTTATCTCTCCTGAGATCCTCCCTAGTCCATGGGGAATTAAATAGTTTTCAATAGCTAAGTTGCACTCGCAGATATTTACCCAAAAGGAAAGTGCATATAGCATCCATGATGCCATGTACAAAGGTTTTCAGAGCAGCTCTGACCCTCACAGTTCCACATGTCAAGAGATGCAGTGCCCACCACAGCGAGTATAAAGACTAGAGGGACCTACCTGTATGTGGCCTGCCACACCTATGACAGCACAAGCTATGGTTACTGTGCTAGCAGGAAGCCATTCACGAAAGAAACACTCCTTCTTAGGACCCAGGCAATACTAAGTCTCTGACTTCTCTTAGGAAGACAGGGATGGAACAAGGAATCTTGGACAATGTCGGAAGCCTGGATGTTGAGCTGGGCAGCGGCTACATCAGTAGGGATGTGAGTATAAATGAGTTAATAAAGTACAGATATGGGATAACACTTTTTTGTTTGTTTTTGTTTTTTAGCACATCTGATTTTTTCTGTTTGTTTACTCCACAACCACAACTCAGGTCATTCTCAAGCATCCTCGATCCCATATAAGGCAAGCAGGCAGCCCACAGAACCTAGCTAGCTAGCATCACCTGGCCTCCTGGCTTACTGTAACAACAAAAAACAAAGCCTTAATAAGCAGTGACACTCCTGATTATAGTCCTGATGCCAAATCAGCTCAGATATAACAACTCACACCCTCTTTAAGCAAATCTCCTAAACAGCCTCTTGTAAAATTGGAGAAAAAGAAGGTAGAAAGGGCAGATTTCCCCTAGAAATCTTGGGGGGTGGGGCATTTCACTCAAGGCCAGAGGAGGTGACCATGTAGGAAAGGGGAGGGGGATACAGAGGAGATGGCTCCCAGATGTCACTGCATTCTACACATCTGCAAGGACAATGTAAATGACCTGACTCTCACTGGGATGAAAAAGTAGTGGATGAAACCATGGTGGTCCGTGGTATTTCCATGGCCCTCTGATTAGCAGCTGCTTAAACTAAGAGCCCACTTGTGTTACACAAAAAGGTTAACTGGAGCTTATTGGACCAGACAAAACATCGAGACTTATTTCCTTTCAGTCACATGCTGTTTAGCAATAGGAAAATACGTTGTTAGAAGAAGTGATGTATTCAACATTACTAGGTAATACAATCATAGATGACATTGACCACAGTGTCATTATGCATCATGTGACTATTTTATGTATGTTAGACTTATGTTGCCAAGTGTAGATGAATCTTTAATCACTTTTCACTTTTTTCTTCTTACGATACACTTAGAAGCTTCACACGTGGTAGCATTGGTTTTCGAGTCATGGTCATCTTGCTCCTAGGGAGCATATTGCTGTGTCTGGAGACATATGTGCTCCTCACAACTTGTCAGGGTAGAGATACATAGGGATTCTGAAAGGGACCGGACCACGTGCAAAGCAGCCACCACTATCCTCAGAAAACTAGTTGAGACAAACCACCACAGTGCTGAGGTTGAGAAATGCTGCAATAGATCCCACAGGCAAAATACAAAGACTCCAAGAGGTAAACTAACAAATTAGGAATGCTGCAGACTTTAGCTGGAGGGAGGAGAGACTAGACGAAACTGGAAAGACATCCGTACAAGCAAATGTATACTCGTAGCCCTTCAATCTTCCTTTAGATGGGGTTAAAATATGCAGCATTACTTGTTCTAGTGGCAGGGGACTGAATAATCTAAGTCGACTGATGGGCGAGGATGTGAACAAACTATGACCAAATCATATCAGAAAATATTTTGCACTCATTAAAAAATAGTGCCTTCTTAGTGATCTGGAATTAATAACACTAGCAAGGGATTGGGAAGATGGTTCAGGGATGAGAGCCTTTACCTCCCAAGCAAAAAGTCCTAAGTTCAGATCTCCAGATCCAACATTAAAATGCCAAGCAGATTTGGTGGTAGCTTGCAATTCCAACCCTGAAAGGTGGAGCCTAGAAAGCCCCAGAGCAAAGCAATAAAGAGGAAAGCAACCCAGGATGATTTCCAAAATCATCATTGGACCACCAAAGGCACATACACTCGAGGGCACTCTTATACACACACACACACACACACACACACACACACACACACACACACACACACACCCATGCTCATGAAAAATTTGAATAATACTAGCAAGAGTAAAAATAAAAGCTACAGGATATTGTGTATAGCATGACTCACTTGCAAAAATGCAGCCAGATCAGTTTCTCTTCATCGATAGGGCTCATGTGGACCTGGGGGTTGGGGGAGGAGTGATGGCCCAGGGACAAACCAAACTGCTAATGGTGATTTCTGTAGAAGAACAGGATCTGAGATGAGAAGGAAAATGGGCTTTTCATTTGCCTATTATTCTTCTTTTGGACTCTAAAGTCTCCTAGAAATTAGAGTTGAACTTAGAAAGGAGGGAGGCAAATAAAAGAGAACATGCAAGTGGAAAAAAAGGAGGAAGAGAGGGAGGAGAAGAAAGTCAGAGAGAGAGAGAGAGAGCACAGGAAACTAGTCTGTGGTTCCTGTTCCCACCAGTCAGTGCTGCTGTTGACCAAGCCAGTGTGGAAAAGCAGAGAAATAAAATCAGGAGCAGCAGCTCCAAACATCTGGCACATGGTTCACCCTCGAGCCCCTTGGGTTTTGACCTGCTGTGTTTTGCTTTGCTGATCTGCGACTCATCTGCCAAAGTCCTGAGCCAGAGTGTGGCGGGATCAGTCACGGTCATATCTCTTTTTGAAACACAGCCACTGCCGGCCCTGATTGACAGTCTCATTCTGGCAAGCACAGGCCTGTCTCCCTTTGAAGAGCAACTCAGGGCATGAGATCTTCATTATAGCCAAGTCACATTTCCAGAAAGTTCCCTGATTGCTTCTGCTTTTCCATTTCTGGAAAATAAGACCTCCTATGCAGCTGCCCACTATTGTTCAAAACATGAAGTTGCATCCTCCCAGTTTTCCTGCTCGAATGAAGGCAACTCAGCATGAAACCTACTGGTACCGCACACACATTCATGCATGTGCATGCATAGCGTGGAGCATGCAGCTTTGAATAACATGCAATGACTGTGTTCCTACATTCTTCCCCAAGTGCACCGGGCATCGGTAGTCCTATCGGCAAAGACAACAGAGTAATAATACTGGTGGATAAAATTTGAAAAATTGGGCCAGAAGTTAGGAAGGTAGTTCCCTGGATAAAAGTGTTTGTGTTTGGTCTGCACCATGAACGGCTGAGTTCAGTTCTCCCAGCACCCACGGAATGGCTGTACCTGTGTAGAATCCCAGCATTGGGAAGCAGAGCCCAGCATCACTGAAATAGCCAGCTCCAGTTCATTAACTTTATCTCAGAGAAATAAGGCAGAGGGTGACAGAAAACACCTGAAGTCCTGTTTGGGTGTCTGAATACACAAGCATGAACACATGCACACATACAATATTAACCACCCCCCACATACACACATAAACAATATACATGCAACACACATGCAAAACATTAACCAAATATACATGCAAAAATACATAATACTTTAAAAGTTGGGCCACTTTGAACTTTAAGCAGCCAGTGCTTTCGTGATTTGCTTCAGTGCCAATCTTCTTGATCTTCCATGAAGCGTTACCCATCGGCTCTCCAGATCCCATCCTTTATACACAGCCACATTTGTGCGGCTTGCACATAAAACAACTGAGACCCATGACTTCTTCTTGTTTACAAAATAATGATTTATTAGCATACTGTTCCAATCCTAGTAAAATGAACTAAAGAAACACATTTATCATCTCTGAGTTACAATCACAAGCCCCTACCACTGCCTCAGGGAGACAAACAGCTCTGGGGAGCTCTTTAAAAGCTGGGAAGCTGTCTTTCATGTCAGAGTTGAATCACAATGGTGGAGGCCCGATTTCATAATCTCCCTGGACTGCAAGGACAGTTGCTAATCACAGCATTTCCCCTGTTTAGCTAACTGACTTGAGACCCAACGAAAACTTTCACATCTCAGAGTTAACACGTCTATATTTAGACTATGACTTGCGGGATATTTGCTGCCTGTCCAACAGCAAAAGAACAGACGGTCCAAGCTGTATCTGTTCCTATAGGACAGTCAGGGGTCGCATGGCAGGAAGACACACATGTTCTCGGCAGTACTTACTCGGCACATGGTCAGCCTAGGTCACATTCACCCCTAATTCTTATTAGGCAAGCCTTTCAATGGCAACTATTTCAATGATATCAATAGCACAATTTTTTCAAGATTAAAATGCAGTATCATAAAGAGCAAGACACATTCACAGTGAGATCGGTAAGCAAAAAGAAGTCGAGATAATTTACACTGTCTCAGTGTTCATTCGTGTAAAAGGCATGTGGAGCAGAAAACCACTGTCCAGATACACACTTAACATAGCGCTCTACAAGTTCAAAACCAAAACACAAAGACTTTTCAATAAGCAAAGAGGAGGAGAATCCCTCACTTTGGTCTAGTCTAGCTGGTACTACTAACAAATGGCAGGTGCTTCAAAACAAACTCTTTGGCAGTTCAATCTTGACCTAGTATTTTATTCATTAAAAAAACTGGTCTCACAATTAATCACTAAGGTAAGAGAAAACTATCAAGTCTTTTGGACTTGGAGTCTTAACAGTTTGAATTTGGAAATCATCTTGTTTTCTTTTAGTACCTACAACTTCCTTCTTAAAGACCAGTCTACCAGAGAAGATAGAAACAGAACATGGCATCCGATCCACACTGGTCAGTCAGGACCTGTTCTTCTGTCAGAGGAATGAGCTATAAAATAGGAACAGTCAGTAGGAAATATCTGACCTTCTTGCAATTTGGAAAGACCTCCCTGAAGTCAATCAATCAATTGATGAGTCAATATTTTCTCTCTTCCTCCTTCCTTCTCCCTCCCTCCCTTTCCCTTTGGGTACCCCTCACTCCCCACCTCAAGGAATAAGGGGGTCTAGAAGAATTCAAGAATTCTTACTTGACAGAAAGTACAGCCAGCAATAGTCTGAAGGTGACAAGATCCCATGAGGGCCCAGAGGACTGGATCAGAAATCAGGTCCCTAACTGACTCAAACTGTCTACTCTGCCCCTGAACTGCATACTTAAAGGGACTAGCAAATCTTCTCTGACAACAGAATAGCTTTCTACCTCATACACAAACCAAGCCCTAATTCTAAAACCAAAGTTTTAAAATAACACATACATCCTGTATGTATAACAACAGGATGGAGCCCCAGATCTGTATATTCTTGGGGTTCTGGCCCTAGATCTTTGGATTTAAAAACAAAACAAAAAATACAAAAAAAAAAAAACCTCCCTTTTTCCCCTTATTCCATTTTCATGGAATGTATATGTGCCATGTGTGCATGTATATATGCGTATTCGCACATGTAGAGGTACATGTCTGTGTGGGTGCATGTGGAAGCCCAAGGAATCATCCTTAGTCATTCTGCTACCTTATTCTTTTTCAGACAGCATCTTTAAACAAGCCCAGAGCTCCCAGTAGGACCAGTCTGGTTAGCCAGCTTGCCCTAGAGACTCCCGATCTTCTGAGGCTGGAATTGCAGCAAACTACCTCACTCAGGATTTCACATGAGATCTGGAATTCCAACCTCTGGTCCTTTGACTTACAAGCAAACACGTTAACTGGCCAGCCATCTCTTCAGACCTCCGAAATACCTGCCTTACATAAAACGGTGAAGCTATTATTGAAAACATTTCCACAGGAATCTGAGTAACACCTACAAAAACTTGCAGGCTTCATTCCTGAGAACAGTGACCTTTTTTTTTTTTTCATGTATTTCTTTCCTCCCCTGAGTGAGCCAAGGCTTTTTTATCTGCCCAGCTTGGAAACACAGTCATTTTCAACTTTAGCTAATAAGAAAGAGTTCTGGATATTTGATAGGACCCAATGAAGATCTTGGACTTCAAATACCTCTTTCTTCTAAAGAACCTATAGAGCTTTCTATTCCTTCATAGTCTACCTCCCTGCAAAGCAGAGGGAAGCTGGCACCCATGCCCTGAGACACAAGAGGAAGATATTGGCAAAGATCAGCGGGCACTGAGCAGGTGCTGATGTGGCCTGACAGTTGGGGACTCCCTGTTCTGTCCTGAAAACCACTCACATCCCCACCCCTGGGTGTAAAGGAACACAGTTGGAACAAAATGGTCCTCCTGCTCCACATTTCCCAGAGGTCACCTGGTCGACATCCACCATTTAAAAACAGCAAGAGAATTTTGTAGCCAAGTAAATCTGAGGCACCGGACAACAATAGCAAAGTTATTGCTGGTTGGATATTTCAAAACTGGCAACAGGTGGATGTACTGTGATGGAGAAGGTTGAATGAGTAAGCATGGGCACATGAAAAGGGCTTTTATAGGACTTTTACAGGACTGGTGTGTGTGTGTGTGTGTGTGTGTGTGTGTGTGTGTGTGTGTGTGTGTGTATTTATATGTAGGCATGCATGCATGCATGTGTGCTCATATGTATGTATGCATGCATGTATGCATGTGTGTTTATATATAGGTATGCATGCAAGCACACAGAGTACATGTGTGCTTGCAGATATCACCAGCAGAGCCAAAGGCTCATAGAAATCCAGGCTCTAGAACACAGCCACCTTGGTTAGCATCTTGTCTCGTTCACATCAGCAGTGTGACTTGTCCTCATTCATGAATGGTGAGGAAGATGACACCTACCTCACACGGTTGATAAATATAAAATGCTTCAAGTGCACATAGGAGGCACTCGAAGAGGGCTAGGCGCGGCAGCCATTCACCTGCATGGTTGCTGAGAAAATCACCACCAAATGGCTTAAAGGAACAAGGAGCTTATTCTTTTAAGTTGCAGTTCTCAGTTCAACTTGGCAGGAGAGCATGCACCATCACCAAGGGAACTGGCCATGCCATATCCACACAACAGCTGAGAGAAGGACCATCTTTATTTGCCAGACCAGAAAAAAAAAAAAAAAAAAAAAGGATGCGCCCTTTCTCAAACAGCTCCTTCCATTTTATTCACCTGCCCAGGGACTAGTTCCACCCACCACTGGTCCTTCCCTATCCACTAGACAATTTCCTGCAGGTTCACTGTAAGCTTAATTACTAATTCTCTATAAATGTGCCCACAGCTCAAACTATCAACCATCAAGTTGACACTTGTACCTAACTATGACAAGTGCTGTGTTGCCTGTGTCCTTGTTCTCCCAATGGGTGAGTGGATGCACAATTTCAACTCTGGCTTTTGTCTAACATCCACAGCCCTGATCGTGTGCACTGGACCTCTGACATATTGGTGTGTGTGTGTGTGTGTGTTCACACACAGGTGCATATGTGTGCATCCCCAGTGTGCATGGGAGTATACATGCTCATAGTACACATGCTTGCAGAGGATAACAGTCAGGAGCCTTTGACCTTGTTTTTCTTTTGAGCCAGGGTCTATCACTGGGACACAGGATTCATCCATTAGGCTAGGCTGACTGACTAGTGAGCAGGGATCTGCCTGTCTCCTCCTTCCCAGAGCTGGGATGACAAGTGGGAGCCACCATGCCCAACTTTTTATGTGGCTGCTAGGGACTGAACTCAGGTCCTCATGCTTATGTGAAAAGCACGAGCACTGAGCCTTCTCCCCCTGGCTTCCCAAGAATGTTCTTGTTGTTCACGAAGCAATAGATGGACATGATCTCAGGCCACAGCCTCACTGAAGTTTCCCAAGGATGGGCTTCCAGTACCATCTTGTCCTCTCAACTTCAACTCAAAAAATGCAATAAAACTAAGAAAACCTTCAAGTCACCAGAGCCTGAAATGCCATGTGAAAACTGGTCATAACATGGTTTAAGGAAGAAAAGAGAAAAAATACGAACAAAAAATGATCTCCCCCTCCCCAGGTAGAGAGAATGTGATGCTCTTGATAAGGACTGAACTCCAATATGCAAGAGGTCAGAGTTCACTTCTTAATCATCACATGACTTTGTGATAATTATCTGTCAAGCTGACATAAAAGCTGGACTTGGGCTCCTGGAACTGATCTGATTTAAGTGAGATAGTACATGGAAGACAGCGGAGGGCCGGGCATGCTGGAAGCTTCCATAAACGCTGGACGTGGCTAATAAATGACCGCTGCCGCTGCGGCAGCTACTGTTCCTGTTGTTACCAGGTCGTGGCTGCCCCAGCACGCCCTGAGTCACCCAGCAGGCCTGCTCAGCCCTCCTCAGGAATGTTCCAGGCCCTGGCTGAGCATCCCGACCTGCGTTATCTTCCACACCTCCTGGGTCAACACCGTTCTGTAGACAGAGGTTTTCTGCCGGCATGCGGCTTCCGTGCAAGAGGCAAGGCAGGAAGGCACCAGATCTGTGCTATGGAAACAAACCCCAGCCACATCCCCAAGACACACAGCAGGCCTCTCCTTCTATTGAGCAACCCACGCAAGCCACAGCTAAAGCCTTAGGCAGCTGAGACCATAGTCCAGCCCTGATTTCCACATGGGGGCAGGGGACCCTGGAGATTGACACGAGATCTCCAATGATACACATACACCCCTTGGATGTGACACAGGGGTCTCCAATAACTTGCAAACTTACACACATACCTTGGGATGTGACAGGTCTCCAATAAGACACACACACACACACACACACACACACACACACACACACACACACCCCTTAGGAGTAACATTTTAGAAGAAATCGCCACACAGATTTCCTTAACTTGACAACACTTGAATTATCATTTGGTATCTTCTGTGCAAAAGATTCTGCCTCCAAAAATGTCACATGAATCAACGTGTCTAAAGGATTCCACATCTCTCAGAATTCAAATTGTTATTCCTCTTGGAATCACAGAGGACCAGTTTTTAGGATAATGTCCTCACCAAAAGACTAGCTCCTGTGAGGGAGGGACAAAGGACTCCCTCTTTCTGGAATATGTCATCTTTCTGGAATGGAAGTTTTCCATTCAAAACACTGCATTTTAAAACATCCATAAAGTTCAGCATTGTGGAAGTTTTCTGTACTAAGAGATGTATTCTAGGCCCTAGAGATGAAGTCAAGAAGAGTTCTCAAAGAGTTCTGAATCCCTCCCTATCATTTCAGACCCCAAAAGCAGTCTCTGTAAACTTAGGGAGCATCTGCGCTGGATTCTGAGATGCATGGGAAGAAGGAACTGTAAGCTGCTGCCAGGCCTGGAAGCCACTTAACCAAGAAAGCCAGGGTTCACTCACCCTGTCAGTAGAACACAGTGTGTGGCTCCTTTTGAAGCCTTGCTATGCAATGAGTGGGCACAATAAACAAAGAGAAAGAAAGGAAGAAAAGAAAGCAGGCCCAATAGCTCCTTTTGTGTAGGCCAAGATGAGAAAGATAAAGATTCTGTTAAGATTCACAGAAGGATTTCATCAACGAGAAAAACACAAGCCACTAGAAAACCCTAAACATCAGTTATTCCCTTTAACACATGCGAAGGAGGGGAAAAGAAGGATGGTGAGAGGAAAATGAAATGAGAAGGACAAGTGCAATGTCTACCCTCATGCTGACACATCAGAACAGGTTCTGTAGACATCAAGCGAAGAGAGTCGCAGAGACACTGAGGAGAGAGCAAGGTGCAGACTTCAAGTCAGCACAGGTGGCGTCCCCAGCACAGGAACTCAGTACTGAGTGGGGGAGTACGTGTGTGAAAGCGCTTGTGTGTGTTGCATGTGTACATGTGTGTATGTGTGCACACACGTCTCTGTGTGTCTGTGTGCATATAGTGTATCTGTGCATTTGCATATGTATGTATGTATGTATGTCTGTGTCTGTGTGTGTATATATGCACCCAGGAATTCAATACTAAGTTTGTGTGTGGAGGGGGGTAAACCCAGGAATTCAATACTGATGGTGTGTTTGTATGTCCCAGAATTCAATACTGAGTGTGTATGTGTGTGTGTGTGTGTGTGTGTGTGTCTGTGTGTGTGTGTCTCAGTGTATGTCTGTGTATACCCAGGAATCCAATATCACATGTGTGTTTATGTATATTTGTGTGTAGTTGTTTAATTATCCAGAAATTCAATATTGTATATCTATGGGTATGTGTACCCAGGAATTCAATATTGTGCATGTGTATGCATATGTGCACGTGCAGGAATTCAATATCATGTGTTTATAACTCATGTGTGCACATGTACACGTGTGACTGTGGGTATGCATGCCATGTGGCACACATGTCCTTGCCTTCCACCTGGTTTGGCATGGAGTCTTACTGTTCTGCAGTGGACTCAGGCTGACAGCCTGTGAACTCCAAAGATTCTCCTGCCTCTGCCTTCCGTCGCCCATCCAGACTGACCTACATCCTGGAAATTCAAACTCAGGCCCTCATGCTTAGGCAGCAAGTGCTTGTGCCCACTGAGCCATCTCCCCGGTACCTGCAATGGCATGAGTGGCCCTGAACCTACACAGTGGGAAGCATTTCTGTTAGACTTACGAGCAAATACTGTGGATAACTTAACATGCCTTGTCAGAACTTTGCAAATGAGTATAATTATGTATCCCAGATTCCAGCTGCTCTGCTGCCACGTGCCGGTGATCCCAGCTCTTGGCAGGTGAAGTCAGGAGCATGAGAAGTTCAAGGTCATCCTGGGCTACATAGCAAACTTGAGGCCAGCCTGGAATGCATGAGGCATTGTCTCAAAAAAAAAAAAAAAGAATGAATGAATGAAATCCTACTTAGCAAGGCCTTAGATACTATTCACAGTACTGAAAGTAATATAACCAGACATAAGTAAAGATAAATATTATCTATAGAAAGACAGATAGACACAGGTAGTAGATAGATAGATAGATAGATAGATAGATAGATAGATAGATAGACAGACAGACAGACAGAGATAGTCTAATATTTATACTTTGAAACTACATCCTTCATATACACGTGTGTATCCTCTGAAAATATATTTACACGTATATTTGGCTAAGCAACAGAAGTAATCAATTAAAGTGCTTGACCTTTCTTCTCTACCCGCTCAATATGAACTAGTCACAGATAACCAGGATCACTAGGACGATGCTGTCACATTGTATGAAGTGTAACACTGAAGGCATGCCCAGCACAGCGAGAAGCCCGCAGGGAATGGACTTCCTAGGAGCTGAACTTCCCTGCAGTTCATCAGAGGATACCCTGGTCTCCGTGTCCAGCACAGCATTGCCCTCACACCTGGAAAACAACTTACCTATCTACACGCAAGCATTTCACTGGACTTCATGCTGATAGAGAAAGAGAATTCTAGCTGCTACTCGGGGAAAGAAGGAAAAAATCCAAAGGTGTTGTTGAGAGGAAACCGTCTCTTTCCTTCCTCTCTACGGAATTTGCTAAACAGCAGAGATTTCCTCTCTGGCAATGTTTATAACTCTATCTGCATCCGTGCCATGGAAATGAGTTCATTTCTGTGTTCTCTCAGAAGTCCTCAAAACATACCTGCAACAGAATCCCCTTCAGCATTTGCATTTTAATTTCAATTCATAGACACTAAATATTACTAGGCTTACCCAAGCAAACAGCAAAAAAGGAAGGCCAGGACTGGGAAGAGGGCTCTGAGGTTAAGACTCTACCTCAAAAGCAGAAGGTCCTAAGTTCAGATCCCAGGTCCCATGTAAAAAACGCCAGGCTGAAATATCTGCGGCCTGCACATCTGGCCCTGGTGAGCAGAGCCTGGGAAATCCCAGAGCAAAGCAAGGAAGTAGAAGCAATCCAGGATGATTCTTGAAGTCACTCTTGGTCCTCCACAAGGTCACACAGTGCCCTCTGATACACAAACACATACTAAATAATAAATAAACAAACAAACGAACAAAGCCCATGAAAGAACCAGTGGATACTTTGAAAAGGCTTAAAGCACAGGTAGAGAATATTTAATCAAGAATGATCTAGAAGCAAGAACAGGAATATAGTAAAATAAACTTTGCATAGAGAATACTGCAATGTACAAGCGTTCCTTAGAAATAGCACACACTGCAATGCTGCTTGGGTTTAAAAATCAGAAGGTCATGGGTTCAAGTCATAGCTTGTCACTTGATTAACTGTGTGACTTAGGGTAAGTCATATAGCCCCTGTCAATCGGACTGTCCTCATCTGTTAAATGCAAGAATAACACTGCTAATAGGTTTGCTGTGAAGATAAAATTAGATCTTGCATGCAGGGTTCCTAGTGCATAATAAGCATTCAATAAAAGTCAGCCACTGTATTATTCTATTTCAAGGGTCAGGTGTGTGGGTGTGAGTGCAATTTGGCCTTTACATCTATTGATGGACAGACGTGATTAAAAATAAAATTAAGAGCTGACGATGCTACAGGCCAGGGCCCAGATTAGTAATTCAGAGTGGCTCACACATTCTTTCTAACGCTCAGATCCACAAACACCTCTGTAAATAATGACAAGAGAATGACAGTCTGATGGGGCTGGGTCACCACACACGAACATTCAGGCTGTACATGGCACGTGCCAGGCGATGCCATCTCTAGACTGAACGTGCCTCCTAAAATTATGCAATACAGCTACTCGTCTGGAGTTGATCCACCACCTTCTAGAAGGGCTGACTCCCACATACCAACGTAAATGAACTGTGATCATTTCTACACGAACCAAGGAAGCCTTGGATGAGATGGGCAGCCTATGCAGATGCTTCAGAAGGAGCACAGCGGTTAGCAGTCACTAATTTTGTTGGCACCAGAAAGAAAGAATGACAGGAAGCTCACCTTGATCCCTACCAAGACCTACCACCATGGCAGAGCTACGCTGAGGAATGGGAACAGAGACCCTGTCAACCGCAGGTCCTTCGCCTTTCCCCCTTGAGTAAGGAGTTCTGGAAAACTTGCTGGGTACTAAACCTAATGACAATTTAATTAGTGTCAATTGCCCTCTGTAAGAAAAATGAACTCTACCCAACATTTGGCACCCAGCTTGTGGCAAGAGACCCAGGTAATCACACAGGGCCCCGCTTGTGGCTAACCACACTACTGCAGCCATCTTGAAATCCCACATCGCGGGCCCTACCACTTATGTAGCCAGTTCCAAGTCCACAGATGCCAAAATGGCATCAGCAAGGATACATGTCCACTGAGCTAGTGAAATCTTGCCATCTATCAAGCTTCTCTCTCTCTCCTTTCCTTTCTCCCTCTTTTCCTCCATTCCTCCTCCCTTTCTCTCTTCCTTTCCCTCTTTCTCTGATACAATTTTTTTTTAAGAACAAGTATTGTGCTAAGCCACCAATTTCATGCACGGCTGTTTGTTCTACAGCAGTGATGGCTGAAATAAACATTAAATGTTTCATCACAAAAAGCCAGGTAAGAACCCATGAGGTGAGTTACCTGCAGACAAGGAATAGTTGGTTTATATCACCTGTTGTTTTGTTTTGTCTTTTGCTCTCTGTTAGGTAACATTACAAATTCAGAGTTCTCACAGAAAAATTTGTGCCTCCAACTTTTACAAAAGCAAAACACCAGTCTCACGGGATCCTGTGCTCCTCCAGGAAAAAAGCCAACAGCCTTGGAATCATGGTTACCCCACTACACAGGGTCTGGGGTTCACCGAAGCTATCAAAACTTCCACTTGACAACCCCCTTTCCCTGGGCGTCCTGTCTTCCTTGGGAGATCTGCACACAGGTTACACGCTAGCACACGAGGGCCTCTTACAACACCTGCTCTCCCATCACCCCAGTGTTTGCAGGATCCTGTACACCCCCACCCCCTTACCCTCACCCCTAACACACACACACACACACACACACACACACACACACACACACACACACACACACACACAGAGCCTCAGCTCCCACCCCCTTACCCTCACCCCTAACACACGCACACACACACACACACACAGAGCCTCAGCTCCCACCCCCTTACCCTCACCCCTAACACACACACACACACAGAGCCTCAGCTCCTTTTAGATGCCTACAGCCACCTTGGAAGGGCCTTTTAGCTTCCCAGCCTCTCTGTTGCACTTCTAGCTCATGCCAGCCCAGCAGAATCGCCCGCCTGAGCACTATGGTACACTGGGGACCAACCATGCCACACAGATGTAGCTATATCGTGAGTCTCCTCAAAAGTCTTCAGCTGACATTAGGTTGAGATACACTCAGTGTCACATGGGCAGGCCTGGTGAGTGTCCCAGTATTCATTATAACTACATAATCTCCAAATGAAAAGCTATCTTTATGCCTGTAGAAATGTTAAATGTACACAACCTTAGACTCAGGAATTCCAGTTCTTTCACAATTCAATCTCTGTGAATTTTTCAGAAAAAAAAAAAAAAAAAAGTCTTTGGTTTTTCCCTATCATGTAGGGAACAAAGTCCACTCAGATAAACTTTGAAATTCTTCTTACTTTGTCCCTTATTAAAACAATGGATCCCTAAAATCTTCACACACACACACACACACACACACACACACACACACACACATACACACACACACACACACACACACGCACGCACGCAGCGCGCGCACCCGCACGCCCACAGGCTGAATGCAAGGTGCACCTGTTCGGCCTGGGTCATCCACCCCTGCACTGTGAAGCTCTTATGCTGTCCAGCATGAACTCCTAAGCCCCTCCCCACAATGCCTCCCTGGAGAAATGAAGCTTCCCCTGATTCACTACACCCATTGCCTGCTACCGCCACGGACGGTGCTCTGTACGTGTTATGTGCAGAGCTGTAGGACTGTCTCTATGCCCAACCTAATTTCATGGAGGAAAGCAGTTAGAAGTGGTTACAGATCATGTCCCAGGTCACAGAGCATAAAAGGCATGGTCCTTTCTAACTTTTCTGTATTTCGTGCTATAATCTGGGCCTGGACATTCTTCATTCTCAGAACGAGTGTTACCTGAAACACTCACTCACAGAAGTCTCTGACTCTTAGGTAAGGAGGCAGACAAATTAAATTGTAGTAAAGGACAAATATTTGCATCTTGCAATACCCTGAACAATGTTACCTTCAAAATGAAAGAACAAACATTCCTTTCTCTTCTTTTAAACACAGAATGATTGTATCCTTCACAGAGACAAAAGTCATAGGAAAGGGTACAACATTTTCCATTCTACACCCCCTGCTTAGACTTGCATATTGCTTGGTGAACACCAAGTGGAAGTTTCCACGTTCACTCTAAACTTAGAGAGTTTAAGAATAAGGAAGATTTGGGAATAAACTCGAAGGGAAAAAAACAAACATGTCTTTTGCAGGTTAGAATTTCAATCACACTGAGAACAGCAGTATTCATTGTAAAAGCAATTTAGAGGTATGTACATTTGAAGATATGTAAAAAAAAAAAAAAGTAAAGCCATTTTTAAAGCCAAACATTAACGTCATTTCATAATTTATCTGTTAATGTGAAAGTGCAGCTTGGGATTTGCCGTGGAGTTAAGAGAAAGCGTGTTTAGTGAGATTTCCCATCCATGTCATGAAACGCTTCTGCTCCAAGATTCCAAATCCCTCTGTCCCTTAGCTGAAATGAGGCAGAGACAAAAACAACTCATCCGACACAAGAACCACAGAGGCGCTGCTGTCTGGCACACTTGTGGCTAGAAAGACACAAGGAGATGTCTTTGTAGGGCATCTGGGAGAGTCGGCTCTCCTGCCAAGGAAGTACCACCTTCCTTTTCCCCTTTCTTGTGGCAGGTGTGCTGGAGCGCTCCTACCAGGCTATGACAGAGATCAGCTAAGAAACAAGAGAAAGCACTTAGATGCAGTTCCCTGTAAGAGTGGAGCTGGGTAGGAGAGATGGCTCAGGGGTTAAGACTCTGCCTTACAAGCAGAAGGTCCTAGTTCGGATCCCAGGTCCTACATAAAAATGTCAGACAGAAATGGCAATGGCCTACACTTCTGGCCCTGGTGGGCAGAGCCTGGGAAATCCCAGAGCGAAGCAAAAAGGAGGTAGAAGCAATCCAGGATGATTCCTGAAGTCACCCTTGGCCCTCCATAGGGATACACAGTTCATATACATGCACACACACACACACACACACACACACACTAAATAAAATTAAAAACTGCAAATGCCACAATAAATTCAATAATTTAAATAAAAAAACAGTGGAGTCACCCACTAATGATAGTGGATATGGACCAGTGAGTCCTTATACACGGATAGATACAGATGAGGTCCTGATTGTTCAGGCAACTGTTCATTGGCTCCTGTGTTTCACGGCTGAAAAGGAAAAGGAGATTAATGACAAGCTCTGCCCCCAAGCAGCTCTCCTCCCACCACTGTCTTGCTCCATCACCCACAAGTACGAAGAATGTCTGCCTTCAACCTGTCTGTCTCCCAGCAGCTGGATTCCATGAACAGGGCCATTGTTCCATGCACCTGGACCAGTGAGAAATCAGTCCCTTGTTTTCCTCCCTGTTGGGCTCATGGCCCTGCTAAAGGCCCGTCACCCTGGCTGTGACCTGCCTCCCAAGCACATCTCACTTCTGCTGCCATCTCTCCATCTCCACAGTCACCATGAAGTCCCATATAGCATCATCTACCACCAGCACCATCAGTTTTCCATCCCCCACGGCACTACCATAGCAACCATCCGGAAACATGACAGGTCTCATCTTTCCTACTTTAGAGCTTTACAGTCCCTCTCTATCAGTCTCTTAATGAAGCACATCCTCCATTTATCGTGGTTTTAAAGATTCTCCAATCTGCGTCCCCAATCTCAACAGACTCAAGTGCATCTTTTCCCTAGGGTCTGCTCTTCAAGCCATGCTGCACTCCCCAAAGATGCCTCAGGCACATGCCTGAAGGACATTCTCCCATTTACTTTTTGATTGAACCACTTCCTTGGCCTTCTAGAATATAAAACTTGAGAATTCCTCAGCCCTTCTACATTTTGACTCCAACGTCTGGCATCCAGACCTTGGATACAACCTCTTGAATTCCTTTTCACATATACATTATGGCTTACTATAAGATCTACCTCTCCTAAAAGCACAGAGAACTTCTGACCAAACTCTAGTGATACCACTAAGGGCTCTGTATTCTAATTGCTGGGCTTTCTTCCCTGTTCTCTTTTTTAAAAAATAAAAAAGGAAGTTGAACCTAAAGACACATTGCAAAACAACACAAAGGTCTAAATATAGTTACTGCAACAATGACCCCAGTGATAACATGGAAAACATTACCAACACTGGAATCAGAAGTTACCCACTTCCGTAGACATGGATATCAGCTGTCAGTATGATTTAATGTCAGAAATTCAAGCTGTGTCTGAACTTTACCCTATGAGCTCAGCCGCAGCCAACACGGGAAATAGACACAGACATGACTTGAACAGCATGTGCCCCCTTTTTATTTCTTATTTTGGAAATTTTCATGCCCATTGATTCCTGAGTCATTTTCCATGAGTATATACTTTACGTCTAGCATCAATCCTGACTTTGATCTCTTGTGACCTAGTAAATAATGCACACGTGATCATAGCACTTTCGCTGGACAGTTTTCAATGTGCTGAATTGACATCCCTACAGTTACAATAGCAAGGGGCCACGTTACTGCTGCCCACTTTACCTTCTTCAGTGCCTGCCCTGAGATGCTCCTACCAGAAACCATAGGTAATTAAGCAAAATTCCAGCAGACATGTGATACCTCCTAATGAGTCGTTCAGAGAAGTCTCAAGGCTCTCAAAACAGTAAAGGAATTTGCCATGGCTCTTAGTAGCTCTCCAGAACCTGATAGCTGAAGACACCACACACTAATCACAGGACAAAGAGAAACAGGCTGGAATGGATCTGGAAGCTTCCTTCTTGCTGGCCAGAAGGTATAATGCAGGCTGCCAGGCAAGAAAAACAAGCAACAGTCTCATCCAGTAGTGAATGCTCAAGCTGTAATAACATCCACTGTGGTAAGAGGTGATGATTGGTACAATAGTGATGTGTATGGTAGGAGGGTAAACAACTGCTTTTTGACTGGATTTAAGACTCAGTCTTTGGCAGGGAACAGATGCCAGGTACTGTAAACCAAACCAACTACTTATGGAAGGGGAGAACATAGATAGGAGCTGTTAATGTTTAACTATAATTACTTGATAGTAAACTCCCACCCAAACATTTATCATTATACCCATAGATTAGAGAAGCTGTAAGCACTAGACCAAAACAGCATCCTTTTGCAGTGGAAGGTATTCAATGCAGGGAACCACAACCAACCAAAGTGCAGAGAATAATGACTATGAATGCTCGGCTCTAAATGGGAATCAAAATCATCTCCAGCCCAAGACTGAAAGAAATCTTTGGAAAAGGGGGCAGTAAGAATAAGAGCCTGGGGATAGGAGAGGCGCTGCCAGACGGCATCCTCTGGTCAACAGGCTGCTGAACCCCAGAACTCACTATACTGATGTCCACTTCCACCAGACCTCACAACAGGAGGCCTATCAACATTCCACGAGGAAGTGGGAAGATCTCAGGAAACACTACACCACCCTGAGAGACTGTGGAAGGCTAATGCCAGCCAGGGGAAGGAAGCTGCTTTCCTAGATGATCTGCCATGTCTATGTCCCAGCAGGCGATCAGGCACTTGACAACACAGGCCTCTCAGGTGAAATCCAACGGATGACATGCAAAAAGACGTGAAAGCAGGAGGGAGACTGGCTGGAAAACATAAAGGATGAAGAAGACAGGAGGGGGATGGAATTGGGGAGATATATACATATGTACATGTATATTTCAAATATACATACAAATATATTTCAAATATATCATTTATATTTCATATACATATATATGAAAATGTCAATCAAGAAAAAAATAAGAAAATGGAAACAAAAATAGTAATAGCAGTGGCATACTGGAAACTACTGCTTTACGTGAATTTGGCATCAACATATTTGCTGGATGTGTAAAGTCACCCTTCCCCCAAAAAATGCTTATCTTAGGCAAAGCCAGATAGGCATGCATGCTAATACAGGTCTTAAGGCAGTGTTCCTTATCCAGTTTAAGATCAAAGGGGCTTTAAATCACATTGTCCTGCCTATGATCAAAGTCTACCTTGAAAACGGTCACACTGTTGCTTAGATGGTACCTTGGCAGCTCACGAGCAGGCTCTTTTGCATAATTTGTACCTGGCTTTGAAACCTGCATTTAAGTGAATAAAGGTTTAGGGGAGTGAGACTAGAGGCTTCCTCCTCTGCCTCACCTGGTTCCCACTTTTCCAAGCCCTCAGTTTTCCTGGGCTGCGCATCTATTATATCTCACAGCCCCTTTCCTCTTCCCACCAATACCCTGCATGCAGTGGCATTATAAGTTTTCAGAGCTTTATTCAACTTGATGGGTTTTTAAATGGCCTGGGCAACATTGGTCTGGGTGTCTCTGTAAGTGTATTTCCTCAGAGAACTGAACGGGAGACTCGCCCTGAATGTGGGTGCCACCACCCCATAGGCCGGGGTCCTGAACTAAATAAGAAAAAGAAAGTGAGCTGAGAACCAGCATTCACTACCGGCTACTTCTTGACTGTAGACACAATGCAACTAGCTGTCTGGTTCCTTCCCAGATAGGACAGTCTGTACCCTCAAACCCTGAACCTAAATGAACCCTCCCCTCACTAAGCTACTTGTGTCAAGCACTGTGCCACAACAAAGAGAAAAGTCACTAACTAGACAAAGCCATATATCATATGCACCTTCTCCTGACTTCGCACATCGTATTTCATGACTGGAATCATCGCCATATTATACAAAGAACCTGAATGAAGCTCAAAGACATTAAGCAACGTTTTTGTGGATGCCACTTGCTGATGGAGCCCAGCACAGGTCTTTGGCCTGCAGGGTTCAGGCTTCCGGCCACAACACAAACCTTTGCTCAGCCCTTACTCTGAAACAGAAGCCGCTCTCAGCACCTGACAAACTCTAACTCCCTGATTCTACATGACAGGCCTCCACAGCAGCATCTTATCACTTCTCCACTTCACATAGGCTTTAGCACGGTAGAGTCAAGTGAATCATCAAAGATGTCTGGCTGGGCTAGGAGGCCACTGAAACAGAATCCAACCCCAGATGGGAGTCTTTCCATATTCTATGTCTTTATCTACTTATCCCTTATGCACTGTACTCTCCCCTAAGTATAATAATAATAGAATATTTATAATGTGCTACATACATGCTCAATGAATCCTCACAATGACTCTGAAGCCAGCTGATACATTTTATTTCCATTCCACTTTATGAATGGGAATTTGAAGGTTCAGCATTGATTCACAACTGACAAACGTCATACAAGGGAATATAAAGCAACAACTTCTAGGTTTCATTCTAACCCACGTACTGCCTTTAAAAAAAAAAAAAGAGTGGCTAGAAAACAGGAGACATCATATTTTCCAACTCTTTAGAAGTATTCAGTTCGTGTAATGTAGGGTGTGACTATTCATATATACCTTTGAGCTAATCTTCTGGGAGTTAGTAGAACCGCAATGTACATACTGAAAAACAATGCATGCTTTCTATGTCAGCTAGACATGCCAGCCCAGCTTGGAGAAAGCCCATTTTATAAATACTTAGGGCAATTTCATTGCAGAAACAAAGTCTGATGTCTGTTGCTATTGTGATTTCTTCATACACAATCAAAATTTTCACTTTTTTTCTTCTGGAGAAATACCCACTTAGTTTTCTACTCCTACCATCTTAAATATTTCTTTCTGCATGCTGAAACAAATCCTCAGAAGAAAGCACTGTGGCTATATGCAATGCTTTCTCTATTCATTCTTAGCAAAGAGAATGGGGGAAAGCAAATAGCACTAATGATGATTTTTGGAAGCAGTAAAGAGAAAGAAAAGCCCTGCCACAGCAAAATGAATTGGTAAATCCTAGCCCCACAGGTCAAGCCAGTACCAATTAAAGCATGTGATCTCTATGCTGCACTGAGTTTTGGGTTGTGCCAAGATTAGCAATCTTAATAAAATGCCACAAATCCATATATGTAGTCACACTAGAGATGGAAAAAAACCCACATCTTCTGCATCCTGTGTCACCACAGAAAGACAGCAACCATGGTTAATGTAAGCTGGGATAGGTGTGGTCACTAATGTAAATGGGCAAGAGAAAACTTTGGTCAGAACCTTTAGATCCCCAGATATTTGTGCACTGCCTACTAGTGGCCACACTGGGTCTAACCTCTGCAACATGCTGAACTTGACAGCTGGCCTTGTGACCCTGAACACACGCGGCACAGGATGATCACACAAAGCAGAAAGGCAGAAAAGACCAGGAACCTTCAAAGAAGGTCAGACAAGGGGCAAGGCAGCAGGCCAGGACGCCACCTGCACCAGAGGACGATGCAGGCAGCCACAGAGTGGCAGGCCGTGTTCAAGAAGCAAGGAGAAGGCATAGGAAGGTCTACAGTCTAAAGTTTGAAACAGAAAGCAGGCAGGGGCTGGACCACTAACCCTGTCAGGCTCCTTCACATCTGTAGGACTCAGTTTCCCGCCTCTGTTCTAAAGGTGCTCATGGATATAGCTAGAGGTCCCTGAAGGATGACCACAGGGGCTGTTCAGGTGCTGAGGTCTGGTCTCGGCCTTCTGAGAGTCACAGCTGGGGAACCACGGTATGCACCCCTGCAGCAAAGACACCAACCTCACTCCTCGGTGTCTGCTAGGACTCAGTGAAAGGCCAGTGCGGATCAGTGACTTCCAGAATCTTCAACCTAGACACCTTCCTTGCTGCCCAAGAAGCAGCTGGTTCACAGAAGATTTCCAGTGGGTTACGTCAAGGGACATGACCCAAGGGCCCAAAGACAAAGCATGCCGTGAAGGTGAAAGTCATGCCGTCCCACAAGCAGCTGATGAACTGATGCCACTTTGGCACTGTCTAGGGAAGACCCTAAAACAACACAGGAAGCAGAAGAAACATTCTGATAGAAGGGGAAGGGCTGAGGCTCCCAGGGGATAGGTTAGAACAATCAATGATGGTCAACACACTGCCCCTAGACAGGGTTACGTGCAGAACCTAAACACACTAAATGCAGGTGCAAGTCTTGGACAAAGCCAAATTGTTTAGAGCCAGAGAAGCGAGACTGCCAGACCCCACTCTCTTCTACCCTGTGCGGCGCTAGACCCCAGAGAATGCTGCAGACATACTTACAGAACACTGGTGGAAAGATGCACTTGAATCCAGGTCCGCCTAGGACTCTCACAGGCCTGCATCTGTCCAGACCTGCCTGCCTTCTTTTCTCATGTAAGTGTAATTCTATCTTAACCCAGACTATCTTCTCCTCTTCTACTGCAGGGAAGACACTGTGCCTTGTTTATCATTATGTTCCCATGGATAGCTCAGTGTAATGTGCAGAAAGCTCAAGATACTTTCTGTAAACCATAAAATATCATGAGGGCCGTAGGTAAACCTGACGATCTGAAATTCCTACCTTTGTTAAAGCCTGTGAATAAGTTTTCAAGGCTTTCAATATGAGAAACTTGCAGACAAATTTTCAAAAATTAAATAAGGTACAGGAAGATCATCTATGCTCAACAGTCCAGCTCTGCATCCTTAAAGAGATGCAATCAGTCACATAAGCAGAATGCTCAAACGCCCTGAAATTGGGGTGGAGATGCTAATCCAGTGTAGCAGTACAGAACACTAGAAGGTTGTAAAAATTAGCATCATTTCATAGAAAGAGAAAAACCGATGCTCAGAAAGCCGAACATATTTGCCTCTAGCTGGGGTCAAAGCCACCACTTAGCTCTTCTCCAAATCCCTGTGCCTCTGTCTTCCAGCACTCCAGCCTGCCATGAAAGCAGCTCAACATTAGCTGGAAACCTGCCATAGGAATTCACAGTGAGAAAAATATAGCACCTTCCTACACCCCTACACACCTGTCTCACCAAGATCCCATTTCCCTTCCACCCCGAACCCCACATCCTGTGACTTCCATGGCTTCTCACTTTGCTCAGTCTGTCCCGGGGACGGCAGTCTGCACTCTGTTCCTGGATCAAGCGCGCTCCTGTCCAGGGATCATGCTTCTCCTGCCTCTATCTGCTAGGCTTGTTTTACCCAGTGTTGCCACACACCCCCTGCTCTTCAGGCCTTTCCCCAGTGGTCATTTTCTCAGGGAGCCTTTCCTTATGCATTCAGTTTTAAGCTACAAGTCACTCCAAACCTACTTGTGTGTCCTTGCTTTCCAGCACTTATCAGCATTTAACACATACGTATTTTACGAATTATGTATTATGCATTTACTTCTACACATACACACACACACACACACACACACACACACATGCACGCACGCACGCACGCACATACTTCACGAATACAAGGATTTCCAACAGCTCAGTCCTCCACTACATTCCTCACACTCTGGTGGGTACCTGCCATATAGAAAAACCTCAATCAATGTGACTTCAAGGACTGGTTGCATGGACTAAAGGACTGACTTCAAAAGTGGCCCAAATCCAGAGAATTCACAAGCTGTGAACTGTCTGCTAGCGTCTGGCAGTCCCTGGGACACAGCTTATGGCACGGGTGTCATCTACCATCACTATGTGGTTACTCCTAAACTGACACTGTGACACCTAGGCGTGAAAGCTAGAAAATTAAGGAATGGACTTGTCAAAGCAAAGTCCTTGGAAGCTGTTTGCTTCAGGGTAGGAAAGAAAGCTAGCAGACCTATATGTTGTGGGGAGGCACATGCGCGCACGCGCGCACACACACACACACACACACACACACTCACACACTCATACACACACAAGTATATATGGAAGCCCACAGGTTACATCGGGAATCATCCTGGATTGTTCTATCTCCTTATTACGCTGTTGTTGTGTTCCCCAAGCTCCACGTATAGACCACTGCCGTATCTGCCTGGCATTTCTATGTAATATCGGGGAATCCAAACTCAGGTTCTCTTGCTTCCTTCAGAGGCAAAGGTTTTAGCAACTCTGAGCACCCTCCTTTTATCCAAAGCATGATGCTCTTCCATCTCCAGACAAAGACAGCTGTTCCTGAATCACTTCTCTGCACAGTCACAGCCTGGGAGGGAACGACCCACTTAAGCACTCCCCCTCAAAGAGAGCAGATTTCAAACACTTTCTGACACGAGCCAACATTCGCCATGAAGCCTGAATGGCTGGCACAGCTCACCCTTCATGCAACACTCTAAATAAAAAACATGAAGCTTCAATTATAACTTAATGACAGATATATAAAGGAATATATTAAAAGAGGCCAAAAACAAGGCAGTAGGAAGCAAGAGCAGAAGTTAAAACTACATAATATTTGGCTTGGCTGTCAAGGGGGGAAAAAAAACAAACTTAAGAACCTTCAGCCAGACCCAGGCTTACACAGGCAGTTATGTTCTTTCATGTTCAAGAAGCCAGTGCAGGTTTTACATCCAAGCTCTATCCCACCCCACCAGGCCCTGAAATAGCAAAATCACCCACTGCAAATAACCTGTCCGAACTTGAGAGACACACGCCAGCCTTAATTGATGAAAATAAAATACCTAAGCTTCACTAAACTCCATGCTAATTTCCATTCTGAACGTAGACGTTTCTAATCCAGCACATGAAACCTGAGAAATGCAAACATTTCCCGTGGCCACCAGCAGAGCCCCACTTGGGTGCTGGGCAGGCTCTCCTGTCCTGTTCTCCACTCCACATCTCCTAGCCCTCATGAAGGAGTTGGGATGGATCGCAACATGTTCTACAGAATGGGCTCATTTTTAAAAGGCATTAATTTCATTGATTAAATGGCATTTAATTTTCAATCATTTTTCAAAAAGGAAAAACATTTAGAGAAAAACTATTGGAGAGATTTTAGCATTGACCACAATGAAAATTCATTCCAGTCTTAGCTTTCACAGCAAAGTCTAAGATGGCTATAGCTTCTCTCTCTCTCTCTCTCTCCTTCCCCTCTCCCTCCCCCACGTCAGATTTGTGTGCATGGCAGCCCAACTGTAGGCTCCTCCCCAGTTACTAATGAAATCCTACTAGAGAATCCTGTGGGACCACTGAAAACCATTAAGCCCATTAACTATGACTTGTGCCAAGTCTAATAAACAAGTGTCACCCCCAACAGGAAATGAGTTAAGCTGGTTTTCAAAGTCTTTTAAGCAAATACTCAAAGTCAAGGATACCTCATAAGTGGGCTCTCATGGAATTCTTCTGCTGTTACTTCTGCCCAATTCAAATCAGAGATCTCTGGCAATGCCCACTGTGGATGGGGGGTGGGGGTGCCCTTAAGTCATACCTTTCAGCCAGACTAAGTGATTGATGAAAAGCGTTGCCAGATCTTACCCAAGTCTCTAGGGCTAATTCATACATGACAACAGCAGGTGCACGATAAATATTTACAAAACCAACATGGAACGAATCCAGCTCCACCAACCTGCAGTCAAACTTCTGATCTGGAAATCCTATATCACAAGCACTCACAGGACCAGGTCATGGATAGATATGACATTTGGACATATTTTTTTTATGTCTAAATAACACTTGTTTCAAAATGTAGGCATTTCATTTCTCAAGCAAAATTACTCTCATCTCTGAACAGTTCTCTCCAACGGTACTCTCGAAGAAAATACAATCTATTCCTGTTCCACTTGGCCTCCACAGTTAATCACTGCACATACTCAGCCCACTGAAACCTGGTTCTACCTTATTTATTCCGCCCTTTGCCATAAATTATTTCTTGCCCAGGTGCCATCAAACACTGAAGGTTTAAAGGCAGGAGCATCAACTCGTCTCTCCTGTCTCTCCCATATACACAACAGAGGCTGGGTAAACACTGAATTAAAAGAATCTCAGTGTTTCTCTTCACGTCGCCAACTAGTCTAGAAGCTTCCAGGCCAAACCCACTCAAAAATTAGCTTCCATTGTAAATACAATGAAATCACTCCGAGGTGTGAGCTTAACCTCTGGAAGTGTTTATTTTCCTACTTGGAAAGCCAGGCCAAACACAGGGATTGACCTTCCCTGGCTAGGTGACTCTGAGTAATGAGGTAATTTCCTTCAAAGATGATGAGGTTTTCAGGATTCTCTGGAATGTGTAGCTACTCATTAATGCGTCATCACAAATAGTCCCCTTTGGGTAGAAACAACATCAGAGCAGTTCAGAATTCAGGCAGCATCATATTATATACTCAAGTGTCAACAATATCTCAAGGTGGTGGTCCATTGCTCACATAGGCATGAGACAGATTGCAAGAGATGCTACTTACTACTCCACCAAATTTATTTCTATTCTCATGTCCCAAGAGAGTCAGATTTGCTTACTGTTCACATAAGAATCCATACATATCTATATATATATGATTTCACACATAAATGGTATGCAAACAGTATGTATATAATAATCTATATTATAAATATTTATAATAAATATATAATTATATTATATATTATATTAAATTATATATAGTTTGTAATTTGTGTTTTAAATATATTTATGATATATAAATTATATTACATATTATATTAGATATAATATACATACTGTTTGCATAGCATTTATAGATATATATGAATGAGAAATATGAAAGAATAAAAGAATAAGCTTTACTTTCAAACTAGGGTTACCAAATTAGCAGCTAAAAATATAAGATGTCTATCCAATTAAATTTAAATGTTGGTAAATATAGAGCCATTTTTGGTATGCCATAAAATAGTACTTGGAACATACTCAAAGAAAAATCATTTTTAATTAAAACTTCAAATTTAACTAGACATTCACTATTCAGTCTAGCAAACTTATCCCTCACCTAGAAATTCTATTATTAAGTTTTAAATTTAAAAATAAAAAGCTGGGACTGGAGAGATGGCTCAGGGGTTAAGACTTTGCCTCCCAAGCAGAAGGTGCTGAATTCAGATCCCAGGTCCCACATAAAAACACCAAACGGAAAAGGCAGAGGCCAGCACTTCCGACCCTGGTAGGCAGAGCCTGCGAAATCCCAGAGCAAAGCAAGAAGGAAGTAGAAGCAATCCAGAATGATTCTGGAAGTCACCTTTGGTCCTCCACAGGGACACAGGTGCCCTCTGATACACACAGCCTGTGACCACAGCATCTGAAAGGCCGAGGCAAGAGAACCGTCATGCTTTTGAGGCCAGCCTGAGCTTCATAGAGTCCCACACAAGAGGGAGGTACAGAGAAAGAGCCCACCTCAGAACAACAAACCCCCACTAAAAAAAAAAGACAGAGGAAATCACCAAGTACTAACTGTACTTTGTGACACTTTAACTTTCAGAAAGAACAAAGTGTCAGTCAACTAATATGACAAAGTGTTTCAGAAAGCACAACACAATGACGATAAGAAAGATGGCTGAGTAAGGTATATTAAGTGCTAACTATGTGCCAGGCATGGTGTCAAACCCTTTGTACACATAATCTCATTTAATTCTTAACCCATCCTTTATGAGGGAGGGACTATTTCCATTATGATCTTCACCATTATTATGGCACAGATAAGACAGTTATACAAAGAGAACAGATTGCCCAAGGTCACGCAGCAGCAGAGCACACACACAAATCCATGCAGGTCGAACAAAGGTCTCATGTGCCTAAGGACGACCTCACTTCAGGGGCGAAGGAGAAGAGAGACCCAGTAATTCACCTTGCACAGGTTCTAGTCAGTACAGCCTGGATTCAAATTGAGCGTAGTGTGACCGCGGAGGCAGCTCTGCTGCTCTCCCAGCCGCGCAGAATGGGGACGGTGATATCCTCGCACGGTGACGTCCTCGCCAAGACCAGCTGACACTGCCATGGTGAGAGGCTCCAAGCTCCATCTCCTCCTTCAGGCAACTGTCCCTCCTAGGAATTTTTTTTAACCAGATCTCTTCAGCTGAGAATTCTCAGCTGTATTATCTGTGTTATCATAGGTGATTCTGGGCTGAAGGGAAACTGTGGGGAGACTTCTATTTGGGGGAGAATTAACTCCTGCACTCACCATTTCTCTACCTACACGCTGCTTTATCTGTCACTCTGCCATGAAAACAATTCTTATTCCTGAACACAGATCCCAAGTACTGACAATGCTGTGGAACACAGACAAGAGCAATAACGCAAGGCAGAGCCAGCTTCCAGGCCCAATTATATCTGCGAAGACCACAAGAGCCGCTTCAGTTCTTCTTGGATTGTGAAATCAACAGCAGGATTATTCCACAGAAGGTATGGGGAAATCTCTGAATCTCACCTGGAGCAGCTTTACCTATGGGAATCCCCAAATGTTTTATTGCAGTTGTTGGCCAGCCACCGAAATGAAGACAGATGTCTTTAATTAGTGTGTGCTATGTGAGTACACACACACACACACACACACACACACACACACACACAGCATGTGTAACACAAGCCACCGAGCTCACTGCTTGTCTAGCTTCATCTTCCAAATCTTGCCATGGGGAATATGTAATTGAACTATAAAGGGACAGGGGGTCTGGAGACAGGGTGGACACGTAGAATACTTCTCATTCACCTTGCCAAGAACAGAGTGATATGCTTGCCGGCCGTGCTGTCTTCTACTTTGAACAGTGGCCCTGTCTGTTTTATTCACAGGTATTTTCCAAACACTAGATACGGAGGAGACACCTGACTATGTGAAGAATGAATGAATGAATGATCCGCTGACCATCATCAGGAAGCACTGTACACCCAGGCTCGCTTTTGCACTTACTGCCTGTGAAATCTGCAACCAATGTTTCTCATCCACTTGCAATCTCCGTCCATCTTCACGGCTGCACAGTGCAAGTCATCCTCATTTGTCACCAGAAGATTCAACCGGAAACACTCTAACTGACCTCTGGGACACTGGATCTTGCCATGTTCCAGCTTACCTGACACATGGCAGCCAGAGTGCTGTCTCTTATCTCCACAGAGCCGGCCCTGCTCCCTGGAGCTTCCACCTGGACTGTTTTCCTGTCCCCTCCTTGATAGCGATCTTCCAGCAATCAGCTCGGGGACGGACTTCCGTTCAAACTCTGCTTCTCTGTAGACCCCTCAGAAGACCTGACCTTTCCATCCTTCACCCCTAAAGGAGTGACTGCAGATCTAGCATCATAGTTATGTCACTGTGAGCTGCAAGACGACAGAGCCTGTGTCTAGCACAGACAGTCCAGGATGAAGTGGACATTCTACAAGCACTCGCTTGACATACGAATAGGATTTAGAGTAAAGGTGAGAAACAGCTCCGACGGTTTCTTGACGGCTTGTCTGCTGGGAGAGTATTGGCTGGGCCTATCCACCGAGTTCTACCTATATGTGTACTAAATGTGTCAGAAAATGAAATTATGAGTGGGGGTGGGGATGGCATATAATGCTGTCATCACTGATTAAGAGGCCCTGCAGAGCGTTCCAGATCAGTAACCAGGCTTAAGGTGTCAAAAACAAAAATGCCTAAAAAAAAAAAAGAATCAGGATGGCTCAGAAAGCAGGTACTTCTGAAAAAGCACCTAAGTTTCACCTTGTACCTATGTAAGTCATAGAAGTCTGCTGTACTGGATTCAAAGGGAACTTAGTTAGCATTGGCGCAAAAGACATTTGTGATATCTACCATGAAGCAGCTAAGAGAAAAGAGCACCAAAGTCCTAGTAATCATCTTGACCTATCCCTGACTCTTCACTGTGCAAAGGAATAGACAGATTCCTCAGAGGTGGTTACCAGGGCTGAAAAGATGATTAGGGTTTAAGGCTCTGCCTCACGAGCAGAAGGTCCTGAGTTCAGATCTCAAGCCCCACATAAAAACGCCAGGCAGAAATGACATGGACTTGTACTGTTTCTGGAGAGCATAGCTAGAAAACTCCAGAGCAAAACAAATAAGAGGTAGCACAATCCAGGAAGGAACTCTACAGGCACATACAGTTACCTCTGGCATACATGGACACACACAGAGACACACATACAAAAATAAATAAATGAATGAATGAACAAACAAACAAATAAATAAGGTGGTAACCCAGGGTCCCACAATTAGTTACTACACAGATCAATCTATAACCAGGCACCTCAAATATATTCATTCATTCATTCATTCAATATTCATTAAAGAGTCACTAATTTCATCATGGTGCTATTTGTGGGAAAAAAATAAAGCATACGCAGTCACTAACCAGTGAAATTTACCATTTATTTAACACCTAGTCCACATTTCCTCAAACAAATCACAACATTAGGAAAACACAGTAGCTAATAGATCTTTAATTTGTTTTACCTTGGTGTGTGATTGTATATGGGGGAGGGGTGTGTGTAGTATACTTGCACATGCATGTGAGTGAATATTCTGTACCCAAGCACATATTAAAGACAGAGGAGGAAGTTGAGTGCTCTTCTCTGTCGTTCTTCACCTTACTCCTGTGGGAGAGTGTTACTCACTGAATCTAGGCTGCCAGCAAGCCCACTTCCCCACAGCACAAAGTTACAGACACCTCATGCCCCACTTTTTATGTGAGTCCTGGGGGTCTGATCCCAAGTCCTCATGCTTAGACAGCAAGCACCCTCACCTGCTGAGCCATTTCCCCAGCTTGTGCAGATCTTACAGTGAAATTTTTCCAGAATCTGAACAAGCACAGTTCATGAGAGCTAAACTAACTTCCTTCCAGGAAAAGCAACAGCAAATGTCCATCAGCACTCATATCAAGACTCTAGCAGTTCAACTGATTTTTGATCTGTAATTCTTCTGTTTAATCTTCTTTTTCTCTCCAAAGATAAAGAAAAAAATTTTAAAGGGATTATTCTAAAGTCTTAAAAAATATTTTAGTCAAGGGGGCTGGAGAGGTGGCTCAGGGATTAAGCCTCTGCCTTGCAGGCAGAAGGTCCTGAGTTCGGATCCTAGACCCCACGTATAGACGCCAGACAGAAGCAGGAGTGGCCTGCGTTTCTGGTCCTGGTAGGGCAAAGCCTGTGGGCAGAGTAAACAAGAAGGAGATAGAGGCGGTCCATGGTGGTTCCCCAATTTGTCCATAGTTCTACACACAAACACACATACATGCACACATGCACACACCATACATGCGCAATTGAATAAATAACAAAAAAAATATTTTAGTCAAAAAATTATTTTTCAAAGAAAGCAACTGATCTATGGTATTTGTGTATCCCTAATTTTCACTGAAGAGTTTTTACCATGACTCTGCAGTAAGCAAAATTTTTCAAATGCACGTTGACTTGCAAAATTCCAAAGCACCGAGTGGAACTTATTTCCATAAAGTAAGAAAGACACATTCTGGACTTATTCTAAGCAGGACACCAGAAAACAAAACTAATACTGTGAACAAACAAATCTTAACTCAAAGTCACTGGAATAAGCCAAATGGTTTCCATTCCCGGGGAAAAGAGTAAGTCAGCACTTTGCAAATGGTTGCTTTTTCTAAATACACAAAATAAGCAAAAAAAAAAAAAAAAAACCCACAGCAGAGGCAAGTACAAATGCTGAAACCTTCTCTTTCTGTTTCCATAGGACTGTAGGTCAATCAATCCAGCCAAACAGAGCTGGACCTTTCTCTCTGCTCAATCCAGGTGATTGCCACAGGGCCTGGAGGAATTCCCAGGGCAGGTTTGGGAGCATCACTCAAACCACCAAACCAGAGGTGAGAGAGCTGTAGCCCAACCAGCTGTTGGAGACGGAGAGGAAAGATGGAGAGCTATGTTCAAGGGTGCCAGGTCCTGGAAACTCTGACAACCTTCTAAACAAGAAAACAAGAGAGTCCGAGCTGAGCACCCCTCAGAGAGCTAGAAGGGCTCTTAAAAAGAGATAAATGAATCAGAACCTTTCACCTAATATTAGTAACAGAATGGAGTTGGCAAAAGACTATTGAGTAAAGACATTCTATATAAGGAAACTTACTCAAGGGACGTATTCAGAAACCCTTTACCCAGGACAGAAGATGGTCCAATGTGTAAAATCATGAATGTGAAGTCGGCCTGAAGTTAGCAAGGGTCACATCAGGGGTCCATCCTTAGCACCAACTATCTCTGAAGAATAATGCAGAAAGGAGCTTGTGAATCCCCTTCTGAACTTGGAAACACAGAATTTGTTCCTAAGACCCCGTCCTCCCACAGGACTTGAAAGGGCAAGAATTAGTCCAGAAAGCAGCAAAATGAGGAAATGGTCCCTGTTGGCCATTTCTGTTAATCCCCAGCAGCTGAAATTTAAGAAATCCAGTGACGTCAGCACTTCCATCTGAACCAGCAAAGAGGACCAAGCACAAGTGCAGAGTCATCTGAAGGGGGGAAAAGAAACCCAGGGGGCGGCTAGAGACCACATCGGAAAACGTGGAAAAATCATTTGCTTCGCAGTGAATCACTTCCACAGCTTCAAACACCAGCACTGCCAAAAATAACCCTGGAAAAGCGGAAAAGGAAGCCCAGGCGCTCCAGACCCCTCCAGCCAGCCCGAGGACATCTGAAAAAGCATCTGCCGAATGAAGTGAGCTGGACATTTCTGGACACAAATAAGTGTAACCACTTCCGAACCACTGGAGTAGAAGATTCAACATCAAATCAAGATTGACATCTTAACAACAACAAAAAAGTCATGCAGGTGCCATAGCAGAACAGGTAAGCTGAGCCGCATCAATAATGATCTGGGCTATATTACCTTCCAGAAGATAGGCATAGGGATCGTTTCCATGGTCTCCCCCTCACCAATACAGGAATCAGCTCCGGGGAAAATCACTTACACAGATTCCAGACGCCCCATGTCAGATCAAGCACAGACCAGAAAATAGGTCTGAATTCCCAACATGAAGGCCAGTCCTTAGGTTCTTGCGCTGAAGTCAGAATCAAAAGGAGAACGCCAGCCACACCTGGCTTGACAGAGCAAACCACCTACAGAAGAGACAACACTCACCAGGGCCTCCTTGGCCCTTTGGCTGAACATTGAGTCTACCCGGCCGGCTCAGAAAGGAGATGATTACAGCAGTGCGATTGCAGCCGCTCGGCCGCACGCGTCCATCGTCTTCTCTCAACACTAGGAAGGCTAAATTAGTGATAGAGTGATAATTAATAGGATCCTTGGCAGCAGGAGCCAGGCTTCTTTAGCAAACCAGTAATTGCTGCCTACTTAAAATGACAGGGAACCCAGCCAGGAAGGAGGAGGTGCTACTGATGGAAATCATAAAAGGTTAAGGTTAGTCTTTACAGCAACAGGTTCCTGGGCTCCTATGAGAAGCCAGGTTCTGACCTATAGATTCAGAGAATAATGAATGACAAAGATTTCCAAGGACTCACACAGGACAACAGATCAATAACCCTTGCAATGAGAAGAAATCTGATGGAAATAAATCTCCCCACTACATATCTTCCAATCCTGAAAATGCCATCCGTGGCTGGTTAGATCTTAATGACCATGATATTCACACGGTACCAGAACTGGAAGAGAAAATGATTCCCAGCAGCGTCCCTCCTTTGAAAATATTAGCTGTTCAGAAATTCTCAACAGCAACCACCAGAGTGGCTTTCTCTTCTGATGGTCAAAGAATTTCTTCTAGGAAAGAAAAGATATACAGCTCAGAAGTCCTTTACCACAACTAAAGACTGTTGGCGAGGAAAGATAAGGAATATCATCGCACCTCCCCCATCGAAACCTCCATTCCCAGGAGCTAAGCCCACACAAGAGCCTGATAAACTGATCGTCCAATGCTCATCTAGATGGTATTTCCAGAAGACCAGGGCCCTCGACGCGCAGCAAGGTGCAAGGAAATGTACCCCTACCATCTTTAGACACCGGGAGACACGGAGAGATGAGGAGCCAACCTTCCGCCGTGGAGAGATGTCTGTGGAGATAAACCAGGGCAGCAGGCACATAGTTTCACAGTGAGTAATGGCTGCCCAAAACTCTTCATAAAACCAACTGGCTAGGTGCAGTCTATTTCATTCACTCAGTTAAAGTCCTGGCTCTTCCAATAGTGATGTCAAGAATTCCCCAACAGCTCTCCAACAAGATCATTACTGCAAGCCTGGGGCCTTTGATGCGGCTCAAAATGGAACCCAGGAGTCCCTACTGGCAATGCCTCTCAGAAGTCTTTAACCTTCCAATGGGGAGTGAAAGATATGGGTGGAGATAAAGAAATCACTAAAAACTTCAGTCCTTGGTGCTTTTCTTGCTATGGGCGACAATGAGACCCTTCTCCCCTCCCCTTAATTAAGAGCAGTAATGCATAGGGATCTCTCTAGCTTGCCACTTAATGGAACTCACTGAGTACATGCCTCTTTCCATTGAAGTAAAGCTGTCGCCTGGGACTCATAACTTCTTCCTCTCTGTTAGATCATTATATTCTTTTATTGAAAACATTTAATTCAATGCCGTGCAGTGACTAAACGCTCTTAACACCCACATGTCAAGGCAGAAGTTATGCTCATTACACAACATGACGATGTTTCGAGAACGCTGGCAAGTCAAAGATAAACAGTCCAGAATGGAACAATCTGGCTACGACTTTATGAAGACCCACAAGAAAAGCAATTAACAAGTCAGGTTAGGAAAAACTGAAAGAGAAAGAGATGAGTGAAAGGCATGGAGGTGTTGGGAAGTGCACGTTCACTGGGAGAACACAGGCGGGGCGTGTAGACAAGACTGCTTCAAGTCATCAGGCAGCAAAACTCAAAGAAGAGCTTTAATAAGGGAGGGGGAGGGGCTACAGCATGCGGGCCACACCCTTGGCAGTGATTCAGTTGCTGCCATCCCATCTTCTGCTACCTTCCTTGGAGCCTTAGCAAACTATCTCCCTTCCTTCTTCAGAAGCGGCTTTGAAAACAAAGGACTATGCATCCAGGTATGCTATGAACACCTTTAATAGATATATCTGTTTACCTTGGATTCAAATGGTCAACCACACCCTGAGTCCTCTGGCTCTACTTCATCAGAAACCTAGCCCTCTCTCCATTCCAAAATCAACATGAGCTGTCACCCGCGAGCACTTCCTATCCTGCCTCTCCTTCTAACCCCAGTATCGATGATGCCCACCATAATGGTGGGGAAAGGGGTGAGCTATCAACGTGGCAGCTTTAGGTTTAAATCTTGGTGCCATCCTTATTTGAATGACCTCAGAGAGTCGAGAGAAAGAAGATAGTAATCCTCTGCTTTTTCATCTACAAAATGGTACCCTATCAACCTCATGGAAAAATTACATTAGGTGAAGCATTTTAAACATTTCATACTATATCTGGTACATAGGAGGTAATTTCATGTATCTAAAATTCATCTAGTCATGAATTATTCATTCTTTTTGAACTTTTTTATTCTTTTAGTGTTTCATTTATTCTTGATATACTTCTTCCCATTTCTAACACAGAAAAAAAACAAGTGGGGAAACAAATGCATGAGTAATTTTCCTTACCCCAGAACTAACACACACACACACACACACACAGACATACACAAATACAAAAGCAATCACCAAGCTATTCTTGGATGTTGAATAAGAATAAAAAGGTAAGTCAAAACACAATATGAGACACTGTCTGTAATGAGAGCTTTAAAAATGCAAGATGCTACTATTACAGGAAGTTCTTTATGTTTTTGTGTTGTTCTTAAAGTATGAGCTCTATCTTTTCTGAAACTTGGACCGGCCACTGCAAACATTTCCTCGCCTTCCTTCTAAAAGAATTCTAAGTACTTCTAAGGAGCACTCAGTTAATGTTTACAATAATGACTCTGCTGATAACTGCAGTCTGCTAATTTCCAACACATGAGGAAATCAAAGTCACCACCTTCAAACTCAAGGCCCTGGGTGAGTGGGGCCTGGGTACTTGGGAACTGTCTGCTGCTGCGGGGTTCTCCAGAGGCCCCATGATGCCTCTGACATTTTTCCTGACTCCACTCTTACATTCCATCTTCCTAAAGAGAGGACAGAAGTTTGTCCAAAATGAGAAGTCCCAGACCGGAACACTGAAACCCAGTCTGTTCAAAGACCCAGGACTAGATTTATCACCAAGCAAAGGGGCAAAACATGGCAGCTCCGGCTCCTGACGAGGCTTTATTAATGTAGCTTCCTATTGAATCAACCCCTTCTGAGCACACAGTATCGTAAAACATTTCCCGCAGTTTTTCAGGCCAGAGGAAGAATTGCTACAGGAACATAGGTAGCTGAAGCTAAAACAGTAACGTCTCATCGACTCCCTTACGCATGGCTCCCCGGCTTTCAAATTCAGCGCCTAAGCACAATTTCTTTGTGACCCCAGATGTCAATGTTTGTGGCAACTTTTTTCAGTCAGCTGTGGACACTGGTGGAGGAGCGAGGAATCTGAGTGGCCCAGTGCATACGGTCCCCACCGAGGTCAACTGAGGTTAAGCCCTTCTTTCCATCCCAGTGACCCAAGCGTACTGTAAACAAGCATTCCTTTCACAGTCTAGCCAGTGCCACAATCTGCATTTTTGTGTTTTGTGCTGCTGATGCGATTATCAAAAACAGCTCCCAGCCCAGAGCTGGCACATTATCTGGGGCGCCGAGCTGCAAAGAAGGTTGTCAAGGGCCCTGTGCAAACCACACAGGTGTTAAGATCAGCGTCATCTGAACGTGTGTTGCAGTATGGCTGTGCACATGAAATAAGGTGTCTGGAAAGAGAAACACATGGAAAATGAAGCTATGCACTGATGGTTGGTGAAAATGCTGGGACCGGAGCCTCCCGGAAAAGTACCTTGCTCGTCGCTGCCTTAGCAATGATTCAGTATCCACTAATTCTGTGTCTGTGGTGACTCTGTAGAACAGAGCGACCAGAAATAACTAGAACTGACTGCAGCACAGAATGCCTCCTAGCACCAAAGGCAGCAACACCAATCCTTATCTCCTAGCAGCTTCCTGCGCTAGGGGATCTACACATAGCTGATCTTTTACATGTTATCTTCTCCGATCCACACAGATGCGCCAAGAAGGAACTCCTACCGCAAGCCTCATTTCATAGACGGGCAGACTGAGGCTTAGAAAAACCTTGCTGGGACTCACCGCTATCGAGGGCAAAGTCTGAAACAATTTCCCTCACGTTTCAAAGGAACACCCAGCAGTTTCTAAGTGCTGAACCCTTCAAGTACACCAGACAGACTTCATCTGTGTGGACCACTCTTTAGTCCACAAAGATTTATGGGCCACTCCATATCTTGGGTGCTTAACATACCCAATGACCCAACAATTTTCCTGTTCCCATGGGGACTGACAGACAATAAAATGAATCACTTGGTCTATTTATAAATACAAGAAACGTGACTATTTTTTTTTCAATTAAACTGGCAGCTGAAGGCTGCCAGTAAATTCCATCTAAAGCATATCAGGCTAGCTGAGGTGACCACCAGTTGAACTCCTTTCCTCACCCAGAAAGATGTCCTCTAACCCTCCACTTGCTGGTGATTATCTAACGAGCCATTCACTGGCCAGAGGTGGAAGTGGTTCAGGTTTGACCCTCCAGGTTCACTGCCCTCCCCTGACTCCACAGTAGGTTCAACAGCTAAAACTTTACCTTACTTGGGAAAGCAAAATAAATTATCCAAGGATGTAACAAAAAAAAAAAAAAAAACCAAGGCAAGATTCTAAGAGAGTTAAGAGCTAGTGGCTGGGGGCTGGAGAGGTGGCTCAGGGGTTAAGCCTCCGCCTTGCAGGCGGAAGGTCCTGAGTTCGGATCCCAGATCCCACGTATAGACGCCGGGTGGAAGCGGGGGCGGCCTGCGCTTCTGGTCCTGGTAGGGCGGAGCCTGTGAATCCCGGGGCAGAAGGAGGTGGAGGCATCCATGGTGGTTCCCGAATTCGCCCGTGGTTCTACACACACACACACACACATGCATATACGCACTATTGAATAAATAATAAATAATAAAAAAAAATTTAAAAAAAAAAAAAAAAAAAAAAAAAAAAAAGAGCTAGTGGCTGATCTCTTAGCATCCACACAGTTGGATGCCTGAAAAAGAAGTTTACTCTGATAATTTCCAAAGCCACCTTTTCCTCTGTGGCTGCTTGGCCCCGCCCCCTCCATCCCATTGGAGTCCTTCCTGCCAACTCCAGGCTACGCAGTGGCTTCACCTCCTCCTCCCTCTAAAGCTCCGCATTCAGAAACTCAACAGACATGACTCTTTCAAGCTGCTCTTCTCTGATTCCCACTGCTCCAGAGCTGAGGATGTCTCCAAATAATTTAGCTCTCACCCCAGGGCACCTGGTTGGCTGTGTGCATTTCCACTTGAGCCACATGGACCCAGAAAAACTTGGACTTTGCTCATTTCCTTCTAAGACTCAGGAAAGGAAATGTCTTTCTAGAACACAGGTTGGACTAGGCCACTAGAAAACGCTGCTCTGTTAATGTGATTGTAGATTCTAGCAGAAGACCCATCATATATTGATAAGCCATTGACATTACATTCCAAGTCCTGTGTATGCAACAAACAGCCAGTAGTAAAGGAAGCAATCTAGAAGGTTCTTAGCTGCAACCAGGGACAGAATGGATTTGAATGCTTGCTACAAATACCCGCACTTCTGACCTGACCGTACAGTTGGTGTTTTAAACAAGGAGAAACCAGTTGTTGGCTTAGGTATTTATTGGTATTGAAGTGACAGGCAAGTCAAAAGTACTAGGAAAAGAATATCTCTATGATTTTCCATCTTTTTTCCATTCTTAGGCAAGTCCCTAAAGTGTAACAGTAAAGGCACCTGTGGTAGACCTAACAGCAGCAGTAGATATTACCAACATGCACAACATGCTGGCCAGTAACAGCAGTCATCTTAGCACCAGCCTCCATTCTGTTCTAACTTGGCTGGGATTTCTAACACGGGTCCCACTATATAGCCCAGATTGGCCTAGAATTCAAGAGCCACCTGCCTCAGTTTCTGGAGGTCTGGAATTATAGGGATGCACCACCACGCTTGGGTCTACTGTGTCACTTCTCTAGACAGTATCTTATTTCCTCACCAAATTGATGAGGCAGGCACCCTGGTATCAAGGAACATGACTGGACTGTAACCGATGGACTCCACATACACCTACAGTACAATGGAACTGTTCCCCAGAGAAAAATGGCTGCTTCTCAAGTTGATCCCTCTATATTTTCTAAAGGCTGATTAGCCACAGAGCTTAGAAGAGAAAGCAGAGGGTATGTTTCAGTTGGTAGAGTACTTGCCTGATATTCATAAAAGCCTGGGATGGATCCTCAGTATTGCATAAAACTTGGCATGACAATTAGTTGGCTGGTCTGTAATCCAGCATTTAGCAAGCCAGGCAGAGGCAGACGATCCAAAGTTCAAGGTTATCTTCAGCCATACAGTCAGCCTGAGGCCAGCCTGGGCTACATGAGACCATGTCTCAAATGGAAAGAAAAGAAAGAAGAAAGAAACAACAGAGAGGGAAGGAGGGAGGAAATAAGAGAATGAGAAAAAAAGTAGGAAGAAAGAGAAAGAGGGAAAGAGAAGGAAGGAAGGAAGGAAGGAAGGAAGGAAGGAAGGAAGGAAGGAAGGAAGGAAGGAAGGAGGGGAGGAAGGAGGGAAGGGAGAAAGGAGGGAAAGAAGGGAGAAAAGGGAAGAAGGATGGAAAGAAGGGAGAAAAGGGAAGGAAGGCAGGAAGGAAGGAAGGCAGGAAGGAAGGAAGGCAGGAAGGATGGAAGGAAAGAAGAGAGGGAGGGAGGGAGGCAGGGAGGGAAGGAAGGGAGGAAGGAGGGAAAGAAGGAAGGAGGGGAGGAAGGAGGGAAAGAAAGGAGAAAGGAGGGAAAGAAGGGAGGAAGGAAGGAAGGAAGGAAGGAAGGGAGGGAGGGAGGGACGGAGGGACGGAGGAATGAGGGAGGGAGGAATGAGAGAGGGAAGGAGGGAGGAATGAGGGAGGGAAGGAGGGAGGAAGGAAGGGAAGGAGGGAGGGAGGGACGGAGGGACAGAGGAATGAGGGAGGGAGGAATGAGGGAGGGATGGAGGGAGGGAGGAATGAGAGACGGAGGAATGAGGGAGGGAGGAATGAGGGACGGAGGGAAGGAATTAAGGAAAGAGGAAGCGAGGGAGGGAGGGAGAGAGAGAAATCACATTGGTGTAGAAGGAAAACACTAACATGCAGATTCTAATCTCTTAGGATATATGTTGTTATTACCAAGGAAACATCCTAGGTGAAGGACAGACAGAAAGACCCTGAGGATCAAGAGCATGAGGTCTTCTGGCTGACATTGGGCAGATGTGACTACACCAAGAGCTTGGTGCTAAGGGTGACCAGACCGCCGGAAGTCAGCATGGGCCAGGCTGGACGGGGACAGTTAGGAATGGCAGGTGCCTGTGTGTCCACAGCAGGGCGTGAGCGGCTGCACCTCCACGGCATTGCCCAACCCCAATTAGTGCCTCTTCCACACACGCTCCACCCAGCCACGCACTGTAATTAAGATGAAAGGAAACCCGATGATAAAGGCCAAGACTGTGCCGCCAACAAAAGGTTAATGCCCTGCATGGAAACAGCCCATGTCATCTGAAAGACCTCCCTCTGAGGCCTCCCACTGCGCCACCTGCATCAACTCGGAGACCCCATGCTGCCAGCCGCCCAACCTGGCGCTAGCTCAGGGCCGCTTCACCTCTGTAGGTCTGCCCGCCGCCCTTGAGCGTTGCCTCCTGCGTAAAGCTGCCAAAGCTGAAAATTCATGTCGAAAATCCGACTGATGGCAGGGTGGTGCGGGCAACCAGAATAAGGAACCAGCAGCCAGACTGAGCACTGTACTCACATGCTTCTTGACATGTTACTGCATGTGTGCAGATGCACATGTGTAGGTCGAAGGTCAACCTCAGGTGCGGGTCTTTAGAAGCCTTTCTTTTAGCACTGAGTCTCTCAATGCCCTGTGGCTTGCTGAGCAGGCTAGATTAGCTGGCCAATGAGCCCCCAAGATCTTTCCGTCTCCAGCTCCCCAGAACTATGATTACACATGTGCCACCACCATACTTGGTCTGTTGGTTTGTTTCTGCAAGTGTTATGGGGATGCTTATGGGACACGCACTTTACCCACTGAGTTATCTCCTCAGCCCCTACATATGTCTTTTAGTTTGCATAATTACACGACTCATAGTGTTGCTACCTATTACCTTTCAGTCCTGCATGGAAATAGAGGCATTGGGAATAACTTCCCCAAGACTCTCAGCAAATAGGTGGCCTGACTGAAATTGTAGCTCCATCCTTCCTTCTCCTAAATTTAGACATCCTAGACTGCTCAAGAAAACTCAACCAGTTTACCGTAAGAACGCATCAGGACTCTTCTCTCTCTGGAGAAGGTCGGCAGACAGTAAAACCAAAACACATAATTCAAAATAGTGGAGCCTAAGTGGATTGCGCCCAGGGGCAGGTTACATTTCTGGTAAATAAGGAGTCTGGAAGCTTCTTGCTGGCTTTATTTGTCTGACCCAACTGTGGCCTTGCCCTTCCCTCTCACAGTCTCTCTCTCTCTCTCTCTCTCTCACACACACACACACACACCGTCAGAGCAAGAAGCAGCTTGCTGAAGTTCCAAACAAAAGGAAAAGCTCTTTGGTGTCAGGACAGCTTCCCATGTGACCACAGGGGTGCTGCCTGGTCCCAGTCACCCCGCCCCTCTGTTTTGGAAGCTCCCACACTCTACAAACTGTCTGGAATTCATTAAAGATGGGAAAACAGGCTGACAGCCGTATTTCACGTTTTATTCAGCAGAAGTTTTGTGAAAAACAATTTGGTCATGTGGACGTGCCCCAAACCACCATCACCCTGTTTCTCAACCCAAACTTTCAGTCAAGTGACTGCAGTCGGCTTCCAGTTCCACCCATTCAGGGAAAGAACTGTCCCCTGCCCAGTGCCCACTTGAGATTTTGGCAGGTCTTTAGGGCAGTAGAGGAAGGTATACCATAAGTCACCTTAAAATCACAGTCTCTCTTAAGCCTAGTCATCTACATCATTAGAATTTTTTAGTTATTTAAGCAATAAACTTTTTCTAAGCAAGCATAATTAATAGTGGTATTCTGGTGCCTGACTGGGGCAGCCCAAGCTTATGAGTTACTGATAATCCACATTTGTACAATATCTTCTATTTTGTGTTCAATGAGCAAAACTGTCCTCATCATTACTGCAGGGCAACACACACACAGCACAGTGGTGGCTGGAAAGCTGCTAGGAATACAAATTGTCAGCCCTGTCCTGAGATCATGAATCAGAGCCAGGAGTGGGGCATCCAGAAGACCCCCCCAGGGCTAATGTCCTCGAGGGGTGCACACTCATGTTTGAGAACCAATGCTCTGAATATTTTACCATAAACCCCAGACCTCCATATTGATTACTCTTGGATGGCTGTTTTGGCTGGAGATTTCCCTGAATCAGAATACATTCAGCAATAATAAAGCGCTGCTCCTTGTAATCAGGCCAGAGATAATCAATAATCATTGATCATTGATAAAAACCTCACCACCTAATTTTTAACTTTATTTACTGTGTGTGTGTGTGCGTGTGTGTGTGTGTGTATGTGTGTTAGAGGGCACTGGAAACATCTTGGATTTCTTCTACCACCTTTTTGTTACACTCTGGGATTTCCCAGGCTCCGCCTACCAGGGCCAGAAGTGCAGACCACTGCCATTTTCTCCTGGTGTCTTTTTATGTGGGACCTGGGATCTGAACTCAGGAGTTTCTGCTTGTAAAGCAGAATCTTAAATCCTGAGACATCTCTCCAGCCCTCACCACATAATTTTAAGGGGGGTGGGCCTCTAGAACGTTATTTATCAGATCTGTATTAGTGACATGCTAGCACCCAAGCAAGTCTTGGGGCTCGTTTGGGACTCTCTAGTCAAGGAGTACCTCTTTGAAACCAAATCTTGTCATGGGAACATGTGACCAGGAGGGCTGCATCAAATTCTCTGCTCCTGAATTCATGAAACTCAACTCCGTGGGCTCAGTGAGGGAGGGTGGCGGCATTTGACAAAGAGATCACTAATAGACAAGATAAAATTGTCTATCAGGAGAAAACAGGTAAGGAAGAACAAATCAGCAAGATGTCAGGTATGTGCACCCAAGAATGACTAAGAGGGCTACGAGAGAAGTTCAGATAGCATCCCTGATCCCCGAAACAAACTCCAGCCAACTGTCCTTGGCGGTCAGCTTCTTGTGAAGCCTTGCACTTCGGTGGCTTTGATGTGATGACCCAGCAAGTCCATCAACCCTCCCATTCACTTCGGCATCAACAGATTTAAAGCTCGTGTCCATAATCAGTGTCATGAGCACCACATTCCAAGCTCCAATCCTTCGCCACTGGTTCATCCAGCATTTACCTAGATAAAAATGCTATTAGTGGGATGTCCAGAGGGAAATTACCTGCCAGGATGACGCAAGGTGTGGTTCCAAAAAGTCTGCACTCTGATTGTCCTCCCTGCACCGGTGGCCCGTCCCTTAAGTCACTGGCCATGTGTTTCGTGCAACAAACAGACCAAGGGTTATATGGAGTGTCAAAGGGAACAGGCCAGCTGCTTATACTCTCAGGAGGTGATTCACATAGCTACTGTGAATTATCCTTGAAGGATAAATAATTTTCAACAGTACATGCCAATGCCATCCTATGGCCTTGCCAGCAAATGGCTCTAGGCCCACACTATGTTAATACTGATTCATCGTCATTCTCAGACAAAAACATTACAAATTAGTTGCAAAACACTGTAATGGGCCAATGTACAATGGCCCAAATTTAGATGGTGCTGCCCATCCGGCTCAGACAAGAGAGGCACGTTGGTACTGAAGAAAATACCTCCTCAACTTGCTAAAATGAAGAACAAAAATCTATCCGGCTCTTTTGACAGAAAATAGTGACAGTGATAAGTGGACCATTGCCCTGTCCACATGTCTTGACTTGACAGTATAGTCTCTGCAAGTTTGGGAGAGACCTTGGTCACACTGAAAGAGCACTTGGGACCAGGCTGTCACCAAGGTGTGGGGGCTGACTTCCCAGGAGGACTTTAGCTCCTGAGTTAAACACCAAAGACATCATTAGGATTTCCATGTGCAAAGGAACCAAAGCAAATGGGGCAATTTCCTAATATCACGATTTCATCTACATCCATAGCCATGACCGCTACATTAAATGAATCTTCTCTGCCTTAGCAGAGAAACAAGTTAAGCCTCCCAGAAAAAAAAATCATATAAATAAATAAAATACCACCTGTAAATACAAGTTATGCACTCTTCCAACAAGGCAGACAGACACTATCCCAATAGCATGAGGATCATATGGGAAAGCTCAGGATGGGTGTAAGTGATTCAGCCAGTGATTCACCTTGGGGAAGGGGTGGGGGGTGGAGACATGAACCCACAGATGTCATGAGTGAGCCACAGTTACTTAGAGAAGAACAAGATTGTGCCAGGGCCCTACCGGACAAGTAACCCCCTGATACGGGCTTAAAATATATGCCGTCCTGTCATGCAGATATTTCTTTTTGAAAATTACCATTTCATGGGTATATGATACAGCAGGGCTATTGAAATCAACCAACTTAAAAGCAAAGTAGTGGGGCTGGAGAGATGGCTCAAGGGTTAAAGCCTTTATTTTATAAGCTAAAGGACCTGACTTTGCATCCTTCAAACCCACATAAATATACCCCTAAAAGGCAGAGCCTGGAAAACCCCAAGTAAAGCAGGAAGGAGATGGAAAAGTCCAGGATGATTCCCCATTTCACCTTTGGGCCCTCACAGGCACACACACTCAAGTGCCCTTTTATACACGTATACATACACACACCCACAAATCAAAGTATTATTTTCAAAGAGGTTATACTGGAAACCATCGTCTGTGGAGGTCAAGCACTGTGTGGGAGAACAACTTCTTCTTTTCGCTTCTGCACCAGGCTTAACTTTTCACATCAATGTGGACAGGAAGCGTGATCCAGCTCTAGACATAGGACTGGGAGTCAGGAGGACTAGAACTGCTTGTGAAATCAACTTTAGGCTCTGCCATTCCATCCTTTGCTACTCAGACATTCCCCTTTGCACCCTAAAATTGATTCAAAATCCAGCTTTTCAAAACCCCTTGCTAGGCCCAACATGGTCAGATGTGACCTCGGAGCAAGACCCAGAGAAGAAAGCAAGATAACAATATCAAGCAAGACTAGTTGAAGGAAAGAAAAGATGGTAAAAATAGCAAGCCCCATCTCTGCTTTAAATCCAGGGTGAGGTTTGCAAAGATGAGCATGAAATCTCTGACTCATTCAACATTAGGAAAACACTTTAAAAAGTCATAAACACTTATAACAAAGATTAATGTCTGTGTTTGGTCTTCTCCATTATTCATATCTTAACCCTCAACCAGTCCTAGGCTGGTTTGGAATATATACTCAGTGGACACCTAATTGTGTGTGCTGCTTTTTACATGTTACTTTTGGTAAAATTTTTTATATTTTATTTATTTATTTACTCTGTGTGTGTGGGTGTATGGGTGTGTGTGTGTGTGTGTGTGTGTGTGTGTGTGTGTGTGTGTGTGTCAGAGGGCACTGTGTGTCCTTGTGAGGGTCAAGGGTGACTTCAGGAATTATCCTGATTGCTTCTACCTCCTTCTTGCTTCACTCTGGGATTTCCCAGGTTCTCTGAGCACCAGAGTCGGGAAGTACAGGCCACTGCCATTTCCACCTGCCATTTTTATATGGGACCTGGGGATCAGAACTCGGGACCTTCTGCTTGCCAGGCAGAGGCTTAACTTCTGAGCCAACTCTCCAGCCCACTTTTTGTAAATACTGAATGATAACTACTTCACTCAAGAGAGAACTGAAGTTCAGAGAGGTCGGGTAACTTGTCACAGAGCTAAGGAGTGACAGTGCCAACATGTGTACCCCCATGTGAACATCAGGTATTCAGGCCTGGCCTAAAAGTTGTGATGGCCTCCCTCACCACTTAGCAAGTATGCTACTTTCTCATCACACTCCACCAGTAACACCCTATTTGGCTTTCCCAGCAGTGACCAAAAATTACTTTGTTCATTTCTTTGGTTTATTATTAACTTGGAGTCCCTACCACCAAGATGGAAGCGCCATGTTAGCAGAAAAGCCTGCTTGTCTAATTTACATTTGATTTCCTGCAGCTAGCCAGAGCCTGACCCAGAAGAAATGCTTAATGAATAACTGCAGGGAGGAGGAGGAGGGAGGTCAGAAGAAAAACCCTCTGACCTCAGACTTACACTACTTCTCCTCAAAGTGATGGAGAGAAGGTTGGAAAAAACTTTGGACGAACATTGGGGATCCTCGCGATTTGAGTCTTTTTCCCACCACTGCTACTACTCCTCCAAGGGCCGCTCGGTCCCATTCAGCCCAACTCAACTTCCAGCTAAGATAAAAACTATCGATGATCTCACATCTGCTCGGCCAACACAGTAGCATCCAGCCCGAAGTGTCCAGAAGTGTCCAGAGAAGTGTCCAGAAGGAGTCTCAGGACAGGTGTCCTCTGCAACCACCCAGGATATCTTTCGAATCTTTACAGCCTGCCCGACAGGGCACAGGAGAGAATGACGGAGCATTGAAGCAAGGAAGTCATATTTAAGAAATTGGCTGGAGAAATGGATTTACTGTTAAGAAGGCAAAGCAGGCCTTCGTGTGTGTGTGTGTGTGTGTGTGCGCACATAGGTGCCACTACAAAGGTGCAGGTAGAAGACAACATTTGGGTGTGGTTTCTCACCTGTCCACCTTGTTTTGAGACCAGATCTCTGTACGCAGGCCAGCAGGCCTTACAGCTTCTGGAGTGTTTGATGCCCCCTCCCATTTCACGCTGATGTCCCGGGATTACAGAACAAGTACACCACTATGTCCAGAGCTGATGTGCAATCTGGAGATCAAAGTCTAGTCCTCGCACATGCATGGCAAGTGCTGTATGCATTGACCCAGCCCCCAAACCAGGCCTTCCAAAATGTCAACAGAAGTTGGGTGGGGAAATGTCAAAGGAGATCCCGGAACCCCTTTCAAGGGTCTTCCTGCCCTTGTCTCTCTGGATAAAAGTTCAGACAGTATGTTTTGGTGTAATTCCTTTCTTCTGATTGCACAATGTCCAAACTCAGAGAAGCCTCTTTATAAACTGCAAACTTGTCTTCACAATACCGAATGCTTGTGGTTACCACGCTGAACATCACTGACTGCCTTCTTGATTATTTCCTCCGAATAATACACACTTGGAATGAAGTCAAACACATTGTTATGATTTACTCCAATTAGACAAACCTAACAGTAAAGCACATTTTGGATTTCACACCCACTCATCCACCAAAAAAAAAGAAACTTGCTTGCTGCTCTTGATAGCTGACCAAAAAAAGAATAGTAACTAAGGATTTTTTTTCCTGTTATTTATCCTAATACTGCCAGTTCTGAAACAAAGCAGTTGGAGGGAGAAATTCGGTAACTTTGATTTGTCCCAAGATACATTTTTTTACACTGAGGTCCTATTCCTGACAGTAAGCACATGTGACCTGTTCTAAAAAAAGGATATTTTCCACTTCTTGCACAACTAGAACAGATATAAACATCAGCTTGTGCAAACAGCGCTGCAGAACTCATAGGGCATTAAACTTATGTACACTTAAAGAAACCCTATAAATAGCAGTACTCAGGGAAAGGAAATCTCCAATAACACGCAAAACCAACACTTAGAATCCCACTTTAATCAAGTGTTCCATCTAATCATGCAACAGAAGTAATCTGCATAATGAGATTGGAACATCTGCCAGGTTATAGCACCTTGCCTTGCCTATTTTGCTTGAGATAGATGATTCTATAAGAGTCTGAGTTTTGAGTAGGAGAAAATGTTACAGTTCAATATTACTAGAGAAGAATGGGAGCCATTTACTAAGAGTAATAGGAGCAGTGCTATGCATATTTGCATGTTTTTGGCCTGAGTTTTAAAACCTGTGCAATCCCAAGAGGATGAATCCCACTGATCTCATTCTGTAAGTCAATTAACTAAGACTCCACGAGAGTAAGTATCTTGAGCCAGATTACAGCAGCTATGAGGCAAAGTCAAAATCATCAGACTTTTGGTTTGATTCTCTAAACCTGCCCATGTGCAGCCAACTTTCTTTTTTCTTATTCTCTTTTCATGCATATGTATGTGTTTGCATGTAGATGGTGGCACCTGTGTGGGAGGGGGATGTGCATACAATCAAGTGTGTATACATGTAGAGGCCTGAAGGATGACATCAGGAACTATCCCTTATCGCTATTCCAACTTATTCTTTTGAGGGTCTCCAATTGAACCCAGAGTTCACCAGTAGAGTTTACCAGTAGAGTTCACAAGTAGAGTTCACCAGTAGAATTCACCAGGAGAGTTCACCAGTAGAGTTCACCAGTAGTCTGGCTGTCCATCTTGCTCAGGAGATTCCAAGGTTCCACTTTCTGAGGCTGGAATTGCAGACTGGCTACCACACCCATTTTTCGCATGGGATCTTAGGGTCCACACTTCCACATGCTTTTTGCTTGCATGGCAAACACCTTAACCGCTGACCACCTTCCCAGCCCTAAACCAGCCTCTTAGCCACCACTGCAGACTATATCCTCCACCCCACCTTACACTCCCTCCAATGCTTCCAAACAACACATCCCAAGATGGCTTCACTCCGCAGGCCAAACTCCACTGCACTCATTCATCTACAAATCCACACACCGATTGCTTCCTATGGTCAGCTCTAAAGCCCACCTGCTCCCAAGGCCACACATTGTCTTGCACAACCACCTGAACCCACAGGTTCACTGCCCCTCACACCCCTCCAAATTTTGGAGAAAGGGGTTTACAATTATGCATGCTGTGTTATATACAGCAGTGCAGACCATTGGATGAGAAAAGAAGGTAGATTCAGACAACCTCTGTTTACATTAAACCTGGTCCCTATCTGGAATAGTACATGGTATGCCTCAGTTTCCCTCTTTATAAAACATGAATGATTAAAACACAGACGCCCAGGACTGAAGTGAGAATTAAGTGACTCTAAATAATATATTCAAAATCATGTGTGGCATAGAGTCTCAGGACTGGATAATATAAACATTTCAATTAACATTACTGTTCTTATTTCTTATTATCACCTCATATGAGTCCTGCAAAGATGAACTAAATTTTACATAATTTTGTTTCACGTTTGATATGTTGGTAAAAACGCTTAGAATAGGCACTGTCTCCTGGTGTGTGTTCAACAGATGTTGCCCATCATAGCTGACGTTACTTCCCATGTACTAGGACTCGAAAGCACATGTTCATTTTGGATTTTTATGTATGTGCTGATGTCGCATGGCCTGTTTTTTCTTTTTAACCAATGCAAAGGATTAGATGAAAACTCAAAAATGCAAAAGATGTATCATATATAATAAATATTATATACATGAGCCTTTCATTAGAAGGAAAACAGAACAAAAAAAGCTATAGATATTGAGAGTGTTTTGCTATATAACAACATTTTCCTTCAAAAGGTGGAAACAATCAACTAAATACAAACACATTCAGAATGGTAGCACTCACCGCTAAGTGAAAAGGAAAGCAAGAACAACTACTAAAAACATCTGATGTGCCAGGCACCATGATGATAACGTCCCAGAGTCAAAGCCACATGAACTTTCTTCAGATCCCTGTGCTAGATGAGGAAAATGAAATTAGAGGCTATCAGACCTCCCCAGCGTCACCTGGCTAGTAGAGAGAAGTGCAAGGCCAGATGGCTTGGATTCTCCAAAAAGCCCCTCTGGATTGGCCAGGCCAGCCAGAAAAATCCGAAACGCTCCCAGAAACAAACAAACAGCAACAAACAACTTCACAGTTTTGTTTTGTCAAGAATGGATTACCACTTCATAAAAAACATTTTTAATATGAAAACAGAAGAGGAAAGTTTAGTGTGAATCCAAGGAATGACAGGGGCCTTGTGGGCATGTAAGGCTGATGGGGGGGTGACAGGACAGTCTGTTTCCTTTCACCACACACTTGCACGCACTTCATGCACCTGTTGGATTCCTATTGTGGAGTTCTGGCTGCGTCCCATCTTGGCATGATCAAACTACAACACACTGGCCTCTCCATCTCTAATTTGCAGGAAAATTAATAGAAGAGCTGACCGGATCATACCAATATTATAAGGACAAACTGGAATCCAGAGAAGCCACTGTGAAATCTGCCCAGGAAAAGCCATCAGCAGCCACAAAGCCACATACAGACGTCTGCAGAGCAAGCCAGGCAGTAGGGCCCTCTTGCCCCTGTGTTCTATGGTGATGCTTTTCAGGCTGAAAGACAGACAGACTTTGCTCGCTTGCTCCCAGGAGCTCACTGGCCACTTCCACATTTGGTTCCCTGGCATGACTTGCAAATTCTGGGGCTGCTATGATCACTGCCTCTGCTAGCCATCATGCAGAAGTGTTCCCAGGACAACACACACAAGTTCTGTACAGCTTGTCGGAGGAGTCAAAGTGAAACTTTTATAGGATCCTTTGCTATCTTCCTATGGCACAGCCTCAGCAGGCAATAAATAAGACCCAGAAGAGTCCACAACTGTACATTCCTAGAGTCAAGGAGGCATGGGTTAAGAACGTGTCTCTCCCTACGAAATATCTGAATATCTGAGCTGAGCCCCGTGAAGAATACAGAAACCCATCTTTGAAGAGACTCTGATGGGAAAAGAGTTTAAAAGGAATATGATGCTGAAGGAAAAATAATACAAAACGCCGAAACTGAACACCTTACCCTGAACACTATACTAAAAGAGACAGTACATATAGTCACACGTATTTATTACCAGGCATTATTCTAGACTGGAGGTTCTGAAATGAGAAGATGATTTTAACAGTACAGGGTATTTGACAATATTAGGAGGTACTTTTTGGTTGCTGCACGTGTGCTGGAGGGAAACTGCTAGCTCCACCGAAAAGCAGGCCACAAAGCACCCGCCAGCACACTGGAGAGCTCTCCACAGCCAAGAATCATCCAGCCCGAAATGTCAAGAATACTGAGGCTGCCCAGCTCTGTCCTAAGCTCTGGGGACACCACAGTGAGCAAGGAACACAAAGAAATTCCTGCTCCCTTGGGGGCCAGAGTCCAATGTGGAGACACACATAATGAACATGACATATTGACAGATGACATCATTGGTTATACATTAGTGCTACGGAAGGAACGGAGCTGATAAGGAGGGCTAGGAGCTTAGCGAGAGAGTCACGGTGAACAGTACGGTCACAGAAGGATACACTATTGGAGTGAAGGGAGTCATGGGAACACGGGAATGACATGTCAAGGAAGACAAGAAGTTGGTGGGGTTAAGGGTATACTGTGGCTGTCTGCACAAAGGATGGTCCTGAGAACGATGAACCAATGCCCCAAAGTAGAAAGGGTCTGATGTGACAAGAAGGTGATTTTAATAGAACAGGGTGTATGACAATATGGATGTAAAGAGACTAGATTGACTAGAGCACAAGAAGCAGCGAGAGACAAGGTCAGAGATGACAAATAGCCTGATCACTTTAAGTTTTTAAGAAGTCTTTAAGTTTACTAAGAAGAAGAAGAAGAAAAAAAAAAGCCATGGAGAGCTGTGACCAGGGATGAGCATGATCCGACTTGAACTGCAACACAGGGCCCCACTGACTGTAGGAGCTGTGTCCTGTGTGTTATCAGCACCTCCAGCATCGCCTACTAGAGAACAATCACAGTCCAAGGTGACAATCGTGACAACTGAGTGTCTCCAGAGGACGATCTTCCTAGGGTAAAATGAGCCCCTGGTTGAAAATCAACTGTGGCCATGAGGATGAAAACACCTACTAAAAGCCAAAAGCAGAAGGCAGGAGATCCATTATGAGTGTGCTATAATAACGTGGGCAAGGTCTACTGCTGGCCTGGCCCTAGGTGCTAACAAAGATGTTGGTGGGAAATGAACAAATTGTGGACATATCTTTGCCTACAAGGAACAATGTGGTCACTGCAATGGATACACATGTTCTGGCCACAGGAGCCTGTAACCATTCATGACAACTTTTCCCAATAAGACTAAGGAGGTGCCTCAGCCCTTCATGAGTCACACAACAGATGCTGATAACAATACCTTTAGACAACTGTGGAAAACAGTATGGGCAAGGCTGCCAACTTCATACACTTACTTATTCACAGATTTTACTTAACTGGTTGATTTCAAGTAGCACGTGTCTGTTCTGCAAACAAGTTTTACAACAACTTTTTAAATTTAGCCTTCCCTTTCCATAAGGGTTCTTCTGCCCTGAACCTGCTTCTAGCACCCTGCATCTTCCCACGTACCCACATTTTTTCCTTACACGTGCTTGCTATGGAGGACGTACTCCCTTGAGAGGCATCTTTGCTGACTCTGACAAAGAACAGGGCCTAGTCCTTTCGCACAAGTGTCAGGCCACTCATTTGCTTTATTCAGATGGTATTTTCCTCACTCCTTCAAACTCACTTAATGTATCAGCTGCCATCGAAAATATTCCAAACGGTCCAGTTAAGTCACGTCTCTCTCCCTCCCTCCCTCCCTCATTCCGACCATGTAAGCATTTGCTTATAGAAGCAAAAGCGGGGACTGCTCAGTAAGACACTAGTCCCTTCAACCACAGAGAGCCCAAATGAGCAGAACCAACAGTACCTCTTACACAATATCACTCAAAGCCCCCAATATACACAATCCACGCTCACATACAAAATAGCCATTATGAAGAGAAGCCACCACCGGCTGACTTTACCCATCTCAGTGCATGACCTTTCTTTCATTCTGCAATAAGCATGTGTAAAAAAGGTTGTTTTTAACAAAGGTGGGCAGTTTCTTCCCTTACCTGTATTCAGGGGTCCTGCCCCCAATTCTGAAGGAAACTAACCAGCTAGAACAAGACGGCAGCCGCCCCCTCGCCAGAGGCAAAGCCTCCCAACACCTCACTGGTAACTAAGAAGCCCTCCAGCGTTCTCTCCTGACAGTCAGGCCCTCTGTTTGAGGGGGTCTCACGCAACCAAGCCCCAGTCACAGCGAGGGGCAGGGTGTGAGGCTTCCAACCAGGACTTTATCTTATCTTGCAACTGAAGGGGGTGGAAACAAAGGCTTTTTGGCCATAGCACCTTCCAGTGGTCATCTCCCTCTTGGTAAACATTGGAAATGAGAAGTGCACCATGTCCAGAAGGGTCAAAGACAGCGAGAAAAGAAGACCCCCAGTTCCCACCAGGCAAGCCGCTAGCACCGGAGGGGGAGGGGAAGCCCGAAGGAAAGCGATTGGAGGTGTGTAGGGGGATCGGAGGATGTCTTCTCTCGCAAAGTTTCCGAAGCGCCTGGCGAATGATGCACTTGCCGCTGCTGAGAAAAGTCTAACCCTGCCTAACCATGTCCAAGCCTCAGGATTTTCCCCTCTGCCTTTGCCTAGGGCTTTATTTCCGGAGAACCCGCCCCGCACAAGGAGACACGCCCACCTCCTGCCCCCCCCCTCCTGCCGCTCCCAGGCTCCAAAGCCGCTAAGTGGCTGGAGGAAAGGTGGAGACCCCAAGAACTTCACCTGGAGGCAACCCCGCGCTGGTTCTGCAACAAGGGTTGGACTCTCAAGGGAAGACTCCAGGCAATTTAAATGCTTCTCTGAAACGCTGCATCTCCATCCACCCCAACGTCTCCCTCACCGAGTCCTCAGCCCTCTAGGATCATTCTAAAATGAAGAGGGGGTTCAAGGAAAAACTCTTCTCCAGCGCACCTGGACAGCGTGCCGGTCCAGTGCTCCGCCTACCCCACGGTGCGCCGGGTGGCTCCCCACCCCCCATCCAGTGTCAGCAGCTGGCACCTCGAGCCCAGGGTCCCCGCGCCCAGATGCGCGGTCCCCAAACATCTGCGACATCCCCAGAGTGCAGTATTAGGAACTCAGAGATGCGCGCGGGCCATCCCGGGGTAGACCCCCAACTGACGGGGGCCACATCGCCCTCTGCCCCAGGGCAAGGGCACGGGGTCCTTGTCCCAGAACTCGCCAGACGCTCTGTCCTCGCCCCCGGGTGGGAGATGCGGGGCCCTCGGGGTTGCTGCCGCGCCCCCCTCCAGCTGTCACCACTCACCTGCTCTTCAGGGGTTGACTTTTGAGTTCGTAATAGGTTTTGGGCTCTTCGTGAAACTCCTCCCCGACTTCGAAATCCGGCACGATCCCTGATTCGGACTGCATGGCTCCCGCTGGCCCGCCTAGCAACTGCTCGGAAGTGGGAACCGAACCCGGGCACCAGAAGAAGGTGGCGGGGCCTGGGTCGCCCGAGCCGCGCGTCCCGCGCAGTGCCCAGCTCAGCCCGCTAGCCCGCGCGCGCTCGCCCGCCCCGGCGCGGTGAGTTTACACTTGCACCCGGGCGGGAGGGGCGGGGGCCCGGTGCAGCCTGGGATCTGTAGTTCCTGTCAGGCAAAGCACCTTGAATCTCTAGGGGAGGAAAAACTCCCTGAAAGACTACAACTTCCAGAAGTCCAAGCGCCAGAGAGGCAACGTGGTGGACACCGCTAGTGCAACTCCTGTTTGGATTCATTGTCAATGTCAGCAGCTCCTCTGCGTTGTTTCTCCCGCTTGCCTCAAGGGTACAGACTTGGCTGTTTAATATTAATAAGAACGGACTCGACCGGCTCTCCAACTGTCACTCCTCTCGCCAGCTCAGACATTTGCGAGGGCACGCCGAGTCTTCAGTTTAAAAATAAAATACTGAAGGGTTTTGGCACGCTAGAAAGTTTCAGCGCTCAAGCTGTCTTAAAATAAAAGTGCTTCCTATCAGCCCTCATGCTTCCCCGGGCTACTGCGACACGTCAACTCGTCCTCGCATTGGACCTATCCTTCGCCTTGTAGTAAGAACATGGTTGGAGAAGCTGTTCCTGTGCGTTCCCTTACTGGAAGGCGCTCAGTCTGGGCTTTTACAGTACTCTTCCTCAGCTGACCGGTTCTTTCCCCTTTATCCAATTAGCTACCTCTAGTCTGAAGCAGCACTTCAAAGATTTCATTAATTTTAAAAAGGCGCCTAGTTATCAAACTGCGTCCCCACTGTCTGCTTTTAATTTCTCAGTTGGCTGGGAGTTCAAATGGGACCCTCCTAACATTTCAAGAGGGTGCGGAGACCCCCTCATGTCTTTTCTGCATGGGGCCTAGGTAACAGGATAAAAGACTTGGTTTTAGCTCATTTGTACTTCCAAACTCGTCCCCTGGTTAGTTCCGACAGGATGTCATTCTTTTATTTAAACATTGTTAAGTACTTGGGGACGCTGGGGTGGCGGAGGAGACACCAGTGACATCTAAAGACGGTTGAAATCCCTAGTTCTTCTAGGAAGTCCTTGCAATCTTAGGCATGTCACTTCATTCCTAGAAGCTTCAATTTCCTCATTTCCAAAGAGGAGATTGGGAAACCTGTTTGAGAAGATGTTGCAAGGTCAAGGTGAGAAAAATTAACTCTTGTTCGGTACACAAAGCTGATGGGTGATCATTCTCTCTTTTAACATATTCTTTTCAAGCTAGCATCTCTTCTTGGGTTTGTCCTTATAAAAGTGAGAAATTCATCCCCTGGGGAGGCAAGTCTAAGACAGCTATGCAGCTAGTTAGATGCCTCCCAGAAATGATACACTCCAGACTTGAACCGTTTTTTCATTTCCTGTCAAGAAGGCTCTCCAATAGGATGGGTGGCTTGAGTACAGAGGACTCAGGGAAAGCCCACTGTGTGGCAATGGAAATTACAAAATTTCCATAATAACATAGACTTCTTAAAACATATCTTTAGACCTTCTACTACAACCATTAAAATAGAACAAAATACCAAAAGATGATGACAGGGTCTTGATACATGAAGCACTGAAAGTTAAAGTGAAGAAATAAAGGAGGAAAGAAAAAGCAAGACAGGAGCTTGTGTCTAAACATATAATTCTACCCAAGCCCTCCAGCATCAGCACCCTCAATGTGGGAAACAGAACTGAGGTACTGGGAGGCATTTTAGGTGTGTGACAAAAGATGCTAACCACCATGCAAAGGAACAAACTTTCTTACACACACAATGAGAAGCAGTGGCGTATTGGTCATTTTAACTTAAGGAAAGCTGTACACCTTCATACAACTCACAGACAGAAGCACAATTCTGCACCTAACATTGGTCTGTTGGCCCACTGAAGGGTATCACAGACTTAGAATTGTAGAGCTGCAACGAGAGTTCAGGATATAGTTCAGTTGGTAGAGTACTTGTCGAATGTAGCAGTTACTTTTCTCCTGTTACTGTGAGACAGTCCTAAGGCTCAACTAACTTAAGAGAAAAAATAGAGATTTATTCAACTTATCGTTCCAAAGGGGAGATATAGTCCATTAAGGCAGACAAGGTATGCCTGGCAGCCAGAAAATGGAGGTGGGCTAAGTCACGTCAGACATCATGAAGGCTGAGAGTTGCTGTGTGTTCAAGAGCAGACTCAATAACTCAAGCAGAGTGAGACTAACCAACTTCAAGGACCACCCCCTATGGCTGCCTTCCTCCAGCAAGGCTCCACCTCCTAAAGATGCCATAACTTTCCCAAACATATGAGCCTGGAAACAATGCACATCTCAAACCATGACTCTAAACCCCTGGCCCTCACAGTCCACTCAGTCCAACTTTAAAAGTCTCAGCATAGACTATATCAGTAGGTCCAACACCATTCAAAGGTTCAAAATACAAAGCCTCCTGTAAAATCAAAAGACAGTTACATGCTTCCGATATACAATGGCACAGAATAAACATTCCCATTCCAAAAGGGAGGGACAGGGATATCATTCTCTTGGGCTAACTCCTCCTATGATATACAACTCTCCTTGGCAGATGCCCCATGTTGACTCTGGCATCACTAATATCTTTACTTCTTAATGGTAAGCCAGGCTTTAACTCCACAGCACAAGCTGCTTGTCTTGGACCTCCAAACTGCAGGCTCCCTAGCACATACTGCCTGGCTTCACCATTCTCTGAAACCTTGAAGAAGGGATCCATGACCTTATCCATCTTGCATCTTTGATGCCATAAAACCAGGACTATGTGGATGGCTTTGTCAAGTTCTGCTAGAGTGTTGGGTTGGAGACTGGCCCTCTCAACTCACAGCTGATTCAGCTTCTCCATGCTGACTCTCAGAATATCTCTTGTGCAGTTGCTTTAGTTGAGCAAAACAGGAAAATTCCTTTAGAGCTCTGGTCTTCAGCTCTTCCCTTCCAAAAGAATTTGCATTCTTCTGGGTAGGAGCTTCCATAAGGATTTTGACTCAGAATGAAGCCTCTTCTATTACCCAAAGAGCAGGCTTTGGTTTATTAATGGAGCTAATCTCAACAATAGCTACCATTCTCTGCCTCTTCCTGGTTTAACTTTTTGAGTGTGCCACTGTATTTTTCTTCATCAATGTCACAGTTTTTACTTCTTTCTGCCTGATTCCTTGTTCTTTTTTATAACTCTGAACAAGAGCACTGAAAAGTAGCCATGCCACACTATCAAGAGTATATTGCCTTGAAAGTTCTTCCACCGAACACTCAAATTTAGCTTCAGGCAACCTTACAGTATGAGGACAAAACTTAATCAGTCTCTGCCAACACATAACTCCATTCCATCTCTCATCAAGTTTCCAACACAGTCTCTGTTCCCATTTGGACCATCACAAGCTGAGCTTCCACTGCCTGCATCTCTCACAACATTACTCTCTTCCATGTTCTTACAAAAATGGTCCTTTTGGCCCTGTCTCCAAGATACAAAAGTTTTCACAGTGCATAATCCCAAAGTTCTTCATAATTTTCCCAACAAACAGATCCAAAGGCACACCAGCCACATCACAGCACCATGCTGCTTGGTACCAACTTCTCTCAGTTTCACAAACAACAATTTTCTGGAACTGCTTCACAGTCTCACAGCAATACTCCATTTCTGGTACCAATTTCTGTAGTGGTTTTTCTTCTCCTGCTTGCTGTGAGATGACACTGAGGTTCAAACAACTTAAGGAAGAAAATAGAGATTTATTCAACTTACAGCTCCATAGTGGAGATACAATCCATTATGGCAGAGAAGGCATGGAAGGCTGGCAGAAGTTGGAGGTGTGCTAAGTGACTTCAGACATCATGGAGGTTGAGCGCTGCTGCATGTTCAAGAGCAGACTCACTAACTCAAGTGAAAAAAAAAAAAAAAAACTCAAGGCCCACCCCCTGTCACTGTCTTCCTCCAGCAAGTTTCCACTTCCTAAAGGTGCCATGACTTTCCCAAACATATGAGCCTGTGGGGGACAACTCGCATTTCAAACCATGGCACAGAGCGTACATGAGACCCTGCATTCAATATTCACCACAGTGTACAGTGGGCACGGGACCACATGCCAGAATCCTACTACTGGAGTGGAGGGGCAAAACGATCAGAAGTTCAAGATCATCCTCCTAAGTTACTTTGGGTTTGAGGTCAGACTGGGATATAGGAGACCATGTTTCAAAAAAAAAAAAAAGTCTGTAATGAAATAGTCTAGTAAGTTACTCATATGAAACAGTGATAGAGATACAGATCTAACAGCCTAAGGGATAAATCTCTAAGAAAAACCTCAGAGAAACCTAGGCTCCTGAGCTTGTCTATAACTAAGCACAGCTTTCAGAAAGATCTCTGGGGGTTGGGGGGCATAGTCCTGAATTGAGGTTATACTGAGAATCTCACAGCTATTATTTTCCCCATTGCATCTTTTCTTTGGTCTTACTCTATTCTTTATTCAGGAAGTCTGTACAATTACCCATCACAATGCCACGTGCCATTCAGTAGGAGTGAATATTTGTCCTGGTCCATTTCCTTAGTTTCAGTAATGACAGGGAACCCTAACATCCATAGAAGTCCTCCTTAGAATTTTACTGCTAGAATAACAAGGAGAAGAATTTTGATTTTGGAAGCCTGGGGCTTTAGAGAAGAAAACCTAGACCTACTCACCTATGGCCACATAGGGAACCTGATCTAAGACAGGAGAGAATGAAACCAACAGGAGAGCCGAGGCGCAGAAAGAGCGAAATGCAACAGCATCATTTTGGTCGCTTGCCCCAAGCTGAAGACAGATATCTTGGACGTTACAGGCAGATGAACAAAAACATTCATTTTTTTTTCATGAGAATATGGATGTGTCCCTGTGGGGGGGTGTGGGTATGTATGCTTGTTTGCCTGTGTATACACATGTAATGGGGCCAGGGGTTGGTTGACATTGTGTGCCTTCCCTCATCACTCTCCATTTTGTATATCAAGACTGAGTCTCTCAACTGGCCGTGGCAAAACAACTTGCTCCAGAGTTCCCTGTCTGTGCATCCTGAGCAGATTCCAGACAGTGGCCATGTGCACACATGGCATGGAACCTGTCCATCTAAAGATAAGAAGGTCTACAAACGTCTAAGGAAAGAGCCATTGCTGAGGATTGGGAAGTGGCAAAACATTCTTAGAGGATTTGTGACTTAATCATTTTTTTAAGAACATGAAAAATCCAAGACATATAAGAACTGAATGTAAACCAGCTCCCAGATAGGACCACTAGTTTATAGGGGGAAAAATGAGTGTGGGGGAATATTACTGATGCCATAAAGACACAAGCAGACAAACAAGAGATTCAGAAATTCTGCAAGACATCAATACAATCTTCAAGAAAATACATAGATAGCATGAAATGGGGGAAGGAAGAAATGCTGTGTTTTCAGAGATTTAAGAGACATTTTAGGCATGTGAGTTTTATTTCAATAAAAAAATAAATTTGCTCATAGGAAGATGGTCAGTGTTTAAAGCACTTGCTGGAAAGGGATCCCCAGATCACACATAAAAGACCTGGTGGGTATAGCAGCACTTGTTATTCCAGCCTCAGAAGGCAGAGACCAGGAACCCCAAGAGCAAGCTAGAGAACCAGACTAGCCCTATCAGTGAGCTTTAGGCTTAGTTAGAGACCCTAATGAATAAGGCGGAAGAGCCACCAAGGATTCCTGATAACTGATAACCTACACTCACACATACATGAACACACACACACACACACACACACACACCACATACATGAAAATGGAAAATAAATTAAGTAAATAAATAAAAAATACATTGGGAGAAAAGAGGCATATCCATTAAATATTTAATGTGGTGTGTATTTCAGCCCTTACTCATACAAATCAATTGTAGGAAATTTGTGTTAAGGAAAACTCATGGGCTAGAATTAAAAGACGTTAAATAATTATCATTTTTGTTAGAATTAATAATAGTAATTATTATTGTCTTGTTGTTGTTTGTTTCTTTGCTTTTTCCCTTCATCTGGAGATTGAAGACAACACCTCCCTCATGTCAGTTAAGTACTCTACCAAATGCATTATATTTTCTCAGGTTCTAATCCGTTAAAGATACATAGAAGTTATTTGTGGCCTAGAAGAAATGGTGTACTGGAGTACCCATTGCTTTACTCCACTACTTCCTGTCTGCTATTCCCAAAAGGCATGGGAAGAGGAAAAATGAGACGCAAATGGTGACATGTTGAAGCTGGGCAGTGGTATGTGGGATTTGTTCTGCTATTTTCCCGTCAAGCAAATTTGGAAATATTTGTGACTAAATACTGTGCATGTATGTGCATGTGGTTCATTTGTGTATAGAAGTATGTGTTTGTGTGTGTGTGTGTGTGTGTGTGTGTGTGTGTGTGTGTGTGTGTGCATATCCAGTGAGCCCAGCGATCTGTATATCTCCAACATTAGGATTACCAGCACATAGCAGTTTCTCCTCCTCATCTCCCTCCTCCTCCTCTTTCTCCTCCTCTTCCTTTCTCCTCCTTCTCCTCCTCCTCTTCCTTTCTCCTTTTCCTCCTCCTCTTCCTTTTTCCTCCTTCTCCTCCTCCTCTTCCTCCTCCTCTTCCTTTCTCCTCCTCTTCCTCCTCCTCTTCCTTTTTCTCCTTCTCCTCCTCCTCTTCCAAGGTTGAGTCTCATGCTTACATGGAACACACTTCACCGACTGATCCCCCCCTTTTTTTTGAGAGAGAGAGAGAGAGAGAGAAAGAAAGAGAGAAGACAGCAATTTATCATGGTAATTTTAAACAAGTTACAATTCTGATGAAACTAATTTTAAAAAAAGGATTCTATTAAAAAAGAAAAAAGAAGTACCTGAAAAAGATTTGCACACGGTATGTTTACAAGAAAGAACCAACTGAAACTAAGGTTGATTTCAACAGCAAGGGATTGATTTGTAGAATGTGTACTGAGTTGCTTGCAGGTCCTCTTGAAGTGTGGCAGAACCCGGCACTCAGAAACAATGTTATAACCTATACCACCCTGCAGTGGAGCTCTGGCCTCCATTATCACAGTGAGCATCATAGTTTGCCCCCAACAGTGGACCCAGGACATGGTCAGAGTGCTGTCTCCAGAAACGCAAAGGGCCACAACCACCAAAACAAGCTTCCCCAAAGTACCCACTGCTTCACCTCTTTCTCTTCCAATCAAAGCTTAAAGCTTGCTTTGACCAGCCAATCTAGGGTTGTGTGCCCAAGTCCTCCCTAGAAAGGAAGCAAACCACCTACAGCTTCCAATACTCTCTTTCTCTTGCTAGTTTAGAGACTATAATTAAAAAAAAAATGCAGCCTCCCTTGTGTCAATAACTCATACAGAATAGCTATACAGAAACCCACCAATCTGACTGACCACTCATCCGTCCTTTTAAAAAACATAATTCAAGTTGGTCCCTGTCTTTGGAATAAATGGGGCTAACCAGTGGCCTAAGAAGCCCAGACGGAGAGCAAGGCAACAGATAAGTGCCCAGGGCAAGGGGCTGATGGGAGGGCAAACCAGGGGCCGGGAAGGTAAGTTTCTACACTAACTCCCAGTCTGTACTCTTCCTCTCTTGCCAAGGCCAGAGTAGCTGCCGAGATGTGGGTTGAACCTGAGAAAACAAGCGGAGCTTCATGTCACTCAGAGACTAAACATAGATAAGGTGAAGGAAATTGATTTTCAAGGCGTAAATCTGCTTAATTGCTTTTTTCCAGGTTCTTTTAACATATCAGCTAGTAGACGCCTTTGAGGATCTTATGGAAGCTATAGGCATTCTTTTAAAAAAAAATTAACTACATATTCACTCTAAATGTCATTTGCATCTGTGGTGGTGTCGCGGACCACCTGGTGGTCATCTGTTGTTCCTCCTAGAGTCTGGGATCCTGCTTCTAGTACCTTCTCAATAGGTTGTTCTTGCAAGTGTTGCGAGGTGGGGGGGTACGCTGTGCAGAGTGGTGGTGTACATGCCATACCATTCCCAAGGGGCTGTTCATCAGCATGACTTCGAGCTGCCAATCAGAATGCAAACTGCCAGCTAAGGACAGGAAGTAGGAACTCAGAAAATGTCTTCATACCGAACTTCCCAACTACAACCTTTATAGATGGAGACTTTAGCACCAACCACCACCCAAGAGAGAGCAGGAAGCCAGGCTAGAAGAAAACACAACCAAAAAGAAGAAGGTTCAGACACGGGGCCAGAAGACTTTAAAAGCCTCCAACGTGAAATATGAGGAGCTTGGATTTGAACATGAAAGCTTCGCAAAGGACTTGCAGAGAGTGTTTACATGACTCCTGAATGACGTCTCATTAGCCTCTAAGGAGCTGCTTACAGTGGAAGAGTCGAGCAGAGAGCCTGGGGAGAGTCTCGGCTTCTTTACAACGGTTAAATGTTGACCAGTAGGTAAAGATGACACCTCCAAATATGGCAGCCTGAGTTTAATCCCCGGATTCCACATGGTAGAAGAAACTGATTCCCATTAAGTTGTCTTCTGATCTCCACACATGTGTCATAGTACATGTTTACCAACACACACACACACCACACACACAAAGTATAAGATAAATATAAAAATGTAAGTTATGGATAATTGCCTTTTAAGTTCATGAATCCACATCCAGACAGATGACCATAGGCAGCTGTCCCCCCAGAATTAATAAGACACAGGAGTAGGTAGATTCTGTGGATATATCGTTAGTCCAAACCAACTAAAGACCATGCGTTTAATTCTTGTCCTAAGATGTCTGAGGACATAGGAGTTGGAGCAAGAAGAAAAACACAGAATACAGCATGCATGAGATAATGTGATGAAAAACAGGACTACAAACTCCAAAGTGAGCATTCATGGCTTCCTACCTTCCCTTAAACAGCTATCAAAGAGCATTTACTGCTTTATCGTAAAGTTCTACTTGAGACGGGGTCTGCATTCCCCAGACTGGCCTGGAACCTGCTGTCCTGCTGCTGATGACCCCAAACTTCTGACCTCACTGCCTCCACCTGCCAGTAAGAACACGAACAACTGGTCACCAACCCACATCACCTCTTTGGGGACATGTATTCAAACCGTAGCAATCACGTCTACTCCTTTATGTAATGACTACAAGGAAATTACAAAGGAAAACATTTTTAACAAGGTTATCTGCCTTGTTCACGTGTCATGCCAGACAGATATTGATCGAACAAAATAATCAATGTCTCCATCACTGGGACTCCATACACTTCTAAATTGATCTATCAGGGTAGAAATTAGCCTGGGTCCCCGAGGTGCCGCAGATGAGAAGGCTGAAATCTCTTCATTAAAGCAGGAGCAGACTTGTTAGGGCTTGCTATTGGGCGACTTGGAGAAACATGCTGGAAAATAGCTGAATGAAGCACATTTAGCACTTATTAAAGGAACTAAAATCCAAAGCAGAAATAAACCAAGACGCAGGCACATTTCCTGTTGTGAAGGTTAAAGAGACGAGCCTCAAGGGACTTCATGTTCCCAGCCATGCTAACACAAAATGCTGTCAGAAAGTTGCAAGAAGCCAAGTATTCATTTGTCAGAGGAGGACGAAGATCAGTTTCTTTTTTTCTCTCTGTCCCTAGAAGCCTGAGCAAGGAATGGATGCTCAGTGTTGTTGAGTGCACTTGCTGAAATAAGATGCTAAAATAACAAGAACCAGGAGCCAAAGGTTAAGAACTTTACAAACCAGAAGGTTTCCTGCCTAGGAACACATGAAAAAGGAAGTTAGCCAGCAAGTTACCTCTTAAGGATTGAAACACCATGGTGGTGCAGTTTGTCTGCATTTTTGCCTAAATTTATGACCAAACAGCTAGGGGAACATGTGGGTTTTATTCCTGTTTAATATTCTCTGTTACAATTCACAGTTCTGCTTGGCAGGAGAGCTCATACCAACACCAGGAGCCGAGGGAGCTGGCCACACCACAGCCACAGGGGTTGCTGAGAGAAGAACAAATTTAACTTGCCAGGCTGAACAGACAGCAGCATGCCAAACTGCTGAGCCAACTCTCTCCATCTCCTCTACCTGCCCAGGGAATGGCCACATCAATTAGGTACGCTCTTGCAGCCTCTCTTAGCGTTTACCTGAACTACCAGTTCTTCACAGATATGACGAAAGCTCAGCCTTCACTTGTCACGTTGATCTATATTTAACTAGCACACATCAGTACCAGAAGATAGTCAGGGAATGATAATTAAATGACCATTTAAAACACTTAAGAATATTTTGGCACTTGGACACCACTGTATGAGATTCTTGTAAAATAAATCTCTTTTAATTCTGCTAACACATGGCTGCCTATTATTTCCATGATACTAGTCACACACTGAAAAAGACTAGCTGACTGATTCAGCAAAAGATTTCAAAAGTTTGGTCATTGGAGTAAACAATAAACAGACTTTTAAACATATATCAATATTCTGACCTCTTTTCTGCCTCAGAAGGGCACATTGAGGGCTCCACTAACATGAGCTAGAGCAAGATAAACTTAAACTGCTGTGATTCTCAATTGCCTTATCTGTATAAAGAAAATCACAGAACTGCATTAGTTGGAGGAATAAATGAGCTATCAGGGTAAAACAGCTTGCAACTTGCTTCATGGTGTCTAGAACTGATAAACACTAGTGGCTGATTTTATATTATTATTAGTGATCTTGAAATATGGATCTGCCATACTTTAAAATTTACCTAAAGAGAAGCACACTATCTACAATGTCATAGTTAAGCACAGGTGTTAACTTGACAGTTGAGGGTTTGAGCTCTGGGCACATTTGTAGAGAATTAGTGGTTGAGTTAGCCCCAGAGCAAACCTGCAGGAGATTGTCTAGCTGATGGGGAAGGCCCAGCCCATGGTGGGTGGGATTAGTCCCTGGAATAAAATACAGACAGCTGGTTGAGAGAGTTGGCATCCTTGTGTACACTTGGCCAGACATGCTGGTCTGGCAAGTAAGGATCATCCCTCTCTCAGTCATTATGTAGAGTTAGTGTGGCCAGTTCCATGGTGTTTGCATGAGCTCTCCTGTCAAGCTGGACTAAGAACTGTAACTAGGAATCGTAAGAGAAAATAAACCCCTTGTTTTTTTAAGCTGTTTGATGATCACTTATCAGCAACCATGCAGGCGAACTGAAACATACAATGTATGCCAATTCTACTTTCAATTTAGAGACTCCTATGTGTGCATATGCATGTGTCCTTGGTGTAGGTAGATTGCACCATTATATGCATATGCACGTGTTATTGGTGCCTGTAGATTATACAACTAACAGACATTATTGAGTTTGAGTGAGGAATACAGAGAAATTTCACTTTCAAAATTGCATTTGTTGCTGTTTTTGTTTTGAGAATCCATGTAGCCCAGGCTGACCTTAAGCATGGTAGCTGAGGTTGACCTTGAGTTCCTTGATCCTGCCTCAGCTGAAGGTTGGGAATACAAGCATGTACCACCATATCCAGTTTTTTCCAACTCAAACATTTTTTAGGTTTTTCTCTTGATTCAATGTATGTATATATCTTTTAAAAGCAGAGGAGGAAACCAATAGTATTTTAGTAACACTTCAATCAGTGAGGAATGTGACAGGAATTATGTTGAGGACTCTCTCCATCGCTAGATATAACATCCTCTGGATAGAACTCTTTTCGCCTTTACTCAAAGAGTTATTAAAGCCAGATAGCATTAAAGGCTGAGCACCAGCTATGCATACATCTCTAAATTCATCAAATCCCACAGCTTTGGTTGTGTTAATGGTATGAAGTGTTTTCTAAAAGAAGCAAGCAAGCAAGAAACAAAGAAGATAGATGACAGAGGGTGGGTAGGTGGGTGGATGGATGGATAGATAGATAGATAGATAGACAGATAGATAGATAGATACAGGAAGGAAAGGAGGGAGGAAAGAAGGAAGAAAAGAAGGTAGGAAATAAAAACAGAAAGGGCCAAGTAATAATTGACTAGAGTATCTATTTCCTTTGTCACTATTTTGTTTTCTAATGTGGCTGGGATGGAATTGAAGGCCTTGGGTGTACTAGACAAGAGCTCTAACATTAAACTTATCCAGCTCTACTAAGCTTCATAAATAGTGCATGCTCATTTTAGAACTAGAACATACCTCTAAAACCAGAAGAGTGTGTGTGTGTGTGTGTGTGTGTGTGTGTGTGTGTGTGTGTAAGTTGCAGTTGACTTACCAGAAAGAAATTATTTCATTTTTTCAGACAGTTGTTCATTTATTCCCAAAGTGTTCTTACCTGACATAGACTCACAAACACACATGCACACATATGCCCATTGGTCACTAAGTTTAAAATAAGGATTACAATTATACATATTACTTTCAAATGTTTCCCTTCTCTTAAGTTGAACATCCTTTCCTATTGAAATTGTACTCCTAATAATTATGTTTATGTGGCATCAATCACATTAAGGGTATCTGAAATGGTTACAAACTATTCCTTAATTTATGAGTCATTTCTTTTGGAAATTTGAATATACCCAAAATGTTTGAGAGAACTTTTTCTACAACTTATGTGCATTTTCCTAGAAAAGAACTCACTACATCTCCTTTGGCTCTGCAAAGTTTCCATCATAAAAGGAAAGAGATAAAGGAAAGAGTGATCTTTCTGGATGTGAGGGCCGTGACTTATCCGAACATTCTGAACACTAGTACCCAACTTTCCCCACCCACATGTCTATGGGAGTCAAAAATGAGGCATGGCCCCCATGTTCTGGAACTAGTGAGATGGTAAGAATAGGAAAATTGAAGACATTTTGAGTGTCTTCACAAACAGACCTGACCACCTTCACACAGCTGAGTGATTTCTCCTAGCAACCACAGGAAGGATGGAATATTTACAAACAAGGTGTGGCCTCAGCAAGCACTTGAATGAAGAACAGCAAGTTACACTACATACAGCCCAGTTCCCAGCTGTGAAATCCCAGGCTCCATGGACAACAGGTGGTGTTTCCAGCTGGATGTCAGTAAGCCTTTAATGTGTTTGTCAGTCAGGTGAGCTTGAAACTAAACACTGTGAGTGAACTCCTGAAGCAAAGCAAGAACAAGTGGATGGGTATGAGGAGGAGTTAGTAGGAGCTGGGAAGGTGTTACTTTGTGGTTTCCAGATGTTGAAGTCTTACTCACTTTCTAGTAACAGCAGCATATGAATAGACAGCCTTGCTAAAGTCTCTATTCCACGGAGTTACTGAAACATCACCCAAGAATACTCTGTAAGTAGATACAGTTTCCAATTCTGCAGTCTACAATATAAAGGCTGCTTCTGATTGTCAATTACTTTGATATTTTAGTGAAAACACACACACACAGGCACGCACACGCACACGCACATGAACATGCACACGCACACACACCCTGAGTGGCAGAGAATGGAGTAAAAGCAATTCCATCACATATGATCAAAATTCAGAATCCATCACCAAGGAGGGTGTCATAGTTAAGCACAGGTGTCAACTTGACTGTTGAGGGTTTGAGCTCTGGGCACACTTGTAGAGAGTTGATGATTGAGTTAAGCCCAGAGCAAACCTGAAGGAGATTGTCTAGCTGATGAGGAAGATCCAGCCCATGGTGGGTGGGATTAAGCCCTGGATAAATCAGAGAGCTGGATGAGAGAGTAGGCATTCTTCTGTTCACTTGACTAGACATGCTGGTCTGACAAATAAGGATTGTCCATCTCTCAGCCATTATGCAGTGATGGTGTGGCCAGTTCCCTCGGCCCTGGTGTTGGTGTGTGCTCTCCCATCAAGCTGGACTGAGAACTATAACCGGACTATCGTAAGAAAGTAAACCCCTTGTTCCCTTAAGCTATTTGATGGTCATTTATCAGCAACCATGCAAAGCTGACTGCAACAGAATTTGGTACTGGGAGTGGGATGTTGCTGATAAATCTGACTATGTGGATTTTGTGACTTGTGAACAGTTTTGCTGGACAAAGTTGGAAAAGCTTGAGAATTTTCATTTTGTGTATTTACAAATACTGTTCTTCAGAGTTTAGTGGGCCAGTTGCTGAGAGAGATTGTTTGGGCCCAACTTGTGATGAGGGGAACAAGGACTTTGGTAAAGCTGAATTTAAAGACGATGGACTGGTTTGCTTGACAGAGGAGAGCTGTGTTGGCAGCCTTAAAGGTTTGAATGTGCAAAGGGCAGACAGCAGAATATCTCCTGCTGTTGGAGAAATGAGTATCAGTGAAGGAAAACCTAGTGACCTGCACTGGGATGGTGGAAAACGTGAAAACCACCGTATGGTGAGTTCGTGGTTTGAAAACCCAGATTCCTTCAGAGGCTGAAAGCCCAAATTAAAGCCGTTTCTTGCCCTTTGGATGTTTGGCTGCCTAAAAGAGGCTTTTCCAGCATCAGCACATTAAAGTTGGCACAGCTGTAGCACCAATGGACTAAGCTACATTTCAATCCTGTTTTGGAAGCTGGCAGCATCCCCCAGGTGGTACTAGTTTTGGTGAACGATTTGAGGGGTTCATGGAAAGCAGCAAAAGCTTGACACCTGCAACAGAGAGTAGAGTCCTGCAACAGAAGGTGAAGCTTATAGCTGCAGCAGAACCCAGAGTACTATTGGAGATGCCAGAACCATGGGACTGCTTTTGAGGATGGCTGTGAGTGGAGATTTAGCCTGGTTCAGAGGAACTCTGCTTTTACAACTTTAAGTTGCAAACAGGGACGGGGAATGCCTAGAATCTTTGCGCCACCTTGACTACATGATGTGCAACAGAAGATGGACATTGAAGTACAGGATGCAGTAATTTGCTGGACTTTGATCTTAATTTAAATGTTTCTTATTGTATCAAGATCCTTCTGTTTTAATGTTTTATTTGTTTTAAAGTACTTAATTTATTCTGATTAATACCCTTTTAAAGTTAAAAATCTTTGAACTTTTAAAATGTTGGAACTGACGTTTTAATGAGAACATTTTAATTTGTCCATGGAATGTATTTGTATTTTAACATCTGTGGGGACAAGGAAAGGTTACAGTTTAAAAGTGCTATTGTTTTTGTGTCAAGTTGACAAGGGGTGGAGTGTCATAGTTAAGCACAGGTGTCAACTTGACTGTTGAGGGTTTGAGATCTGGGCACACTTGAAGAGAGTCGATGGTTGAGTTAAGCCCAGAGCAAACCTGAAGGAGGTTGTCTAGCTGATGAGGAAGATCCAGCCCATGGTGGGTGGGATTAAGCCCTGGATAAATTACAGAGAGCTGGTTGAGAGAGTAGGCATTCTTCTGTTCACTTGACCAGACATGCTGGTCTGGCAAGTAAGGATTGTCCATCTCTCAGCCATTATGCAGTGATGGTGTGGCCAGTTCCCTCGGCCCTGGTGTTGGTGCATGCTCTCCCATCAAGTTGGACTGAGAACTATAACCAGACTGTCGTAAGAAAGTAAACCCCTTGTTCCCTTAAGCTATTTGATGGTCATTTATCAGCAACCATGCAGGCTGACTGCAACAGAGGGCCAAATGCAAACATTCATTTGCTATATAAGATAGCCTTGAGATGAAAGATGTGCAATGGGTCTTGTCAAGTGTAAAGTTCTCTAGATCAGTTCACAGCCAGCCTCCTCAGAATCATTCCCTCCACATGTGTGTGAGGGGGTCTGATCACATTGATGTCAAGATGTGCTGAAATTTAACCAAGGCAAAAAGATGGCTGAGTCATCAGGTTGAAGCTAGAAAACAGACCTGCACTATAGCATTCCACAAGTTTTAAAATTTGATATATTTAAAACTTTGATATGTTCTCCATGAAATTTCACTGCTTCTCCTCTCAAAGCTCTCATCTTTCTAGACAGAATCACGCTGCAGAGACAATGGTACGTGCCTAGCATGAGAACCAAGCTCTTCATATCTGCAAAGAAGACACATGCAGCTATATCTTGCGTGGCTGGGCTTGCTGGTCATGTGTCTTTCTGCTCTGGGCTACATTCCTGAGGGATCCTGATCCCTCTGACTATGTTTCCCTCTGGCTATTGGGTGCTTCGGTCAGTGGGAAGCGTTGATGTGAGGCTGAGGCTACCAGAAGAAGTTGGAAGCCAGAGGACTTGCCCGTGTCCAGTTTCTGCAATCACAATGCTTCTGCTCTGCAAATGACCCCTTAGTAGCTCCAGCTCTGCAGGACAGCCTCTCTCTTCTCTCTTCTTCATCCCACTCTGCAAGCTTACTATGAGTCCAGCTTCCAAAAAATGCTCCAAATCCTGGGTAACTGTTCTCCTCTCTTCTCTCTCCTCTCTCTCTCTCTCTCTCTCTCTCTCTCTCTCTCTCTCTCTCTCTAATACCTGGGGCCATTCCACATATCCTTTCTGAAATCTAAGTATAAGAAGGTACCAACACATACACACACATTCATAAGCCAAAGCAAACAACTCTGTACAACTTACAGTTACAGAACACTGTATAATGCAATCAGTGTTTGCAGAAAGAAAGGTCAGAGAAGCTTCTACAGAGAATGTGCCTGTGACTCACAGTGGCTTCTAGGTATGATCTTTCTTCTGTGTCTTATCTTCCAGTTTCGATTTCTTAGAGAAACTTCTGTTAATAGTCTCAAATCTAAGAGAAATTATCCTATCTCCCTCTCTCTCCTTTTGAGGAAAAGTCTTAGGTATTCATGGCGAGCCTACAACTTACTATGTATCCCAAGGTTGGCTTTGAATTTCTGAGTGTTGAGGTTAGAGGTAATGCACCAAAACACTGGGAATGGAGCCCAGATCACATTTATGCCAGACAAGCACTCTATCAACTATGTAACGTCCCAACCCATGTTATTCTTGACGTAGGACAGATGTTCATCTACTCACTGTTTTCCCCTCTCTCATGGTGCAGTCAAATTGGGCAAGAAAAGATTAAACACAACGTTGGTAGCTGGGGTTGCCAGAGCATGAACTCTGCAGTAAACGCGCTTCTAACCATTAAATCCTTTAATTCACAAAACAACCTTATAGGTCATATGCAGCTGTTGCCTCCACTTTAAACATGATAAACTCAAGACCTAAAATGACACACTCTGTCTGTAAACACAGCTGACTATTGCTTCATTCTGAATAGGTACTATAGCTTCAGTGACTTTTCCCACCCTAGAGGCTTGGGAGTAGGGGGTTCAGACACTGATGCTTGAGCAGATACTGAGAACAATGGGAGATATTTAGGAAGGAGCCAGGATGGAGAAGGTTTTTGAAATTTAGGTCAGAAAAATCATTCATTGGAATGACATTATCATAAAGTGTGGGTATTTAAGTTAATGGACATTGTTTCCACTTGGGATATTTTTTAGCAGAAATCTCCAGCTTCTAAAAGGTTCCGAAGATCTTCTCATGTCTATAATACATGGAGTATCTGTAGGGTTCACACTAGTATTTGAGATTCATTTATAATTCTTATGATTGAATGAGCAGAGTTGCTAGAATTGGAAACTGGATAATCACCCAAAGTAGCCATCATTACCATCTCCCTCCAACTTCACATTGAATGTGCAGAAAAACACTTTTACTTTTCATGGGCCAATCCAAGCATAGTCCAAGGCATTAGTGATGTCAACCGCAGACTGGACTGAAAAGAGTAAATATCTCATTCTCACAGAGTGATGAGTAAGACTGTTTTTTTTTTTAACCCACATCTCCGAAGATTTTATTTTGACTTGATTTTGGATTTCTTTCCTCATTGTACCTGTTCAAAATTAAGACTTCTGTCTCTTAGTAAGTAAACAGCATTATTAATCCACAACACAACCCCCTCCACAGAGACACAAATCTTTATTGCACTACACTACACACACACACACACAGAGGTTATTTTTTCTTTTAGGGTGAAAGGTAGGAGAGATGGCTCAATACTACTATGCAAGCAAAAGAACTACACTTGCATCCCCAAATGCTATGTTAAAATTCTATGTGGGTGTGGTGACCTGCCTATAATTCCAGCCTCAGAAGTCAGAGACTGGGAATCCCCACAGAAAACTTGCTAGCTAGACTATTTCTATTGATAAACTATGAGTTTGATTAAAGATCCTGTCTCAAAAAGAACAAGTTGGAAGAGCATTTGAGGATCATTCCCAATATCAACCTTGGGCTTCCATACACTCATGCATATTCATTCACATGTACTTGTGCACATGTGTTCCTACACACATTTTACATGTATGCATCCCTATATACACATTTACACATGAAAATGGAAAAAGAAAAAAATGTAGTGAAAAAGATAGAGAAAGATATCAGATGTCAACCTCTTACACACACACACACACACACACACACACACACACACACACACAAGAAATGATTAGAAACCTTACATGTGCAAAAGACTATCTTTGAGCAAAGCCCGCTTGCTGTGGAAACCTGCAGTGAATTTTTTGCTAAGTTGCAGGTACACTGTGAACTTTTAGCTTCCAGTCCAGCCACATCTCTGGATCTAGTCTTTTCCTATTCTGCAGAGTCAAGGAAAATACTGTCCCTGGAGCCTAAATTCATCCTGAAATGAGTCTTCAGAAGAGACAGGAGCCAAGCTAAAACACCCCAGCAGCCAAGGTAGGGCAATCGGAGTAAAAATAAAGTAAAATAAAATAATAACCAGCTTGCCGGGTTATAGGCCAAAAAATGAAACACATCTTCATGCATCCATGTTGACATGCATAAGGGATAGAATGAATAACTAGCAGGAAAGAGGTACAGCTTCTTGTTCTAACCATTCCAAGGACTATTTTTTTGAAAGTTGCCCTCCTTACCTAACCTCTTTCAACTGGATTTTTCCATTCTGGAGACTGTTTTACTAAAGACTGGAATCTCAGCACTCAGAAGGCCGATGCAGGGGATCTGGAACTGGAAGCTAGTCTGAGCTGCATGCTGAGTTTCAAGCCAGTGTAACTGCATAGCAAAGCTCTGCTTCAAAACAAACAACTGGGGCATGAGTTGTCTGAGGGTTCATGAGTTTTGTATGCATGTGTAAGTGTGTGAGGATGTGTGAGCACTCGTAGGTGTGAGGGAATGTGTGTATGTGATGTGTGTGGGTATCTGAGAAACATGTTAGAGTGTATTAAGATGGGTGGTCCAGTTTCTCTTCATGTTGCTGATAAATAAGCAACCAAACAACTGAGGGGAACAAGCGGTTTATTCTTGCTTATGATTATGGTTAGGTTCATAATCCAGCTGAACAGGAGAGTTCATATGTTCAGGAGCCAAGGGAATTGGTCATGCCATATCTATGGGAATTGCTAAAAAAGACACACACTTTCTCCCTTGTAAGAATGTCTGACAGCCAAAATGCTAAAGTATGACAACTTTCTAAACCAGCTCCCTCCTGCTCCTCTACCTGCCCAGGAGTGGCCCCACCCACTGCGGGCTGAGTCCTCCCTCATCAATTAGACAATCTCTCACAGACTTGCTCAGGAATGTCTTAATTATCAACTGTTCATAGGTAAAAGACTCAGATCTTTATGTCAGATTGACATCTATCTATAATTGTCACAATGAATATGTGTGGACACAGGCTGGATATTATAAACACATTGTAATCCTTAAGATAAAATGTTGATTGATTGATTTCCTTGTAAAAACTATACTTCTCAGATACATACATACATACATACAAATATATATATATATTTACTTAACCTAAAGATGAATCACAAAACAACTTTCAGAGTGACATAGGAATATAACATGATTCTATTCTTACAGCCATGGTCAAATTAACATATTAAGGCTAAAGGTGGAAATACTGTGAGTTACCCACTTCACAAATAATAAATGTGAATTGAACATCCTTGTGATTCATGTTCGGAGTGATACAATGTCTCTGGGAGCTGGGCTTCAGCCAAATTTTCCTTCTTATTTTTAGTAGTTAGACAAAAAAGCTCGGAGCAACCACCACTTTTCCAACAAATTCTGAATCATCCCCTAAACTCGATGTGTTATTAACACAACTTTTTTTTTGTCTCAGTAGAGCTGGGGATACATTCCAGATGCAACATGATGCGTCCACACCCAGAGGAGGAGGGCGCTTTCCGTTTCTGAGGTGGTGTATGTGCTTAACTTGCATAAATGACAGCACTATGACTGGCTCTCTGCCTAGCTGGATGTGAGTGGTAATGAAAAGGATGGAGCCAAGGGAACTAGCGAAATGTGCACCACTGGCCAATGAGCATCTCAGTGGTCCACACTCTCAGTGTTGGTCCTGTGGACAATCCCTTTTCATTTTTATTTGGTCACCATGCTACCTTCTGAAGCAGAATTCATCTCCACAAATGCACAGAATTGTAACCTAACTGTTTTACTATGGCTTAGGGCGGTAGATATCCTGTTTGATTTTGAGTCAGGGTCTTACTAGAGTCCCTAGACTTGAATGCAAGAGCCCCCCTGCCTCAGCCTGCCAAGGAGCTGGCATGTGCCACCATGGTTGGCTGAGAGAGATTAAGTGCTTTCTTTGTTTTTACACTCCAAAGGTGGATTTGATTTAAAAAAAGAAAATCAGCATGAGCTGGAGAAATGGCTCATGGGTTAAGTCTCTGCCTTCGAAGCAAAAGGACCTGAATTCATATCCCAGATCCCACATAAAAACACCAAGTGGAAATGTTGGTAGCCTTCACTTCTGGTTCTGGAAGGTCGAGGCTGGGAAATCTAAGCGCATAAGAAAAAGGAGATAGAAGCAATCCAGGATGATTCCTGAAGTCATCCTTGGACCTCCATGGACACACACAGTGCCCTCTGATACACACACACACACACACACACACACACACACACACACACAAACTATAAATAAATAAATAAATAAATAAATAAATAAATAAGCATGTGATTAATAATCAATAACGGAGCCATCTGGATTTTGCTTTAGAAATCTGACGACAGGGACACTCTTCTGCCAAGCACTCTGATGGATCACTAAAGCCAGGATTTGGGGGAGACCACTTCTGGCATTGTGATGCTGGACCCAGACGAACGTGTGATCAGACACAACAGTGCAACACAGGCCAAGTGTTCTTATTCTGATACGGCCCCTCAACTCATGTTGCCAACTCAAGTAAACTTCTCTAGGCTTCCTTTATCTGTTCAGTGGGCAACACATTCATGCTGTGCAGAGTGGAAACTTCATAAACCGATTTGTACTATTGATGATGCAGATGTTCAGCTTTGGAAGCAGGGAGAGCGACAGCTCCCAGGGTGATGTGTGAAAGGACAGGATTCGTTAGTGTCTCAAATCAGAGTTTGTTGTTTACAGCCTCCTGCCTTTGGACAACTGTATCCATGGCTCTAAATTTCAACACAAATGGATTTTAATAGATGCTTCTACATGGCCAGAGTTCCCTCAGGCCTAGCATGACCATCCTCATCATGGAGCACAGAATGCTGTAATCATCTATAACATACTTTGGCTTGATACTCATAACAATGAAGTAGAACAATACAGTCATAACTACGTCTGTGGTGATGTTAATGGGGTTGTCAACTCTTTCTTTCTCTCTTTCTATCTCTCTCTCTCTCCTAGAAGGAGAGGAGATAGGGTCACAGGTCCCCTGCCTAGGATTTCACCCACCACTCCCTTCCATCTCCCAGATGCAGGTACTGGGAGGTAGAAGGTTAACTCAAAGCTGGCAGCATCTTGTAATTTCATGGGGTGGTCACCCATGCTACACTAGGACTTCTCGGTGATGCAACTGGTTAGGGATCAACTATGCTCTGGTTATTAAGCCCAGTTAGCTTATTAGTTTTACCAGTTGGACTTGGATAGAATCCTTTCTTTGACCTATCTTTAGTGCCTTATCTTAGGTAAATAGATGTCTGTTCACGTGTACCCAGGATGAGCTTAAGCAGTTAGATCATAGGGATATTGTGATGCTACGAGTCAATTGAAAATGAAAAGCTTTTGAATTCATGAGTTTGGGAAAAAATATTAGAGCTTAAAACTATACTACCTAATATTGGAAGCAAGTGTGTTTCTTTGAAAGGATATGAGATGAAGTAACTACCTTTTACTGACCTTAGTTACACACACACCTGCAGTAATGGGGGAGCGGCATGTCACCTACGCTGGTTGAATTTGGCAAGGCTGAAACATTACCATAAACACCAAAATTCAAGAGCTACCTTCTTAATGCTCACTTCATAGAAACAAATATTTAGCAAATACTTATTAGTGGTTTTTTCTGTTAGTAAACAACTAATTGTAGTTTCTAAGGTATTGTAATTACTGATAAAAACAAGCTCATGAGTCATTAAAAATACGAATATGTTGGATCAGCGCCCTGTAGTTGTGTGTGTATGCGTTTGTATAGTGTGTACATGTATGTATGTGTTTGTGTGTGTGTGTGTGTAGAGGACAGCAGATAACCTCAGGTGTTATTTCTCACGTGTCACTCACCTGACTTTTTGAAGACTTTTTGAGGTTCTCTCACTGGCCTGGAGCTTGCTGCATATGCTCAGCTGGCTGACCAGTGAACTACCTGTCTCCACCTTCCCAGTGTTGGAATTACAAGCACAGATAATCATACCTGTCTCCAGCTGTATGCTTCCAAGAATATATCTGTGACCTAGGATTACATTGACATCTAGGAAGAAAATCTTTTCCTCTCATTATTTAAAATGGACTGTTATTGATTCTCATGTCATTCTCAAGGCTGATAAAATTTCCTGCATGGATGCCTTATCTCTTCAATCACATTGCAAACATACTAAGGCAAGAAGATCTCTATAAATTCCCCTCAACTCTCCACATAACAGGTGTTCAGCAAACTTAGGTGTGCTGAACAGTTTGTTTTAGTGCATGCAAGTCAGAAAAGATGGGCTCCCAGCTGGACCAGAGCCTTGTGAATTTCTCTTCTGAAATTCTCTAATCTTAGCCTATGTGAAATGTGTGTCATTTTAGCAACAGCAACACTTCAATCTATATTTGTAGCTGAAAGTTACACTAGAAAGGTGAGAAAGGAAGAAATACGGGTTTTCATCATTACCTTCAAGATACACCCAAGACAGATCGATTCAAAAATTAATGTGGTAGTGTGATGTCAGTGACAATTTGAAAGGAAGTCCTTGAGTTCCATTGAAAGCTCTTCCAGGTACCCTGGTCACACCTCAATCTGAGAATCATTCACAGGGCCTGGTGTGTGTGGTGTGAAGTGCTTGTGTCTGTAAGTGTGTGTGGAGAGAGAAGAAAGAGAATGAGTGAGAGGAGGAGCACAAATAGGAGGAAGAAATGGAAGAAGATGAAAAGGAGGAGGAGGATTGAGCTCTACCTTTCCCCAACTCCAGAACTCATTGATGAGAAACCTACCCGTGGCAGTTACTCTTTCTGCTGCTGTAGACAGCATTCAAATATCCAGCAACTTAAGAGGAAAAAGAGAGATTTATTTGGCTTATGGTTCCATAGTAGAGATACGGTCTACTATGACGGAAAAGGCATGGCGAGACAGCAGAAGCCGGAATCGACTTAGGTCACTGCAGAATCACAGAGTCTAAGAGAGTACAAACCACAAGGCGCTAGAACAGACTACTAGCAGAAGCAGGGTGGGGCTGCCCAGCCTCAGGGGCCCCACCCCCTGTGACATACCTTCTACCATACCTGCTCTTCCCAAGGGTGCCATGACCTTCCCAAACATCCAACACTTGAGCCTGTGGGGGGAAAACTCATATTCAAACCATGACCCCACCTCTCTGCTTCCATCCAAAGCCCAAGAGGGGGTCGAGAAAGAATAAAGAACATTTACGGGACTCAGTGACAAGGGCTCCTCCACCAGCTTGGCCTTCGTGGGATTTGTCCTATGAAGAGACCCTCCAAGACAGGGCTCTGGAAGGGACATCTCCATTATCCATCTGTCCACCTGCATGAAGGCTCAATGGGCATCTTACTTCCATGAGAGAGTAAAAAGAGGTGAGCTGGGTAGATATGAGTATCGACTTGACGATTGAGTTTTATGAAGAACTGGTAGTTAAAACAATCCCAGAGGAAGCCTGTCTAAGTGATAGGGAAGATCCAGTCCATAGTGGGCGGGGTCATTCCCTAGATAGGTGGGTAAGATGGAGGGAGTTCGTTCAGCCGTGTGACATTTTTTAGCATAGCTGGCAGACTCGCAGTCTAGTAAGTGAGGTTTGCCCCTCTCTCGGCAATCCCCGTGATATGAGATGGCCAGTCCTCTCTACTGCTGGTGTTGGCCTGAACTCTCCTGCCAAGCTGACTAGGAACCATAGCAGAGAATTGTAAATAAGAACAAAACCCCTTGTCCCATTAAATTGTTCAGCTGTATATGTAGCAGCACTATGCAGATCAGCCGCAACAGGAGGGAAACGCTTTATATTTCTGTGTCTCAAAAGCTAAGAAGAAAGCGTGTATGCTGCCCCAAGAAAACAAAGTAAAGTTAAAAAGAGACAAGCTGTTTCCAAATGTATGCACACAGTGACCTCTTGTTTCATGGAGCAAACCCAAAAAGGAGGCTCAAATCTAGATACCAGACACTACTCTCTAGTCCCTGAAGGGTCTTGGAGAATGAAACATTCCCTCTTGCTCCACCCTCTTGGAAGTCTGAGGCAACCCTGTGTAAACTTTACACTGTGCACAGGGCTGGCTGCTAGCCACAGGGACTTCCCAGCCAGGGTTTCTTTCAATCTTTTCCATCTCCCTGTATCCCTGCAAACACAGCCAGTCTTGTGGGGTGTGACTTTAAATGCAGCAAAGAAAAATCTGGGGAGGAACAAAGGAAAGAGCTAGAGAGGGATGGACCTTTAAATCTATGTCGACACCATGGCAGTCTCATTGCCCATGGGCCTGGGACCAGGCTAATCAGCAAAGATTCCATGGTCCATTACAGCCCCTCATGGCGCTCAGCCCTTTAGAGGCCACTCTGTGGCTTATGATTTATGTGATGGATTTCTGGTTCTCCTTTGCTTTTTTTTTTCCTCAGGGGTTTGGGAAAATCACCATCTCTCTATCTTGCGTTTTTTTTCCTCTTGGGAACTGGGGTGATGCCATTTGTTTGGATAGCCCAGATGGGTTGTGGAAAGTGGTTAGGATGTGGCATGTTGGACTCCTCTCCAAGACTTCTGCAAGTATCAGCTGAAGAAGGCACAGAGGGGTGGAGGGGGGAGGTATTTCCACCTTGGTGCAGAGTTTCGAATTCCAATAGTAAGTGCTTAATGATTGACAGCCCTGCCTTTCAAAATCAAACACACGCCCTTTCACCCCACCACTACAAATCCATAGTTATAAAAACTGCCTGGTACTGGCTCCAAAATAGACACACAGATCAATGGATAAGGGTTGAAGATCCAGATATAAGCCCACAAAAATACAGCCATTTGGTCTTTGACAAAGGGGCCCAAAGAATCCAATGGAAAAAGAACAGCATCTTCAACAAATGGTGCTGGCAAAACTGGATCTCCACATGCAGAAGATTAAAGCTGGACCCATACTTGTCACCATGTACAAGACTTAATTCCAAATGGATCAAGGACCTTGATTTAAGGCCAGAGACTTTAAAAACCATAGTTGAAAGGATAGGGAACTCCCTCGAGCTGATTGGGCTAGGCCAACATTTCCTAAACAGACATCCAATGGCACAGTCACTGCTACCAACTCTCAACAGTTGGGATCTTGTGAAATTAAAGAGCTTCTGTTCAGATAAAGAGATTGTAACACGAGCTCAAAGGCAACCCACAGAATGGGAGAAAATCTTCACTAACCACATATCTGACAGAGCTCTACTGTCCAGAGTGCACAAAGAACTTAGAAAACTAAACTCCAAGGAAAACACTGGCCCAATTAAAAAATGGGCCCTGGAACTTCAAAGAAACTTTACCAGGGATGAAATTAAAATGTCTAACAAATATCTTAAAAAATGCTCCACTTCCTTCGCCATCAGGGAAATGCAAATCAAAACTTCCCTGAGATATCATCTCACCCCGGTCAGGATGGCAAAAATCCACAATACAAACAACGACAAATGCTGGAGAGGAGGTGGAGAGAGGGGAACTCTCCTACATTGTTGGTGGGAATGCAGGCTCATACAGCCACTCTGGCGAGCCGTCTGGAGATTCTTAAAGAAATTAAAGATTGAAATGCCATATGACCCTGCTATCCCACTTTTGGGAATAACCCCCCAAGCAGCAAAGGTTCGCCTCGATAGCACAAGCTCGACCATGTTCATAGCAGCACTGTTTACAATAGCAAAGTCATGGAATCAACCTAAATGTCCAACAGTTGACGAGTGGATAAGGAAACTGTGGTACATCTATACAATGGAGTACTACTCAGCCATCAAAAATGATGAATTACTGGAATTTGCTGGGAAATGGATGTCATTAGAAAGAATTATATTAAGTGAAGTATCCCAAACCCAGAAAATTAAGCGCCGTATGTACTCCCTAATAGGTGGCTCCTAGTACCAAACTCACCCAGCCCACATTGGGACACTCAAAAGTAAACCTATGTAACACAGTAAGTGCAAGGATTATGAACAAGAGAGATGGGTTAGGAGGGCCACACCAGAAACAAGGAGAGAGGAGACCATGTTACAGCAGAGAAAATAGGCCTCCATGAAGGTCTGCAAGTAAGTAATGAGAAACCTGGTTAAGTTCACAGACGTTCTTTCCTGATCTCACCAGAAGGGGAGGGCACATAGTCTAGCAGATAAAAAGTAATCATTTTGCAAATGGGTGATGGACCCCTCCCTCACTGAGGTTTCCTACTTTTATTACGTCTACCCTTGAATGTGCTATTATAACAAGACTCCAGTTTAACAGCTTTTTGTCTCTGGCCAGGGGGTGACATACAGTGCCCAGCAGGATGGAGTGAAGGGCATTGCGGGAGCAGCAAAACTGCAAAAGAAAATCAACAAACCACAATCCAAAACTTCAGAGACTCTATATCACATAGAACTAGGCCAGCCTAATCTCTCCCCATCCTGGAGCTCAGGGACATTTGCGGAAGAGGGGGCGGTAAGATTGTAAGAGCAAAAGGATGGGAGGAGCAACGATTTGCAAGATTCTCAACAATAGTTGGGGCCAAAGCAATCATAATGGGACTTTGCATGCCCTGCGCAATGTCCAGCGCACTGTTGCCCTCGTTAAGTCTAGCATCTGTTAAGGGCACCGAGACCCCTGGAGGCAAGGGATTGACAGCCATAGTAGTGATCTTATGCTTAAGGGGAACAAGAGAAAGGGCTTATGGAAATGCCACTGGGTCCTTATATGTCATCGGAGAGGAGGACACAGTGGAGAGTTAGGTGCACACAATAAAGGACTCTCTGGGAATTGGGGGGGAGGCACTGGGGGAAGGTGAGGGGGAAGAGGGGGGAGGGAGGGAACTGGTAAAAAATTTTAAAATGTATAATTAAATTTTTAATAAAAAAAAAAAAAGCAAAAATCCACAATACAAACAACAACAAATGCTGGAGAGGATGTGGATAGAAGGGAACTCTCCTACATTGCTGGTGGGAATGCAGGCTCATACAGCCACTCTGGCGAGCCGTCTGGAGATTCTTAAAGAAATTAAAGATTGAAATGCCATATGACCCTGCTATCCCACTTTTGGGAATAACCCCCCATGCATCAGACGTTCACCTCGATAGCACAAGCTCGACCATGTTCATAGCAGCACTGTTTACAATAGCAAAGTCATGGAATCAACCCAAATGTCCAACAGTTGACGAGTGGATAAGGAAACTGTGGTACATCTATACAATGGAGTACTACTCAGCCATCAAAAATGATGAATTACTGGAATTTGCTGGGAAATGGATGTCATTAGAAAGAATTATATTAAGTGAAGTATCCCAAACCCAGAAAATTAAGCGCCATATGTACTCCCTAATAGGTGGCTCCTAGTACCAAACTCACCCAGCCCACATTGAGACACTCAAAAGTAATTGCAAGGATTATGAACAAGAGAGATGGGGTAGGAGGGCCACACCAGAAACAAGGAGAGAGGGGACCATGTTACAGCAGAGAAAATAGGCCTCCATCAAGGTCTGCAAGTAAGTAATGAGAAACCTGGTTAAGTTCACAGATGTTCTTTCCTGATCTCACCAGAAGGGGAGGGCAAATAGTCTAGCAGATAAAAAGTAATCATTTTGCAAATGGGTGATGGACCCCTCCCTCACTGAGGTTTCCTACTTTTATTACGTCTACCCTTGAATGTGCTATTATAACAAGACTCCAGTTTAACAGCTTTTTGTCTCTGGCCAGGGGGTGACATACAGTGCCCAGCAGGATGGAGTGAAGGGCATTGCGGGAGCAGCAAAACTGCAAAAGAAAATCAACAAACCACAATCCAAAACTTCAGAGACTCTATATCACATAGAACTAGGCCAGCCTAATCTCTCCCCATCCTGGAGCTCAGGGACATTTGTGGAAGAGGGGGCGGTAAGATTGTAAGAGCAAAAGGATGGGAGGAACAACGATTTGCAAGATTCTCAACAATAGTTGGGGCCAAAGCAATCATAATGGGACTTTGCATGCCCTGCGCAATGTCCAGCGCACTGTTGCCCTCGTTAAGTCTAGCATCTGTTAAGGGCACCGAGACCCCTGGAGGCAAGGGATTGACAGCCATAGTAGTGATCTTATGCTTAAGGGGAACAAGAGAAAGGGCTTATGGAAATGCCACTGGGTCCTTATATGTCATCGGAGAGGAGGACACAGTGGAGAGTTAGGTGCACACAATAAAGGACTCTCTGGGAATTGGGGGGGAGGCACTGGGGGAAGGTGAGGGGGAAGAGGGGGGAGGGAGGGAACTGGTAAAAAATTTTAAAATGTATAATTAAATTTTTAATAAAAAAAAAAGCAAAAATCCACAATACAAACAACAACAAATGCTGGAGAGGATGTGGATAGAAGGGAACTCTCCTACATTGCTGGTGGGAATGCAGGCTCATACAGCCACTCTGGCGAGCCGTCTGGAGATTCTTAAAGAAATTAAAGATTGAAATGCCATATGACCCTGCTATCCCACTTTTGGGAATAACCCCCCATGCATCAGACGTTCACCTCGATAGCACAAGCTCGACCATGTTCATAGCAGCACTGTTTACAATAGCAAAGTCATGGAATCAACCCCAATGTCCAACAGTTGACGAGTGGATAAGGAAACTGTGGTACATCTATACAATGGAGTACTACTCAGCCATCAAAAATGATGAATTACTGGAATTTGCTGGGAAATGGATGTCATTAGAAAGAATTATATTAAGTGAAGTATCCCAAACCCAGAAAATTAAGCGCCGTATGTACTCCCTAATAGGTGGCTCCTAGTACCAAACTCACCCAGCCCACATTGAGACACTCAAAAGTAATTGCAAGGATTATGAACAAGAGAGATGGGGTAGGAGGGCCACACCAGAAACAAGGAGAGAGGGGACCATGTTACAGCAGAGAAAATAGGCCTCCATCAAGGTCTGCAAGTAAGTAATGAGAAACCTGGTTAAGTTCACAGATGTTCTTTCCTGATCTCACCAGAAGGGGAGGGCAAATAGTCTAGCAGATAAAAAGTAATCATTTTGCAAATGGGTGATGGACCCCTCCCTCACTGAGGTTTCCTACTTTTATTACGTCTACCCTTGAATGTGCTATTATAACAAGACTCCAGTTTAACAGCTTTTTGTCTCTGGCCAGGGGGTGACATACAGTGCCCAGCAGGATGGAGTGAAGGGCATTGCGGGAGCAGCAAAACTGCAAAAGAAAATCAACAAACCACAATCCAAAACTTCAGAGACTCTATATCACATAGAACTAGGCCAGCCTAATCTCTCCCCATCCTGGAGCTCAGGGACATTTGTGGAAGAGGGGGCGGTAAGATTGTAAGAGCAAAAGGATGGGAGGAACAACGATTTGCAAGATTCTCAACAATAGTTGGGGCCAAAGCAATCATAATGGGACTTTGCATGCCCTGCGCAATGTCCAGCGCACTGTTGCCCTCATAAAGTCTAGCATCTGTTAAGGGCACCGAGATCCCTGGAGGCAAGGGATTGACAGCCATAGTAGTGCTCCTATGCTTAAGGGGAACAAGAGAAAGGGTTTATGGAAATGCCACTGGGTCCTTATATGTCATCGGAGAGGAGGACCCAGTGGAGAGTCAGGCGTACACAATAAAGGACTCTCTGGGAATTGGGGGGGAGGCACTGGGGGATGGGGAGGGAAAGGAAGGGGAGGAGGGGGTTCGGGGGAGGAGAGGGGAGGGAGGGAACTGTTAAAAAAATTTTAAAATGTATAATTACATTTTTAATAAAAAAAATCAAACACACAAGACTCTCTCAGGTTAGGTTGTTTTTGGGGTATGTGTGTGTGTGTGTGTGTGTGTGTGTGTATGTGTGTGTGTGTTTGTGTAAAGGTAGAGGATTCCTCAGGCGTCATACCTCCAACACCTTTTGTACCAATAACTCTTCTCTGCCTCTGTGAGACACTACTGAGGCTCAGACAACTTAAGAGAGAAAGGGAGAGTTACTCATCTTATGGTTCCAGAGGAGAGATGCAATCCATTTTAGCAGAAAATGCATGGAGAGTAGCAGAAGCTGGAGGAGACTTAAGTTGTGTCCATAATGGAGGCCAAAGCTACAAAACTGCCAACCACAGAGGCCAACTAACTAACTGAAGCAGGGCGGGGCTAACCCACCTCAAGGCCTACCCCCTGTGCCTACCCACCTTCCTCCAGCAAGGCTTCACCACCTCCTAAAGGTGCGGCGGCCTTCCAAGCAACTATAGATTCAAACACAGGAACCTATGGGTAACAACTCACATTTCAAACCATGACACCTCCTTACTTGCCTCCTTACTGTTTGAGACAGGGCTTTTCCCTGGCCTGGAACTTGCCCAAATTAGTCTAGGCTGCCCTGTCAGTGACACCCCCCACCCCACCAGGGATCCACCTGTCTCTGTCTCCCCAGTATGGGGATGATATGCATGTGCCATCCCATCCAGTTTTCTTTTCTCATTGTTGTGCCCAAATTCCCAACAAGAAGCAACTTACAGATGGGAGGCTTTATTTTGGCTTATGGTTTGATGATACAGTCCACCCCAAAGGGAAGTCATCGTGACAGGAGGTTGAGACATCTGATCACATTTCATCCACAGTCAAGAGGCAGAGAGAAGTGAAGTCCATACTTTGCTACATTTTTCCTTTCTATTTAGTCTGGCCTCCGTCCATAAAGCAATACTATTCCTACTTAAAGTGAGATTTCCATAGCAACTAACCCCACCTAGAAACTTCCTCATGGGTACACATAGAGATATATTTCTATGGTTATCCTAAATCCTGTCAAGCTGAAGGTCAGGATTAACCTCCACAGTCTCCCCATTTCCAGATAATCACAGCTGGGCACTAATAAAGTTGTAGAAGAGCTGACGAGTTGGGTTATAAAGCTCTCAAAGCAGCCTAGAGCTCGGTCAGTGGCTGGTTATTCTAATTTAGCCTTCACTAGCCCCAAGAGACAAACATCATCACACTCATCTTTTTTTTTTTTTTTTTGACTGGGAATTAAGTAAGACGTTGATCTCATTTATAGTAGTGGTGTATTCCCTTGGGGGTTTGAAGAAAGGGACTTGGGCAATATCCAGGTTTATTTATAATGCTGGAGCACTTGATTCTCTTGGTATAATTAAGAACTTGCAAGAGTCCAATCAGAAACGATTATTCACTGCTAAATGGGAATCTTAATAATGCCAGATAATTTAAAAAGAAGAAGAAGAACTTGCTGTTACTGATCCTTGGGGAGACATGGCCTTGTCAAGCAGCTGGGGGATCGCGTGTAAGTCCCAGGTAACCCATCCTTCACGGGCACACAGTGAAGGTGCTGAGTGAGCGGGAAAGGTGTCTACTTCATTAATGATTCTCTATTAATCTCATTACTTCCAATCTCTCTCTCCTAGTGACAGCTTCACACACTTGCCAGGACAGTTCTGGTTTTAAAGATCTATTATGTTCTCCCTTCAACCAACAAAACTGGCTTAAGCAAGCATCAATATTAGCCTTGCAAGTTACTCCCCAGATTGCCAGGAGCCCCCACAAGAAGCAAGCTCGTCTCCTCTCTCCTCCATCATCTTTGTGAGAACTTTACTCTGGAAAAGAGCCCCTCAAACTCTGTGGGTATCAAAAGGGCAAGGCTTGAGATCGAAACGAAGAAAACAGTGTCCCTATAAAGAAGACAGCTTGGGGCTGGAGAGGTGGCTCAGGGGTTAAGCCTCTGCCTTGCAGGCGGAAGGTCCCGAGTTTGGATCCTAGACCCCACATATAAACGCCAGGCGGAAGCAGGGGCTGCCTGCGTTTCTGGTCCTGGTAGGGTGGAGCCTGTGAATCCCAGGGCAGAGTAAACAAGGAGGATGTGGAGGCGTCCATGGTGGTTTTCAAATTCGCCCGTGGTTCTACACACACACACACACATACATACACACACATACATACACGTGCACACACACATATACCCACAATTGAATAAATAATAAATAACAAAAAAAAATTTTAAAGAAGACAGCTTGACCTCTGGACCTGAGGACCCTGGAGGAGATTTTGCTGCATTTTGAATTTGACTCAGGATCTCTAAAAGGTTCATGGTTTGAATGTTTGTTCCTCAGCTATTTGGGGTATTGCTATTTTGGACACTCGTGGGATTTCGGAGGAGGGGCCTTCTTGGTAGATGAGGTCCCCAAAGGCGAGGTTCTTCAAGGTTTGCCTGGTCCTGGTTTCCCATCTCCTTCTCTGCTTCCCTGTCTGCTGTGATGTGAATCGCCTCTGCCATACACTCCCACAGCCATGGACTGATTGGGGCATGGAAATCATAGGCCAACATTGAATTTATCTTTCATTTGTTTCTGTTTGGGATGTGGTCACAGTCATCCAGAAGTCTCTCTCGTGACCCTTCTCCTGCCATTTTAATAGGTAGGACTGTAGGCAAGGAACTAGGAAGCTCAGTGAGATACTGTAGGTACCTTCTATTGACTCTTTGGCAATTTAATTCAATATAATAATAATATACATATAGTGTTTGTATGTACAGGTGCACATGTGTGCATGTGTATTGGTGGGGGGGGGCTATGAAGGCCAGGGGACAACCTTAGCTATAGGTTCTTTAAAGTGCTGTTGACTTTGGGTCTCTTTTTGAGACAGTGACTCTCACCGACCTGGACTCCCCGGCTATGCTAGGCTGGTAGGCCAGCCCATCTCTGTGTCTCCAGCTGAGATTGCAGGACTTTGTGCCACCATGCCAACTTGTTTTTCCAAGTGGTTCTGGGGCGCAGATTGAGGCTCTGGCACTTGCCAAACAAGCATCATATTGACTGAGCTGCTACTCCCCCTCATTCTACTTTAAAAAACAAATGTTTTGTTCACCTGCAGAACAGCAGCAAAATAAACAGCTTAATGTCACTGTGCCGCCCTCTGAGGCCAAGTCAGGGAGTATGTGTCTGGCAGGATGGCCTGTCTCTGGATGGCGTTTGTTCCCAGCACTGTGGTCAGGCGCATCCCAGCCATTCTGCTGCTCACGCTCATCCTAACAACTTCTCCCTCCCCTTACTCCACTTCCACTGTGCACCCTGGGGTCAGAGACCTGGGTCTGAACTCCAACCACATGATCTTGCTGAAGTTCTACCACCTCGCACAGAAGGATCACGACCTGCAAGCGCATCACCTCACACCCAGAGCAGGTGCTGAGCAGCTACTGAGCATCCAGCTCCGAATACAAGCCAAAGGCCTCGCAATGTGAGACAGGCTGAGGGGCTTAAGGTTCAGAGAGAAGTAAAACCACATGTGTGATGGGGGAAAAGGAAAACATAATTGTAGAGAATCTCACAAAAAGGAAAAGTGTTTGGAGGAAGAAGAGAAAGGAAGGGAGGAGTGAGGAAAAGGAGGAAAGAGAGAAAGTGAGAGGGATGAGAAGGGAGCAGGAGAAAGGGGAAGGAGGAGGAAGGAGGAAGAAAAGGAGCAAAAAGAAAGGAGAAGAAAAAAGGATGGAGGTTAAGGAATAGGGAAAAGAAAGGAGGAGAAGGAGAGGAGAAGGGAGAAGGAGAAAGGAGGCAGAAGATAAAGAGAAAAAAAGGAAGAGGAAAAGGGAGTAAGAAGAAGAGAAAAGAGGAGGAGGAAAGAAAAGAGAAGGGAAGAAGTGCAAGTGGAACCAGACTGGCTTATCACTGAATGACACCAGCTTCATCATGCTGATGGCGAGTCAACTAAATGTTGCTAGAATTGTGAAAGAATTTCACAGAAGATTGCAAGAAGAAAGATTTCCAATGAGCCTTCTTTGAGGCCCCACACTTCCTTGTGGGACTGATGAGGGTTAATGGTGGATGAGGGGAGGGGATGCTTTCTGCAATGGTGCACCTGCTGATCTCCGATTCAGCTCCAGAAAGTACTCAGGCACATGCCATTGAAGGGAATCTAGATGAAGCCCAAGGGGCCACACTGTTCAAAAAAGACTTGAAAGTAGGAGGGAGACTAGCAGGGAAGAAGAAGGATAGTAATGAGAAGAGGAAGGGGGTAGGATTGGGGATTAAGGCACGAAAAGATCATAAATTCACTAGATTCATATGTGAAATACTAAAAGAGTTTTAAAAAGGAAAAATAAAACTAAATCAAAAGTTCAAAAACAAAAATGAACATCTCCGTCAACCATAGGGATGGTCAACACAACACAGAACCACAAGGCTTATCATTTAGAAATACTGATGCAAACATAGGGAGGAGCAGAGAGCACGTGGTCCATCACCGAGGGCCCCAGCCACGGGTCTGTATGCTAATTTGATTTTCTTTAAAAGCTTGCAGAACCATGCTAGTTGGGATTGTGCTGCCAGCAGGAAGAAGAGCAATCGAATGTATATAAGCAATGACAGCTATGGTCTGATTTGTACCAGACCTGTGTCCCCAAAGTCTGTATTCTGGAAGCTTGGTCTCCAGTGTAATGTGGTTGAGGAGGTAGAAGCTACCAGAAGGCTCCACTCTCAGGAATGGATTTGCCCTGGCTTTGCAACTGGGTTGAGCTCTTACGGGATTGAGTTAGTCTTCAGCCAGTTGTTATAAAGTGAAGTTTGTTGAGGTTCGACTGTGAGTTGCCCCCCCACACCCCCACCCGAATCCTCAGCTGATATTAATGCTTGGGAAGGTCGTGGCACCTTTGAGAGATAGCACTCTGCTGGAGGAACAGATGCCACAGAGAGTGGGTCTTGATGCTTGGTTTGACAGCCCCACCCTGCAGATCAGCACATCTTGCTCTTGCTGGAGGACTTATCTTAGCTACTAACTCGAGTTCAGCACACCTATTCATCCAGCTAGCACACTATTCTAAGCTAAAAAGTGCTTGTTAGAGTTGCTAGCATATGGAAAACATGCATAGAGTATTTGCTGCTTCTGTGGTGAGAATCCTAAGATTGCTAAGGTCAGAGAGTCCCTGAGCTTCTGAGCCTGGAGGGAAATTATCAAGGGAAGGACCGAGATAAGCAAAGATCTCTTCCAATCTCTGGAGAACCTTAGTGAATCATCCAGGCAAGAGAACAGAAGACTATCACATCTTATTTGTTTTTAAAGTTTTTATTTGTTTATGTATTTATGTATGTATTTATTTGTTTGTTTATTTGTTGTTTGTTTGTTGTGTGGGAAGGCACTGAGTGCCTCTGTGGAGGTCCAGGGTGACTTCGGGAATCATCCTAGATTGCTATCTTTTTTGTTTGTTTGTTTGTTTGCTTTGCTCTGGGATTTCACAGTCTCCGCTCACCAGGGCCTGAAGCGCAGGCCGCTACTGGTTGTTTCCTTGTGGTGTTTTTACGTGGGACCTGGGGATCTGAACTCAGGAACTTCTGCTTGCGAGGCAGAGTTTTAACCCCTGAACCATCTCTCCATCTCGGATCAGCACATTTTAATGAATACCTTTTTAAAAAATTCAAGAAAAGCAAAGCTGGGTGAGTGGGTGGTGTGCTTATAATTCCAACACTGGGGGAGGGAGAGACAAACAGACCCCTGGGGCTCATGGGCCAGCCTGGACTATTTGCCAAGCTCTGGGCCAATAGAGACTTTATCTGAAGAAGAAAAAACAAAAACAAAAACCTGATAAATGCTACCCATCATTGCCCTTTTCCCTCCATACGCACATGAATACATACTTGCACACATGTGCACATGTGCACACGCACACATGCACACACCTCAGGAAAAGGACAGCAGCAAGAAAATAATGAGTAGGAAGGGGCAATTACACGATTAGATACAACCAACATGGCTGAAGGGAAGAACAGGCGCTCTGGGACCCGCCAATCTCTCTCTCTCTCTCACACACACACACACACACACACACACACACACACACACACACACGGGAGCCACCTGGGCCCTACATCCTACCATAGCAGATTCTTGCCTACTTACCACCTGCATTGAGTCGTTTACACAGTGCAAGTTCTTGGTTCCTGCCATGGCCTGGAGAGAGAGTACACTCTAGCGACAACAAGATGACGCTGACAAAGGGATTATTCAGAATGATCACTATGGTAGGTTCGCTGCAGCTGGGATAAAAGGACCCACAAATGACAGGAAGTAGAAGGACGGGGGGTGGTCTCACAAGGGATCCAGATATATAAAACAGCACTGATTTCCTCCGCTTTAAAAAAGTTAGCTGATCAAGTCTATACTTTATATACCAAAAATGTAGTTACAGATTATGTAAAACAGCATAGTTTTATGCACAGATATCAAAATACACACATATGTATGTATCACAAACCTTTGGAGTTAATTGATAGAAGAGTGTGAACAACGGAGCTAAAACTGGAATGATGAGTGACAGGGAGTCTACGGCTATGCTCAGAGTCTGTGAATTAAAAAGTAGAAGAATAAACACATTGTTTAAATTGATAATGGTTATTGGTAGAAAAACATAGGGGGTATTATGTTATTTTATATTGGTTTTTAGTGTTTCAGTTTGGTGCTTATACTGGCTTCAAATATATACAATATTTTCTTTTGGCAAAATTAGACAAAGAAAGAGAGAGCTTGCATGCATGCCATGCCACACCTGTAGAGGTCCAAGGACAACTTTCAGAAGCCATTTTTCTCCTTCCGCCTTGGGGGCTCCAGGGATAAAACTCCTATCTCCAGGTTTGTATATGGATGCCTTCCCCAGCTAAGCCATCTCGCCAGCTCAGATAATTGTTTTCTTCACTGTGAAAGAGGACATAGGGATTGTCTCAAAAGTTGATGTGAGGACAGAATTGTCTTGTTTTTGTTCCACCGTGTGCAACTTTGTGTTGTTTGAATATTGCACTTACAGATTAGTCCTGTGGGGACTGATTGTCATCTTGAGGGGATTTAGAATTACTGGACAGACATGTACCTCTGGGGGTCTCTACGAGGGTGTCCTCAGAGAATCTAAACACAGGGAAGATTCCCTGGATTTGGGGAAGCCTTCTCAACGGATAGGGACCAGACTGAATAAAAAAGAAAAAAAGGAGGATTGTTGCACACAACATTTCATCTCTCTGCTTCCTGTCTGTATGTGTCATGTCACCAGCCTCCTCCACCTTTCCTGGCTTGTCTTTCCATGGTGGGCTGCACCCTCAAACCATGAGTCCAAATAGATTCTTCTTTCCTTAAGTTGTATTTGCCAGTAATCAGTCACAGCAAAGACAATTACTACAGGGACAATCAAATCCACGGGAACGCTACCTGCCTGGGGTGGGCACACGGCCCAGTGATTTCTCCTCCTCTTCTGGAACGCTTCGCCCGGTGATTAGTATTAAATACTATGCCTCAAGCACTGGGCACACGCTGGGCACTGCTCCTGTGCACATGCTGGGCATACGCCAGGCACTGTTCCTGTACGCATGCTTGACTCATGCCTGGCACTGCTCCTAAACCCTGGTCGTTACACTCACCCCTCACTGCTGATCTTTCAGGACTTGCCTTTCAACTCCACTGAGTCACGCTACCTGCAACACTGGGAACATCCGGAAACAAATCTGCCTTCTGTCAACTCAGGATCCAAAGATTTTTCCCCCAGAGCCATCTTAGTGAATCTGGGGTCCCAATTCCCTTGTGATGTGATTCTGAGCCTCGGAGGCCGCGTATGAGAAATGATGTCACGGGACTCAGAGACAGTGGGGAGGAGAAACAAGATGAGGGGTCTGGCAAGGGGCACACAGTCAGTGTTCCACGTGGGAAAAGCTGCATGGCTGTTGCCCCTGCAGAGAGCTGTGGCCCCCACATCTACATCCAGGACACTTTGAATGAGCAAAGACAAGTGTCCAGACAAGTGCTCTCACCGAAGACTCCCGGAGCCTGCTGCCCCAGGAAGCGAAGAGCAGCCGGAGTCGCTCAGGATGCCATTCACCGCGAGGAGATGCTGCCCCCCGGTGGAATTTCACAGACATGGTTCTGAGACAGGCCAGTCTGCGAGGTTTCAGTGCCGGGCCATGTGGGGACGATTCCGTGGGCTTCCTAACCGCTTTGTCCACGTATCATTATAATAATATTCTAACCACAAGGATGGCATCTCAATGACTTCTACACAGAAAAGCCAGCGACTCGCAGCTTGCCCTCTCCCACTCTTATAAGTTAGGGTGTTCTCTGTGCATGCGTGCATGCATGTGTGCGTGTGTGTATACATACATGTGTGCATGTATACGTGTATGCATGTGTGTGTGTGTGTGTGTGTGTGTGTGTGTGTGTATGTGTGTTCCATTCAGGATTCTGAAGGTAAACAGGAACAGGAAAGAAGAAATAATCTGTCTTCTGATGATGATCAGGGGTAAGACAGAGAAAAGCCTATTTGACGAGCCGCCAAACACTCCATCATGTAGCTAACCAAATATGAAGAAAACCTTTACATCAGGTTTCTGAAAAGCACAGTCCAAAAAGGAATGGGCATACCAGAGTGAGAACAGTCACTTTGCAGCCCAACATGGTGCAGGCAAGCTTTTACTTCATGTAACGCTGGGGCTGGGTTCAATTCCTGCCTTTGAGACTTGGATGCTGATGGGGTGTGTTCATTCCCCTACACGTCAGCATGCTGATCCCTCCAACAGGGGGCGCCATTTACCCAGTGAGTATTAAATGACATAGCTAGTTTATAATCAATCTCTTGGTGTCTTCTCTTCTTTTTTAAAAAAAAAATTTATTATTTATTCAATTGTGCGTGTGTGTGTGTGTGTGTGTGTGTGTGTGTGTGTGTGTGTGTAGAACCACGGGCAAATTCGGGAACCACCATGGACGCCTCTACATCCTCCTTGTTTATTCTGCCCGGGGATTCACAGGCTCCGCCCTACCAGGACCAGAAATGCAGGTCACCCCTGCTTCCGCCGTTGTCTATACGTGGGATCTGGGATCCGAACTCAGGACCTTCCGCCTGCAAGGCAGAGGCTTAACCCCTGAGCCACCTCTCCAGCCCCTTCTTTGAGCCACCTCTCCAGCCCCTTCTTTCTCTTCTTAAACACATACACACACGCACACACATACGCATGCCTGCATACACAACCCACCGTCCCCTCTACACTGTGAACCGCACTTTTGGAGTTGTTTTGCTTCTAATAGCTTCTTTCCTGACTCCTGTCTCCTCTGAAGATGACTTGTCTTTTTGCTCCTGCTTTTCTTTCTCTGAGGTTAACAAAAGCAACTGTGCTGGCCAAGTGCAATAAACATTGGACACTGATGCCGCTTGGGAATTATGTCCCAACACAACACAGCAAGTGAACCTGCCTGTGCTTTACATTTCACTAGACATCATCCAGTATAAACTCATCACCAAACAGACCTCTGTTGGAACCACCTCCTTCATGCAATCCTTTTCCTAGCCACACTCACCATGATTCTAGCTCTTAAACACCCACCTTCAGTTTATTAATTTTCTATCTTTACTCTTTGACAGTTTTGAACATGAATGGAATGAGTTCAAGTCATCTTTACCATGTTATTCTATTTCACACCCGCACCTCAAACCTTATCCCCAACTATTCTCACGTCTACTTTCATGGTGTGTATGGGGGGAGGGGTGTTCCAGTGAGTTTCATCAGCATTACCTACATCGCCACGTACCTGAACACTTGCTGGAGCATGAGCGATATGCTGAAGAGGGTACATACCACCAAGGACAGTAGCTCTTCCTTCTATGGCCAGTATTAACCATCAATAGTCCTCAAGGAGGGGCGGAGCTTCATAAGACCATCTGTAGTCCTCAGAAAGGGGTGGGGCTTCATGAGGCTGTCCCTTCCATGAGGAAATGTCTTTACATTATCCTTGTAGCTTTATCTGCAGGTACTGAGGAACAGGTGGGGCTCCAGAAATCATCTGGCCAAAGACTTCCACCTTCTGGCATAGCAAAGTGTTGGCAGTGCCCAGGAAAATCGCATCCACTATTTGGTTGTGTTTGGCTGGCTGGAGGTTGAACCCTGAGCCTTGCATATGCTAGGCCAGTATTCTACTGCTGAGCAGCTGAGGTTTGTTTTTGTTGGGAGAGAACCAGGTCTTACTCTGTGGCCCAGGATGACCTGGTATTCGGAAGTAGTCCAGATTGACCTTGAGATCACAGCAATCCCCCTCCTTTGCATCCCAAGCACTGAGACCAACGAGCCATCCTATCTCAGCTTCATCTGCTCTTCTTTAACACGCATTAGACCTGAGGTCTTACCCTGTGAGGAAGGAAGTAGAAATGTGTACACCATCAGTACAGTTTACACCAGTATCTTTAGAAGAAGTCTTTTTTTTTTTTTTCTTTTGATGATGTTGGACGTGGCTGTGTTGACTTTCTTCCCTCTGGCTAGTAACTAGTACATGCTGAATGAAGGAAGTCCTTTGGGATAACCACTTTCCTTGTTGCTGTGACATAATGCCTGGCACAAATAACTTCAAAGAGGAAGGCTGTATTTGGCTCAGAGTTTGCGAAGACACAGGCCGTCATGGTGGGAAAGGTATGGTGGGGCCACTGGTGCTTATGGTCACCATCCACATCCTCCAACTAGATTCCCCATATTTCTAAGGTCCCACAAACTCTAAACAGCACCACCAGCTAGAAACCAAATGTTCAAGTACATGCATCTATAGAGGTCACTTCACATTTAAACCTTGAAAACATTTGGGGTTCTCCAAAGTAAGGCCTGAGGCTAGGGACTGGGGTACAGGCTGAAGGTAAATGAAAAGATGGAATCTCAAGTCTTAGGTGACTACATGGTTTTAAAAGGACTCAAGGGCTGAGAGATGCTTAGTGGTTAAAACTTTTGCCTCGCAAGCAAAAGGGGGCCTGAATTCAGATTCCTGAATCCCATGTTAAAATGCCAGGGAAATGGGGCTGGAGAGGTGGCTCAGGGGTTAAGCCTCTGCCTTGTAGGCAGAAGGTCCTGAGTTCGAATCCTAGACCCCACGTGTAGACACCAGGCGGAAGCGGGGGCGGCCTGCGTTTCTGGTCCTGGTAGGGCAGAGCCTATGAATCCCGGGGCAGAGTAAACAAGGAGGAGGTGGAGGCAGTCCATGGTGGTTCCTGAATTCGCCCGTGGTTCTATACACACACATACACACACACACACGCACAATGAATAAATAAAATTTTAAAAAATAAAAATAAAACGCCAGGAAGAAAGAGCAGTGGCATACAATTTTGGCCCTCCAGAGAAAAATAATAAAGGGGTAGAGCAATCCAGGATGATTCCCAGTGTCACCCTTGGGTCTCCACAGGCGCACACACGCTCAAGTGTTCTCTTATATAAACCCTCCAACACACACACACACACACACACACACACACACACATACATGCGTGCACTCACACACAAAAAATTTTTTTGAAGGACTTGAGTTCTCTGTGCCTTTAACCATTTCTTTTCCGTCATGGGACATTGGAAGGAGTGCCATCTGGTGACATGCCAAATGGTCCCCTGATATCCCCTGAGCTCATCTCATCTCCAACTTCACAATGACCAGGGCAAGTGAGACATTTCTCCAGGTACAGACAGAAGCACGAAGACCAAAACATGTGCCCAAGGCCGCTGGGCATCCAGGAGGCTTTGAATCTGGGCCTCTCAGACTCTGAAAGATAAAGGGCGACAGGTCTTTCAGGACACTGCAGCCCAGAGGGAGCACTGGCTCCCTCAAAACGTTGCCGTGGTGCTCCTGGGAGTCTTTCCCTCCTCTTCCCTCAGTAAGCGCCCTACTCGGAGCCTTGAGCCAGCTTCGCCATGTGCGCACCAGCGTTGAAACAGCAGCAGGTGTAGATGCAAACCCCCCCCAGGTCTGAGGCAGTCAGCATTGTGGGAGCCCACAGAGGGCACACCCAGCAGGCAGATGGGGGGCTGGGAGTCAGGGAGGCTGGGAGGTAGATTGCGCCTTAATTAAGCTCCCGCCAGCTCCATAACAGTCTTGTTCAGTTCTACAGACCTTTGAGAGTGCACATGCGCATACACACTGCACTGGCTCCTCTTCTCTGTTGTGACACAACACCCAAAGTCAAGCAATTTAAGGGAAGAAAGGGAGACTTAATTCAGCTTACGGCTCCAGAGAGGAGATACAGTCCTTCAAGGCGGAAAAGGCATGGCAGGCTGGCAGAAGCTGGAGGTGGCCTAAGTTACATCCATCATGGAGGCCAAGAGCTGCTGCGAGCTCAAGAGCAGACTCACTCACTGAAGCAGGGCAGGGCCAACCAACCTCAAGGCCCACCCCGTGACAGCCTTCCTCCAGCAAGACTCCACCTTCTAAAGGTATCATGACCCTCCCAAACACATGAGATTCAAACACATGAGTTTGTGGGGGACAACTCACATTTCAAACCATGACACACACACACACACACACACACACACACACACACAGACCCATACAGACCCACGTAGACACACACAGACACACAGAGACAGACATATGCAGACACACACAAACACACAGACATACACACACAGAGACAGACACACAAACACAGACACACACATACACACCATCTGTCTACCCTCCCTGTCCCTCTGAGGGGGACCATCCTGGAAGCAGGATTACTTCTGTGTCTATGAAAGACCACAACAATCCTTCTGCTACACTAGAATAATTGGTAGAATAGGGTGGTGGTGGGGGTGTGTACCCCAGAAATCCACCCCTCGTGCTGTCCCTCAGAGATGTCCTCCTTGTGTGTTGAGACAAGCCTTTCACTGGTCGGGCCCTTGCAGATCAGCTAGGCTGTCTGGCCAGAGAGCCCCGCCTGTCTGGGATTTACACACACGCACGTAGCACCACACCTGGCTTTTGTCCTTGGGTTCTGGACATCACACTGGGGTCCTCAAGCTCGCAGGCAAGCCCTCTACTGGCTGCGCCAGGTGCTCAGCCCGGTGGAAGGCATTTATTTCTCTTACACACCGTTTTGTTTTTCAGCAGCTTTTCTCGTCCAGGGGTATTATGATGAGTCATCTGCTGGTTTTCTCCTCCCAAATTGTCTGCTTTCCGTTTAGATTTGGCTCCTCCTTGCAGGTGCATTTGCTTTTATTGGTATTTTAGTTGCACTTCATTGGTCCGCTACAGGTTCTTTGTGAAGTTTTATGTTTCGGCTGGTTTTACAAGTCCCGGGTTTTTGAGGTCTGTTCAGACTGTAGTCTTCAGCTCTTCCACTTGGCTTGGCTTTTCCTTGTTGACGTTTCCTGTGAGTCTCATGTTCCTCCGTTTCCCCCTTGCTCTTGGAAGCTTATGAGGCTTGATGACTGTCGACCTTCCAATAAGTTGCTGTCCCAGGAGAATGACCACACATCCACATTTGCCTTGAACGGCCTCTGTTTGGCCTGCTACTCTTGCATTTCGTCAAAGTGTCTTTTTTCAAACTTCCTCTCAGATGATATGATATGGGCATCCTATCCTATTTAGAGTGTATTGTTAGGATCTGGGGAGATGTAGAGTGCTTGCTGGGCAAGCATGAGGACCCGGTCCTCAGGGTCCCCATAAAAAACTGTGCACTGGGCTAGTGAGATGGCTAAATAGGTAAGATGCCTGTTCCTAAGTCTGGTGACCTGAGTTCAGTCCCCAGAAGTCAACAACCCAATGACAGGAGAAACTAGACTTCCAAAAGTTCTCCATTCCTGCCTTCCTTCCTCCCTTCTTTCCTCCTTCACTCCCTACTTCTCTATAAAATAAATATATAAATAAATGAATAGTTTTTCTTAAAGCTGGGCACTATGGCATATGCCTTTTAGGATGCTAGTTCTGGGAAGGTAAAGATAGGAGGATATCTCTCTCTCTGTCTCTCTTTCTCTCTCTCTTCTGGTCAGCTAGTCTTGCCAAGTCAATAAGTTCCAGATTCAGCGAGAGACTCTATGACAAAAATATAGATAGAAAGGACAGATAGATAGATAGAAAAATGGATAGATGATAGATAGATAGATAGAGGAAAACATTTGACATTGACCTCCACATGAACATACATGCACCACATACTTGTGTATGTGTGTGTGTGTGTGTGTGTGTGCGCGCGCGCTTGTGTGTGTGTGTGTGTTCCACTTTAGCCACTAGTCCAGAATTCAGTGTACCTGAATGTTATGGGCCCTGGGGCAGGAGACACGCTCTGCTACAGATCGTTCTCTGCAGGTCTGCTAGAGTCTGGGAAAGGTCTTTGTTTTCCCTTTCTTTTCCCAAGGCTATATGCCACCAAGTTGCTGATTTACCTTGGTTAAATTTCAACTGGTGATTAGGCATCCACATAGAATGTGCCTTGAGAATGTGACTAGATTGGAGAAATTGGGGAGATACAGCCCCATGTCTATTAATCTATTTAGATCAACATTTGAGATTAGACCACCGGAGTCCTTGTGCTGGTTTAATATTTCCCATGAAAACGGAAAGGAATCCTGGGATTTCCTCCCTGGCTTCATGTGCTGGTGAGGGCTTTGGATGGCTCGCATGAATTCCCAGCTTCCACACTTACTAGCAGCTATTAGTCTTGCAGATTCAGATTGTCGTCTGGCTCTTGAAAGTGCAGATAACAAGTATTTCATACTTGGAACCAAGAAGAGTTGAGGTTACCCCAAGCTGAGTTGGTCAGATGCCACTGGAGAGTAGACTTGAGATGTGATTTGCCACAGCACTTGTGACTTGTTTGGTCTTCACAGGTTTCGTTGTAATGGTGGGCCAGTGCTATGACTGACATTTACAAAGAATGGAAGCGGAGGCACCGAGTTTCATCCCTGTCCATGTAGCTTGATTCCCGACCTCCCAACTTCCATCCTCTGAGTCTTTCCTTCCTCTGAAGTGCATTTCTGCCATTTCTGCATTTCAAGATGTTATTGTTTCCATCCTTTCTTTTAAAAAATGTGTGGTATGTTAAATTATTAAAAAGTATTTACATATTCCTAGGAAAGATACTCCGGAGGCCATTAACTACAGGGCATATTCTGAGTGAAGCAGTCACCCATCCCAATCTGCCTAAGACACTGGGATTCCTGGGGGAAATGATTCAGTTTGAGCACAGAACACAAAAGGAGGAGTTGGTCTCCATCCACCTGGACAGTGCAGGGTGTGAGCAGGTGGGCAGTGGTGTTTAAGGCAGGAGAACCCCTTCTGCTTCCTCCCTGAACCTTTCCAGACTGTAAGGCATCATGGTGGCTTCATGTGGGCTTGGAATCCGGCCATGTAGCTGCTCAGGAAACAAGCAATCTTCACGAGATACTTCAGCTCTGGGTGTCAGCTGCCCATCCGTCCAAAGAGGGTTAGCGACAGTGGCCCTTACACCATCAAAGAACGGAAGACACTGGGCTGGGGAGCGACTCAGTGGCTCTAACCTTTGCCTCACAAGCTAAAGGACCTGAACTCAGAACCCAGATCCCATGTAAAAAATATGCTGAAATATGATGGCAGCCTTTAGTTGCAGCCCTGGAAGGCAGAGCCTGGCAAACCCCAGGACAAAACAATAAGGCAGAAGAGCAATCCAAGGTGATTCCCAATGTCAACCTTGGGCTTCCACAGGCACACGTGTTCAAGTGTCCTCTCGGGCATATGTTTGTGTGGACATGTGCACTTATCCACATTCAAGCACACACATGCAACAAAAGAGAATTAAATAAATGAATATGCAAACAGTTTTCCTGGCAGGTGATAGGTACTCAGAGTGACAGGTATCATGGAATAAGACAGAAATGGTCATGGTCTTACGCACCTAGGGTCCATTATTGGGGAGGCTGTCATAGTAGGATGGCAAATTGTAGACTAGACTGGACCACAAAGTAAGATCATTTTCAAAGAAGTGGGTGAGGGTTTGGGAGCTCAGAATGTAGGCTCAGCATATATGAGACCATAGGTTTGCTCAAATCCCACTCCCTAGACACACACAGAATTTTTAAAATTATTTTATTTTTTCCCATTTATTTATTTACTGGTTTGTGTCTTTGCTCTGATCCCCTCCCTGCCCATGTCCCTCCTTGCCCACCCTCCCCATCCACAGAGCCTTCTCCCATCCTCCTTTCCCTTCATCCATCTTTTCCCTACTCCATCCCTCTGCTTGTACGTATTGAAGGACTCCCTTTGGGGTGCCTGTGTTGGTGTGGAGTCAGGTTTCTGTTGAACTTCATGTGGTTCTTCAGTGAATAGAGTCGTAATTGGGGAGGTCCCACTTCCCTTGTCCAGAACCTGCCCCTGAGATACTCTCTGAGAGCAGCTGTTTCTTTGAAGATCCTAGTTAGCCCTTGGGGAAATGTTGATAAGTTGCCCATTGCATAGATCTGGTGGTAAAGGTTCTCTTCACAGTGACCCTCTGGGCACACCAGCCCTGTCTTGGCTGGAGTGTGTTGGTCAGAAGTACCTCATCACACCTTTAGGCCCTTCATTCTTCCCTCTTCCAGGTTTCCTGAGCCTTGGTGTGGGATAGGATTTCAATGGGCTGATTAGACACGCACAGAGAATTAAGAAAAGAAACCCCTTCTGATACTTTGGTGCCCTTCTTCCCTCATCACATTGGCTGCACATGTGTGTATGCATCCCCATGTTCCCTTCTGTCCTGTTTTTAAATAAGTATGTCTATCAAAGTAGAAAGCAGAGCCTCTCTTTGATCACATGCAGGAGCTGATCTTACTCCCTCCACACGCGCGCGCGTGCGCACACACACACACACACACACACACACACACACACACACACGGATGGCAAGAACCATCCTTCCGCAAAACTTCGTAGGTCACATGAAAAGGGAACATGACTCACCTGTGGTGCCCATGAACTCTGTGGTGAATACAGCTTCTAATCAAGCTGTTTTCTGTTAGTGGCAGATCATTCTCTCTAGAAGTTTCACATGATATCACCTGCTACAGAAGCAGACATAAAAGTAACTTCTGATGTTTAGGTCCTCCAGTGTGTGTGTTCTTTATCTAATATTGCAGCTTCTGCAAACATTGAGTTAGGGACTCATTCCATCAGACAGCAGATACTCTTTCAGGAGAGTTACCCCCAAATGTACTAGATAGCAGGCAAAAGCTGTGAATTCAGGCCACTGTGAGCATCGTAATCTAACCTAGTTAGGCACAGGTGTCAACTTGACAGTCGAGGGTTTGAGCTCTGGGCACATTTGTGGAGAATTAGTGGTTGGGTTAAGCCCAGAGCAAACCTGCAAGAGATTGTCTAGCTGATGAGGAAGGCCCAGGCGGGTGGGATTAGGTCTTGGAATAAAACACAGAGAGCTGGTTGAGAGAGTTGGCATCCTTGTGTATACTTGGCTAGACATGCTGGTCTGGCAAGATCTTCCCTCTCAGTCATTACGTAGAGATGGTGTGGCCAGTTCCCTTGGCCTTGGTGTTGGTGCATGCTCTCCTGTCAAGCTGGACTACAGACTGTAACTGGACATTCAGTAAGAAAATAAACCCCTTGTTCCCTTAAGCCGTTTGAGGGTCATTTATTAACAACCTTGCAGGCTGACTGCAACAATGGGTCTGAAGCAGGAGTCCTGCTCCAGAAGTATAACCACAGCGGCAGAAATGTTATCAAAAATTAAAAGCATCACTCACTAGAGTTTTAAATTATAAACCATTTTAGTAATTCCCTTATTTCATGCTATTATTTTGTCCATGCTTTTCTAGAATATACTTGCATTACCTTAGCGGGGGAAAAAAACTACATTTAAAAACATGTTGCACTCAGTAAACCATAGCAAGAGTGAAACTTCAATTAGTGCGCAGTGACTAAACAACCGTATGAGCTGCTCAGCGTTAACGAGATGGACTTCTGCGATTAAGAGCAAATGTTCTGAGCCATCGAGGCGATGCGAGCTGCCCCCCCACCAACAGCAGTAAATAACTGAGCACTAAGACAAAATGCTTAGCGACTAAGTGACCAGGGAAGGGAAAGAAGCCCCTCCCCCGACAGACATCGCGCTTCAAGTCCTCCAGGCTCTGCCAAGGAACTTCAACACTTTCCCCAGCAACTCCAGAAGGCCGTTCAGACGGCAAGTGAAATCTGCTCACTTAGGGCCAGAAGGACTTTGACCCTGAGCTAAACTAAGTAGTACTTTTCTCTTGTCCCTAAAACGTTTAACAGTGGGTCTCATAAAACCATTTTGCAATCTAATTTATTGCACAAAAGAAAATTCTGTAAGGTAAGAGAAGTAATTAAAGTGGTTCAATTTATGAACTTAATTTTGAGATTTTAATTTTGAAACTTTGCTTAGCAAAGTAAGTCTGTAAGTCTGCCCTTTAAGCAATATAATTTCAAAAACCACAAAACCACAAAAAATATAGAGGTATTGCTAAGCTACTTAGGGGTTTCTCTCTCTCTCCTGAAGAGCCAACATCCATGTCTTGGGTATAATCTGTCTTTTTCTCATTCCCCCATCTTTTTCTCTTCTTCCCTCTCTCTTAAAACCTGTGCTTAAATCTTAAGCATACACTGCCTCTATCTCTACCTAATAAACTCAGTAACTTTGCTGTGTTCTGATTCATCTTCTGTGGCATAGTCAAGGACACAGTGCTCATAACTATGCATATATGTGCACGCGTGTTCATGTGTGTGCATGTGTTTATGAATGTGCCCCTTCCAGGATGAACCTTGGCCCCGCCCCTTCAGTCAAGCCTGAATCATTTTTCTCTTCCAGAGACGCTGCTGATAATTTCGGCTTTATACACTAGCGCTGGGGCTGACAACTGAGTTATCTGAGTAAATATATGTTTGCTGTTTAAACCCTCCATCATCTGCACACTAAAACCCTATATTGATTCTTCTGCTCAAATACCTAGTGCTATTTTCTGCTTCCTGAATTCTGCCCGACCTATAATCTTTCGGTGAGTGAAGCCCCAGCCAGTTGCAAAGAGGCACGGGGATTCCTTCAGTTAACCAAGGCGCTGAACCGACTTTATTTAGGATGGTTAGAGGTTGTTTCCTTCCCATCATCCCCACCTCAGTTTTAAGATGCCCCTTCAGGAGGCCACCTGACTTCCTCCTACCCATCAATTGTCCATCCTAGAGTGGCAGAAGCTTATTGGGTCCTGAGGAACCAGCTCAGACCAGCTGTGGCTGTGGCCCATAGTCATGTGGACTCAGATCTCCTGCAGCGTGTGCCCCAGGCCTAGTCTTTCCTGATCTGTCCCCTCAGGACACCTCTGGCTGTGGGTGGCCCCTTTTACCACATCCCCCCAACCCCCAAAGTGTGAGGGAGTCAATGTAGATTGATGAGTGTCTCAGGTCCCCAAAGCAGACATTCCAGAAAGTATTTTTCACATCATAGAAGTATAAGTACTGGAGAGAAGACCCCCTTTTTCTGACTTTACACCTCCAGGAACTAACTAACTGAGTGAGTCTCATATATATTGGTTACTTCTATGCTTCTTTTAATAGTGCCATGATCCAAATCCCCACATTAGATGTGAAAAATTAGAGTTTGAAACATGTTTTTATTTCCCCAAAATCATCCCTAATAAAGGAAGTATACAGACTTAGATTTTTAACTCAATGCCTTTTTTGCTGAGTATTAAACACTGAATGTTAAAATGGGGTTTTGGACATCAAATTAACATAGGGCTGGGGTGCGGCTGAGCTGAGAAAGTGCTTGCCTAGCATGAGGGGCCCTGAGTTCCATCTCCAGAACGCTATAAACAGGACCAGTGGTAATGTGTGTAATTCAGCAGTTAGGAGGTGGAGGCAAGAGAACCAGAAGTTCAAAGTCATCCTTGAGTCCATGTTAAGATACGGTCCAGGCCAGGGTGGGACATACGAGACCCAAGAAAGGATAAAAGAAAGGGAGAGAAAGAAAGAGAGGGAACGTAAGAAGAAAAGAGAAAGAAAGGGAAAGAGGGAATGTAGGAAGGAAGGAAGGAAGGAAGCTTGAAAGAGAGAGGAAGGAAGGAAAAAAAAAAGAGAAAGGAGAAAGATGAGAGAAAGGCAGGAAGAAGGAGAAAATGAGAGAGAGGAAATCATCTCAAAGAAGATGGAACTTTTTTCATTTTAGTTATTTATAAGAGAGAGAGAGAGAGTTCAATCCATGGTGCACAGGCAGAGGGGTCAAAGACAACTGTCAGAAGTCAATTCTCTCTTTTCAATTTATGGGTTCCCAGGGATTGAACTCTGGTCTCCAGGTGTTTGAGCAGGTGCCTTACCACTGAGCTCTCTCACCGGCTCTGAGCCGCCTTCTTGATTTTTTTTTTCCCAGGATTAAACAATGAATGAAAAAAAGCATTTATTAAGCATTTACCTCAGCATAATCACGGAGTGGAAGAAGTGCTTTCTGGGTCCTTGGAGAGACGCATTGTATTCTGTTTGTAATGGGAGGCTGCTGGAAAAAAAAGAAATAAACTTGACCTTCTGCGAGGTCACAGCTTGGTTCCCTCTAGGCAGATCAAAGTCCAATTACAACAATGGCAACAGCATCAGCAAGTCAATTACACAAGATATGCCAGGACCAGATGAGAGAGAGGCTGCCAGTCACTAAGTGGGTCAAATCAGTCCAGTCACAGTTAGGTCCAAATTACAACCACCATGTGTCTTGTTTCAGTAATAGTTCTGACCCCTCTTCTGATTCTCTTGTCTAAACTAACATTTAAGCATACCAGGCACTTTGCCTGGGGATCCCCCATTTTAATGCATCCCCAAAACCCTTCAAGTTGTGCTTTATTAGAGTTTGTTTTGCGTGCATGTGTGTTTGCATGTGTGCTTGCACGTGTGTGTACATGTGTGTTTGCATGTGCATGTATGTATGCATGTATGTGTGTGTGCATGCATGTTGAGCCCAGAGGAAAATCTCAGGTGTCTCCTTCACAAATACCACTGACCACCTTTGAGAAATTAGCTTGGAGCTCATCCATTAGACCAAACTGACTGGTCAGTAAGCCCCAGAAAGTTTCCTATCTTTGCCTGGATTTCAAGTTAACACAGCCAACATTTTTATTGGTTCTGGAAATTGAACCCAGGTCTTCATGCTTACAAGACAAGCACTTTACCGACTGAGTCATCTCCTTAGGCCTAGAATTTTCTATTAATATCAGCATCACATTTGAATATCTGGAGGGGTGAAAAGAAGTTAACATGCCACTTAGAAAAGTCCAAAATTTTGGAGTATTTAGAGGATAAAATGTGTATAGCTGCATTACAAACACTCACAAGCACAATCCATATACTACTGGGGCTTCTCATAGAAGCCCTTATTTTCATCCATATATAGATTTATTTTACATGAACTTGAGGTTAAGACACTCTGAAGATCTGGCCCACCGAGCCACAGTAAGCTAACTAGTAAGGAGTTTCACAGGATGAAGCTCACAACTGTCTAGCCACATGGTCTGCCTCCTGTCATTTCTCAGGAGGTCAGTACAAATCCAAGAGCATTGGACAGAAGAAGAGAGGCTGCTCACGTATAGACTACAGACTAGTGACATTAGGGAGGGATCTTTACTACCCATGCATGGTGTTGCCATTCGCCTGCATGGCTGCTGATAAATAACCATCAAACAGCTAAGAGAACAAGGGATTTATTTTTTCTTACTATTACTGGTTACGGTTCTCAGTGCAGCTTGATGGGTGAGCTCACACCAATACCAGGGCCGAGGGAACTGGCCACACTATCACCACATAACAGCTGAGAGACGGGCAGTCCTTACTTGCCAGACCAGGATGTCTGGCCAAGTGTACAAAAGGATGCCAACTCCCTCAATCAGCTCTCTGTGATTTATTCCAGGGCCTAGTCCCACCCACCATGGGCTGGATCTTCCTCATCAGCTAGACAATCTCCTGCAGGTTTGCTCTGGCCTTAACTCAACCACTAATTCTCCACAAATGTGCCCAGAGTTCAAACCCTCAACCATCAAGTTGACACCTGTGCCTAACTATGACACATGGTAAAACTACTTTATCTGGCAGAAAGTGAATTCTTATTTCCAACCAATGAAAGATCTGAAAACTTACCTTGAGCTATTTCTCTGGGGCATATCCACGGCAACAGGGAGGGTCCAGGGGGTCTTTGGGCACAATCCCAGGTTCATGTCCCCAGGCTGCATACCCAACACAGGGATATCTAATTCCCTTTCCTCGTGACCACTGCAGTTCCCAGTGGTCTAACAATGTCTCTGTCTGAAGCGCCAGCGACTGCAGTTGGCAACGACCCCATGTCTGCGCAGAGCCAATGAGGCTCATATTTTAGACTTGTCAGCTTTTATTATGTTCACATGGAGTGAAGAGCGTGACGATGGGCACTTGACCAAGAAAATTAAACCAATTTAGCACTCATCTAGTCACATGTGGAGAGGGTAGGGCTCCGAGCTCTTTAGCTTGCTGATTTAACCCCATGCAGGTGGCTAAATGAGAACCGTAATTATCTTCATACTGGGGAATTTAAAAAATCCGAATTTAGCATTTCTTCTGCATTGCAGAAAGCATTCTGAAATTTTGATAGATTGAAGGTTTATTTATCTCTAATTAATATTCAAATGCAATTCTAATCAGAATGTTGATTTACATGCGCTTTCATGACAGACATTTCAAAACAAGAGTGGTATTTTCATAGACAAATGAGTGTGAGGGTGAACTTTGGAATATTGCCAGCAGATGGCAGTGTTTGACAAAAAGTTTTCATTATGATCCACTTTCCTTGTTTCAATATCAGTCAGTAGAAAAACCACAGCAAGTGTATCTAAAAACACAAATAGGCATCACATTCCTTTTAGCATTTTTACACTGCTGAGAAAAGTGTTTGTTTCAATCCTTTTGAAGGGTAAAATAAAATGATCATGTTAAACTCTCAAACAATATTTTAATAAACAGTATTGTGATTACAGCTTAATATATATAATTTAAGTGAAATTTAAACAGTGAGAATAGTTTTTTAAAGCTGATTGGATGGAGGTATTTCCTTGTTTCTTTTTTACATCATGAATTTCCAATAACACTGGCTTACATTTGGCTATTATTTCAATTCAGCTTGCTATTAATGTGCACCAAATAATAAATTACAATTTTTCTCCCAGGTCTCCTTTTCTTCAAGAAACTGAAAAAGAAACAAAATGTGGTGGGTAGCAGCACATGCCTCAATCCCAGCATTCCAGATCAGAGGCTGGAGGATTGCTGCAGATTCAAGACCAGTCTGGTCTACACAGCAAGCTCCTGGCCAGCCAATGCTATAGGAAAGCCTGAATGCCCGCGCGCGTGCGTGCGCGCGCGCACACACACACACATACACACACACACACACACACACACACAGGAAGGAAAACCAAACAGTTAAGAAAGAATTTAGAATCTGCTAGGTCTGGCTAGAATCCCAAGAACCCCAGGTTTCTTTTGTGTTTGCTTGTCTTACCTTCATTAGAACATTATTTTTCCTTTTTTTTTTTTTTTACTGTGTTTGTCTGGATTCCTCAGAAGTCCAAGAATTGTGCTTATATATAACATTATGTATAATGCACAGACACTGTTGTAATGCAGAATGACACCCGTTCACTTGGGAAACATGCTGGGTCCCTGGCTAGCATGGGGACACCAGCCTGTTGTAAGCAGCCAAGTCTTGCTTGGATGAGGCACCCTGGCTGGGAGGGGGAGTAAGAGACACAGGTGCATCTATTTTTTTTTAAGTTTCAGAAGTGATTACTGCTACACAGAAAACAAAAGAAACAGGATCCTGAACGCGCAGCAGCAGAGGGGAAAGGTCTGCAAAGGCCTGCAGTTAAGCTGAAAGCAGAGCTGGACATGGCGAGGAGAAGAAGGAAGAAGAGGAGAGGGAGGAGGAGGCTGGAGGGAGGTGATCTATTACAATATTCCAGGCCAGGGAAGGGCAGAAGCGAAGCTCCTTGGCAGCAAAGACCTGGCAGAAATGAAGTGGATGCTGTGGGAGGTCTCTGTACTTAGCAAACTGGGTGAGAGATAAGACAGGAGAGGTGGAGATGGAGAGAAAGGCAAAGGGCAGATTGAGACCTATTTTAAATCCACCTCTGGGCGTGGGAATCAATGAGGGCTGGCTGCAGGAGACCACAGGGATTGAGGGGCCCGTTACAGCATTGTCTAACAATTCTCCCCATTTAACAGGTAAAGACACTGAGATTTATAGTCATGGAGCCATTGTGGGTAGCTGGGCCAGGTAGGAAGGCTTGACTTCACACATGTCCCATATATAAGACAAGTCCTAAAGTCTGCTTTTGAGGCCCACAGGAATGAGTATCCAGCAGGAGGGCAGCACATACAGAATAGGTACACAGGACAAGCAGATGATTCAGGTCTCGGGCTATTAGCCTGCAGGGTTGCCGATAAATTCATGACCAGATGGCTTAGGATAATAAGAAGTTTTCCTCTTGCTTATGATTCTTCCTTGTCTACTTTGGCAGGAGAGTTCACACCAACACTAGGGGCCAAGGGACCTGGCTACACCATATCCATCTATCTGCAGGATTGCTGGTAGAAAGACAATCCTTACTTGCCAGACCAACATGTCTAGCCAAGTATACAGAAAGATGTCAATTCCCTTAACCAGTTCCCTCCATCTTATTGACCTATTCAGGGACTAGTCCCGCCTACCATCAGACAATCTGCAGACTTGCCTTACTCCACTACTAATTTCTCATAACCATGTCCAGAACTCAGAGTCTTCAGTTACCAAGTTAACCCCAGTATCCAACTATGACATCTGCTGGAGTCTGAGATCACCGGGACCTCAAATGCCAAGATTCAGTCTATTCCCAAAGACCTGCACTACTTGAAATGCTGTTCAAAGGGTAAATCAGGGCTCCCCTGAGCAAAGTGTACTCAACATGAGTGCCCCAAGTTTTGAGTAAATAACGGTTAATACTTCGTGTTATACCTTCTATTGGGAATCGATTGCAGGCACATTAGCCGTTGTTAGAATTAACCCTCATTGCAAGGGTTCACTCAAGATTTCCTAGCCGGGCATGGCAGTGCACACCTATGATCCCAACACTTGGGTGGCTGAGGCAGGGGGATCACCACAAGTTAGAGACTAACCTGGGCTCTATGGAGACCATGCCTCAGATACAAACAGCCACCACCAAGACAAAAAAGAATTTCCCGCCTTGAACTTGGAGCCCCTTCCTTTTTATTATTATCTTATTTTTCTAGTTTTACAAGCATATCGAGTACTTCTCCCTGCTTTGCTCTGTCCCCCTCCCTCCCCTCCTTCCTCTTTTTGCACACATTGCTACACATGGTCACCAGAACTAGTGTTTAGGAACACATCAGGGAGATGCCAGTTTGAGGTGTGGGTGGGGTTCTCAGGGAACAGGCGTAGGGGGAGCTCCAGGGTCACAGTCAGAAACCAGCGCCTCCACACACCGCACCAAGCAGATGGAATTGCTCTGTGCTTTGTCCAAGCGCCAAATAATGAGGCTGCTGAGTGTTACGATAACCCATTGCTTCTAAGCAAGATAAATTCACCTCTACACAGAACTGATTCTGTGGTTTTTGCTCAAACATTCACCTAAAGCTCATGGTGCATCAGACATTGTTCTATGAACTTTACAAAATCTCTAAGATGCACATATGCTTTAGCTCCTCCTATGAATTTTTTTTAATTAAAAAGGCAAAACCAGTGGAGGGGCATTTTGACAAAGCAGAACTTTGACTTTTTCCCCCTAAACAAAGTCTCACTAGGTGTCCTAGGTTGGTCTTGAACTCAGTCTACCTGCCTCAGCACTTTGAGAGCTGAGATGCAAATGAGATGCAAATTAAGCCATCCTGTCTGGGCTCTTTGCATTTATTATTCACTTGTTTGCACGGTTTATTTCTGTGGGCTTGGGGATGGAACCCAGCACTCTATCACACAGATTTGTGTCTAGCCCTTACATTTTTTTCTATGCTTCTCTGATTTGTGTTTAATCTTTAAATTTTTTTTCTTTATTTAACTGAGAAAAAGACAGGAACAAAGAAGTCACTTTTCTTCTGCCACCATGTGCCCCTTAGTTTCAAACTCAGGTTGCCAGCTCTGTGCACAGGGGTTTTCAAGCATTTCACCAGCCCCAAGTCTCCATCTTATTTAAAAATATTCACATTACAGTCTTACACATAGTGTCACACATATTCACAGTACCTGTAGCCCCAGTCCCCCTCTCTAGTTCCTCTTTAACAGAAAAAAAATAAACTAAGAAAAAGAAGTCCGTTTCCTGACTTAATATCTGCCTTCGTTAAGGTTACTCAGGGTTGTCACACACCTGTGTGGCTGATCTAGAGAACTTTGGGTCTGAAGTCTTCCAAGTATGCAGCAAATTTATAGGCGCCTTCCCTGCCCTGTGCTATTCACCTGAGGCCACGGTAAACAAAGGAAAACAAAACAAACAAAACCCACTGAGTCCAGCTACCCATCTCTGCTAACCACACAGTACAGGCATGAGATGCGGCACTCCAGCTTCCGAGAGGTCTACATGTGGAGCCTCGTTGTCTCTCCAGGGCTATTCTTTCAGTTCAGGAGTTCAAGTGGAGGCTGGGACCAAGCATGGGAGGGCCACAGCTCATTCCCTGTCCCCAGGCATTATCAGGATTTATGCTTCCTACAATTCACACCACTTCCTCTCCATACCCCAGCAGCTTCCCACGGTGCCCATGGGCCAGACAGGTGATGGCTAAAGGGCTTCCTGCCCTGAGTCCTCATTTCCCAAATCTCCCCACACTGCTGTGATGTTAGCTCATCGGTGCCTGGCTCTGGAGAGAGCGCCATCTTTATTGACACCTCCACAGTGGTCAAGCCATTGTGGCAGTGACCGCCTTCCTGGAGCACGTCAGGCTGGTATGGAAAAGCAAAGGTTTTGCCACTTGTGAATGAAATGAGGGAAAGAAAAAAATATAACACGATAGGTGTTCCAAGATATAAGCCATTGGATGCTTTGTCCTTCGTACACTTAAATAAAAACACTGAGATGTGCTTTGTGATAGCAATTTTTCCTGTCGTTATGATGAAATGCCTGACAGAGGAATTTAAGGGGGAAGGACTTAATTAGGGCTCACGGTTAAAAATTTAAATAGTACAGAGAAGCATTTCTTTAGGTAAAACAGAGCAAGTAAGCATGGCTGCTGAGAGACAAGCTCCTGGATGCATGCACTCACATGGGAGTTTTACACCTATGATATCATCACACGGAAAGATTAAACCATGGGTAGGAGAACAGCCTGTGAAGGGGACCTCTGTTCCAGCCTTGATCTTGTTGCCACTTTGAGATGTGACTTCAGCACTTTTTCCCTGGGGGCTGTGTGGCTAATCCTTTCCTACTTTGTGAAATCAATACAATTACAATTTGTCTGTTGCAGTAGATCTTAAATAATGCAATCTGTCCTGAGCAAGCCAACCGTGGTTCACTTGCTTATGGGTTCTTTTCTCTTGGTGGATTTGTGCATGGGGGGGGATGGGAATGTTTTTTATGTGTGTGTGTGTGTACTTGAGAAGGTGAGAGATCAACTTTGAGTGATGCTACTTGGGTATTACTCTTTGGAAATCACTCACCTCGCTTCATGAGACAAGGTCTCTCCATGACCTGGAACTCGCCCATTAATCTAGACTGGCCAGTCAGTAAACCACAGGGATTCTTCTGTCTCTGCCTTCCCACCGCTGGGTTTACACACCTGAACCACTATGCCTGACTTTTTATGTGCATGCTAGGGATCGGACTCGGGTCCTCCATTTGCATGACAAGAACTTTAGGACTAAGCTATCTCCCCAATACTTTTACTTTCTTTCTAAAAAAGCAGGGCTGTATTATGGCTTTTTTCGAAAGCCACATGTACTTCTGTCTTTTTTTTAAATTTTTTTATTATTATTTATTCAATTGTGCGTGTGTGTGTGTGTGTGTGTGTGTGTGTGTGTATGTAGGTGTGTGTGTGTGTATGTAGGTGTGTGTGTAGAACCACGGACGAATTCCAGAATCACCATGGACCGCTTCCACCTCCTCCTTGTTTACTCTGCCGCGGGGATTCACAGGCTCTGCCCAACCAGGACCAGAAATGCAGGCCGCCCAGCTTCTGCCCGGCGTCTATACGTGGGGTCTAGGATCTGAAAGCTGGATGGAAGTAGGATGGTGGTTGCCTAACCCTTAAAGACGGGTCCCCCATAATCTACCTCTGCTAGCAAGGCCCCACAACCTCTCCCAAAAGTGCCAGCATCAGAGACCAGGTGTGTGTCCAATTCTTTCCAACCTCATAAAGTCAAGACCATCACTGACACACTAGCTCTTGGGGGCAATTTCCACTCAGGCCACACAGGTTCAATCATGCTACCCAAAGGAAGCAGGGCATGGGGTGGAGACTTCATGATCAGATTGCCCTTTGAGTTACTGTACCAGATGTTTTGTTTCAGCAACATAAAGTCTGACATTGTGACACAAGCAATTATGAAGTGGCAAAATGAAAGAAAGAAGGACGCATATCAAGTAGGGATGATATCTTCACCAATATTGGAGAAATCGGTCTTATATTTCTAAGGAATTACTTTGAGCATATCTGATCAATTTCAACAGAAGCAAACTTGATAGGCCCAAAAGTACATGAAAGACTAATTAAAACTTGTTTTCAATTAAGAGTTTCCTTGATTTGAAAGAAGACTCTGAATATCTTTAGCTGTTGTATTTGGGGGGGGTGGTCACTGTGTGTATGCATGTCTGGATGTGTGTGGGTACATATAGGTGTGCAGATGTGGGTGCACATATGAACACACGCATAAGGAGGCTTAAAGTTGACATTGGGTGTCTTATTCAAGCATGCTTCACTTTATTATTACATCAGGGTCTCTCAATTGCATTCAGAGTCTGCCAATCTACTAGTCTGGCCAGCCGGTTTGCTTCAGGATTCCCTAGCTTTGTTTCCCAAATCCCGGGATTATAGGCAGCTGCCACCACATCCACTGAGCTTTTACATGGGCTCTGAGGATCTGAACTCTGGTCTTCAAGCTTATGGGGTACAAGTGTGTTACCCACCCATCCATCTCTCCAGCCCTAGCTGTTAGAGTTTCAATTCATACAGGATCACTATAGAGGTTGTAAAATTTGAATAAATCATTAAGAAATGCCTTTGTGCTAAAAGATTGACCTCAAGCCAGTCCTTCACTGTGACATTTTTTGGAGCCCAGATCCTTTGTCACAGGGTCCTATACTGGCTGCCACGTCTGTTCAGGGAACCCTCAACTATTTGGTCCAAGCTCTCAAACATAAATACTCTCTCTGGCCCTCAGAGATGTGAAGAGTGCAGCCTGTCAGGTTGCATGAAATGACCCTAACATGGGCCCTCATGCTTGCTTCTCAATGCCTTTGACACTTGCTGAGCATGTGTTGAATGGCTCTCTCTCTCTCTCTCTCTCTCTCTCTCTCTCTCTCTCTCTCACACACAAAAGCCCCTTCACCCTAGTGATTGGAAAACCTTCTCTTGCAAACCTGGCTTTTGGAAGACAACTGATCTGATTCTCAGGACTGAAGCCGGATGCTTGCTTTGAAGTGAACAATCTTAAGCTCTTAAGAAATGATTTTTAAGACAGTGACTTTGCCTTCCTACAAAGTGAACGATTTGAATTTGATCATTTGAAGGTAGCTTCTAGTCTAACACTTTTCAAACTTGTTTTGATAATATAAAATAATATGCTTATTAAAATATTCAGAAAGCACAAAAAGTTCAACAAATACATATAGCCAGGGTAGCCCACTACTTAGAATTGTAGTAACATTTTGGTACATAAGTATCTAAACATTTTTTGGACCTAAACTTTTCTATTCTCAGTTTGTTTGTTTAAGTCAGGATGTTGCTAGGCAGCCCACGCTGCCTCAGACTCTGAGCCTCCTCGTAGGTGCTGTGTTTGGCCACAGCAGACTCCTGTATTTGCATACACATACATTTGGACATAAGACCTGGGTAGATTAAACACAGATACGAATATGTATATGTGTGTAAACAAAAACATGTGCTCACTTTCCCTACTAATGCATATAGTCCCATAATAATAGTAATTGCTTTGTAGCATTTCTTTATGTTGGTGGATAGAACTTAATTTAATCCAGTCACTGGATACTCAAGGTTTCAATGTTTCAAATAAATAAGATGGATATCATTATATGTAACATATAGATATATAGCATTATATACCTAATCCAGAATTATATATTTAGTATATGACATTATGATAACACACAGCCTATGTAATTTTTTTGTTTTTATTTATTTATTCATTTGTGTGTGTGTGTGTGTGTGTGTGTGTGTGTGTGTGTGTGTGTGTGTGTGTGTGTCTCAGAGGGCACTGTGTGTACCTGTGGAGGACCAAGGCTGACTTCGGGAGTCACCCTGGATTGCTTCTACCTCCCTTTTGCTCTGCTCTGGGATTTCACAAGCTCCACCCAACAGGGCCAAAAGTGCAAGCTGTTACTGTCACCACCTTGAGTTTTTACATGGGATCTGGGATCCAAACTCAGGACCTTCTGCTTGTGAAACAGAGTCTTAACCCCTAAGACATCTCTCTAGCCGTATATAATGACATTTATGTCACTGATTTTCATATTGTGAAAAATTTGAAGTTGGATGTATGGTCATATAGCATGCAAATATAAATCTTCTCTTCGTTTGTTTTTTATTTGATCCCAGAGTAGCACTTCTGTGTCAGTAGTGCTACTTTGAATATTCTCTGAGTCTTCCATGAAGTGTTTCCTGGGGATGATAGGGCTTTGCAGTACTGGGCGTCCCAGCAAACATTTCATGAACAATTTTACCTTTACTAATAAAGAAATGAAGAAAATACCCTGAAGAAGACAAAGAAGTTGGATCAACCATCAGCTGATAACACAAGGAATACAGCAAAGATTGGAATACAGGATAACTAGAGATTTTACAGCACAGAGTTAGACAGGAAAATAGTTTTGGCTACTGAAGAGATAGTTATTGAGTGAGCCCCAATCTCCTAATAAATTTAAAGGATACATGAATGCCTCATTTTCAGTATAAATGAAAGTTTCACATGAGGTCATGTTAAACTCTACTTGGATAACAAAGAAGCTATGGGTAAAGTCATCCACACTCTGTGAGGTGAGTATTTTTTTGAATCACACTGCACCAAGCGTGATACCTTCCAGATTTAAGGTTCATCACTCTGATGAAGACAGCAATGATGATCATGATGATAAAGAGGAGGAAGAGGAAGAAGATAGCAAGGGAGACACCTTTGCATATAGCAAAGGAACTTCATCTTTGGTTATTTCTAGCATGGACACTATAGACAAATGCTCCAAATATTTGGATTCCTCCTGACTCATAACTTGATGACTACCTGATCATAAATACTTGATATATGTGACCAAATTCATAAAGGAGGTGGTAGAGGTTTGCTTTTATATCTTGAAGTGAACCATTACCATGCACACTCGACTGTTAATGTCTATTTTCTCTGAAATTTGGACCAATGATGGCCTCTGTCATGGAAGGATCTAAGAGTTATACTACGCGGTGTGTAAGGAACTTAGCATCATGCTTAAAGCACAGTTCTCAGTGAAAGTTAGCAAGATAAGGAGTCAGTCTTCCCACATACCTGGCTACCTGAGTTCAATCCTTGGAAGTCTACCTGATGGAATGAGAAAAACTAACTTCTGAAAGTTGTTCTCTGACCTCCACCCATATGCCATGGCATGCCTCTCTCTCTCTCTCTCTCTCTCTCTCTCTCTCTCTCTCTCTCCTCTCTCCTCAATGAAACTCATGCCAAGATTTTCTAAGCTACCCAAATATTCTCCCAGTTAGAGGGTGACGGAGCTCAAGTGTATAGAAAGAAGGTAAGAAGGTAAGATTGTATACTTTTCTGAGGTGCCAGTAATCCCTCCTTGGCCACTGTATCTTCATACAAACAGCAGGTCTCTTGTTCCTTGGCATTTCCGGTCTGCAGCATTTGCATCCATTAGAATAATGATGAGGATGATGTCCACACGCAGATATCGCCACTCCGCCTTTTGCTGGAGCACTGGGCCTGAAAGTGCTTTTAGAGACCACACTGGTAGATTAATTCTATCATTGCGGAGGTCCCTGGGGCAGGGAGAAATGCATCTCAACTTTTGCCAGTGAACCTCACACAAACAGCAGATGACGAAAGCAAATGGTGAATAAGTCACCAGGTTGCAAACGGACAGGAAATTTATCAAGCCAGAAAACAAGCAGAGAAAAGCCACAATGGGTAACGCCATGATTTAGCTTCCGGCGTCTGGTAATGCATTATCCACCGTCTAAAGTCGCTTCTTCTGCTATGCTACCCGCCAGGGTAATGCTGTTTGGGGCATGGATTCAACAGGAAGAAACATCAAATTTGCTTGTCACCACCCACATTCCCTGGTGCGAGGTGAGTCTGCACTGGACATGAGAGTGAACGGGTTAAACTCTTGGCTAGTGCTGCACTTGTAGACCCAAGTCCCTACCAACTCCAAGACTCTAGCGCCCCCTACTCTCGCATTGAACCAACATTGCCCTGCAGATTTCTCTTACTCCTTTCAAAGCCCCCCCCCACTGTGACTTTTTTTTTTCTGTCATACAATAGAGAAAAGATGAATTATCACATCATGAATTCCTCTGGGCAAGCATCCTCTGATGGATGCTGGGAATAAATGTATATTGTTCTCTCCATCTCTCTCTGTCTCTCTCTCTCTCTCTCTCTCTCTCTCATGTTTATTTAAGAGGAAATTCATTGGAGCATCTCTTAGTCTCTGGACTCCTATGGGAAAAGCTTAAATGAACTGACTTCTAAAACCTTTCCTCTATCTATCCTTTCCTTCACTCATTTACAGAATTACAGGGGCTTGGGCACCTTGTTCCATCCTGGGTTGCCAAGGCAATTGCCTCAGTTTGCAGTGTATTTATATTTGGATGTTTAAATATGCTGTCTCATTTATGATTGAGAACTGCCTCGGCAGCTGGTTTAACACGTTCTGAGGATATGTAAGAGAAGGGCCGGCTATATCTGGTCCAAGAAGCCAGGGACCGTGTGCTGGAGGAAGGCATCCAAGCATCACATTCAACTGTACAAACAACCCACATCCATGTGTATTGTACTAGTTACAAACAGCCAAGTCATGGAGTCAACCTAAGCATGTGTGACAACCGTTGAATAAAATGTGGTATAAATAACAGTTGAGTTGTATTCAGTCAAAAGAAAGAGGCATGGTGAGATGGCTCAGCAGGTAGGCAAAGGCTTTGGCAGGCAAATCTAGTGACTTGAGTAGAATCCCTGGAGCGAACCAACTTCTGAAAGTTTTCATGTGACTTGTCATGGGTGCCTTTCTCTCTCTCTCTCTCTCTCTCTCTCTCTCTCACCTTCCTTTGTCTCTGTCTCTTTCCTTCTATCCCTCCCTCAAATAAATAAAAATAAATTAATTAATTAAAAACAGAAGAATGAGGTCCCTTTTCACCCCACCCCGCTCCGCCGGTCAGGACGCGCACGCGCGATCCAGCCGGGCCTCACCGCGCGCTCTAGGACCCCAGGTCAGCCCACAGGGACCCGGCTCCGACTCCCACAATCCAGCCAGAGCCGCGCGGGGGCCGAGGGACGAGGAGGACCTCCCCCTGCGCCCGGGCCCTGCCCCAGCTGCCCTCGGGTTAAATAGCTCCACGCCGACACGCCCATCCTCCCTTTTCACCCCACCCCGCTCCGCCAGTCGGGACACACCCGGGCCTCACCCCACGCCCTAGGTAAGTCCCCGTTCGGGCCCCGCCCACCAGTACCCCAGGCCAAATAATTCAGTTTAGTGAAATTGAGAGATCTTAAGAGTTAAAATGACAATGCCAAAGTCAAAGTGCAAATCCATGAGAAGCAACACTCAAGTAAACAAATTTCCCACTGAAGAAATTAATCCCGTAATGTTAGACTCCAACAAGAACAAACCCGCGGAAAAAGGCCAGAAAGCCTGACCCAGGATAACGACTTCAAAATATGATCATTACCATGTTCAATACTATGAAAGAGGAAATCCGGGAGGAAATTACATAATTGAATCAATCGCTTTGAAGAGGAACACAACAGACATCTGGAGGAGTTGAGAAAAACAGTGCAAGAAACAAAAGTGGCATAGAGCAGTTAAAAACAAACTCAAGCAGAGTTTAAAACTGAGCTAAAAGACAAGTTATCTTCAACCCAGAACGCCACAGAGAGTCTTATCAACAGAACTAATGAAGCAGAAAACAGAATTTCAGACCTTGAAGATAAAGTGGGAGTACTAACCAGCTCAATGGAAGAGGTTGTTAAAGCCAAAAAGATACTTGAGAGAAATATCCAAGAGATATGGGACACCCTGAAGAAGCCTAACATGCGTATTCATGGAATACCGGAGCAAGAATCTCAAAATACCACCCCTGAGGAAATTTTTCAAACGATCATCAAGGAAAACTTTCCTCATCTAAAAAAAGAGAGGCCCATTCATATACAAGAGGCATTCCGCACTCCAAACAGATACGACCAAAATAGAAGCACACCACGGCAAATAATAGTCAAAACACTCCACATTCAAGATAAAGAACGGGTGCTGAGAGCCTCAAGGGAGAAAAAACAAGTCACTTTTAAAGGCAAACCTATTAAAATAACAAATGACTTCTCAGTCGAAACAGTAAAAGCAAGAAGAGCTTGGAGAGACATACTTCAAGTATTGAATGAGCAAAAATGTCAACCCAGGCTGATTTACCCTGCAAAACTATCAGTCATGATCGAGGGAGAAAGAAAAATTTTCCAGCACAAAGACAACTTTAAGGGATACATGGCCACCAAACCAGGCCTTCAAAAACTGCTAGAATGATACTCAAGCGTGAAGAAAAAAACAGGCAATCCAGAGAACAGAAGGCAAATATAACAACCATTAAAAGTGAAGCAATATACTTATAAAAGCTACTAAACATAATAAATGTCCTGGAATTAACAATAGTTTCCCTCCATTATAACACTAAATGTTAATGGACTTAATTCACCAGATCAAGAGACACAGATTACAAACTTGGATAAAAATCACAATCCATCAATCTGTTGCCTGCAGGAAACCCATCTCACCACAAAAGAATAGGCACGCTCTAAAATAAAAGGCTGGTCAACAATTCTACAAGGCAAATGGAAGCAGAAAACAGGCAGGGTAGCCATTATGCATCAACAAAGTGGATTCCAAACCAAAAAAATTAAAGAGGACACGGATGGATACTACATTTTAGAGTCACAGGGCACAATTCACCAGGAAGACCTCACAATCCTGAACATAGATGCACCCAATAACGGGCCCCTCCACATTCATTAAGAAAACCCACAGCGTCTAAAGCAAGAAATCAACCCCCAAACGATAATTCTTGGGACTTCACACACACCGCCCTCTCTACATGGGATAGATCAACAGGTCAAAGCTAACAGAGACACTTTGGAACGTAATCAACCCTGAAAAATGGACCTTCACAGATCTCTATCGAACTTTTTCACCCACGCCCAAAGAATACACAATTTTCTCAGCAGCACACGGAACTTTCTCCAAATAGATCACATATTGGACCACAAAATGATCTACACATTACAAAGAAAGTTGAAATTCTAAACCTGTGCCCTATCAGACCACCACGGCCTAAAGCTGGACATCCACAACACATCACAAGAGAAAAATACACTAACTCCTGGAAAACTTAACACATGATGCTGAATGAGAACTGGATTCAGGAAGAAATTAAAAAGGAAATTCAAGATTTCCTGAAAGTGAATGATAACGAATAACAACTTACCAAAATCTCTGGGACACAATGAAAGCTGTTCTAAGAGTAAGTTCATAGCTCTTAATGCCCCGTGTCAAAAAAAATGGAAACATCAGAAATAAACAACTTAACAATGCAGCTTAAAGCTTTAGAGAAACTAGAGCAATCTGAGCCCAAAAGCGTAGAAGAGAAGAATTAGCAAAATAAGGGGAGAATAATCTGAATCGAGACTAAGAAAACGATAGAAAAAATCAACCAATCAAAAAGCTGGTTTTTTTGAAAAAGCAACAGATTGATACACCCCAGCTAAACTAACCAAAAGGCAAGAGAGAGAAAAACCAAATTAACAAAATTAGAAAGAACATGGAGTTAGCACTACTGATACCCAAGAAATCACAGAGAATATAACATCATATTTCAAAAACTGATACTCGGTAAGTTGACAACACAAAAGAGATGGATGAATTCTAAGTAAACACAACGTACCTAAATTGAATAAGGAAGTTTGTGAATTATTAAATGAGTCCTATAACAGTATAAGGAAATTAGAGGAAGTAAATTCTCGGAATCGTTCCACCAAAAATGTCGCTGGGACCAGATGATTGCATCACAGAGTTCTACCAGACATTTAGGAGTTAAGAACACATACCCTTAAACGTTCCATCAATAAGAAAGGAAGGAAACACTAACCAAAGTTCTTCTATGAAGGCTAATATCGTTATTAATCCCAAAACCAATAAAGATTCGTAAAAAGAAACTTAGGCCAATCGCTCCCTGATAAACAACGGACGCAAAGATTCTCAACAAGTTCTTAGCAAATCGATGTCAAAACATATTGAAAAAGTATCATTTCATGGGGACCAAGTAGCCTTCATACCCCGGCACACAAGTGGTTCACATACGCAAAGCAATAAATGTAATTCATCATGCAAACCATTCACAAAGCCAAGACCACATGATACTCGCTCGATAGATGCAGAAAAAGCTTTTGACAAGATCCAGCGTTATTGTATGATCAAAACGCCTAGAGACTGTAGGAATGGAAGGAACCTTGATCAATATAGAAAACTGTATACAACAAGCCCACAGCAAGGATTAAATGCTCAATGGGGAACATTGGAAGCATTCCCCACTTCGTCAGAACTAGAACAAGGCTGTCCACTCTTACACGTCTATTCAATATTGTACTTGAAGTCTTAGCTGAAGCCATAAGAACAAGAGAAGGGACAGTAAGAGGGATTGCAAACTGCAAATGAGAAATCCAAGCTATCCCTTGTGCAGATGACAGTATCTTATACCTGAGGGAATCCCAAAACTCCACCAGAAGCTCCTGAACTAATTGAGAAGTTCAGCAGGGTGGCAGGATACAAAATAAAATGTGCAAAATCAGAGCCTTCTATATACCAAATGAAAAAAGTGAAAAAGCCTTGAGAGAATACAATGCCATTTACTATAACCCCTAAAAAAATAAATACCTTGGTATAAACCTAATAAGGAGGTAAAAACCATTACAATGAAAACGTTAAACCCTAAAAAAGAAATAGGCAGAAGACACCAGAAGGTGGAAAGCCTCCCTTGTTCCTGGGATTGGCAGAATCAACATCCTAAAAATGACCATCCTACCAAAGTCAATATACAATTCAATGCTATACCATCAAATCCCAAAGCAATTCTTCCAAGAGTTGACCAAACAATCTTCAAAGTTCTATGAGGCACAAAAGACCCAGGATAGCAAAAACAAATCCTGAGAAACAAAAACCAGCTGAGTATTACCATACCAAACCTAATCGATAACTACAAATCCATAGTTATAAAGAACGCCTAGGGTATCGGTCCAAAATAGACACAACAGTGATTCAATGGATAGGATTGAAGACCCAGATATAAGCCCACAAAGTTACAGCCATTGGTCTTGACAAAGGGGCCCAAAAGAAATCCAATGAAAAAGAACAGCATCTTTCAACATGGTGCTGGGCAAACGGGATCTCACAGGCAAAGATTAAAGCTGGACCCGTAATGGTCCACCAATGTACAAGACTTAATTCCCAATGGACAAGACCGTGATATCAGGCCAGAGACTTTAAAACCATAGGTGAAAGGATGGGAACTCCCTCGAGCTGATTGGGCTAGGCCAACACTTCCTAACAGACATCCATGGCACAGTCACTCTACCCAAACTCTCACATTGGGAGCTTGTGAAATTAAAGAGCTTGTTCAGATAAAGAGATTGTAATAGGAGCTCAAGGCAACCCACAGAATGGGAGAAAATCCCCCCCCCCCCCGGAATCTTCACATAACCACATAGCTGAACAGAGCTCTACTGTCCAGAGTGCACAAAGAACTTAGAAAACTAAACTCCAAGGAAAACACGGGCCCAATTAAAAAAAATGGGCCCTGGAACTTCAAAAAACTTTAACCAGGGATGAATTAAATGTCTAAGCAATTTCTTAAAAATGCCTCCACGTCCGTCATTCGCCATCAGGGAAATGCAAATCAAACTTCCCTGAGAGATCATCTCACCCCCGGTCAGGATGGCAAAAATCCACATACAAACAAACGACAAATGTGGGAGGATGTGGAGAGAGGGGGAACTCTCGACCAATTGTTGTGGGAATGCAGGCCTCACATACAGACACTTCTGGCGAGCCGTCTGGAGATTCTAAAAAATTAAAGATTGAAATGCCGTATGACCCTGCCTATCCCACTTTTGGAATAACCCCCCATGCAGCAAGGTGTCGACTCGAAAGCACAAGCGCGACCATGTTCATAGCATCACTTTTAGCCAATAGCAAAGTCATGGAATCAACCTAAATGTCCAACATTGTGAGCGATGGATAAGGAAACTGTGGGAACATCTATACAATGGATACTACTCAGCATCAAAAATGATGAATTACTGGAATTTGCTGGGAAATGGATGTCATTTAGAAAGAATTATATTAAGTGAAGTATCCCAACCCCAGAAAATTTAAAGCGACGTATGTTGTACTCCCTAATGGTGGCTCCTAGTACCAAACTCACCCGCCCACATTGAGACACTCAAAGTAAACCTATGTAACACAGTAATTGCAAGGATTATGAACAAGAGAGAATGGGTAGGAGGCCACACCAGAACAAGGAGAGAGGACCAGGTTACAGCACAGAAAATAGGCCTCCATCAAGGTCTGCAGTAAGTAATGAGAAGAGAACAACAAATGAGATTAAGTCAAGCAAAAAAAAAAAAAAAAAAAAAAAAAAAAAAAAAAAAAAGAGACGTTCTTTCCTGATCTCACCAGAAGGGGAGCATATGTCTAGCAGATAAAAAGTAAATCATTTGCAAATGGGTGATGGACCCTCCCTCAGTGAGGTTTCCTAACTCCGTATTACAATCTACCCTTGAATGTGGGCTAGTACAACACGACTCCATTTTAATAAAACAGCTCGTTGTCTCTGGCCAGGGGGTGACATACAGGGCCCGGGCGAATGGAGTGGGAAGGATTGCAGGAGCAGCAAAACTGCAAAGAAATCAACAAACCACAAGCCAGACTTCAGAGACTCTATAAAAGCAATCACAATAAGAACTAGGCAACACTAATCTGCTCCCCATCCTGGAGCTTCAGGGACATTTGCGAAGAGGGGGCGGTAAGATTGTAAGAGCAAAAGGATGGGAGGAGCAAACGATGTTGCAAGATTCGCACAATAGTTGGGCCCAAAGTAATCATAATGGGACTTTGCATGCCCCTGGCGCAATGTCCGCGCACTGTTGCCCTCAATAAAGTCAGCAGCTGTTAAGGGCACCGAACCCTGGAGGGCAAGGGATTGACAGCCATAGTAGTGATCTTATGCTTAAGGGAACAGAGAAAGGGCCTTATGGAAATGCCACTGGGTCCTTATATGTCATTCGGAGAGGAAGGACCAGTGAGAGGTTGGCGTCACAATAAAGAACGCTCTGGGAATTTGGGGGGGAGGCATTGGGGGAAGGGGAGGGGGAGGAGGGGGGCGGGAGGGAACTGGTAAAAAATTTTAAAATGTATAATTAAATTTTTAATAAAAAAAAGAATGAAGATAGGACAAAGAAAAAAAAATAAAAACAGAAGAATGAAATTATACTGTTTTCAGGAAAATCGGTGGAAGTAGAAGTCACCATGTTAAGTGAAACAAGACAGACTCAAGAAGACAAATCAAGTGTGTTTTCTGTCAAGGGGATCCCAGATTTTAGATAATCGCCTCTGTGTATATGTATGCATGTGTGTACGTATGAGACCTGAGAGGCTGGGTGGGAGCGAAAGGGAACAACTCTCCCCGTGCCACACCCACTGTGTGCTGAGCATGTCCCATCAAGTGTCCAGACACACATCATTAACAGGAACGCAGATGGGACTTAGGGTGGTATTGGGTGGCTGGGAGTGGAAATGATAAGAATACATGTGCAGATCCCCGAGTAAAAGGATCCACGAACGCACCGGGCAGAGGAAACAGGAACTCTCCTGGCAGAGGAGGCTCGGCTGGGCTCATGGAGAGGTTTGGCATGAGCAGCACAGTTGTCCCTTGGTGTTGGAGAGCAACTGAGTCCAAGACCCTCCTGGCATATTAAAATCTGCTGAGGTTCACATGGCTTAGCATTTGAAAAATACCTACACAATGATCCCCCCACATCCTTCAACTCATCTCTCCATTACTCGTCATACCAAAGCGGTGTAAAATGCTATGGAAATAGTTACTCTGCTTAATTGATCCCATAATACCAACTGAAAAAATGTCTGTGGACATTCAGTTCAGATGCAAGAGGTCGTAAGACACTATTTACAAGGGCTGGTGGAGTTGGAGCTCAGAAGCGAGAGTGTGCATCGAGCATGCACAAAGCCCTGGGTTCGATTCCTGGACCACTGTAAACCAAGATCAGTGACACACACTTGTAATTCTAGCAGTCTCCTGAGAGATGAGGGTAGGAAAGGGGGAAGCCAGGTGGGGGAGGTATGACCCAAGGTTGTTGCAATGTGCAATACAGAGACATAGAGGACTGCTGATGGTTAGTGCCGCTATGCTTGAAACACTGAGTGTGCAAGGGAATATGCCACAGGAAGAAAGGAAAGTTCACACACAGAGTTTGAGAGTCTCCACGTCATGTTCTCCAAAATCTGAACTTCTTCTCGTGGGCACCAGGGAGCTGCTGAACGATTTTAAGCCTAGAAGAGCAACTGAATCAGATTCATGTATTGCAAAGATAATGTTATGATTCTGTGTAGGAACAAGCCCAATTCTGCCTCATGCCAAAGCAGCTGTCGTCACACCCTGTTTACCGCTGTTGTGGCACACGCATGTGTGCGTGCACACACACACACACACACGCACACACACACACACACACTCCTCTGAATGAGTTCCCAGACTACACAGAGAGCCCAGTGTAAAAGGAAGGATATTTTTAGAGTAATGAGGTATCTAGTCCCCAAGGGGATGGACACGCAATAGTAACAGATGCTGTCATGAGTTTCACAATCGGAAGCAGGAGAAGACAGCTGCTTCCTGGAGCCAGTCCCGAGCATCATGGGACACTTGCTGAAGGTGGAGGATGAGGCCGCCATTGGAAAGATGGAGGACAGTTAGTAACAAGCCCAGCTGAGCCTCCTAGGGCAGCCTCGAAGGTGGAGGAAGGGGCACAGAGGGAAACACCGTCTAAAGCAGCAGACATTAGAGCAGAGTGGCTCATGCCCCGGATCCCAGAACGTGGAAAGCTGAGGCAGGAGGATTGCAGCTTGGGATATATACAGTAAGTTACAGATCAGCCTGGGCTAGTGTGAGAATCTGTCAAAAAAGAAAAATATTTTAGCCAAAATTACCCATTGAAACTCCTGTAATTTCTTCCTTCCTTCCCTTCTCTCCTTTGCTTTTTCTTCTCTCTCTCTCCTCTAAATACGTACATATGTATGTATATGTATATGTGTATATGAGACATGAAAGTCTGTCTCCACCTCTTTCAGAAGAAAAGGAAGGGAAGGCATAAACGTGCATGTCATAGCACACAGGTGGAAGTCGGAGGACAACTTTCAAAAGTCAGTTCTCAAACTCAGGTCACCAGGTTTGTGAGCACACACCTTACCTGCTGAGTTTTTCACTGACCTGAAGACATTCCTTGGGCTGGAGAGATGGCTCAAAGGTTAAGATTCTGTCTCTCCACTCAACGATAAATCTCTGTAATACCTACAGTAATTGCAAGGATTATGAACAGGAGGGATAGGTTAGGAGGGCCACACCAGAAACAAGGAGAGAGGGGACCATGTTAAAGCAGAGAAAAATAGGCCTCCATCAGGACTGCAAGTAAGTAATGGACAACGGGTTAAGTTCACAGACTTTCGTTCTCCCTGATCATTTACAACTGAAGGGGGTAATGAGCGCACCAGAAGGTGAGGGCATATAGTCTGGCAGATAAAAAGTAACCATTTTGCAATGGGGTGATTGACCCCTCCCTCACTGTGGTTTCCCTACTTTGAGTCGCATCTACCTTTGAATATACTCTTATAACAGCTCTAGTTTAACAGCTGTTTTTATAGCTTCTGGCCAGAGGGTGACAATACATCCCATCAGGATGGAGTGAAGGGCATTGGAGGAGCAGCAAAACTGCAAAAGAAAATCAACAAAACATAATCCAGAAATTCAAGACTTATATCAACCACCTAGAACTAGCCGCAGACTAATCTCTCCCCATCCCTGGAAGCTCAGGGAAAGTTTGCGGAAGAGGGGTGTAAGATTGTAAAGAGCACAAGGAGGGGAGAAGCAATGATAGGCAAGATACGCCACTCAAGTTAGGGTCGAAGCAATCATAATGGGACTTTGCATGGCCCGGCGCAATGTCCACACACTATTGACCCCACAAAGTCTAGCAATTGGCTAAAGCACCAGATCCTTGAGGCAAGGGATTGACAGCCACATGTGTGTGGGGGTGTGCCTATACCTAAGGGGAACACAGAAAGGGTTTTTCGGGAAAGGCCACTGGGTCCTGTACGTCATCGGAAAGGAGGGCCAAAGGGAGAGTCTGGCAGCATTAAGGATTCTCCAGGGATTGGGGGGGAGGCACTGGAGGATGGGGAGAGAGGGGTAAGGGGAGGAGGAACAGGGGGGTCAGGGGGAGGAGGAGGGAGGGAGGGAACCAGTGTACCTATTAAGTTTGTATGAGCGGAAATAATAATAAAAAATGTTAAAAAAAAGATTCTGTCTCTCAAGCAGAAGATTCTGAGTTCGGTTCCCAAGTTTCACGTAAAAATGCCAGGTGGAAACAGTAGCAACCTGCACTTCTGGCCCTGGTGGGCAAAGCCTGGGAAATCCCAGAGGGAATCAAGAAGGAGGTGGAAGCAATCCAGGCTGATTCCTGAAGTCAGCCTTGGGCTTTCACAAGGATATAGTGTCCTCTGATACACATGCTCGTGTACACACACACACACACACACACACACAATTAATTAATTAATTTTTAAAAAAGAAATTCTTGAATTTTCTCACCAAGTACAAGGTTACATACAATCTAGCTACGCATCATGATTCGTAAATACAATCTACATACAATAAGGCTTCTAAAAGGACACTGAAATGGAATTCCCTGCTAATTTCACTGTATAGATGTACTTGAATGTGCATAAGTTAAGTGCATTTATGATGATGTGAGGACCACTGTAAACATTTCAAATGGAAATTCACAAAGTGTCTATTAAGTCTGCTTTACAAACTGAAATGCGAGGCCTTTTCAGGCTGTGCCCACTGTAATCTAACTTTCTATACTTTAACATGCTGTTTCAAGCAGGAAAACGTCTAGTGTTGTTAGAAACAGGGACGGCTCCCAAGCCTCAAGCTGCTTCTAACCCAGAACCTGGCTGGTGCCGCCAACTATAACACATGCATGTTCAATATAACTTACCACACGCTAGTCATTATTGTAGGGATCATGGATGCTTGACATCTTTATGTCCCCTGAGATATTTTGGGTTTCCACCATTCTCTGGGCAAATTCACGGAAGAACTGTTGTATTTGAACATCTGCCATTTTCCTAGAGACAGTAGCTGAAAACTATTGACAACCAGGGGGTGATAGATGGAGGTGACAGATGGATGTGACGGAGGGCAGGATGCCAGGGTGGGTGTCTGGGAAACCGGGGCCACTTAATGTGAGGGTCCCAGACAGCACCAGGTTCAGGGGAGCATTTTCACTGAACTGCCTCCGTGGGTCACAGAGAGGTCGCTTGCTGAGGCCACGCCTTCCGTAGACCCTCCAGCTGTTAGGGTGACAGGTGGCTGAGGTTCATCTGCCGCCTGGCAGGGCCTGGAGGGTCTTCCCTGGTCGGCCTGGGGAAAAGATTGTCCCATGGAGATGCCAGGCCTGTCTGTGAGGATGCTGCTCTACTTGCAGGGAGAAAGATCTTTTTCTGAAACTTAAAAGACTGACTTCAAGAGTTAGTTTTTATGTAACTCTGGGCTTAGCCAGGATCAGAAACTGAAAGGAAAGACGATAATGAAGTGTTTTTAATCTCTTGATGTAATTTCCTGTTGTTGCAAATGGCAGCGCATTGGTAACCCCTGGAGAGACTCGGACACTTGTAAAAATGCTATCACTAACTTGTTCTCTTGTCCTTCCTCCTCTTCCTCCTCTTTCTTCATCCTCCTCTTCTTTGTCTTTCTCTTCCTCCTTCTATGTCTCTCCTCCTCTCTTCCTCCTTTTCTCTTCTTTCTCTTCCTTCTCTTCTTTGTCTTTCCTTATTTTTTCTTCCTTTTCCTCTTCATGACCTCCTCGTCCTCCTCTTTTTCCTCCTCCCCTTCCTCCTTTGAGCACACCTTCTTTCCGCGCATACCCATATCCCAGGGTGGCCAGAAGCTTGTATTTGGATTTGTTTTGCATTCATAACCCACCTTGCTCAGCTCTACACGGAGAGCCGTGCTAGAGGAAGGCGGGTCACAGGGTGGGGGTCTTGAGGTTGGGCAGCCCTGCCTTACTTCCTCTTGCCCTTTGTCTCTTGCTTCCTCTGCATCAAACTTCAGCTTGATGGTTGCAGTGATTTAAACGGCCTTCAGCTTCTGCCTCCAAACTATATAGTCACACGAGCCATTCCTAGTGAGCATGTGCAGAAGTGGCAGGAACTGATGGTGTGGAGGAGATGAGCTTCTTGTCATATCATGGGCTCACGACTTGAAGATGATGCCTGCCATCTTCACTGCCTACAGCAAGCAGAAAGAGCAGCCTACACCATGGCTTCAACTCTGCATTCTCGAGTCCTGGAACTTTCTGATATCACCCTTGACACCCTTTCATAACCTCCTGCTCAGGTCAGGAAATGTCTTTCCAAGTGGAAGAACTGCTCTCTGTCTTAGCAAACAATTGAGAGTGTGAGTGTTTAGAGATAACACTCTTCTTTCCCTGAATAGAAAGGCTTTTTGATCTCATATGCCCCATGATCTTTCTAAAGTGCTATGCATTGCTTTCTAAAGGAAGCAATGAAACATTAAAAAAAGAAAATCAATCCCAGCCCTGTCATTCACATGAGGAAAGTGACAGTCACATCGCCAATCAGTTTTCCTAAAAGAATCAATTAGTTTTACCCAAAAAGAATACATTAGCTTGCCTGGCATTCTCCAGTTCTGCATTTTGTGTGTGTGTGTGTGTGTGTGTGTGTGTGTGTGTGTGTGTGTGTGTGTGTGTGTGTGTGTGCAGTTGCATGTTTATCCAACAATATTACTTGATCAATTTCCATTTAGATAATTAGCTAGCCAAAAATACAGATGAACATGTCACTGAATCTCTGAATAATTCAGCTAGCCACGATTTATGGCATCAAACCTCTATTGATAGCCACAACATTGTTTTCCTTCCCTATAATACAAAACTCAGTGAACCACTTCCTTGCTTCCAATATTCATCCCAACATCACCCCAGGGAAACTTTTGCAAGTGGAATTGCTAAATCAAAGTGTATGCATATATTACACATTGATTCATAATTAGCTTCTTAATGTCTGCATAATTGATCTGACCAAAGTCAGTTCTTCCTGGTTCCTGGTGGTGGTGGGAGAGCTAACTAATAAAGGTGCGAAATGTATAGATGCTGTTTTCCCAGGTAAACAAGGGCAGACAGCAGAGATTCCATCTACCCTTGAGGATTTGGCTCATGTGTGTTCTCTGTTCACCTGGCTTATGTCTCCTAAGGGAACAGCCAATTGGCAGCATGAATTATGTCAGTAGCTTGATTTTAAAGGACTGTCAGAGCACCTGTAGAGACTCAAGCTGAGATCTTGGATAACACAGCTGATGGATCTTGTTGCAATCCAGGAAGGAATTGTTCCTGCTGATCAATGACATTTAAGGCAAAACAGAATCTTTTCCAGGATGTAGCTCTTAGATGATTTGCAGATGCTCAGTGTCGTCTTTGTTTCTAGAAGAAACTGGCTAACTATTCTCATACTATTTATTGGGATGTCTGGAATAGAAAGACATGTGCCTTTGAGTTCTTTAAAAAGCTGGATCTTCACATTGTGCTTGCAGCTCCACATGGCAGTGGCTCTTAGCTTCCTGAGGTCTGGAAGGAAGAGGCAGGTAGATAAGGGAAGTTTCTATACCATGGGCACAGAGCTTGCAAAAGGAGAAAGCAATCAGGAAAAACTGACTAGGAAAACCGATCAGAAGAGAGTCCCCTCTACTAGAGGGGTGAAGAAATGGCAACATGTCAGATCAGGTACCCAGACACTTGGCGAAAGGATATAGATGCTCACAGAAGCCTGACTTACAAACTTCCTCCTGAGTCTGGCTGAAGTGGCTAGGACTTCTAAATCGACCTACACTTCCACAGCATGGGTACGAGTGCTTTGCAGAAGGCAAGTGTGGCCTGTTTGATTGACTGTTTTTGAAGATAACAACCTGTGAGCTACCGTCATCAGACATGTTCCATTTATTCTGTGAGATACTGGACTAGCCCACTGCATGCATGGAGAACTACTGGAGAATCCACTGTGGTGAAAAATATTTCATTCTCAAAAACATGCATTATCTGTCTCCTGTTATTTTTAGTTCTGAATGTTAATTTTCCTTTTCCCCAGTTGATCAAAAGGTAATTGAGTATATATCATTATAAGTAAAAATAGGAGACAGAAATCAAGTATTTGCAGTTCTTCCATTTTTAGTCCTACGAATTTTCAACATGCATATGGAGTTATGAAACGTTAGTGGAAGTCAAAATATTTTAGTGAATAGGTTTCAGCAGTTTGATTTGATGACAACTAAAAATAATCCCATGCTTCTAGACAATGCCAGTATTCAAAATGTTTTAAAAACACATTTCTTTTTCCTCTTCCTCCTTTTCTTTCTCCTGTCTTAAAAATATCTTTGTAGTCCAGGCTGGCCTTGAACTTTTGATAATCCTCCTCCTTCACTCCCCAGGTGTTGGAATTACACACACAAACCACCACGCCCATCTTACTGGCAGTGACTAAATGGCATCTGTAACATCACACAGTGACTTCATCCATCGATCTCACTTTTCTAACCAAGTCACCCTAAGGACCAGCAACTGTATTTTAACATTGCCAGTTTCTCCACTGCTTCTGTAATCTGCTCTTAAGACATCTCAAGCTATAGTTTGAAATGCAGTCTTCATATATATAACCACTACTACCCTGTTATAAACAAGAAAGAAACAGCACGTCTTGTTATTTCGGAGATTCTTCAACTTTTAGAGTGAATCAACTATTACATGAAAAGGCTTTCTTACTTTCTTTACTTAGTATCAGTAAAATTTTCACAGATTCCTCAACCCTTGGGTCCACATGGCATAGACATATTAAGAACATAGGAGAAGAACATGACACATGCTGGCTTCATGCATTTTAATCTATTGGTTTTAAATATGGGTTTAGAATATCGATTGCATTTAAAATGATTCAAATGCTGAGCATCAGAAAAAAAATCCATTTCCAAATCCTGTATTTCCCTAAGTGATCAATTTAGCAGCTTGACATCATACAACAAGCCGGTAAACTTAATGTTGCATATGTCAACAATATTTCATTAGAAATAGAAATAATATGACACATTGGTTGTTTACACATTTTTACTCTGGCCAAGTCTTGATGGTGTGTATTATTCTTCTACACTCCATCAGGATAACCACACCAAGTTTTTATGAAACTGCAAATAATGTGTTGAAGAGAGGGCCCAGCAAGTAGAGGCATTTGCCATGCAAGTCTGACAACCTAAGTTTGAACCCTAGAAACCCCAAGATGCAAGGAGAGAACTGACTCTTGAAAATTATCCTCTGACCTGATATGCATGTCATGGCTTACATGTGGGTGCTTGTGTGCACAGACACGCACATAAAGGAGTGAATAAAAAATTTAAAGTTACAAATGATGGCACAATGAACAGAACAAAGGCAAAGAAACTGTGGAGTGTTGGGAAACAATTCCCAATGGGTTTCTTGCAATCTCACCACAGAAATGTATTTTTCTTCGTCTGCATTCACAGCCTGCCATAGATACAGGATGACAGAGAGGAAAATTGCCCTGCCTCCTCAAAGCTAGAGTGCAGTGAAAACCACTGAGCACTTGGTGAGTTTTTAATAATTTTTCCTTATTTTTTATATTTTTATATAATATTTCATTTATATATTTATATAGTAATTATTTCGTCTATTTGAGAAAGAAGGACAGAGAGACACAGAGAGACGCATACATGTGGGGATCAGAAGACAACTTCTAGAAGTCCGTTCTGTTTTTCCGTTATGTGAACTCTGGGGATCAACTCAGATTTCCAGAGTGCACACAGGTGCCTTTACCTGCTGAGCCATTGCTCTGGTCCACAGTTGTTAATTTTTGGGAGTAGCATCCTAATCACTGAGCTATACTGCAGCCCCTCACTTTTTTGGTAATTTTTAAAGTATATTTGTTTCTCTTGTCTCATTTGATCCCCTCCTTTTGTTTCTCTTGTCTTGCTTGACCCCCCTCGTGATGAGGGTATGCTTACTCAACTATTAATAGCTCCATCAGAGAAGAAAATTAGGCCCTGATATGCTTGCTGACATTAATGGGAAATGTAGCTTTGATACCCTAGTGCATGGTAAGCCCTGGACCAGTGGACTCTGCTATTATTATCATTGTTACCATCCCCAACAGCGCGCCAAGTCTGAAGCCAATGACTGGCTCCCAGGTATCGCAATTCTCTCAGCGTGTAGTCTCTGAATGGTGGCGATGTTTCTATTTCTCAGAAAGATGCCGAAAATCAATAGGGCTTACTGTCTTAGCTCTGCTTAATGAGCATATCCCGTTGGCTGAAGCTGAAGGCTCCTTATGAACACGAAAGGATGGGATTTGTATTTCATGTTAAGCACAGCCACCTTGATGATTAGTAACTTTAATTGGGTGCATGCACATGGTGTTTATGCATTTACGTGTATATTCACATGTGTCGCTGGGGACATGTGTGCCATGGTATGTGTTTGGTGGCCAGAGGACACGCCTCTGGCGTCAGTCCTTACCTTCTGCCTTGTTTGAGGGAGGATCTTTTTGTCACTTCCTGCTACATATACCAGGTTTCCTGTCCCTGAACTCCTGGGGATTCTTCTTTCTCTGCCTCCCATCTCACCGTAGAAGGACCAGAATAAAAGATGCACAGTACTGCACCCTGATTTACATGAGTTCTGGGGATTCGAACTCTAGTTCAAATGTGTGGCAAATGTGTTACCTACTAAGCCACATTCTAAGTCCCCTGATGATTTCCTTGTTGTTGTGTTGTTGTTGTTGTTGTTGTGTATCAACTTGCTTGGGCATGGAATAACCACACCCAATGTTGATACTTGGTTAAACATTATTCTAGAGTTCCAGAAAGATGACTGACCAGAGGTAGCAGATACACTTCTCTCCATACTCTTCTCAAGAACGGCTATTTAGTTAAAATAGTCTAAGAAGAGCGTTACAGTATCATGTGGGTGAAATGGAGGAATTGCAACATGGAGACTGAGAGGGTCTAGTAATCAGAGGAATAAAGCACCTCATATGAAGTGCCCCCTTGCCCAAATTTGGAAGAGTCTAAATTCTAGGAAACACCCCCACATGATGGATAAAGAGAAAACAGAGCCCCAGCTGCCTCTCCTGATGGATACCTTGGACATCAATTGCTTTTAGTTGAGACATCTCTTTTGTAAGTTATTGAGCTAGAAGATGGCTCAATGGCTAAAGTTCTTGCCATTCAAGCAAAAAGGTTGGAATTAAGACCCCACGTAAAATGCTGGGTTGGAATGGAGGTCAGCCTGTAACCCCAATTCAAAAGGCAGAGCCTGGGAGTCCCCCAGAGCAAGCTGGCTAACCAAATTAATCCTAATAACACTCTCTGAGTTTCATTAGAGATCCAGGCTCAAAGCAGTGAAGAGCGCTGGAGAATGATTCTCGATATCACCCTTGGTCCTACACATGCACACACGTTCACAGGCACGTGTACCTGCACGCACCCGTGTACCTGCATGCACCCGTGCATCTGCTCACAGGCGACAAATGCATACATGCATGCACACATCCAGTACACATGACCAAAAAGAAAAGAAATCGGTCCCCATGTGGACACACATACTGATAGTGAAGAGACGAAGTGGAAACGAAAGTCTACAGAAGTAGGTATGTTTGGGTCAGATAAATAGACTAAGTCAAAAGCTGAGCTACCTCTCTGGTCCCTACGGTAACTAACCATTTAGTCTGACCTGGTAGAACTGAGGCCTGAGCTGGATGCCAACATCTTTCTCCTTTCTTCCTTGCCACATTTTGTGTGCATTTTCAAGAATTTACAAAAGTTGAAAAAAAAGTAATGAAAATAAATACCCACTTACTCATTATATAGAGTTTAGGCTTCTCACATAGTCTCTTCCTTTCCTTCTTTCATTTTCCTCCTCTCTTCTGTCTTTCTTCCTCTGTAAAGGAACCACTCACACAAGCCACAGACAACATGAATTTTAATGAAAACACCTCACCCTTCATCTGCTAACAGTGAGGACTCCCTTCCACTCAACCATAATATCATCATCCAACTTACCAGTAATATCTCAGTATATTGTCACACCCAGCTTATATTGCTGTAAATTCCCTCAATTCTTCCTTAAATGCTTTTCATGTTGATGGCTTTATATTGTAAATCAAGGCACTTAATTTGCATTTGGTCTTTGTATCTTTTTAATTCTAGGTCAGTTTCTTCCACCATTTCTGTAAAATGACATTGACTTTTCGAAAAGACTGACTTTGATGATCATAAATTCTGTTGTAAGATTATTTTTGGTTCCTTTATAGTTTTTGCCTATTCTCAGAATTTCCTTTATAGTTTTTGCCTATTCTCAGAATTTCCAGCAAAGCAAGCTTTGTTGTTAAATGTCAAAGTCATAACTAAAAAGCACAAACTGTAAACCAATAAATAGTAAAGCAACTCTGGTCTTGAGCTTGATTGTCAAGAAATCATATTTTCTCTAATAGTAGAAAATATATCAGAGGTTCGATACACAGGGAAAGCAGGAAAGAGTCACTGCATACCCAGAATCCCTTGAGTGTAAAAAGTTTATATCTGATGTTTATAGATTTGGCTACAGTCTTATTCACAAATGTGAATTCTAGGAAAAAGTCTAAGAACTTGTGTTTTGGAAACTTTGCCAATGACATTTAAAAATTCTATAGCTTCTACTAGATTTGGCTAATCTGGGCAGATAGTAGCACTTTTTCTGTACTGTGCTGATTAAATGCTGGGAAGTCTTGGCATCCGACCTACCCAAACAGTTCCAGAAGCATCTATAAGGTGCTATCCACTACCAAGCTATTTTTTTATAGAACCAAGGGTCTACTGAAACTGTCTACCAACGATGTGTTATATTCACAACCTGGCCTGTCTTCACTATATCCAGAAATCCCAAGAAGCAAGGAGAGACAGAACGCCATTTTACCCTGTAAAGATGTTGCAAACGGAAAGAATTGTGCATTGGAGATCTGACTCTAGGCTAGTGTCACACAGTGATAAGAAAGGTAAGAAAGTAGATGCTTTATAAGATTCAAGTCACATTCTAGTTGCTAAATATGTTAATCATAACACATATTTCGAAAAACAGAGAGATCCTTATTTATTTCTACCACTTTTTCTTTGAGAGAGAGGGTCTCTGTGGTCTAAAATGACCTTGAGAACTTACTATGTAGTTGGAAATGACCTTAAACTCTTCATCTTCTTCTCTCTATCTTCTAAGTACTGGGATTGCAGGCATGAGTCACCACAGTTGGATTATGCTATGCTGGGGATTGGACCCAGGGCATCGTGCATGGTGGCAAGCATTTTGTTAAATGAGCTACAGCCACAGTCCTGTTTCTACCATGTTTTTTGTTTTCTCAACCATCTTTTGATTGATTCAATTTGTACAAGTCATTTAGGTATTGCGGAAGCTTTGTTTTTTTTTAACTTTTTTATTTATTTTGTGTGTGTGTATGTGTGCGTGCGTGTATCATAGGGTACTCTATGTCCCTGTGGAGAACTAAGGGTGACTTTGGAAATCATCCTGGATTGCTTCTACCTCTTTCTTACTTCACTTTGGGATTTTTCCAGGACTGGAAGTGCAGGCCGCTGCTGTTTCTGCCTGGTGTTTTGTGAGGGACCTGGGATCTGAACTCATGACCTTCTGCTTATGAGACAGAGTCTTAACCCCTGAGCCATCTTTCCAGCCTGTAAGGTATATTTTAAGTAATTCAATCTCTGATCTGAAGTTATTTACTCTCTGATGATTGATTCAACTGCACAAGCCATCGACGAATTGTGTAAGTGAACCAGGCTCTGATCTAAAGTTATTTGTTATCTGGACAGGGGTAGCAGGGCAATAGTTTGAAAGCTATTTTCAAGATAATATGGTATCTCATAAAATAGTGTATGTGCATAATGAAAGAGCATGTCCATGTCAGTCAAGAAAGACCTTGAGCCACCCGACAGTTCTGGAAGGCTTCATAGCAAGAGGATGACTGAGTCGGTCTTGAGCTTAAATGGAGAGAAGAACCCAAGAGATGTGAGGAAGGAGACTCAGTCTCATAGTCAAGACCAGGGTTGAGCTTGGAAATCGAGTACATGATGCACATTTCTTGTCCGAAGGGACTAGATGCAAGAGGTGACAGAGAAGCATGGCGTCAGATAGAAGAAGTGGAGCTCTCCATAGTTACAACCACAATAAGAGACAGACAGACAAAAGAGGTTCTTCCCTTTCCCCAATTCCACCAGGAAAGAGGAAAGGGGCATTTCAACAGCCAGTGAAATCAACAAATAGACTCCACCTCACAGAGGATACATTTAACAAAACAATCTGTAACCAACTTTAAAATGGTAGTTTGCTCTTCTCTAAGGAAAGAACATTTAAAAACAGAATATGAAAATCTAAAACACAGGAAGGAATGGAACAACAAAAGAGGTGATTCAAAAAATGCCAAACCTTGCAAATGAATAGCACAGTCATTGCAATAAAAATAATCTCAGGGACTCTAGTCAATGAATATCTTCGTTTGGTATGAATGGTCCCCTACAGGCTCATGTGTCCGAATCTTAGTCCTCAGTTGCAGGCAATGTCTGGGGAGGTTATGGAGTCTCTAGAAAGGGAAACCTTGCTGGAGGAAGCAACTCACTGGGGACGGGCCTTAGGTTTGATAACCTAGTCCCACTTCCTCCCTTGCTGTCTCTCTTTGCCTTCGGTGGGTTGCTATAACAAAAACTGATCTCCTGCTTTGGCCCTTTACCTGCTACCATCCATTCCCCACCAAAATAAACTATATTGCCTCTGGATCTATAAAAACTAAATAAAAAGACCTTTCTCCCTTAGGTTTCTTGGGTCAGAGTATTTTTTATCATAGCAACAGACGAGTTTGTTACTATACTGAAAGTGAGATTGTTTCTATACTGAAAGATAAGCAGGATTTCACAGAAAGCAGAACAGAGAAATCGAGCAGCAAATACCATTGACAGAGACAATGATTTCAATTTGAGAAGGGAATAAAGAGGATAAAGAAGATGTGATAGTTCAAAAGTTCATGACCAAATCTTCCAAGTGAAGGCAGAAAAGGGAAAAAAATGTACAGCAGTAAGAATAAATCTATCTTAGTAACACCAGTCCAGCATGTTAGAAAACCTAGAGAAGATCAAGAAAGGAAAAAAAAAACAAACCTTAAAAGTATCAGAAAGAAAAAGCAGATTTTCCAGGAAGGAATTCTAATGAAGATGAGTCGATTTCTTGTCAACAGTGGATGTCAAAGATCAATGGAGAAAGTCCTGTTCTTCAAAGAGCTGAGGAACATTAACTATTCCCCTAGAGTTCTGAACTCAGCTAAACATCTTTCTGGTGAGAATAAGTCTGCTTAAGACGTTCAAGGGAAGAAATCATTTAGTAACCGTAGGTCATTATTGAAAGACTGATTAAAGGTTGAATTTAAGAAAAATGTTTAAGCCAGAGGAAAGTATGGCTAGATCAAACTACAATAAACAAAGGCATTCTATGAAGATGTTGATAAGTTTGCTGGATTATCTTTCTTTTCTTTTCTATTAAAAGGGAGTAATCACAGCACGAGTAGGGGTGTTCTTTCTGTTTTTCAGAAAGAGAGAAGCTGGGTAACTTTGGGGAGATTTTTGGCTTGGTTTCTAACTGTAAAATTATGAGTAATCACTAAAAATGATAATATTTTTATCGCTTTACAACTAACACAAGATGAAAAAGCAGGGTGAACCACCACGTCTCTCTTCTCTAGGGAGCAGGGTTGCAACAGGAAGCAGATGGAGGGTGAACTTCCAGTTTGCTGACCGTGTCCCAATTCTTAACCTAGTTGATTTCAAAGATGGCAGCCTCACAGTTGTGAAGTTGTGAGTTGTGGATATGTAATTTTCAGAGCCTATACTACTATTTCATTTTTTTTAAATTATTTTTTCAAAATATATTTCACAAAAGAAGTTAGGAAAGGCCAAAGAAAGAAGATTGTTGAGAAGGAGGAAGAAGAAGAGGACCAGGAGGTTAAGAAGAAGGAAGAGAAGAGGGAGGGATGGGGGGAGTAGGCAGCGTCTTTCCCTCAGGGGAGAATCTCCTTCTTCCCTGCTATGTCCTTTTCCTCTGCTTCCCAGCGGTCACTGGTATCCCTGATTTGTGGCCCAACCATCCTTGAATCTGCCTCCACGATCTCCTTGCCTCTTCTGTGGACATTCAATTTCTCTGCCTTCCCTTTGTCACGTTATTTGTAAGCCAAGCTGGATCATCCAAAACCATCTTAGCTTTCGATCCTTAGATGATGTACATCTGCCCAAGTCCCTCTTCCAAATAAGGCAACAGACGTAGGTTCCAGAGATTCGGGAGTGGATATTTTAGAAAGCACAACTTCTCCGTCTACCCTAATGATCATGAATCATCCTGTTTCTGATACTGAAAATCTTACAACCTAGAAAGTTACAGACTAGAGTCTGCTTGTTCCTTAAACTTCTCCACAGCAGAAACAGCAGGAGGGCGGTCGGCTGCCTCAGTTTACCCAGACTGATTGAGTTTGTGTACTAGAAAGCTTCGCACCTTGACAGTTGCTCAATTCCAAGAAATAATCTGTCAGTTTTAGCACACTATCATAGAAAGAATTGTCTGTTTAAATTACTTCCCCAAACAGAAATTATTACCCATTAGCTGTTATGCAAACCTCTGGCAAATAAAGGCAATGGGTCAAGTAGATTGAAGTTAATTGCAAATGGTCAAACCTGGAAGCAAGTTTAATTTCCCAAGACAAAGGCAAAGGGTTTAATAGGATAATTTTTAATAAATGACGATCAACGGCCCTGAAGTGCTCCTACGGAGAAGGCAGAGATACAGGGTAAATCTCTACAGATGCAAATGGGACAAGTCATCAGCTTTTCTCCACAAGAAGGCACCTATCCACTGGGACCTTGATGATCACTTGTGAGAACTTAACTAGAAACGCTTGTTCTTAGCGCTTACTATAGACTTCATGGGTCAGCATCTCTGAAAATCATGTCCAGAAATAAGAATTTCAGATGGCTATATTCCTGGAATAAAAACAAAGCTAAGGGGCTGGGGAGATAGTTCAACCCTTAAAGCCTTTTTTTGGCAAGCAAAAGAAGCTGAATTTGGATCCCCTGGATCTTTCTGAAAAATGCTAGGTGGGCAATGGCAAGATTCTCATAATCCCTTCTGACCCTGAGAGCAGGGCCGGAGCTACCCCCAAAGCAGGGCAACAAGGTAGAAGAGCAATCCAGGATGATTTCTAATGTTACGCTGAGGCCTCCACAGGCACACACACACTCAAGTGCTCTCTTGCACATATGCCAGTATTAACAGGCATACCCACCCACATAAAAATGTGCACATACAACACACACACACACGCAAAGTAACAGACATCTCCAGAGGATGCAAAGCTTCATGTCTTTCATCCAAATGCCACCTAGCTCCCCAGAGGTAACCAGTTAAATGCTTAGTGTATATTCTTCCCAGGCCAGTGCTATGAAATGGGGCTTTCCGTGATGATGGTTTCCCATGTGTGCTGTTCAGTGTGGGAGAACCCACAGGCCTCACGTGGCTACCGATGCAGTTTAAATTCTGTTGGATTTTAATTGTCATCCCAATTTATATGGTCACACATGAACAGTGGCTTAGCCCATCAATGTGATTCTAATTGATTTCTACACACTTAGTCTTTCCTCCCTTTTGACCCATAAAAGGTATCATACTGTTGCGCGAAGGTATTTCCTGAGGCAACAACACCAAACAATTGTCTATGTACCGCAGATAAGAGTTCCTGAACAGACCAAAGTAATGACTATGCGGAAGTCTGACTTGATAAACCAAAGCGTTTACTGGGCTTATAGGAGTAGGGGTGAGAGCTACTGGCAGAAACAGGGACATTTCAAAGGCAGCTCAGCACAGCATAGCTGTCAGCTTCCCCGTGACTATGTAGATGAACTCCCTCAACTAATCTTCCTTAGTGGGTCCTTCCTACTCTCATGTGTGGGCACATGGGTGGCATATGCAGTACTTAAGTTGGCAAGTGGGCGGGCACATGTATCCAAGAATGTGCATTTTAGCCCCTCTCAGCCCCTCTGTCTCTGAGGGAACATCAACAGTCAACAGATATGATCTTAATTATATGATCTTAATAATTTAGGACAAAATGGTGGCCATTTGTATACTTGCCAAGCCATCGTGTCTGGACAAGTATAGACAAGGATGCCAACTTTCTCAACCAAACTGTCTGCGTTTTATTCACCTGTCCAGTGCCTAGTCCCATCCAACACAGGTCGGGTCTTCCCCATCAACTAGATAATCTCTTCCAGATTCACTCTGGGCTTAACTCAACCACTAATTCTCTACAAATGTACCCAGACCTCAGACCTTCAACCATCAAGTTGACACCTGTATCTAACTATGATACTATGACAGTAAGAGATACGTGTTTGTTGAGTGAGTGAATGTATGAAAAAGGAAGCAGCAGTGAAGCTAAGAGGAAGACTATTGCTATGACCTGTGATGCATTGACAAGAGGAATGTGAAAGAATGAGATCACATTTCCTGGCTGCCAATGAAAGAAGGGACCTAATCAGCAAGTTAGGATCTATGATACTATCATAGTTAGGCATAGGTGTCAACTTGACAGTTGAGGGTTTGAACTCTGGGCACATTTGTAGAGAATTAATGGTTGAGTTAAGCCCAGGGCAAACCTACAAGAGATTGTCTAGCTGATGGGGAAAGTCCAAACTATGGTGGGTGGGATTAGACCCTGGAATAAATCACAGAGAGCTGGTTGAGAATCGGGGCATCCTTGTATATCCTTGGCTAGACAGGCTGGTCTGGCAAGTGAGAATCATCACTCTCTCAATCATTATGTAGAGATAGTGGCCCTGGTGTTGGTGCGTGCTCTCCTGTCAAGCTGGACAACAGACTGTAACTGGACTACCAGTAAGAAAATAAAACCCTTGTTCCCTTAAGCTGTCTGATAGTCATTTATCAGCAACCATGCAGGCAAACTGCAACAGATACCAACAATGCTCAGGATAGAACTATTCCCATTGTGAAAATTTCCCTGATTGATATCCAGAGAAGGTGCCACCTCTTGCCAGTAGCAAACTCTCCCCATCTCCCCACCCCCACCCCCACCCCTGGCCTCATACAACTGTGAAGATGCATCTTATGTGGGTCTTTCAGAGCCCTCCCACCACTGACCTCGTGGAGAAAGGCTGTCAGCAGAGCAGATAATCCAATTATCTGCTGTTCTGGCTTGATTCAAAGTTGATTTTCAAGTATCTAAAAGAGAGTGGGGGGTGTAGATCAGCTGGCAGAGCACTTGCTTAGCATGGGCAAAGGTTCAGTTCCTAGCATCGGGAAGAGCAGGTATGCTGGCACATACCATAAAGTACTTGGGAGATGGAAACAGCAGGATTAGCAGTTCAAGGTCATCCATGGCTAGGATGAAGATGAAACCCAGTGGGCCACACATGTAAAAAGACATGAAAATATGAGGAAATCTGGCAGGGAAGAAGGATTATAATGGGAAAGGGAGGAGATTGGGATTGGGGATTAATATGTGAAAATATCATGAACTCACTGTATTCATGTATGAAATTCTAAAAGAGTAAAAGAAAAAGGTTCATGGATGTCCTCAGCTACAGTGAGTCCAAACCTAGCTTAAGATGCATGAGGTGAAAGAAAGAAAGAAAGAAAGAAAGAAAGAAAGAAAGAAAGAAAGAAAGAAAGAAAGAAAGAAAGAAAGAAAGAAAGGAGGGAGGGAGGGAGGAAAAAGAGAAGAAAGGAAAGGAAAGGAAAAGAAAAGAAAAAAGACAAGACGAGACGAGACGAGACGAGACGAGAAAAGAAAAGAAAAGAAAAGAAAAGAAAAGAAAAGAAAAGAAAAGAAAAGAAAAGAAAAGAAAACTTGGAAAAGCCAGCGGCAGCCCTGGCAGCCCGCAAGCATCATGCCTCACCCCTGCCGTGAATCTGCCCAACCTCTAGAATTTACACCACAAGCTGTCATGGCAATAGGATTCAGAGCTGAGTGGATCGTGAGCCCCTGTGCCCTATTTGACTGCAAGACAAAAGGAGCCCGTGGCTACGGCCGCCAGCTGTGGGGAGAGATGAGCCTTGTTGCTTTCAAGTTCATGGTCAACGACTTCATCTGGATAGCGTAACATCGCCCCGCATAGGGGATCCGTGCTATGGAAATCAGCAAACACTGGAAGTGAGGTTGTCATTTTTTACTCAAAAAGCCAGTTTGCCGGGATGCCCCCAGAAGTAACTCAACGTGAAGACTGAGCTAAATCCAAACCACAGGGGAGCGCAGCCCTCCGTCACAGAGCTGACAACAGTTTTCCACAGGACTGGGAGCATCGTAGCTGACCTGTGCCTCAAGCAGACAGTCGGTCCTGACTTGCCCAGTTCGCTGGGAGCTTCCTAATTCCCTTTATGTTCGCTGCCAAGATGTCTTCCCAAGAACAACCTCGCACCCCACCCCCAGACTTAGGAAAGATGAGGAGAGAGGGGACAACTGGAACTCAGGGGATGGTTCTCTACACGGGCCTGTGTGCCACACATCACAAGCCTGGGGCACCAATCTGTCCAGCAGTTGGTTGTGTTTCCCTCGTCGCCCTCACAGAGTGAGACTTGCATCCCGAGGTGTGATTTTGGTGTGTGGAGCCACGTTATTTCTCAAACAATATGGCCCATTGGTGCATGCCAACTGCTTTCGGCTGGTGTCAGCTGCAGAACCAGCCATCTGTTACAGGCCTGGAAGAAACCCTGACTTGGCCTGAATGGTGGGTACAGAAACGCTGTGCCTTATGGCCCACTTGAAAGGGAGTTTTCAAGGTGGGGGGGTGGATGAGTTTTTTTCACCCCTCAGTGAGATACAATTCCACATGTCAGAAAGTAGAAGCATAGGAATATTAAGCGGGATATTCCTGCGGGCCTAGAAGCAGTTATTGTGTTCTTGGGTAAATTCAGGGAAGCCCAAGTATGCGTGTGGGTGGGGGAGACCTTTTAGCATATTCCCGAGAAAGCTGAGAGAAACACAGAGAAGCGTATTCGAATGGAAGATGATCGATCTCATTATCCCACAGAGGGGAGCAGAGAGGATAATCCTCCTAGGTAATTGAAATGGAGGTGCCCGCTGTGCCTGGTACTGCCGGATCTTCGCCAAAACACTGATGTTTCATTATATAACTGTCAAGGTGCATGTCAAAACACCTTCTCTTGGAAGCCAGGTTCAATTTCCTTGCATTCAACTCCCTGATTGTTTTCTGAATGAAGACACCGTGTGCAGATGGTACTCCAACAGGACTCTATGTTTCTATCATATATGCATCATACTAGTCCTAATGGACCATCGAAACACTGTCATCAAACATGCCAGGGTAACGGAAGATAAAGCCCTGTAGCAAGCCCCGGGAGTCCAGGAACTGGCAGACACCAGGAGTTGGAGAATTATTTATGTTCTAATTTTGTACCTTTCACATCTTCACCTGCCTTTTATGCTTGCTTGGCAACATTTAACAGAAAGTAAATGAACAAAATCATGGCCCCCAAATGGCCCTTCGCTACCTATCAATTACAGCATTGATTTTAATGGTTCCTCAGTGTGTGGACGATTGGATATAAATTTTAGTTATAGGACTCACTGATTGATTAATAGAGCTAAACCACCATAGGCTTCTGAAGGGAAAACAGCAAACTGAAAACATGTAAAAAAAAAGTCTGAGTCTCTGAGGGGCAGAGCTGCCCTGCCTGGCTCCTGGTTGTGGCTCTGATAAGAGTTGTTTGAGAATAGTCATCCAGCGTGGTAGAACCTTCCTTGCTGCCTAGTGTCAACCCTGTTCCTGAGAGAAGAAAAAACATTTTGGATGAAAATATCAGAAGCATGTCATCCTGATGGAAGTAAGAAGTTATAATAGACAGCTACTTGGCAATTGAAGGCTTTGGCTCTAGACATATTTATGGAGAATAGTTGAATTTAGCACTGAGCAAGCCTGCAGGAGATTGACTAATTGATGGGGAAAGACCCAGCCCATGGTGGGTAGGACTAGTTCTCTGGGCAGGTGGATAAAATGGAGGGAGCTGGTTAAGGAAGTTGGAGTTCTTTGGCATGTGTCATAGGCACAGGCGTCAACTTGACAGGTGAGGGTTGGAGCTCTAGGCACATTTGTAGAGAATTAGTGGTTGAGTTGGGCCCAGAGTAAACCTGTAGGAGATTGTCCAGCTGATGGGGAAGGTCCAGCCTATGGTGGGTGAGACTAGGCCCTGGAATAAAATACAGAGAGCTGGTTGAGGGAGTTGGCATCCTTCTGTTCACTTGGCCAGACATGCTAGTCTGGCAAGTAAGCATTGTCCATCTCTCAGCCATTATGTGGTGATGGTGTGGCCAGTTCCCTCGGCCCTAGTGTTGGTGTGTGCTCTCCTGTCAAACTGGACTGAGAACTCTAACCAGGAATTGTAAGAGAGAATAAATCCTTGTTCCCTTAGTTTAAAGTTCATTTATCAGCAACCATGCAGGCGACTGCAACAGCATGCTTAGACAGGTGTTCTGTTTAGCAAGAGAAGTTTGCTCACTCTCTTTCTCTCTTTCAGAAGTCCTGTGTCCATCGCTGGAGCAGCAGCTGCCACGATGTAGTTCGATCCCTTTGTGACATCTGACCAAAGCAAGAACTGAAAAAGGCATTTCAATGCACTTTCTCACATTAGGAGGAAGATTATGTCTTCTCCTCTCTCTGAAGAACTAAGACAGAAGTACAATGTTCGTTCCATGCCCACCCAAAAGGATGATGAGGTTCAGGTTGTATGAGGACACACTAAAGGGCAGCAGATTGGCAAAGTAGTCCAGGTTTACAGGAAGAAATACGTCATCTACACTGAATGAGTGTAGCTGGGAAAAGGCTGATGGCACAACTGTCCATGTGGGCACTCACCCCAGCAAGGTGGTTAGCACCAGGCTAAAACTGGATAAAGACCGCAAAAAAATTCTGGAGCAAAAAGCTAGATCTCACCAAGTTGGAAAGGAAAAAGGCAAATACAAGAAGGAAACTATTGAGAAAATGCAGGAATAAAGAGATCTTGTATACAGCTTTCATTAAAAAACTGGTTAAATAAAAAAAAAAAAAGAAGTCACGTGCCCTCGCTATTGTGTAAACTCTCCTGCCAACCTGGAGTAACAACTGTAACTGGACAATTGTTTGTCAAGAAAAGAACCCATTTCCTCCTTAAGTCATTTGTTGTTAGTATATTGTCAACATGCAGAATAACTGCCTCAGAGGTCAAATCCACCCTTGTCCCATGGAGGCCTAAGCACAGCTCAGTGCCCACGCTAACTGGGGCATGAGATAAAAATAGTGTTGGCTCTGCCATGGTGTCTTCTGGGCACAGCAGGGCTGCTGCAGCCATGAACTCACTGCAGCTGTTTCTACTTCCACAAGATCCACATATTTCATCACAAAGACTCACCGTGCTCCCTGACTTTAAGGCTAATAGTGCCAGATGGGGGAAGGGAAGCTACTTTCCTTAATGGTATTCCCACTGACATATCCACGTTCCAGCAAATGCTCAGGCATAGGCCAGAACAGACAACTTTGATGAAATTCCGTGGGCCAGCCATACATACAAAACAAAACAAAACATGCAAGTAGGAGGGAAAATGGCTGGAAAGGAGGAAATGCGTAGTGGGAAAGGAGGGGATTGGGATTGGATAATAAGGGGTAAAATGAATTCATTGTACTCATGTACGAAAGTGTCAAAGAATAAAAATGTAAGTAAAAAGAACTCAGTCTAAATAAGCTTCTATGAAATCATTTCATTGAGGGGCAACAGTAGGAATAAGATGAGCTATTGTAATGACTGCTGAACTTTTTCACACAATTCACAGTGAGAACATCATTTTGCCCTGTAACCTGGGGCAAGATGTAAATATGAATACCTATAAAATAATCCAAGTCTCATGAAATAATCCCCTGGCTTTTTTCTGTACTTCCCCCCCTTTCCCATAGCGCTGAAAAACTGAGTTTGAAAAAGAGAAAAATGCATTCAAGGACTTGAGTTAGGTCAGACGTAGAAGTTTGGGGTCACCTTCAGCTGCAAAAAAGGTTTGAGCCAAGTCTCATATCAGTAAGATCCTGTCTCGAAATGAAGCAATGTAAAATAAACAGAATCCCATGTAAGAGCACACAAGTGGTAAATCAGGAACTAGCATTTAGACTCACGTCTGCTGACTTCCCACTAAGCATGTAGCCTCCAGTGCAAAACCACAGGGGCAATTTGAACAGAAAATACAACTGAAGTCATGGTACTTTGTTGTTTCAAGAATAGTCACCTTCCCCCGCTCTCGTTGCCACAGCTAAACAGTGGCACATCCATAAACACAGTTGGCTCAACTAAGAACATTCTGGAAACACCTCATTGGAATGATTCAGGGTTTGGCAGAGGTTCTGTGGAAGACTCCTGCAGAGGGGAGCAAACTCATTTCCCAGAATGACTGTCAGAAGAAAGGTAAAGATGTCATTGTGAACTGAGCCACCAGAACCCACAGGAGAGCAAGCTCTCTGTTGCTGGAGGTTATGCCAGCCAGCACGCAACTGTCAAATATGGGCTACTACAATATTATTTTTTTCTTTGCCAAATCTGGGAGTGAGGATCTGGAATATGAATTACAGTGTAGAAACCACAAGTTGTATTCTGCGTGAGGGGTTTGAAGACGACCACGGGTAATTTCCTGTGTTTGTTGCACGCAGCAGTGAACTTGTCACAACCCAAGAACAGGAGCTGTCGGAGCCCCAAAGCTGATGGTAACCCCCTCCCGTGTCTGCTGTGTCTGCTCGATAGCATAATGGGGCTCATTTCAGACAAGTAAACAGACGTTGGATTCTCATTAGAGAGAACAGCAGACGATAATTTGTACCTGTGAAGGTAATTAAATACATTCATATAGTTTCCTTCAGAGCCTATACTGAAAGGATACGTGCTGAAAACACATAACTCAGAGTGTTTTGGATTAGATAACTCCATCCTGTTCATACTATAATACTATTTGGGTCAGCTTTATCATTTAGAGATAATAATCCTATAATGTAGCCTTCAAAACTTACCTACAATCAGGGTTAACATTTTAATAAAAAACAAACCATTTGGCTTTTTTCATCTTAGACTCTGTGGTAGCAGAAGACATGGAGAAAAACTGACAACCTTTAGTTTACCTAGGACTTGACGTAGTCCAGGTCAATATAGACTCCAAAAAATTTAAATAAATGAATGAATGGATGAATGATATATTTATGTTTTTTTTTAGTTTTAGATTACCAAATTGGTTCTATCAGTATTGTTTCTGCTTAAATCATCAAGTCATCAAGCTATCTTGTATGTAGTTCCCGTGTGTGTGTGATTTGAAAACCGATTAACCCTTTCTGATGTTGTTTCTTCTATACCTGTGTGCTAGTTAAATTAAAATGTCAACTTAGCAATTGAAGGCAGAGCTCTGGGCAGCTGGGCAAGGAGGGAGTCTGTTCAGTAGTTAGCATACGTCATAGTTAGATACAGGTGTCAACTTGAGGTTCAAGTTCTGGACACATTTTTAAAGATTAGTGGTCTTTATATGTTATAAAATATTCTGTAATTATATTTACATTACATTTATATACGTTACATTTCTATTTATAGTTTATGAATTTTATTTTCTACACAGTGTTTTGTCAAGTGTCCTATTTTAAATCCTTTCGGGCAATAAAGTTTTAAAAAAAAAGAATTAGTGGCTGAGTTAGTCTGAGCCAGCATGTAAGAGATTGTCTAGTTGACAGAGAAGGTCCACTTCATTGCAGGTGGGACTAGGCCCTAAGTAGGTGTTGCAGTTCGCCTACATGGTTGCTGATAAATGACCATTAAATGGCTTAAGGGAACAAGGGGTTTATTGTCTCTTATGATTATCTGGTTACAGTTCTCAGTCCAGCTCCATAGGAGAGCACGCACCAACACCAGGCCGAGGGAACTGGCCACAATATTACCACATAATGGCTGAGAGACAGACAATTCTTACTTGCCAGACCAGCATGTCTGGCCAAGTGTACACAAGGATGCCAATTCCTTCACCAGCCTTTTATTCCAGGGCTCTGGAATCTCCTGCAGGCTTGTTCTAGGCCCAAACTCAACCACTAAGTCTCCACAAATGTGCCCAGAGCTCAAACCCTCAACCGTCAAGTTGATACCTGTGCTTAACTATGACAGTAGGTAAAGAAGATGAAGAGAACTGGTCAAGAAAATTGGCATCTTTTAGTACATTTGGCCAGACATGCTGGTCTGGCAAGTAAGGATTGTCCCTCTCTCAGCAATCCTGTGGATATATAGCTATGCTGTGGCCAATTCCCTCAGCCCCTAACATTGGTGTGAACATTCCTGTCAAGTTGAAATAAGAACTATAACTGGATAATTTTAAGCCAAGGTAAAATCCTTTGTTCCCTATAAGCTGTTTGATCGTGAGTTTATCAACAACATGCAGAGTAACGTGGCAGCAAGTTTCAGCCTACTTGGGCAGACTTGCAACTTGGAAAGGTTTAACCCTCTCTCAGCAATTCCTGTAGGTATGGTGTAGGCCAGTTCCCTTGCCTTCTGATGTTGGTACAAGGTCTTCTGTCAAGATGGACTAAGAACTGTAATTAAAAAAATCTAAAACCCCCTTGTTTCCCAAGCTTTTGGTTAGGAATTTATTGGCTACATGTACACAAACTATAAAAAGACACTTTCCAGTTAGCTCTTGGAAACAAAAGCAATCTATGTTGTGATTGGCACACACATATTACCCCTGTCATCTGCATCTCTGGGCAGACATCTCTAATCACACAGACTTATCTTGGGCCTCAGGATTCTTCAGTCTGGCAATCTTGTCAGCTCTTGTCAGTTGGCTCATTTTGGCCTGAAAGATGAATTTATTCATTCATTCTCTGCAAGCTAGGATTGCCTTTCACAATGGATGATGTTAGAGTTCATTTAAGTGCAAATCACTGAAACCAATGGGTCAATTAGATTTTCGGCATAAAATGAGACTCTACTGATGATGGTCAGTCCCATCGTAACATGGACTGGGTTTCACAGTCGCATCTGTGTGAACAGAGTAAGGTTAGAACTTGCTGACAACTGAAGGATTTGCTGGGCCAGGCTCCCGTTGGTGAACTGGCACTTCCTGCCTTTTGGGAATTCTATTGAGAATACTTGGCAGTGAAGAAGAAGATGACTACCTGGATGGTGTGGTCCCAAGGCCTCGACTCACACTAAGCAAACAGATTGCTTTGGAGCCAGGCACACATGAAAGGAAGAGAGGAGTAAAAATGGAATACCCATTTATGATTTTATTCTTTGACACTTTTGTACACAAATACAATGAATGTATATGTTTTCACCCCTGACTATCCAACCCATCCCCACTCTTGTCCCGTACTTTCTCCTTTCTAACCAACCTCCTCCTACTTCCATGTCTTCTTGCATGTGTGACCCATTGAGTTTTATCTGGGGTGTCTGTACTGGCAGGTGCCTGAGTACTCGCTGGGGCATGGATGCCAGTGGATAAATCATTAAGTCATGAAACTCCTCTTTTCCTACCTGGCATTAAGGGTCACACATAAGGGAAGTGTGATATTTTTTAAGATCTTCTCCTTTCCATGGTGAAATGTTGATAGGTCGACTATTGTGCAGGCTTTGTGGGTGTGACCTCATTTCACCACAGTGGGTTCTTGGGAGCAGCAGCCTTCTTATGACCAGAGGATACTATCTAGCAGCACCACCCCTTGCTCATACTCTTAAATACTTTTCATTCCCACCCGTTCTTCTGAAAGGCTCCCTGAGCTTTGGGATGGGGGTTGATTTCTATGTCCCGTTTGGGACTGAGCACTCCATAGTTGCTTATTTGCTGTACGTTGGCCAGTTGTGCATTAGACACCTTCCTTTCCAAAAGGATGCTTCTTGGTTGAGTGTGGAGAACTTCTCTAATATATCAGTATAGCAATTAGCTATCAAGTACTGCCATAGTTACTCTTAACTATTGCTGTGAGAGAGCACTCAAAACTTCAATCAACTTAAGGGAGAAAGGGAGATTTATTCACCTTACGGTTCCAGAGGGGAGAAACAGTCTTTCATGGCAAGCACGGCTGGCTGGCTGCTGAAGCTGGAGTCAGGCTAAGTCACTTCCATCCATGAAGCTGACAGCTGAAGGCTGGAGGATTCCTGGAGAGTCTCTCTTCTCTCCTGTCTTCTGTTCTGTGGTTCCTTTTATCTGGTCCACTACTAGGAGGCTTTAATGAGATCTAGGAAAGTTCCAGTGGGATCTAGGACACGTCTTTGTATTACGAATGTATTGATCTAGATAATCTCTTCAGCTGGTCTCAGCTGATCTTAGTTAATGCCAGGTGTGTCAACTTGACATCCAGGATTAACTATCACAAGTACTTACAGTTAAACCTTATTACTTTGTTCCTAGTTAGGGCCCATGGACTCCCTTTCTATGCATATTTGGCTTGATTTACACAGGCATGTGCTCCCTACTGAAAAGCGGAACACCTGTTTCCTCACATTCTAATATGTACTCTTCAGTGTTCTAATTAGATTGACTGTCTTGGGAGATGCTCACATACCCATCCATAAACCCTCCCCTGTCCTTTCTCCTATTCAAATGCTTGAATTTTCTTGCACGTGAAGTTGCTGTTTTCTCTGCAGTGTAGATGGGCGGTTGCAGAAGGCATCAAGGCTGAACTGGAGAATCCCAGGGGAAGCACTTGCTTCCCCGTACACAGATCTCAGTCCACCCAGACATGTAGATGCTGCTGCGTAGTTTCAGTCCTATCAGCTCTCGCCAGGGCATGACGTGGCACATGAGAGTCAAGCCCGTTGCTGGGCAGCCTGTGAGGTCACAGTGACACCTGTCCGTGGATGTGGGAGAAACAAGCCAAATCAACTGCTTGCTGCCTGCTAAACGGCGGAACAGAAAAGTCTGTTAGCTGACGTCGTGTGAATCAAACCATGTCTAGCAGAACAGCTCCAAGGAAGCCTCTTTCTTTCCTTGTGTAAAACAGACACATGTCAAGACCATCCCTGGGAGCCATGGTAACTGACCTGTGAAAATAAATGCACTGCATCTCTGGTGGGAAGAAGGATCCAAGCTAGTGATATGCTAGTGAAAGTTTCACAAGACCCTCTCCAAGCACAACGACAAATATGTATTGTCTGCTGATTTCTGTAGCGTAAATACTCCCAGGATCGCCAATTTATTAACTAACAACTTGCCAGGCATAGAGTTTGGAAGAGAATTGCACCTATGGTGTAAGATGGTGTGCGCTCCGGCACGCTGCAGATGTGGAGGTTTCTTCCAGCAGGTGTTTTATGGACTCCTACTCTGGGCCACATGGCTGCTCTAGGCTCTAGGGTAGGCATTAACCATCCCTTGGATTTGTAATTTAGTGATAAAAGGAGACATTCATCAAAAAAATCACAGAAATAAAAGTCAAACAAATGCATAAGTTGGGTAACAAACATCAACAAAAACAACCAATGAGTGGCATCTCACCTTGTCTGGGGACCAGGAAATACTTCATGAACATCGTTTGGCTGTGTTGCAGTGTCTTTCCAATCCAGCCATCAAAACAGCTTCTGCTGTCTAGACACCTGTACCTCTTCTTTCTAGGTAGTGAACACCTTTTGCTCAGTCCCTTTATCTGAACTACTTAGGGTAATGCTCAGCTCCTGGCTAGACTGCCTGATAATGGAAACTTGACTTCAACTTGAAATGTGACTATCTGGGTTCAGGTTTATCTCAAAGCAGACCCTAAGGTGGGATCTGAGGACAAGCAAGAAGAAAGGAAGTGAAATAAGAAATAATCAGGGGAAGGAAGCAAGAACTTTAGTGAGGTAGGAGAGAATCATCTCCCCCAAGTTGGCCTCGTTCTTTCGCACATGTATCTAGCATGTACACATATATCATGCGATGTACACACCTTTCTCTCTGTGTCTTGCTCTCACTTTTGTTCTTTCTCTCTCTCTGTCCCTCACACACATACACACATATGCACACAGAATAAATAAGTGTCAAAAATATAAGCTATAAATGCAATAAAAAGACCAACAAACTGGAGAAAATACCATAAATCTGGCAAAGCATTTTACTGACAACACACAAAGAACTCATAAGTCACTAAAGTTAAAAAAAAAAAACTTCAGTAATAGACAAACAAGATGAAAAGGGAGACAATGATTTCCAAGACAAAAGTTAACAAAAGCACTTCATAAAAAGAAGATTCCATTTCCCTAGGAAACAAAGAAAAGTAAATCGAAACAGAGAAATGTATTTTTACCCATCCAGTTCATAGCTTTAAGAAATTGGTGCTCTTCGGGAATGACGCCAGTACACTGCGGTAGGGACTTTTCAGCATTGCTGGTGACTGAGAATGTTGTTACGAATTTCTGGAAATTCTAGAATTTCTCTTAGTGGAATCATATAGCAGGTTGCCTTCTATGGCTGACTCCCTCCATCTACTACAACACGCCTGATCTCATCCCTGTTGTGCTGAATGTCAGCATTCCTTTCTTTACGGACCTGATATTGCCTACTGTGGCAGATCGCCTCCAGGGTTGCTGATAAATGGCGATCAAAGGGCTTAAAGGAACAAGGGATTTATTCTCTTACAATTATTGGTTACAGTTCACAGTCCAGCTTGACGGGAGAGCACACACCAATATCAGGGCCTGAGGAACTGGCTACCACCTCTACACAACAGCTGAGAAAGGGACAATCCTTACTTGCCAGACCAGCATGTCTGGCCAAGTATACAAAAGGATGCCAACTTCCTCAACTGACTCTCAGTATTTTATTCATCTGTTAGGGTCTAGTCTCACTCACCATAGCCTGAGCCTTCCTCATCAGCTAGACAATCTCATGCAGGTTTGCTCTGGGCTTAATTCAACCATCACTTCTCCACAAATGTGCCTAGAGCTCCAACCCTCAACCGTCAGGTTGACATCTATACATAACCATGACAGCTACTGTTAGAGCTACATGAATGGACCCCAGACTATTTCAACTTATGCATATTTGTGTTGTTTTCTGTTTTGAGCTATTATAGATAAAAGTCATGAGCATTCTTAGAACTTTGTGTAGATGTTTCACTCTTTTGAATAAACAATGAAATTGTGAGATTTCATGTCAAGCATACATTACATTCCAAATGAACTACTGTATGGTTTTCTAAAAATGTTTTTATTAACACACAGTCCCACCAGCAAGACAGAAGTGTTGGGGATGCTTCACACTTTGCCGGCACTTTGTACTGTCTGTCTGTACTGTCTGTCTTTCTTAATTTTGGCCAATATAGAAGCAAGAGATAGGTTTTTTAAGCAAAAAAAATAGATATATTTATATTTGGATGAGTCTATGCTATATAGGCAATGGGATAAATCTTGAATTTTCCCTTTCAATTGACAATTCTCAGATGCCTAGATGCCTTCATTTACATTTTAGACTTTCATGTTCACATTTCACTTATTTTTTTCAAAAGATTTAAATTAGGAGAACACTTTACAAAGAGTGATGCAGGAAATAAATTGCTAAACTATGAGTAGAAATGTAACAGTACTATCATAAATACAAAGACAGAAATATAAAGGGACTATATGTTGTCCAAAAACTTAAAATAAAATTTCATGGTTATGAGAATCATACAGTTTTTTTGAGACAAGGCCTAGCTATTCTGAGCGGAGCATATAAAGATACCTGAACTCACCCCCCTCACCCCCCATGGGCTCCTCGTCCTTCTTTCTCCCTGACTTCTGACTCTTTCTAGAGCCCTTCTTTCTGGTCCTTGCAGGAATATGAGACTTCAGGGTGCCCCAGAGCAGGACACGATAGTTGTAGACACTGGCATCTCTAAGAATCAGACCTGCAGGCTGGCACCCTCACATCAAGTGCGCCTAGATAGCTCCCATCCGCCACAGTTAAATGACAAGTGGGGTTTCATGCCGTTCAGCAATGGAGGGGTCCTGGAGGGAAAACCACAGAAGAATTCTCAAGTGAGAGAATTAAATGGACATGTATTTCTACATAACTATTATCTGCCTAACTCTACATGCAATTTTGGCCAGTCATTTAATTTCTAGCTTTTCTTTTTACTATTAAAAACATCCGGTTCTTCTCTGGGTGAACTGATCCCACACTTGTGGTCAGGAGGTTAGGACAGGATTGAGTTTAACCTTTAAATCTAAGGATGGATCTCAATTGCCTTCAAATAGATTTATTTTCCCCATATTGAGGTGATTGATTTGGAATAGACATGCAGAAAGAAGCTGTCTATTTCTTTCCTAAAACCAGGGACATTTTTTACAATTTTTTAAAGTTTATTCAAGTGTGTGTGTATGTGTGTGTGTGTGTGTGTGTGTGTGTGTGTGTGTGTGTGTGTAGAACCACGGGCAAATTCTGGAACCACCATGGACCGCCTCCACCTCCTCCTTGTTTACTCTGCCCCGGGATTCACAGGCTCCACCCTACCAGGACCAGAAAGGCAGGCAGTCCCCACTTCCACCTGGCATCTATACATGGGATCCGAACTCAGGACCTTCCATCTACAAGGCAGAGGCTTAACCCCTGAGCCACCTCTCCAGCCACACCAGGAAAATTTTTAAAAAAAGGTAATTTTCCTTAAGCCAAATGATGTACTCTGAAGAAGGTGGCTTTGGTGTCCTGTATCCAGTGTTGTATGACGAGGTAACTCACTCTGGAGAAAAAGCTGGCACTCGGAGGAGAGCTGCTGCCCACAGCTAGACCCTGGCAAGTCTGCAAACACTGGACCAAAGAGCAGCTGGAGTGAAACATCTGTGGTCTTGCTAAGAAGAGTGACTCAGGGCTGGAGAGATGGCTCCAGGTTTAGACTCTGCCTAGCAAGCAGAAGGTCCTGAGTTCAGAGCCCAGGTCCCAAGTAAACATGCCAGGCAGGTACAGCCTGCACTTTCTACCTTAGGGAGCAGAGCTGAGAAATCCCAGAGCGAAGCAAAAAGGAAGTAGAAGTAATCCAGGATGATTCTTGAAGTCACCCTTGGACCTCCACAGGAACACAATGCCCTCTGACACACATGTGCAGGCACAAACACACACACACACACTCGTGCACACAATAAAAAAAATAAAGTTTAAAAAGAATGATTTGTTAAAGGTACCTTGATTCCTTAGACTAATTAGGAAGGGGCCGTCCTGCTGGTTATTATGCAAAGAATCTCGTCTGATCTACTTCCTATATTTTCACTCACCACAAACTATTAGAACAACTATAATTGTGCCCATTTATAGAGGAAGATACCAACTTTCAGACAGAGAAATTTAATCATGGGTGCAGGTGGAAGCCTGATCGAAGTCACTTGCGGGGTGAAGGAATTATTTTGGCTTTATCAGGTGATCTCAGCCCATCACAATGGGGAAGTCATGGAGGTGGGAGCTTTGGCCATCTTCTGGCAGCCAGCCAGGAAGCAGAGGGCCAGTTAGTACTTTGGGACAAGATAGTGTTCTAAAGGCCCACCCACAGTCATGTGTCCCGGTCCACGTCCAGATCCAAGTTCTAGGCCCTCTCAAAACAGCGCCACCTTCTGGGCACCAAGTGTTCAAACACTGGAAGTTGTGCGGAACCGGTCACATTTCCAACAATTACCAAGAGAAGAACTTAAATTCTTCAAAGCCCGCGTCGTCAAGATGTACGCCAGCATTCCCAGAGTGTGTCCCAGAAGCCCCCGAGTCCAGAACTTAAGAAGTCCAGAAACTTAAGACTATTGTCCATAGTGAGGCACAGGTGTCAACTTGACAGTTGAGGGTTTGAGCTCTGGGAACATTTGTAGAGAATTAATGGTTGAGTTAAGCCCAGAGCAAACCTGCAAGAGATTGTTTAGCTAATGGGGAAGGTCCAGCTCATGGTAAGTGGGACTAGGCCCTGGAATAAAATACAGAAAGCTGATTGAGAAAGTTAGCATCCTTGTGTACACTTGGCCAGACATGCTGGTCTGGCAAGTAAGGATTGTCCCTCTGTCAGCTGCTATATGGAGATGGTGTGACCAGTTCCTTCAGCCTGGTGTTGGTGCGTGCTCTCCCATCAAGCTGGACAGACTGTAACTGGACTGTCAGTAAGAAAATAACTCCTTGTTCCCATAAGCCATTTAATGGTCATGTATCAGCAACTATGCAGGCAGACTGCAACAACCATTTTGCTTTTTCAACTTCCATTCTCTTACAGAATACAGCGGAGTGTTTTCAAAATACTGAGAATTGTGATGATGGCTTCTCAGACATCAAATGGAATATGAGCTAGTGAATTCTAGAGTTTTCTAATGCACTAGCTTGAGAGTTCACAACATCAGAATGTTAAGGGTTCCTAGGAACAAAATGTTTGATCAATGACTCCAAATCCTTATAGTGTTAGCAGTCAAACTATATCCAACACAAATAAATTTCATTAATATTTTATATAAATCATCTATCACCTCATTACCATCCCATGAAAAGTGAAGTGAGTGTCTTACTAGATTTCAGCAGGGATGCATTTTTTCTCTGTATTAGATTATGTATGTTTAATATGGAACTCCAGAATTTTTTATTTTCATGGCTAGCAGATTCTTCTCGATTTTCTCCATGGGAAATACATTTTAAACCACTTTCATGGTTGAAATAAAAATTTCACAAGGTCAAAGCTGCAAAACAGTTGCACTTTCTAAAAAATTTTTAGAACAATAATAAAAATCAACGGCCACTATGTTCTAACAATGCCACCAAGGAAAACATACTTCCATCCACTACTTCAGAAGAAAAAAATACTTGGATCTGAATTGGTTTCCTAGTATTTGAGCTGATACCAGACATCCTGAGCTACAGCATATCCACAGGAGTTTCTCAGAGAAGGGCAAACTTTCTTACTTGCCAGAATGACCGTCTCCCAACATGTCCAAGTGTGTCAAAGGATGCCACACTGCAGACTAGCTCTCTCATCTATCTACCTGCCCAGAGAATGGTGCCATCTAAGATAGTCTAGGTCTCCCCACAAGAATTAGACAATCCCCCCAGACTTGCTCGGGGCGTGTCTTAGCTATTAATTCTTCAAAAATGTGCTTAAAAGCTCAGCTCTCAAGTGGACACCTGCCTCTAATGGACACGCTCGCCAGAACCCGAACTCCAAGGAGGAGCTCCAGATCACAGATAGGTAGGACTGGAATCCATGCCACCTGGTTTCAGATACAAACTGCAGAGTCCTTCAGTAGGTTGCTGCTCCCGGTGTCCCATGTTCCTCTCAGGCTTCTCCGCAGCTGGCAATGGCCCTTCTTTTCTTTCTCCACAGCAGCTCTTCCACCTCAGGCCTCTGTCCACAGTCCTCAGACTCACATTTCTTTTTCAGTGAGCCCTCCTCCCTGCCTTCCTCCCATGCACTGAGCCTCCACTCCTCCTCAGAAGCCCTGGCACAACCACCTAGGGAAACCTAAATCCTGCCCTGCACCTGTCACCACCTGCTCGGTCTGTAGAGCACATGCACCATTTCCGCAGGCTTTGCTGGGTTGCTGCCTGTCTCCCCGGCTGGACTGAAGCTCCTGACATTTCTTACCACATCCATTGTGTCTCTTATCTGCCCAGCAACAGCCCCTGGTACAGGGTAGATGCTTAATAAGCTATTCCATGAATGAATAAACAGTACGTGAAGGAATATTCCATTGCCTAAAGAATACAATGTTTCACTAAGACTATAGAAAATGCCATCATTGCCATGAAACTTAAAATACTATTGACACTCTTAAAAAAAAATCTCAGAGGGACATTGAAATGGTTCAGCAGGTAAAGGCACTTGCACATAAACCTGTCAACATGAATTGGTTCCTCGGAACCCACACGTTACAAGACAAGAAGCCCACTATTGAAAATTGTACTTTGACGTATGCGCCTGCTCTCTCTCCTTCCCTCCCCTCCTCCCTCCTTTTATTCTCTTCTTCTCTCCTCTTTTCTCTCTCAAAATAAATAATTAAATACAATATTTAGAAACAAAATTGCAGAAACTAGCAATTCATTCCAATTCAGTCCAAGAACGATGAGTGGGAAGCCCATCTATGTCTGGTTCTCAGAACAAAGGAGATGTTCACGCAGACTCTCCAGATCCATTTATGAGCAGTTCAGAAGCCAGTAAGACTAACAGTTGGCAAAAGTTGTGGACACAGGTTACATGTTGGGGAGAAGCACAGGCAGACTTGCTGGTGACTGGGGACGCTCATGTCCTGGGACTTGAGTGTATGAATACGGAAATACCCATTAAGCCATGCATTTAGACTTTGTGCATTTTAATCTGGAATGATTCCTGAAGCCACCCTTGGGCATCTATGGGACACATATACTCAAGCACCCTCTGATATACACATACAGAGAGAGAGAGAGAGAGAGACAAGAGGAGAAGAAAAAAGAAGAAGATGAAGAAGAAGAAGAAGAAGAAGAAGAAGAAGAAGAAGAAGAAGAAGAAGAAGAAGAAGAAGAAGAAGGTGTGCATTTTGCAGTATATGCACTATAATTCACTTTTAAAAACCTTGTTTTGTTGAGTTGATGAAGGTTTTGACTGCAAACCTGACCATACTAAGCTAACGCTGTGGCTTCTACTAGCACTAGGAAGCCAATTTCTTTTTAGAATTTTAGTTAAAAGACATGTTGTTGGGGGCAGAGAGGTGGGTCATTGGGTAAAATGCTTGTCTTGCCAGCATAAGGACCTGAATTCAACCTCCAGAATCCACATTGAAAAAAAAAAAACTACTAGATGTGGCACAGGCTTGTTAAAACACTGGAGAAGCAGTCTGGTGGACACCTGGTACTTGCTGGCCAGCTAGGCTAGTGAGACAGACCGTCCTTCACGGATGACATTTGAGCTTGTCCTCTGGCCTCCTCATACGTGCGCATGTGCACACACAAAGAACATAGTCATGGTTGCTTTCCTGCATGAAAGTCACCATACAGTGGATCACACAATTCAGACAGCTGCTTTGAGAGAATTATACATGACTTCAGGAACATTCTGCAGTCAAACGAAAATAGTGACCAAGAACTATTCCAAGAAATAAATTATTTAACCATTCTCTCTTCATGAAATCATTTTTCCTTCTTTGTCAAGGAGCAAGAGTGAATGACACAGCTTTGAGCTTGCATAGTTTCCAAAAGAAAAATACAATGTAATTTACTGGCAAATGTCACCACCCGTCCTCCTCCACTCCTGCTTCCAGATGGGACCTGCTCCCGTAAGACAGGTGGCTCGTAAATTGATCTTTTTACATGGAAATGATGTTGCACTTAATTTTCTGGGGACCAAAACTATAAATAGAAAACAGCCCATTGTATCATGACAAGGAATTATTATTATTTATGCACATGGAAGATGAGAGAGTGACCGGCCTTCATAAATTACCGTTCAAACGCCATGATTCATTGAATTCCATCTGACCTGAGAATAATGAGTACTCTAATCTCTTACAAAGAGTTGGAGGAAATGAAGACAAAGCCAGAGTGGGAGGAACTTGGAGAAAAATGATTGAATTAAGAATTTACATATTTAGATAGCAGGTTTATGAAAAATGTTCCTTGGCAGTCTACACTCAGTCAGAATTGCATAATTTGAAAAATAACAGCCTGGTGCCTCTTTTATCCCCCCTTGACAAGTGTAAATGCTGTTATTTTAACAATGTCACTGTGTATGTTTCTTGAGGCTGCTTGTTAAATAAGAGCTGCCTTTAAGATACTCATACGTTAATAGCATGTGCAGCTGAGTCATCTTTATATGATCTGGAAAAAAACTGCTGTCGCCTGACATAGGGTATGTTTGTTCTTCTAGTCTTAATATGCATCGATAAGTATTATTTCTGATAAAAAAATGATGAAAGGTTCATACAGAATCAGACTCTGATCTGTGAAATACACGGTCCCATGACAGAAAAAGATGCTGTGATTAAGAATTGTCTAAACGATTTCCTGGGGAGCACAAAGAAATGTGGAGGGTTTTCTCAAAATATGCGCCAATACAATCATTAAACTTTGAGACAAAGCTTTCTCTAGAGAGCCAGAAATATGGAAGGTGAACAGAAATGAGTCACCGTTACGAAATAAGCCTCGGCACAGTTATGGTGGCAGTAAATTCTCATGGAGTCAGGATCATTTCTAATTTATCGAGGAGCTAAAATATAATAAAGCATAAAACAAAAATGAGGGGTTTTTTTCCCCTCGCTTTAAAAGCACCACTGGATCCATTACAGACAGATTTTTCTTTTCACTAACAAAGGAAAAGAGTCAAGGTGGTGACGCTGGGACCCTGTTTAATTAGAGACCAGGTTTCTACTTGCAAACACCAGGAGCCATCCTTCAGACTCCTCTAGTCCACATTCACCATCATTTGGAAGGTGTTTGAGGGGAGCTTTCCTTTCTGGCTTCCAATAGAGAAAAGCATCTAATCAGCAGTCCTCAATTCTCTCCTCTATGCTCCTATTTAATTCATGCGGAACATGACACAGGGTAAAAAAAAATGGAGCAATAATCTAAACTAGGACTGGTGGCTCATCTACATGATATTACATGTCATTTTCCACTTAAGTAATGACTGTTCAACACGAAGGAGAATTGTCAGACTTTCCGAAACACCAGAGGAACTCACTAGTAATTTGTGCTCCTTGCTCTAAGGTGATTCTTCTGCTCGATTCTGTCATACATTATTCTCTTTCTCTCTCCCCCTCCCTCTCTGCCTGTCTCTTTGCTTGTGCAATGCATGTGGAATGTGTGTTTATTTGGGTGGGTGCACACACATATCTGTGTTCATGCACGTGTGTCCATGTGCACATGGACAACAGATATTATTGTTACTGTCTTTGTTAGTCACTGTCCTCTTTATTCACTAAGGCAGGGTCTCTTGTTTAACCTGCCTCCATGATTCAACAAATCTACTTAGCCAGAAGAATCCCTCGCCTCCACTTCTCAATCACTGGGATTATAGATGAATCATTGCACCCATACAGCTATGTGTGGGTTGTTTTTTTTTTCTGTTTTCATATGTATGTGTGCATAGTATGTGCGTTTGCATGTTTATCTGCAGGGATACATGCATGCTTTTGAGTGTGGTATGGAGACCCATAATTGAGGTCAGATCATCTGTAATTACTCTTCCACATTTATTTTTTATTGAGAAGAAGTCTCTCAGTGAAACTCAGCATTTACTGAAATGACCAGTCTGGCTAGCAAACTTGCTCTACTGAGCGTCTGTCTTTGTCTTCTGGGGCTAGAACTATAGGCAGGATGCCTCGTCCCGTCATTTATGTGGGTTCTGGTGATACAAACTCTGATCTTGCTGCATGGCAAGCCCTTTATCCACTGAGACATGTCCCCAGCCCTGATGTATTTTCCTTGTATTTATTGTTGCCTGCTTTCTATCTCAGTGAAATCTAAGGAGACACCAAAGCTCCCGTAAATCAAATGCACAGGAAACTAAGAGGCATGATAAGAAGACACAGGAAATGCCCTTAGTCCTAGCTGAAAATTGTAGTTTTCCCTGGATTTCATGAAATTCTATGTAGGAGTAGTAAGCTAAGATCACATCAGACTTAAAGAGCAGCAAGTGATAAAACCATGTGACGTCAAGAGTGGAGGTGAGAGCTGTTTACTTCCTAGATTTATCCCAGTCTTCTCTCAAGTCTGCTTTGTGAATGAATAGTCCTCGCTTCCTTAAAGATGCCGCCAAGGAGACATTGAATGAAACTGGTGGACAGACTATGCAGTCATTGGCAGTGCGGGTATCAAGAGGTCACACAGGCTTCACAACTCTTTCAAGTAACTTTTTAAAGAGAAGAATTCAGGCTGGAGAGATGGGTCAGGGAATAAGACTCTGCCTTGCAAGTAGAAGGTCCTGAGTTAGGACCCCAGGTCCCATCTAAAAACGCCAGGCAGAAAAGACAACGACCTGCACTTCTGGCCCTGGTGGCAGAGCCTGGGGAATCCCAGAGCAAAACAAAAAGGAGGTAGAAGTAATCCAGGATGATTCCTAAAGTCACCCTTTGTCCTCCACAGGAACACACAGTGCCCTCTGATACAAAAACCCACCTCCAGATAAACAAACAAACAAACAAACAAACAAACAAATAAATAAATAGTTTTCAAAATTTTTAAAAATATGGAAAACTATTTTTTCATACCCATCAAATGTCAGCAAGATATGACTCCCGGAGGACCCCAGAAGGCTGCCACAATGCAAAAGTGAAATTAAATTAAGATTGAATTCAAGGGAAATGAGATTAACAAGGTTTGGTGGAGATGATTAGGAAGGGAAAATTGGGATGGGAGGATTAAATCTTTACGAACAATAGAAGACAGATGTGTTTGACTTCTCCAAGTGAACTCTTTATGTGGAAGATGAAGTTGAGATGTTCTTCCAGTCTCAGAAGCAAAGGATGAAAGCCATGAGACAACCCAGTGAGTTTAGGGGGAGTTTAGAGTTGGCAATTCATAAACGCCAAAAGGAAAGCAGAAGGGAATCTGGAAAAGGCAGTGACATAAGACCCCTTCCTACAGCTGAATCAAACTACTGTAGTAGTTCAAGTGATCAACATAGCATTTAATTGTCCTATGGCTCATTTACTTTTCTCTTGTCATGGTGACTAAATTTCTGACATAAACTACTGCATGGAATATTTATTTTGGCTCATGGTTTCAAGGGGTTCAGTCCATGGTCACTTGGGCACCGTGTATTTGGACAGAAGATCAGAGCAGACCAGTGTCTTCACCCCATTGAGATTAGGGACAGCAAGAGATCAGGGATAAGACACCCCAAAGGACCTGCCCCTAGACCTGCTTCCTCCATATGAGAGGCAGACTTCCTGAAGTTTTCAGAACCTCTCAAAACACCACCACTGGGAGATCAAAGATATAACAAGTGACATTTTGTGTTCCTACTATAAACATGTTGGAAGACACTTGGAATTGCTGAAATGCACATGTAAATGCTAAAAAAAAAAGCATTCTTGAGGCGAGGAAGGGGTCAAAGAATATGGGGGAAAGCTAAGTACAAAGTCGCAGAAATTGAACTCTATACCAGACTTCTCTAGCTATGAAATAGCAACCATGAGCCTTCAACATTTATGGGGCAATCACTGGGGGCAGAACTGGTCCAGAGATGTAGCCACATGACCATTCTTTCAAACCGTCTTTGTAGCCCTAGAAATGCATGAGTGAGCTCTCAGAGCACCGTTGAACCCTTCCTAGAAGGAGCAACAAGGGTGAAGAGCAGAATTCTTTCTGTTTTTTGAAGGGAATAGTCATTATTTCACCAACAATTCCAGTGACCTTTGTAAGTAGGGGAAATTTCTTGATATTCTGTCATTGTTCCAACTGTAAATTATGTTTATTGCTGCCTCCTAGTATTAGTATAAGGATCTGGACCTTTATCTCCTCCCACTCTGGTAACCTAAACACAAGTCACTGGCCTACAGCCCATAGATTGCTCTCTCTTGAAAGTCCAACATAGTAGCCAGTGGTGTGACAGCTCATATTGACTCTGGGAAGGACAAGATGAAATCCAGGCAGTTGCAGAGCTAAGCCAGTTTAAACTGGTGACCACTGCCTATTTCTAAATTCAACCAAGACTCCCTCTGGTTGAGCAGTTACTGGACTTTTCTCCCTCAGCTTTTCTCCCATAGTGCTTAGCTTGACTACTGGGCTCCTTAAAAACCTTTCTCTGCAAGACACACCAGATCAGATTTCTTCCTCCCTTTAAATATGCACAGTAGCTTTCCTTTTCCTGGTGAAAACTAAACCAGATCTAAAACTTGCGATTTCAATGGCATCTTCTCACAACGCTAGTTCTATCTCTTCAGGGATTTTTGTCACTGTGCGTCAAAGAGATAAAAATGTCTTCAACTCTTCAGAACTTTTATAATCACATCCTACAACTTTACATTTGACAGACATCCAATTTATGATTTTACTAGAAGCCTGAGTCCATTTAATTTCAACCTCTCCTCTGGTTGTCTGTGACCAACACCCACCTCCATTCTTCTGTGGATCTCAAAGAAGAAAGTGTGGTTCTTTTGGGATGACTTCATAAGGTCACAAGATCAGACTCTTCTAATATTGGAGCTTTGCTCAAACTTCAGAAAAGTTCAGGAGAAACCGCTTGATTGGCTAAACAAAGTCCATCTGCCCTTCCACACAGATCAGTCTCTGTGGAGCAGAACGGAGCGTGTTGGGTTATTTTTCTGTTGCCGTAAGAGAACACTCTGACCCAGGCTGCTTAAGGGAGAAGGGGCTACTTCTTCGGCCTATAGTTCCCGTGAGAACTGAGTCCATTGTACTAGGAACCACACAGCAGGAGGCTGCTGGCCATTAGGAGGCAGAGAGAGCAAGACAAGAGGAAGTGGGTCCAGCTATCACACACCGCTCAGTGGTTCTCAGCAAGGGTCCAGCTGTTAATGGTGCCACCATCGTCCCAGACACAGCATCAGCTGGGCACAGGGTAGTCAGACAGGACCCTGCGTATGGGTGGGAGGGGGAGGGAGCAATCCACATTCAAACCGCCAGGCAGGGCAAACCATCAGTGAAGGACAAAGGAGGGAAGGCCAGGGAGACCGAGCGCCCACCGCTACCGCGAGGCAGCGGCTTCTCTTCCCTCTGGCTGTACTCTGTTGTCTCTTTTTCTCTCTTCTGATTGCCTCTTGCCTCGTATCCGCAAACACGCACAGATGACCCCTGTTTGAAAGAAAAATTCTGTTAACTTTGTAATCTTTTCCTCTTGCTATATTCCTTAGTGTGGCTTCAGTGAGCTATTGCCAATGCTTCCAGACACAGCCGGCCTGCTCTAGAAAGAGACCTGTGTGTGCAGCACAGCCCTTCGCTTTCAGTGCTATTGCATTCTACCTGTCGCTTGACCCTCCTACTTCCCCATACCTAAAGAACCATTTGGTTTCAGCAAACAACACTACTGAGTATACTAAGCATATCCTGTGCATTTGAATTCCTCTATTTTGTTGCTTGTATTATTTGTTTTTGTTTTATAGCTATCTAAGAGCAATAAAAGATTTAAACATGCTTTTATTCTTGTCTCTATTTAAATAGCATAAGGTGAAAATAATTCAGACGAACACCGGGAGTATGAGAAAACACCTTTCTTCAAGTGAGATCTAAGTTTCAAGGACATAGTGACATCATTTTATCACTTAAGTTCCTATTTCCCACTAGGGCTTCAGTCTCAGATGTTCCCCAGAAAGAGCTACAAATTCTTCAAAGACAGAAACGGCAACATTTGTTTTTCTTTGTGGATCTGCCTGCAACTATCTATCAGTATCACCAAACTATATTTTATTGAATCGCCACTTGGAAGTATAGCTTTTGGAGTGTTGTTACAAAACTTTTTTTCATATAAATAATATCTTTGGGGACTTCCAAGTGGTTTAATGGACAAAGAGGCCTTCATGCAAACCTGGTGACCTGAGTTCAATACCCAGAATCTGTGTGGTGGAAGAAGAGAACCAACTTCTGCCAAATTGTTCTCTGACCTCCACATGCCAAGACACATGTACCTCTACTCTTGGTGCACTCTCTCTCTCTCTCTCTCTGTCTGAAATAAATAAAAATATAAATAATAGCCTTTTATTGAGTAGTTTCATTTATTCAGTGCTAGAATTTGTGCTCAGTAATTAAGATAGAGTGGCTCGATCTCTATAGCAGAGAATGTAATATAATTCATATATACATTTATTACAGATAAGAAAAAACAAAGCTCAAGGTGTTGCAATAAATTTGTCTGCTGCATGCCTAGTAAGCCTCAAGTTTGGATTGTGAGTGTCAAAAGTGATTGTTAGACAACTCAGAGCAAGACTCTCATATATAATGTGTGTAATAACTGAATGCCATTATACATGTTTAGTTCAACCTTTGAGTCCCAAAAAGGTTTGTGGCTGTATTCATTCTTCTCATTGCACACTTGCCAACCGATCATAAAATGAGTGCTTATTTAATCCTCCCAATTCTGCACATGAGTTTGTACCATCGTTTATTACGCACTGTGTTCAGCAGAACATTTTTTAAAGCTTCGCGTTATCCTTGATAAGAGGGTGTGCAGGGATTCTGTGCTGTTTCAGAGTGGAGGAAGCACCATGCCAACAGGACTCGTCATGATACCACGTTGCTGCCCACTGGCTTTCCATCCAGAACAAAGAAACCCAGTGTTGGGATGACCAAGCACAAAATCTGTGTTGATAATGTATCCACGAGCGAGCAGCTTCAGAAAACGCTCCCTGAACCTCAGGATGCACATCTCCCCAGCGGACATAGGCCCAGCGCAGTCTCTGCCTAACAACCACCGTGTTTATCATTTTGAGGGTACTACTGCTCTGTAGACAGTTCCCAGGATTCTAACTCTTGAGTGACTTCATCCTTCCGATGGTGTGGTTGGACTACACAGAAGAAGATAGGACTGTGTGGTAACTGGCTATTAGTGCATAGCTCTAGCTTGCCTAGGTTTTCCTACATTTTTGCGTAGCCCAACATGGTCAGTTCCTTCTGCCCCAGCGATCTCATCACCCTAACACACCTTTGAGAAAAAGTCCAAGGTCAAGCTGGATCTCTTTCTAAGGAATCCATATTTAAAGAGTGTCATGGTTTCAAATGTGTCTCCCACAGTCTCATGCGTTTGGGAAGGTCATGGCACCTTTGAGAGGTGGAGCCTTGCTGGAGGAAGGTGGTCACAGAAGGTGGGCCTTGAGGTGGATTAGTCCTACTATATCTCCAGGAGGAGTTTGCCTTTGCAGCAAACAGTCTTGCAGCTCTCAGCCTAGCAGGTGGGAGTGACTTAGCTTGACTCTAGCTTTGGCCAGCCAGCCATGCCGCCTCCATGAAAGACTATATCTCCTCTCTGGAACCGTAAGATGAATAAATCTCCCTTTCTCCCTGAAGTTGATTGGCTTTAAGTACTCTCTCACAGCTATAGTTAAGAGTAACCATTACAAAGAGAAATTCTGGTCATGAGGAAAAGACAAGAACATTCCTCTCAAGATCTATAAAGTTACCCATCTGTGACTCCCCTAGCCTAGACAGCATCATCTCCCTCTCCATGGCAAACACTGTCAACAAGTTGTTTCCCCAGCATGGGGTTCCTGTGTTTCCACTGTCTGCTGAGTTGTCATCCCTCAGATTTCTGTTTAAGTGTCCTTCTTCAGAGAATCCATGTTGGGTCAGCCAGAGCTGTCACCATCGATGCCCCATTCAAAATGAACTCTCATTTAGTGCATTTAATTAGGCTGAACTAGATGATTATTTTGAAAGCAGGCACACTTTTTTGTTCTGTCAGACAAAATATCAGACCCTATCTTACATCTAACAGAAAAGAGAAAAGGAAAAGTAAATTAATTGTTCAGGAGGAAGGAAGGCAAAGACAGAGACAGCAGTCCAGGGTACATGAGATCCTGTGCACTGTGTGTGGAGATGCATGTGTAAGCATTGTGCGTGTATGTGTGGTAGTCCAAGGTGATACTGGGAATTACGCTCAGTCATTCTTCCACCTCATTCTTTTATGACAGAGTCTCTGCTCGAACCCAAAGCTCACTAGTAGAGCTAATCTGGCCTGCTGTAGGGATTCCTGCTCTCTGCCTTCTGAGACTGGAATTACAAGGCAGGCTGCCACACCCACCCAGCATTTCCTATCATGTCTGCAGCAAACACTCTTAACTGCTGAGCCATTTCCCTAGGCCCAATTTTACTTTTATGTCATATATTTGATTTACTTAGGTGTTTCATATGTTAAAACATGAAACAAAAGTCAAGATACATATACTTCATGTAAAACTATAGTTCATCTTTTTTTTTCCAGAATGAAGATGGCTTACTTTGAAACAGAGAGGAGATAATCTAGGGGTACCTTAAAAATGAAATAAGTGGAGACACGAATGTGACTCAAAGTATAATGATGTGTGCACCCAAACCTTACAATCTGAATTCAATCCCAGAAATCCACATGGAGTAAATAGATTCCTGAACGTTGTCCTGTGACTTCCAGAAGTGCACCTGGCATGTGTGTGTATATCTATCTCTGTTCCACAAGGTAAATTAAATAAATGGTTCTAAAAAATGAAGTAAGCTCGGGTCCCATGAGCTTGACTAGGACCATCCAATACAAGACCTATAGGACAATGAAACTAGACTGGGTCCAGTTCTGCTCTAGTCCGCCTTAACTTCCATTCTCCTGCTGTGTGGGGGATTGCAAGGGTCTTCTCAGTTCTTGGCCCACCCAGCCTCAGTTTCTCTCCCAAATAGAATGGATCAGGGTCTTGTCTGTGCTGAGTCCCTTCATTCACGTGTGTGTGTGTGTGTGTGTGTGTGTGCGTGTTTGCGCGTGTGTGTGTGCGTGCACGTGTGTGTGTGTGTTTCCAGTGCTCCTTATTCCCCCTGGGAAGCCATCCCAGGGAGGGAGCAGAAGGGAGACATCAGGAGAGGACACAGGGTAACAGGGACATGCATCATAAAGCCACAGATGCAGCTGCTTTCCGGTCCTGCAGGGTGAGCGTGGCAGGACCATCTCTCGACCCCAGACCTTCCCAAGGTGCTTATGAATGCAGCTGAGACCTGTGTCAGCCAGGGTGACAGAAGGGGACATGCATCCCCAACCACACACACTCCCGAGACACCGCGGCCTCATTGTGTGCCGCTTTGGATGTGTTCAATGGTCCCCAGGCAAAGCTGTGTGGGAGCACAGATGTTAATTATTCGCGACTACTTTTAATTAGTTGTGTGAGTTACTGGTCCTGGAAGCATGACAGAAAGCCTCAGCTTGATGGGGTCCCTGGAGACACCCCACCTCAACAGGGTGGTTTAGGAGCTGGGCTTCCGACCTCTCCCTGTGCCTCTTCTGGTCCTGGAACCTGAACATTTTGATTCAGTCAGGCTCACAGAGGCTGCCCACCAGGGGGACTTCTGAAATTAAGTGCTGTGGCCGTGTCTAATGTTTAAAAGCCTCTTGACCCTGCAAGACACTAGCCCTGGCTGGCAACCACTTCCCTGCGGACCCTTGGGCTCCTGTTCCTATCTCAGCATTCATTTTCCTTTGACTTGTAATTTCCTGGGCCCCAGTGATTTGTGCATTTCCCCGTGTACTATAGTAACCCCAGGCTGCCTTCAGGACCATCTAAATAATTAAAGCTTTATTGAAGAGCATTGTACAGCCTGGTGCATGAAACACCAATGTGCGTGTTCATTAGTCTTCTGCACACACAATCTGGATGGAAGGGAGGCACCGATTCCTATTAAATTACGCGTTTGATATATAATACTCCTATTATGACTAATCACAAAAGTGGTGGTTTTGAAAGAGTCCACTCCAGAACTTCGTTGACCTATCCATTTGTGAGCTTCTTTTTATTTCTTTTCTTTTTTTTTTCTTTCTTTTTTTTTTTGAACAGAATAATTGGTAGCAAAAAAGCTCACTCACACTGAAGGCCAGCTCCAGGCAGGAATAAATGAAGCTCTCCCAGTAATAAAATGTACGCAAGTGAAAGATGACTTCTGGCAGGGAGATAGCGGGTGAAGAAATAGAGTAGAGTTCACTTCCAAGAACTGGTGTGATGGGAGGACTCAGGAAGACACGGTGAGGAGAATATGCTATGTGACAATTACAACTCCACTACACCAAACAAACAAACAAACAAAGAATGAGGAATGGTATATACAATGCCCTGGAAGGGTATCCATAGCAAGATAAAATTGTTTTTTTAAAAAAGCAAGAAACAGAGCAGGAGGCATCTGATAATCTTATTTGTGTAAAATTAAATTCCAAAGAACTCTATGTAGAGTGTATATGCATTTATAACATATCAGTATCTGGATGGTTATAAGCCCAATCATTTTGGAGTTTACTCTGAAAGTGATTGATGTTAGGGCAGGAAAGGGAAGACTTTTTATTCTATTATATAAAAATGTAAAACATAAATTTAGTGATAAATTGATTTTTTTTAATTAGCCGAAGAACATTGTTATTACTGAACGTGGCTGTGGCAGTTAAGCTAAAGTAATAAACGACCCACACCAAGGAAAGGAATTGTAAAGAAAAGCATCAGCTTGAGTTGCACACATTTAAAAAAGTCTCAGGAAGATGAAGCTATTTGACCCTCAAGAGTGCTCAACTGTAGACTTGAAGAAAGGTCTATTTTGTCTTGTTTTGGATCCTGTAGAAATCTTGGCTATTTTTCTCACCTCTCTGAGAAAGAGTCTCCAGACATTAAAAGCATTCACAGTGAAGTGTCTGTTACTTCCCCTCAAAGCATGGAGTCTGAGTTTGATCCCCAGTATCCAAATAAAAAAGTTGGACATGGGCTCACACACCTATAACCGCAGTACTGAGGAGGTAGACACAAGAGAACCCCTGAGACCCTAGCTCAAAATATTGGGTAGAGGGATTGGAGAGATGGCCAGGGGTCAAGACTCTATCTTACAAGCAGAAGAACCTGCATTCAGATCCCAGATCCCATATAAAAACACCAGGAGGAAACAGCTGTGGCCTGCATTTCCAGCTCTGGAAGGTGAGCCTGGGAAATCCCAGAGCAAAGCAAAAGAAAGATAGAAGTAATTCAGGATGATTCCCAAAGTTACCCCTGGGCCTCCACAGGGACACACAGTGTCCTCTGATGCACATCCCACACACGCGCGCATGTGCGAGCGCGCACACACACGCACACGCACATGCACATACATACAAATGAAAAAAAGAGTTTAAAAAAATTAGGCAAAAGAGTGTTCGATGAAGACACCTGATGTAGACCTTGACCCCCAAAGACATATATACAAACATGTGCCTGCACGCATATGGACATGTACGCATACATGCATACATGGATTTCAGAATAAAAAAATACAACTATATCCAAATCCTGCTTCTGCTACTTACTAATTATGGATTCAGGGCAGCACAATGCTTTGTTTTGTTTTTGTGTGTGTGTGTGTGTGTGTGTGTGTGTGTGTGTGTGTGTGTGTGTATCAGAGGGCACTGTGTGTCTCTGTGGAGGACCAAGGGGTGACTTTGGGAGTCATCCTGGATTGCATCTACCTCCTTTTTGCTTTGCTCTAGAATTTCCCAGGTTCTGCCCACCTAGGGCCAGAAGTGAGGGCTGCCACCGTTTACGCCTGGCACTTTTACGTGGGACCTGGGATCTGAATTCAGAACCTTCTATTTGCGAGGCAGTGTTAACCCCTGAGCCATCTCTCCAATTGTAAACACAATCTTAATAAACCTCCATCTCTTCCAGGTCAAATGAAGGGCAAAACAAAGCCTGGACATTATAAATATCAACAAAGGTGATGTATATAGAAAGAGCCTTAACTTATTGGCTGGTCAAAATAACCACGGAAGTAATATTAGCTCCTTGTAAAATGTCACTGAATAGTATGAAAAATAGAAATACCATCATTCACTGTAGCCTATATGTCCTCCTATGGAAGTTTGTATGTCTCAACTCTGTTGAACCTACAACTAACCAAATGAATCACTTCCATCTTGAGTCCTGAAGAACCTTTAAGAGTCAGCTGGTGATTCACTATATTTCCCTTCTGTTGCTTCTATGACATCATCGATGTGACAGGTGGGGACTACTTCAATAGTTTGAAACTTGGAATGGAGATGGGCATTGAAAACTGCAACCAACCCACATCAACTAGCTAGCATGTGGGACATGAATGAGAAATAAACTGTGTGGATAAAAACGCTGAGATTTTGACCTGTTTGTTATTGCAGCTAAGCCTAGTCTAGCTGATGGTGCAACTACTTTCTTTGTTCCTACAAAGTTCACGTATAGATGTTTTGTTATTATCAGTCAGAGACATTAGTTGCAGATACCTGCAGCATCTTTCCCTAGTTTAAGAAGAGATGAAGCCTATTGTATAAATGGCTAGATGTGTTTCTTAATGATTCAGGCATCAAGTTTGAACTGCTCAGTGGGAACAATGATCACTTATTTTGCGGGCCTGCTCCTGTAGAGACAAGACAAGCTGCTGCCTTGGGACCAACCCGTGTAGCATGTACTCAGCCTATGTTTGAGCCTGATCTGAAACCTTACCTTTTTTGGCTGGTAGCTGAAATGAACCCTTTCAATGTTTCCCAAACAGTCTTCCACGAGTGGCCTCCTGCTTCCACGTGTACTGGGGAAATTCGAGGATGTAGTGTAGAGGAGGGGTAGATTTCCTTGCAATAAGGGAATCCTTGAGGCTTCGTGACCTAGGTGGAGTCCTGTCTCTCTTTCAGGCAGACACAATCACATCCCATTGACCTGAATTTGTAATTATTTTGACCCTGTGTGAAGAAACTTCCAGACTGACAGTTTGATGAAGATAAGCCTTATAATTTGAGCTTGTTCAATCCAAAAATTACACATCCAAAACTGAACATTTTGAACATTGATATGGTGTTATTTTTTAATGAAAGTAAAATCAATGCAATATTTCTAATAGTTTTATGCTTATTTTTATGTAAAAATTTCCACTTATAACAACAATGCCAAGCAGCTAGTTCTCAGTTTCCTTTTTCTTTTCCCCACACATTCTAGCTGATTCCTCTCCTTGGAATCTCCGTACCCTCTCTGTCTGAAACTCCTTCCTTTGGATTTTCCCATAACCAACTTCTCTTTATTCAATGCTCTGCTCACAACCTACCTCTTTAGAGATCTCCTTTGACCACTATGTGCTTAAAAACTAAGAAAGCGTCTCTGTGGGAAGACAGCAGGGAAGGAGTTTACTTTACTGTTATGGCTTGTTCTGTAGAAAATATCAGCAACAATAAAAGGACATTGACAGATGAGGTGGGAGAAGCTTCATGAAAGACAGAGGGGTTTCACGTTTGCAAAACAGCTTGATGGGGTGGGCAAAACTGACATCAATTTTCATTTCAAAGTCAAGGATAGATTTTAATATGCTATCAAGCCATCTTTTGCTTTTCAGCAAGCATACTGAATAGGAACGGTTGTGTTCCTAGAAAGGGAAACATATGGTCATGTTCCCACTCAAGCAAACCTGACGGCCATGACATATAAATGTGAATATATGTCTGCTGCCAGTACGTGAGGGCTGCAATTTTTTATTTTTCTTCACATGCCAATTCTCAAATAGAATGCAGATGGAATCATCCTGCATTCTGGATCATAAAGTGCACTTTTTCTTTTACCTGAGCTGCTATTTCTCATTTATTCCATTGTCTCTTTGTTTTGTTTTTATTGTTAATATCATGAAGGCTTAAGGGATATAGCTGCCTAGCAGACATGAGGCTCTGGACATAAAACTTATCAGCCAGGCGTAGTGGTGCATGCCTATAATCCCTGTCCTTGGGAGGTGGAAGCAAAAGGATCAGAAGTTCAAGATCAATCTGAATTACACAGGGAGACTGAGGTCACCCTGTTTCAAAAGAAAGCAGAAACAAGTGGTTTTATTTGCCAATAATTAAATACATGTACAAATGAGCTAGGTTTAGTGGGTATCTCATAAAAACAGATGAAACAATATATGTGCATATCAATTAATAGACTTTGTGAATTTTTTGTAGTATGTGTATCCTGTGTATGTGCACATGTGTATGTGGTGCATACAACTGTGAGTGCAAGCGTGAAAACCAGAAGACATTGGGTGTCCTGCTACATTGCCCTCCTCTACCTTATTCCTTGAGACAGGATCTCTCAATGATTCTGGAATTAAGGTGGTGGCAGCCAGCCCCAGTAATTCTCCTCTCTCCACATTGTCCCCTCCCACAGGTGTAGACTTACAGGTGTGTGTAGCCAAGCCTGGGTTTTAATGGGGTTGCTAAGATCTAAAGTAGGGTCTTCATGCTTGCTTGCACAGCCATTATCACCCTCTCTATACACATTTTTCATCCTTTTATATAGAGTATAATATTGGGGGGTGAGTTGCAGGAAAGGTAGGACTTGCACACTAGTTTTCTCCCAGGAGCAGAGAGAAGGGCAGCGAGAGATGCCACTGAGCTCCACGACCTCCTTTGTGGTCAGAGAAATGAATGGATGAACTGTGTGCTAAGACACTTAAAGGAAGGCGGTCGGCCTTCCTGTCTCTCCCTGACTCAGCATGGTCCTCAGCCCCATTTTTTTTGAAAGACCCTAAGTTGACAGAAACTTAATTCTGGTCCTGATTGTGGCCTCAGGGGAAAATCACATATTCTCTCTGCTTCAGATTTTTCTTGGAAAAAATAAAAGGAGGGATAAAATAATTGCCTCATTTGTTTTAGTCCTAATTCCAATTATACACTCTATTTTTATGTTTTTCTAAAATACATTCTACTTTGTGCTCATGTAGGTATAAAAGATAAATAAAAATTGGACCAATACATGAACCAGAACTGGAAGATCAGAAAAATCCAAGAAAATTTATGTTAAATTCCCTAATTCAGCATATTTCCAACAAATGAGTGATGATGCCATAGATCTAAGTGTAGCCATCTAGAGACTACTGAAAAATAATTTAAAATAGCATTTGCAATATATCTCAGGGGCTGGGAGAATGTTCTAGACATAATGTTAAATGGGGGAAAATCAAGAAATGAAATTGCATTAACAAAATCATAGTGATGAAGAAAATCACAGAAAAAGAAGAATGCCCTTTCACACCTTTTTCATCAGTGGCTGCTTTCCATGGTTTTTATTATGCTGACCCGTCTCCTCAGCTTGCAAAGGTTTACAATTCTGTCCGTTCCTGTTCTATTTCCCCACCCCGTGTATGTGCTCTGAACCCTTTTCCCTAGCCACGGGTGATGGATTTCTGTGTCTGGCATCTTTGGCTCCTTGTGACAAATGGAAGGAATCTGAAAAGCAGCCAGCTGGGTCAGAGATACGGCCTGTGGTCACTCAGCAGAGCGAGGGACCAGCCATTCAATAGCTATTGAATCCCTAGCCTTTGTATTATTAGAACCACATGCCACCCTCAGGAACTGGCCGTCCACGAACAAGTCTCAGACTATTAAAATGGAAAGAGCTCCCTCCGCTAGAAATAGGCCATTGACCTTGTAGGTGGATAGGAGGGAATACATGTGTCACCAAGAACATATTTACGGCACATTAGTCTTCCATTGCTAAAGAAGAACAGAGGTGCTGGAATTAAGTACCAGTGTGCATTTATTAAATTCAGTTTGGTGACACCCTGTGCTGATACCTGTGGACACAAGATGAGTAGGATCTGCTTTTGTTTTTTAAGGAACTCATGCTCTGGTACAGAGCAGATGCAGAACCAAAAATAGTTATGCTGCTGTGAGGTAGAGCATGATGGAAGCAGGCGCAACGAATTGTGGGAGGCTGGGGAAGGGGCGCTTATGCGTGCTGGGGAGTGTCTGAATGCTTGCAGCTTGAAAAGCCTTGAACCGAGTGGCTAATGGGAATGAACTGGTCTTTCCGAGGAGTTGAGGAAAAGGAGAATACTCCAGGCAAAGGGAGGGAAACAAGCAATGTTGCTCAGAGGCAGGAATCCTGAGGACGATGACCCTAGGACCCTGGAAGCCAGGCAGCTTCGTGGCTGCATAAAGCCAGAAGCAGAGAGCTCCCTTTTCACCCCACCCCGCTCCGCTGGTCGGGGACACGCGCGCGCGGTCCAGCCGGGCCTCACCCCGCGCCCTAGGTAAGTCCCCGTTCGGGCCCCGCTCACCAGGACCCCAGGCCAAATAATTCAGTTTAGTGAAATTGAGAGATCTTAAGAGTTAAAATGACAATGCCAAAGTCAAAATGCAAATCCATGAGAAGCAACACTCAAGTAAACAAATTTCCCACTGAAGAAATTAATCCCATAATGTTAGACTCCAACAAGAACAAACCCGCGGAAAAAGGCCAAGAAAGCCTCATCCAGGATAAGGTCTTTCAAAATATGATCATTACCATGTTCAATACTATGAAAGAGGAAATCCAGGAGGAATTACATAATCAAATCAATCCCTTTGAAGAGGAACACAACAGACATCTGGAGGAGTTGAGAAAAACAGTGCAAGAAACAAAAAGTGGCATAGAGCAGTTAAAACAAACTCAAGCAGAGTTTAAAACTGAGCTAAAAGACAAGTTATCTTCAACCCAGAACGCCACAGAGAGTCTTATCAACAGAACTAATGAAGCAGAAAACAGAATTTCAGACCTTGAAGATAAAGTGGGAGTACTAACCAGCTCAATGGAAGAGGTTGTTAAAGCCAAAAAGATACTTGAGAGAAATATCCAAGAGATATGGGACACCCTGAAGAAGCCTAACATGCGTATTCATGGAATACCAGAGCAAGAATCTCAAAATACCACCCCTGAGGAAATTTTTCAAACGCTCATCAAGGAAAACTTTCCTCATCTAAAAAAAGAGAGGCCCATTCATATACAAGAGGCATTCCGCACCCCAAACAGATACGACCAAAATAGAAGCACGCCGTGGCAAATAATAGTTAAAACACTCCACATTCAAGATAAAGAACTGGTGCTGAGAGCTTCAAGGGAGAAAAAACAAGTCACTTTTAAAGGTAAACCTATTAAAATAACAAATGACTTCTCAGTCGAAACAATAAAAGCAAGAAGAGCTTGGAGAGACATACTTCAAGTATTGAATGAGCAAAAATGTCAACCCAGGCTGATTTACCCTGCAAAACTATCAGTCATGATCGAGGGAGAAAGAAAAATTTTCCAGCACAAAGACAACTTTAAGGGATACATGGCCACCAAACCAGGCCTTCAAAAAATGCTAGAAATGATACTCAAGCGTGAAGAAAAAAACAGGCATATCCAGGAGAACAGAAGGCAAATATAACACCATTAAAAGCGAAGCAAGCTACTAAACATAATAAATGTCTGGAATTAACAATAGTTTCTCCATTATAACACTAAATGTTAATGGACTTAATTCACCGATCAAGAGACACAGATTACAAACTTGGATTAAAAATCACAATCCATCAATCTGCTGCCTGCAGGAAACCCATTTCACCACAAAAGATAGGCACGCTCTAAAAATAAAAGGCTGGTCAACAATTCTACAAGCAAATGGAAGCAGAAAACAGGCAGGGGTAGCCATTATGCTATCAGACAAAGTGGATTTCAAACCAAAGAAAATTATAAGAGACACGGATGGATACTACATTTTAGTCACAGGTACAATTCACTAGGAAGACTTCACAATACTGAACATATATGCACCCAATACGGGCCCCTCCACATTCATTAAGAAAACCCTACAGCGTCTAAAGCAAGAAATCAACCCCCAAACGATAATTCTTGGGGACTTCAACACCGCCCTGTCAACATGGGATAGATCAACAGGTCAAAAGCTTAACAGAGACACTTTGGAACTTAATCAAACCCTGAAAGAAATGGACCTTACATATCTCTATCGAACTTTTCACCCACGCACCAAAGAATACACATTTTTCTCAGCAGCACACGGAACTTTCTCCAAAATAGATCACATATTGGGCCACAAAATGAATCTACACATATACAAGAAAGTTGAAATTCTAACCTGTGCCCTATCAGACCACCACGGCCTAAAGCTGGACATCCACAACACATCAAACAAGAGAAAATACACTAACTCCTGGAAACTTAACACTATGATGCTGAATGAGAACTGGATTCAGGAAGAAATTAAAAAGGAAATTCAAGATTTCCTGAAAGTGAATGATAACGAAAATACAACCTACCAAAATCTCTGGGACACAATGAAAGCTGTTCTAAGAGGTAAGTTCAAAGCTCTTAATGCCTACGTCAAAAAAATGGAGACATCAGAAATAAACAACTTAACAATGCAGCTTAAAGCTTTAGAGAAACTAGAGCAATCTGATCCCAAAAGCAGTAGAAGAGAAGAGATTAGCAAAATAAGGGGAGAAATATCTGAAATCCAGATTAAGAAAACGATAGAAAAACTCAACCAATCAAAAAGCTGATTCTTTGAAAAAATCAACAAGATTGATACACCCCTAGCTAAACTAACCAAAAGCAAGAGAGAGAAAACCCAAATTAACAAAATTAGAAATGAACATGGAGTTATCACTACTGATACCCAAGAAATCCAGAGAATTATAACATCATATTTCAAAAACTTATACTCTGTGAAGTTTGACAACACAAAAGAGATGGATGAATTTCTAAGTAAACACAACTTACCTAAATTGAATCAGGAGGTTGTGAATTATTTAAATAGTCCTATAACATATAAGGAAATTGAGGAAGTAATCTCGAATCTTCCCACCAAAAAATGTCCTGGACCAGATGGATTCAGCACAGAGTTCTACCAGACATTTAAGGAGTTAATAACACCAATACTCCTTAAACTGTTCCATCAAATAGCAAAGGAAGGAACACTACCAAATTCCTTCTATGAAGCTAATATCGTTTTAATCCCAAAACCTAATAAAGATTCACTTAAGAAAGAAAACTATAGGCCGATCTCCCTGATGAACACAGATGCAAAGATTCTCAACAAAGTCTTAGCAAATCGGATTCAAAAACATATTAAAAAGATCATTCATGGGGACCAAGTAGGCTTCATCCCAGGCACACAAGGTTGGTTCAACATACGCAAATCAATAAATGTAATTCATCATGTAAACCAGTCCAAAGTCCAAGACCACATGATACTCTCGATAGATGCAGAAAAAGCTTTTGACAAGATCCAACAGCCTTTTATGATCAAAACGCTAGAGACAGTGGGAATGGAAGGAACCTTAATCAATATAATAAAAGCTATATACAACAAGCCCACAGCAAGGATTATGCTCAATGGGGAACAATTGGAATCATTCCCACTTCGGTCAGGAACTAGACAAGGCTGTCCACTCTCACCACTTCTATTCAATATTGTACTTGAAGTCTTAGCTGAAGCCATAAGACAAGAAAGGGACATAAGAGGGATTCAAATCGGCAAGGAAGAAGTAAAGCTATCCTTATTTGCAGATGACATGATCTTATACCTGAGTGATCCCAAAAACTCCACCAGGAAGCTCCTGGAACTAATTGAGAAGTTCAGCAGGGTGGCAGGATACAAAATAAATGTGCAAAAATCAGAGGCCTTCCTATATGCCTAGAATGAAAGAAGTGAAAAAGCCTTGAGAGAAACCATACCATTTACTATAATCCCTAAAAAAATGAAATACCTTGGTATAAACCTAACTAAGGAGGTAAAAGACCTTTACAATGAAAACTTTAAAACCCTAAAGAAAGAAATTGCAGAAGACACCAGAAGGTGGAAAGACCTCCCTTGTTCCTGGATTGGCAGAATCAACATCCTAAAAATGACCATCCTACCAAAGGCAATATACAGATTCAATGCTATACCAATCAAAATCCCAAAGCAATTCTTCAAAGAAGTGGACCAAACAATCTCAAAGTTCATATGGAGGCACAAAAGACCCAGGATAGCAAAAATAATCCTGAGTAACAAAAACACAGCTGGAGGTATTACCATACCAAACCTAAGTCTATACTACAAATCCATAGTTATAAAGACAGCCTGGTACTGGCTCCAAAATAGACACACAGATCAATGGATAAGGATTGAAGACCCAGATATAATCCCACAAAGTTACAGCCATTTGGTCTTTGACAAAGGGGCCCAAAGAATCCAATGGAAAAAGAACAGCATCTTCAACAAATGGTGCTGGCAAAACTGGATCTCCACATGCAGAAGATTAAAGCTGGACCCGTACTTGTCACCATGTACAAGACTTAATTCCAAATGGATCAAGGACCTTGATATCAGGCCAGAGACTTTAAAAACCATAGTTGAAAGGATAGGGAACTCCCTCGAGCTGATTGGGCTAGGCCAACACTTCCTAAACAGACATCCAATGGCACAGTCACTGCTACCAACTCTCAACAGTTGGGATCTTGTGAAATTAAAGAGCTTCTGTTCAGATAAAGAGATTGTCACACGAGCTCAAAGGCAACCCACAGAATGGGAGAAAATCTTCACTAACCACATATCTGACAGAGCTCTACTGTCCAGAGTGCACAAAGAACTTAGAAAATTAAACTCCAAGGAAAACACTGGCCCAATTAAGAAATGGGCCCTGGAACTTCAAAGAAACTTTACCAGGGATGAAATTAAAATGTCTAACAAATATCTTAGAAAATGCTCCACTTCCTTCGCCATCAGGGAAATGCAAATCAAAACTTCCCTGAGATATCATTTCACCCCGGTCAGGATGGCAAAAATCCACAATACAAACAACGACAAATGCTGGAGAGGAGGTGGAGAGAGGGGAACTCTCCTACATTGTTGGTGGGAATGCAGGCTCATACAGCCACTCTGGCGAGCCGTCTGGAGATTCTTAAAGAAATTAAAGATTGAAATGCCATATGACCCTGCTATTCCACTTTTGGGAATAACCCCCCATGCAGCAGAGGTTCGCCTCGATAGCACAAGCACGACCATGTTCATAGCAGCACTGTTTACAATAGCAAAGTCATGGAATCAACCTAAATGTCCAACAGTTGACGAGTGGATAAGGAAACTGTGGTACATCTATACAATGGAGTACTACTCAGCCATCAAAAATGATGAATTACTGGAATTTGCTGGGAAATGGATGTCATTAGAAAGAATTATATTACGTGAAGTATCCCAAACCTAGGAAATTAAGCGCCGTATGTACTCCCTAATAGATGGCTCCTAGTACCAAAGTCACCCAGCCCACATTGAGACACTCAAAAGTAAACCTATGTAACACAGTAATTGCAAGGATTATGAACAAGAGAGATGGGGTAGGAGGGCCACACCAGAAACAAGGAGAGAGGGGACCATGTTACAGCAGAGAAAATAGGCCTCCATCAAGGTCTGCAAGTAAGTAATGAGAAACCTGGTTAAGTTCACAGACGTTCTTTCCTGATCTCACCAGAAGGGGAGGGCATATAGTCTAGCAGATAAAAAGTAATCATTTTGCTAATGGGTGATGGACCCCTCCCTCACTGAGGTTTCCTACTCTTATTACATCTACCCTTGAATGTGCTATTATAACAAGACTCTAGTTTAACAGCTTTTTGTCTCTGGCCAGGGGGGTGACATACAGTGCCCAGCAGAATGGAGTGAAAGGCATTGCAGGAGCACCAAAACTGCAAAAGAAAATCAACAAACCACAATCCAGAACTTCAGAGACTCTATATCAATCACATAGAACTAGGCCAGCCTAATCTCTCCCCATCCTGGAGCTCAGGGACATTTGCGGAAGAGGGGGCGGTAAGATTGTAAGAGCAAAAGGATGGGAGGAGCAACGATTTGCAAGATTCTCAACAATAGTTGGGGCCAAAGCAATCATAATGGGACTTTGCATGCCCTGCGCAATGTCCAGCGCACTGTTGCCCTCATAAAGTCTAGCATCTGTTAAGGGCACCGAGACCCCTGGAGGCAAGGGATTGACAGCCATAGTAGTGCTCCTATGCTTAAGGGGAACAAGAGAAAAGGCTTATGGAAATGCCACTGGGTCCTTATATGTCATCGGAGAGGAGGACCCAGTGGAGAGTTAGGCGTACACAATAAAGGACTCTCTCGGAATTGGGGGGGAGGCACTGGGGGATGGGGATGGGGACGAGGGGGTTCGGGGGGAGGAGGGGGGAGGGAGGGAACTGGTAAAAAAATTTTTAAATGTATAATTAAATTTTTAATAAAAAATAAAGTTATTTGATAAGTTCAACTGCTTAAAAAAAAAAAGCCAGAAGCAGAGAGAGGCAAGAGGTGAAAACAGAGAGACTGGCACCGAACCCATGTGCAGCCAGAAGCAAGTTCCTGGAGAATAATGCAGAACCAAACTTAAGAACACAATAATGGCCTACATTGAGAATAATAGTCAGCTAATAATAGGAGATTGGGAAATTAGCAAGGAGGTGAATATGAACAGATTCTTTTGCTGGGGCAAAACCCAATCCATGAATAAACCACCAACCTTCCTGCTGAGAAATTGCCATTTGCTTAATCTTTATGGATCAGGAGAAATTGGTGCCATTTGGTGTATCAGGGTAGAAATGTCTAACTTATGACCAAGGAGGATCTTTAACTTCAGAGTTCAGAGGTGGGTTTGAATCCTGTAGATTCGGTTATTTTTAGTTAATAGAAATAGCAGGAGGTCTTTTTAAATTGCCAATATCTGAGTCACACTAGAGATCAACCACATCTGAATCTTTGAGCCTATAGTCCTATCATTTGTATTTTTTGAAGCTCCACAGTGGAAGATAAAACAAAAAACTCACTTAGCATTTGGGCAATGAATGAGTGTGTGAATGCATGAATAGACGAATTAATAAGTGAGTGAATGCTACAATGAATTGAACGCTTCCATAACAAACTGCAATGTTTAATCCTGTGTTCTGTGACTTGTGTTTCAAAGGAAGTTCTATGAGCCTGGTGGGGGGTGGGGGTTGTGATCTTAGCACTCAGGAGATTGAAAAAGCAAAATTGAGAGTTCATTATCGACCTTCACTGTATACGAGGGAGTCCCCGGCCAGTTTAGACTAGACTATCGAGACCCTGCATCAAACCAGAAAAAAAGTAGATCCATACACAAATTAGATACCTAAAATACAAAAGATAGAGTTAGGTTAGCTGCATCAAGATGTAGCCCCTTAGATTGGAGCTGTAGTTCAATTGGCAGAGTACTAGGCACAGATCCTCAAGTTTGATCCCCAGAACTAAATAAAACCAGGTGTGGTGGCACACACCTGTAATCCCAGCACTTGTGAAGTGGAGGCAGGAGGATCAGAAGTTTAAAGTTATCTTCAACGATGCATTATTAATAGGGAGGCCAGACTCAATTACATGAATCTGCTTCAAAAAGTGTGTGTGTATACGTGTGTGTGTGTGTGTGTGTGTGTGTGTGTGTCATCTGACTATATTTGTCTATATGTGTCTCTGTGTGTGTGTATTCTCTCCATGCTTTCTTTTAGCATCTCTGTTTTCTTCATTTCAGTCATTATATAAGAGCCAGGGGTCATGGGTGAAAATCACACTGGCACGGCAGCATGAAGAACTATACACTAAAGTGCCACGTGGGGACCCAGACATTTGCTTCCAGGATGGAAGTCCTTCCTCTTTTCTTTGGGCATCTCTGCCCAGCGTGCGTTTCTTGGATGCTCACGTCTTCCTAGCAGCGGAGCTGTTGACAGACAGGAATGGCCCGGCAGATGATACCGCCTGAGTGTTTTCTTCTCTCTCCTGCTCAAGTGCTTAAAGTTCATTTGCAGTTGGCCTGCAGACCACATCTTTTTTTAAGCACTTAATCTACTAAGTACTACAAGTCAAAATAAATACACTTGCAAGGAAATAGTCCAAGGGGAAAGAGCTTTATATAGACCACCTCAGCTCAGTTTAACCCATAAAAGGTCAGGGGGGACAAAACACTCCCATAATGACTAATCAGAAGCGCGAGCTGTGACATGATTTTGACAAGCCCTGGCAGCATAGCTTAGAACTTCAGGCTAGAGGAGACTGAATTTGTGAAGGCTTAGCAACATATGAATTTCAGAAACGGAGACCCCAAGGAAATATGCAATGAATTAAAGGGATTCTCAGCTGAAATATAATGTTTTTTTAAAAGTGAAAGAAAATGGGTTTTGTTTTATTGAAAATAGCTGAGAAAGTTGATCTACCAGAAATATCTGCAAAATAAGGTACAGTAGAGTAGTAAATTAAGCTGGTATAGTAAATGACCCCTTCAAGTGATTGTCTGGATGAAGGAGAAGGAAAGGTACTAAAGAGGTACACAGGAATGTTACAAAACGCTGGGATAAATGGGAAGAAGAGGGGGGATCGATTGGGGACTAAAGAGGGAAAATATAAATTTACTATAATCATGTATATAACAATAAAAGAATAAAAACAAAGCAGAGGAAGCTGCTGACACGCTGCAGGTCAGAGGCCACAGTCACGTGTCCACGAAGTCTTTCAGTAAGAGATTTCAGTAGTAAGTAGTAAGGAGGAGCAGGGACTCAGGCAAGCTGGAGGTCCATTCTACTTTTTAAAAGTGCCTACCACTTCCCAGGTGTGGTAGTGCATGCCTGCAATTCTCACACTTAGGAGACTGAGGCAGGGGCTTTGCAACTCTGCATCCCCTTTGGGATACCCTAGCTCAGAAAAAAAGAGAAAAGTTTCAGTCAATTCTTGCCTTGTGTGATATGAACGCTCTTCCTCTCATTTTTTTAAAAGAGAAATTGGAAATCTAGATTTTTCCATGTAGAGATTAGCCAGTTTCTACAAGTTGACAAGGAATTTTCAAATTTTAATATACTAAATGCACTTCAAGTATGATAAGTTAACCAGCAAACTAACCAATCATATCTAAATTCACTGTGGAACATACTGACCCATGGGCCACTATTTTAAGAAGTAAATGATGGGGCTGGAGAGGTGGCTCAGGGGTTAAGCCTCCGTCTTGCAGAAGGAAGGTCCTGAGTTTGGATCCCAGATCCCACGTATAGACGCCAGGCGGAAGCGGGGGCGGCCTGCGCTTCTGGTCCTGGTAGGGCGGAGCCTGTGAATCCCGGGGCAGAAGGAGGTGGTAAGCGTCCATGGTGGTTCGCGAATTCGTCCATGGTTCTACACACACATACATACACATACACACATGCGCGCGCACATGCATACCCACACACGCACAATTGAATAAATAATAATTAAAACAAAAAAAAACTTAAAAAAAAAAGAAGTAAATAATGAAGCATGCATGGCTTTGGGCCTTTCCAAAACTGTGTTTTAATCCCAAGTTTACCTTAGCAGCAGGGCCCAGGGAAATGAACGGAATGATTTCTTAACCCCATATTTTCTTGTGGCACAGAGACAATAGTCATGCTTTCCTTCCCCATTGGGGGAGAAGTAGACACAAGCCAGGATTGGAAAGCAGCATCCCTGCTCAGGAATGGAAGGCATGCCCTCCGTGCTCTGACATGAACCCTACTCCCCATCCTTCTCCACTATACAGCCCTATGAGTGCAAGGAAAGAAATGGTCTTTAAAACTCTCCCCAAACAGCCGTGATCTCTTGCAAAAGACCAGGAAGATCAGACCTGTTGACCGACATTCCCTCAGAGACAGAGATGGTGGGGTGAGGCACTGGGCCTTACGTGGGATCTTCATGCCGTTGTGATCTAGAACGTAGAGGCTGAGGAAGGTGAACTGATGAGGAAACTCCCAGTATGCAGCTGTGGGACGCCGTCATCCATGCTGTGGGTGAGACTTCCTGGTGTCACTGGGGGTCACCTATGCTCCTCTAGTAACCCTCACTCACCCCCTGACAAGCAACCCCAATTGGCTTCACCCGTTAACATCTGGCACAGTTGTTGCTTTTGCTCTCAAGCTAGAGCCCTGTGTGGGTGAATAGGTGTCTGCGTGGCGCATCCCCAGGAAAAGGTTCACACGACAGACCGTGGAGGGCAGAGGGCAACTTCTGGGAATTGGTTCTCTCCTTTCATCTTGTGGGCTCAGAGGATCAAACTGAGATCATCATTTGGGGGAGTGGGGGGTGTCTGCATATGTCAGAGGGCACTGTGTGTGCCTGTGGAGGCCCAAGGGTGACTTTGGGAATCATCCTGGATTGCTCTACCTCCTTTTGGCTTTGCTCTGGGGTTTTCCAGGCTCTGCCTTCCAGGACCACCACCATTTCCACCTGGTGTTTTATGTGGGATCTAAAAATCTAAAGTCCTTCTGTTTCTGAGGCACCTTGACCGCTGAGCCACCTCTCCAACCCCAAGTCATCGGTTTTGTGCTGCAATCTCCTTCACCCACAGAGCTTTACCCACGGAGCCCTCTTGATGACTCAAAACAGTGTTTCTTAACCCCCCCACTCCCCACACACATGCACAAACACACACGTGTGCGCGCACACACACACACACTCACACAGGCGCATACACACACACACACACCTCCTTAGACTACTTCCTCCTCAATCACTCCTCTCACATCCTTATGGATATTTATTTATTTATTTTTCCAGTACTGAGAATCAAAGCTAGGGACTCACACATTGTAGATAAGCACTCAGCCACTGGACTATATCCGCAGCCCTTTTAGCATGGCAGATGCACTGAGGATCTATGCAGCTAATACATGTGTACCTGTGCTTCACATCTAACGGCAACAAGCCCAAGTCCCTCCCTACCACCATCTCAAACCAATTTTCCAATTTGGGAGGATGATGTCATTCTCAGGTTGAATCTGTCTTCAAGCCATTCACAATGAGTTGAGGGCAATGTTTTTGCTTTTGTTCTTGAGTAGAGATAATAAGCATGTCTCTCTTTTTGCTATACTTGGAAAGCAGGGACAGCCACCACATCCAGGCTATTGTAACACATGACAACAGCACAGGTGGGTATGGAGCACAATCGTTCTATGCTAATGGGAGCCCCAAACATGGCTGCCTTCTACATTTTATTGTGCTGGTCTTGAATCTCTGTGAAAGCAAATTTTACTGTGGAACAGAAACCCAGCCAATCTCTCTGGAGCTAACACTTCCCAGGAAACCACATTCCCCAGAGACTATTCCAGCATCGCTGTTCTTCCTTGTGACACTTAAAGAGTGTTTGTGAAGTTTAAGAGAAAACTATTCTCAATAACTGTGTCAGGCGAATCAGTTTTGCTTATGTTTACCTTTTATCTAAATCTGTTCAGATTGCTATAACAAAAAAAAACTAGACTGGATGACTTATAAGCTACAGAAACCTAGTTCTTACAGCTCTAACAGCTGGGAAGTTCAAGATTAAGGCATGGGCAGGTTCATTGGTTAATTAGTATTGTATCCTTACTTGGTGGAAGAGACTGGTTAAGTCTCAGGAGATTCTTTCGAAAAGAGCAAGAATCATCTCCCAGATCTCATCTCCAAAGCCATAATGCCGTAAAATTTTATATGAATTTAAGGGAAGACATAAACATTAAGGGTCTTAATTTTTAGACCATAGCATACTCGTACTGTTCTGCACTAGTCAGCCTTTAGCACACTAGTCTATCATAATGTGAGTCCTTACACACAGGGGAAGGCTTCAAAGAAGCAGGCTCGACGCTGCTTCCCTTCCAGGTCTCCCCCAGTTGGTTGGCCTACCAGCCAGAACCCGGAAAAAAAAAACAGAGACATTGTCCTGTGTCCTGTGGCACTTCCATGATTGCTTTAGCTTTGGCAGCATCTCAGTACCAGCAGCTTACCTTGAACCATGTGAGGGCCTGAGGAAATCCTGCCCCAGGAGAAAAAGTCTGCGGGTGATGTCAGAACAATTAGGCATTAAAAGTCGCAGACTGCAGGATTACTAACAAGCTCGGGATGCTAATTAAGAAAGGTGAGTACATGCGGTCTGACTAGCCACAAACGAAGCTTACCAATGAAGACTGGTTCCTCGATGATCTAACTTGGATATTTCCTCCGATCTGAGGGTAAGGGCTGAGAACTGGTGTCCCTCACACGGTGAGCCAGACACGTTCTGAGGGTTCTTATCCTGGGAACGTGCCTGTTCTAGCTCTCATGCTGGGCTGTACTCATTTGTTAGAGGTCGGCCGCTCTGCAAGCTCAAGGTGACCTGAGTCATACTTAGTTCACAGTGTGGTGCACTGATGCTGGTAAGGACTTGTGATTATGATTATTATTTTTTCTTTTTTAAAGTTTTATTTTTAGTTTTACAAGCATATTGAATACTAATCCCTACTTCCCTCCATTCCCCCCACCCACCCTTTCCCTCCTATCTTCCTCTCTTGATTATGGTTATTATGAAAAAGGCAGTAATTTAGTAAAGGGATAAATTCATTCTCCAAAGAATGCGAGCTGAGCGGTGGAGAGGCGGTTCAGGGTCTAGGGTCAATCTCCAGCACACAAAGAGGGGTGGAGGAAGAGAGGGAGGGGAGGAGGAAGAGGAGGATGGGGAGGAGGGGAGTAGGATGGAAAGGAAGGGGAAAGGTAGGAGGGGGGAGGGGGAGGAGGAAGAGGACAATGGAGAGGGGGGGGGATGAAAAGCTCCCAGAAGGTCAAATACTGGTTTCCATGGCCCTTCCTCTCCATATTGCTTGCTTTCTATATTTATGTTATATATGTTGATGTTATGGTCACATTTGCCGGTCACCATGTTGTTATATGGCAATTTCCTTGGAATAAAGAGCCATCATTTTATGCAAGGGTAGAGATCACACCTCTTGGCTGTTGTTCTCTTAGAGACAGAGGGGCTGGAGGGGCTAAAATGCAGGTGCTCTACGTATGTGCTGTGCATGCGCCCATCCATGTGCCACCCATGTGCTCTCACACGTGAGGGTGGGAGGGGCCCCAGGGCGTGTAAACTGAGGAAGATGAGATGAGGGGGTTCCATCTACGCAGCCTCGGGAATGCCATCAGCCATGTTGGGGGGAGATACCTTTGAATGGTCCCTGCTCCTGTCACCTGCACCCCCACTCCTATAAGCAACCCGATAAACCCGATGATTTTCAACCTTGGCATAATTGTTACTTTGGTCTGCTGTGGAACTCTGTCTGGGGTGGAAAGATGGTTGTGTGTGGAGTTGCCCCAGGTAAAGTATTCACACAACATATGCATATATGGTGATTAGTTATTACATTCTAAAACTGTTCCTTCTTTTGTAGTAGAAAATGAAATGTTCCCTGTTCCCACAAAGCAAGAAAACAAAATGACTACATGATCCAGTGTTATAAAAGAAACCACACACACATCTCCCTTCACTCATGTAGTGCTCAGTGGAGAATCATCCACAGGCCACTTCTGATTATAGCAAGTGTTCTATATACAAGGTGATCAAAGCTATTGTCCTAGACTCTCCTGTGTCCTCTACTGCCCGTACTGCCCCAACTTAAGACCTGATAGCTAAGAGTTAAAAGCCGGACCTAGCAGAGAGTCCTCTTCTATGCTGGGTGATCATGGACACCATTCGACTGAAATGGAGAGGGGCAGGTAACCTCTCCATGTAATAGTCCACGGTGGTACTGAAAACCATGTGGCCTTGCTGATCTCAGTCCTCCAACCCAACTGGCAAGAGCTACTGATCCTCGTGGGTACGGATGGTGAAGCAAGTTTGAAAAGAGATCATGTCCCCAAGAAATAGACAACATTCAGGGAGCAGAGAGCCCTAATGTGCTATCAGTTTGCTTCATATTTTTTCTGCTGTGGTCAGTTTACAAAGAATCCTCCTGGTCATTGGCTAGTTAAGTCCTTGTATCTAAGGGACTCATCCTGGACCTGGTACCCACTCCCGAGCACCAGACATTTACACCAGCATAACTTACTTACCTTGACCCTCTCAAGCTCAATGCTTTCTACTTGGGGAGCATTCCTATGGGTTAATGATGTGCCTTTCTTGCGGGAGATTTTACTCCATACCCAGGATCATGTGCAATGACCTATTTGTTGAAAACCAACATTGTACACACAATTACCTCTAGTTCATTATTGTTCATGACACACGGTGGAAATTCAATCATAATTATCGAATGAATAATTAGCTGAATGGATATTTGAATTCCTAAACTCATATTGACACTTTAAGACTCTGATGTGGTAGAAGTCACAGGTCCTCTCGAATCCCTGCTACTGCGGGTGTTTGCCGTCCTACGCCCACCCTTCCGTGTGGAACCTTCCTCAGAAGATCACTTTCTGCAGCCCCTGTCCTGGATGGAAATCCAGAAGTAGCTGGAAGTTTCCATCCACCTGGTTCTGTCATCCAGGAGGGATGAAGTCAGAGATGAAGCTTCGCTCCAGAGATCCCTGATCTTGGGGCTGGGCTTCAAGAGATATGTTATGTGCATGGTAAACTGTCCAGCAGGCTCTCTTGTGCCCCCCTCCTCCCCATGCCACTGAGTTCCAGCCAAGTGTTTCTGTCTGGCCGTCTGTGAGCACCATAGGCATCTCCAGGAAATGTCAAATGCCTCATGGAAACAAAATTGTTCTTGGGTAATTGCTGTGAGCCATGGGCTATTCCAGGAGAGTTGTGCCAGGGGTCTGAGGTACAGGGGTGGAGAGTGAAGGCTCTTGTCTCTGTCCTTTGAGTGTATAAATATAAAGGACCAAACTGTCACCTGAAGCTTGAACAGTACCAGTGGAAGGCATTAGAAATTGGTACCAACGTGTGCAATCGAAGTTACTTCAAGTTTCTACCGTGTGGTTTTACCTAGTTAAAGAGCATGTTTAAAAACATGTGCATTGGGCTGGGAAGATGGCTCAGTGGGTAAGAGAACTCACTCTGCAATTGTGAAGACCTGAATTAGAATTCTCAACACCCAAGTAAAAAGTTGGGTATGATCGCACCCTATCATTAGGGAGCAGAAACAGGTATACCCTGAAACTTGCCGGCTAGCATATCTAGTCAAGACAATGAGCTTCTAGTCTAGTGAGAGACTTCAACTCAAGGGAATAAAGCAGAACGCAATGGAAGAAGACACCCAGCTTACTGCTTTGACATCTGCATACATGATTGTGGGCATACATATCCATACACTCATGCGCATGCACACCACACACACACACACACACACACACACACACACACACACACAATCAATCAATCAATCAATCAAATTTGTGTTAGCATTTACCCTGAGTGATTTTTAAAAGTTGCCTGGATTGATGAAGGGAATGGAGGAAGGAAGAAAAGGAGGGGACTGAGGGAGAAGGAAGGAGGGGGGCAGGGATAATTAACTAAATATGCTTGTAAACTAGGGAAAAATTTTAAAAAGAATTTTATTAAACTGTAAAAAACTGTAATTATAATATTTTTCAGAAAAACATAGAACTCAAGATCATTATGCTAAGTGAAATAAACTAGATTCAGAAAGATAAATAAATATGTTTTGTCTCTCAAAAAAATTGCCTGGGTACTTGGTAAATCAGTCTATATGTTGAGCTGATTTCTCCCTAACATATGGATATCAACTTCTCTTGAGACAAATAAACAAACAGATAAACAAATAAGCAAACAAAAACAATCTCACCAGGTCACAAACGTCTGTTTTCAGTCCTTGGAAACTTGAAAAGAATAAAGTCAAATATAAAAAGCAAATAAACAGGTTTCTCTCACCATCTGTTTCCTGAGTCTCTCTGGGTCAAATTATTCCATTTGGAGAGAAGGATAGAGAATTAAGTCTTTTGACTTCCTGGAAGAAGCTGGTAAAGAAACCTCAGTAGATAAGTTTCAAGACTTGAAGTAAATCTTCATAAAAATCTAGTTCAAAGCATCTGTCTCAACGTCCTGGTGCTGCAGAGGTTTTGAAGGACGTACCCCAACCGCAGAGGAGCTGTGTCACCCAGATCTTTAGCACTGTAGGTAAAGCTTCTTAGTTGAACGTTCAGAATCAAAGCATGAATTAGCAGTCATTTCAGTGTCTTATTAAAAATTTCAGGAGACAATCTGAAGGACACATATTCTTGTCTTACTTTATCTTTTTTTTTATTTCAGCTCATACAAACTTATTAGGTACACCAGTTCCCTCCCTCCCTCCTCCTCCCCCCGTACCCCCTGCTTCCCCTCCCCACCTCTCTCCCTCCCCATCCCCCCGTGCCTCCCACCCCAATTCCCAGAGAGTCCTTTCTTGTGCATGTCTGATTTTCCTCTGGGTCCTCCTCTCCGATGACGTACAAGGACCCAGTGGCCTTTCCCGAACCCTTTCCGGTGGTGTTCCCCTTAGGTATAGGAACACTGCTGTGGCTGCCAATCCTTTGCCTCCAAGGATCTTGGTGCCTTTAGCAGATGCTAGACTTTGTGAGATCAACAGTGTGTTGGACAATGCGCAGGGCATGCAAAGTCCAATTATGATTGCTTCAGTCCTAACTTGTGTGGAGTATCTTACATATCATTGCTCCTCCCATCCTTTTGCTCTTACACTCTTACCGCCCCCTCTTCCGCAAATTTCCCTGAGCTTCAAGATGGGGAGAGACTAAGCTGGCCTAGTTCTAGATGGTTGATGTAGAGTCTCTGAAGTTCTGGATTGTGGTTTGTTGATTTTCTTTTGCTTTATCTTGGTAGAGTTAGTGGTGTAACAAATAAAAAGGTAGACCTCCTAAGACTCGTGGAGACTTAAAAAGAGAAAGGTTTGTTCTTACAGAACTGCCATTTCCAAACAAGTTTCCTTGAAACCAACATGTCATCATTTTCTCTCTTTCTTCATCCTTGGTGAGCGTGAGCAACTGTTGCTTTGTGAAATTCAGTTCTTCTCTCAAATGGAAAGAATGCATGCAATACACACACGCATGCACACACATACACATGCACGCACATATGCATATGTGCGCGCACACACGCACGTGTATGCATGCATACATACTCACATACACATTGTATCAGTCACTCTTATCTGTTGTTTTGGGAGAACGCCCACCCAAAGTCAAGCAACTTAGGGGGAGAAAGGAGATTTATTCAGGTTACTATTTCAGAAGGCAGGTGCAGTACACTATGGTGGGAAGGCATAGCTAGCTGGCAGAAGCTAGAAGCAGTCTGTCATGTCCATAAAAGAGGCCGATAGCTGCAAAACTGCCAGCTGCAAGAGCAGATCTCTCCCAAAAGTAAGGTGGGACTAATCCACCTCAAGATCACCCCCTATGACTGCCTTCCTCCAGCAAGTTTCCATCTCCCAAACAACTAAAGATTCAAACATATAAGTCTGTGAGGGACAACTCACATTTCAAACCATCATATTCACTCTCTGTCTCTGTCTCTCTGTCTCTGTCTCTCTCTCTCTTTTTTTCTCTCTCTCTCTGGTGTTACAGAATTAACATGCCTCCGTACAACACAGTTACCTAAAGCTACAGGGTGGTGTCTTGCTTATTGCAAAGACATTGTGAAATTCTCTCTGCGTTCCTGTGACTGACTCTTTTATATATAAACACTCAAATACTCTTTCTCACTTAGCTCTTTGGGAATTTGCCTTTTGGAGCCCATAAGGTGTGGTTAAAAGGTTAAATGCCCACTCTGCTTGGCTTCGTTCTTTATAATTATCAACTCTATTTAGGAAGGGACAGGACCAACAGCTAAGTCAGCTCCCTGATGATTCTAATTGTTGGGCATCTAGATAAGGCTTCATGGACTCATAATCCCAGGTTCTAGTCATTATTCTGTAGTTGGGTAAAGGGAGACAGACATTAAGCAAAGAATGACCTGGATGAACGTGAAATTCCAATCTGTTTGGAGACGCCCTCAACTTCAGCACTGTGGACCCTTTGCGATGGTAGTGGCTCTCTTGTGTCCATGTTGGAGTATTTCTGAGCTCTGCTTAGTGACAGCTGCAATCAATCCACCCCTTCTTCTCCAAGTGTGTCCCCCAAATGATTGCCATATTTCCAAGTGCAAAAATCCAACCAAAATGACGCATAAGAAGCTGCCAAGGAGAGAAAGAAAAAGATCATAATATCTAGGTGTGAGATCAAATGATTGGACAGAGCCTTAATCCCCCAGTGAATATTTCCCTGAGACCATGGCTTATGCCAAGGTCTTAATAACTAAACAAAGAAAGAAGTGGTTAATTTATTATTTCAAGAAGTACTTAATAGAGTCCTACTAGATGCTAATGCTGTGTTGTGCACCAAAAGGGAAGAAGAAGGATGGGTGGGGAGGAAAAGGATGAGGAAAAAAAAGCAGGAGCAAAGGAGGAAGAAGAAAAGGAAGAAGAGGAGGAGGTTGGCAAATAAAAAAATCACAAATACCCTTTGCAGTTATGGAAACATTGTCAAATCCAGCCAAACAAATAAAGCAGGGAGTGCTCGAGGGCCATTCCATTTGTCTAGATGGGTTGTAAAATACTCTGAAAGAGTTGAACATTTTTTGGTCCCAGAATGGAAAGAAAGAGGTGATCATGTAAAGCTGGATGAACTGGATCCCAGGCAGCAGAGCATTGGCAGTGTGCGCATCAGTTACCTTAGAAGAGAGTTTGATAATGTCCAGTTGCAAATCCTTAAGATTAAGAACTAAAAGGAGATTGCTGCTCCAGGGCTGAGTGGCTATTGTACTGCTGTCTGCTTCTGGCATCCATCTGGTCACAAGTGGACTTGTACCCATATCACCACTGACACAGCTGAAATCAGAGACACCTTGTTAGTTTCACTGTGCTTTACAGGAAAAACCCCGCAAGATCACACAGACTGAGTGGTCTAGCAAAGCATTCATTGACCAGGTCTGTTCTCTGCCTAAAAGAAGAGCTCTTATCATGTCACTGGCTCTAAATCTGGTCCTCTTTCCTGTAGAACAAATTTACACACGAGATAAACAGCCAGCAATTCCTGTTAATAAAGTCTAGAAAATTGCTTTATAATGAGGAAGGCAATTGGTAAGACCATTTAAATAGAAGTAACATGGCAAACACATCCAGAGGCTGTGTTTTCTGAGAAAATGGTTGCTGGCTTTCTTTGGCATATAATATTCATGAAGCCTTCTCTCTGCTTATTTTTATTAAAAAATAGCAGCTTCCAAATACGGGCTTCCCACACCCATTGTGATCATTAAGGAGGACTCAGATTTCTACAAGTTTATAGAACTTACAGACCAGCGATATTCATTGAATAATTTGCCTTGGTCGTAAAATAATTTTCAACATCTCTAAGGAAAGATGATCCTTCCCTGAGTGCTCCAGCTGATATTTCTTCATGCCTCCATCTAGCAGGGGAGGTTCCAGAAAGGAAAGATCTTACGTACATCCTCCACACATCTCTCCCTATATTACCCAGCTCTCAGGTGGGTAGATAGTGTCCCCATCCCTGAACAGTGAGTGCATCGAGACATTTTAGACTGTTACAGCCCGCAGGTGGAGACCACTGCATTTGGACAGTCGCAGTCAAGGATGCTGGTTTACATCTTGAGGTGTTAGGAACAGCCTTCCTAACACAAAATTATCCCCCAGCTCTGTAGGCAGAGTGCCACTAAAGAACCTTCTCTGGCTTTGGATATATCTTCCTCACCAGGCTTTTGAGACGCTGAAAGCCAGGGCTTCTCTGTACTCATTCTTGCCTGTGCAATGGGAACCTCTGTAGATTCTTCATTACACAATAGTAGAATTAATCTAATTGCAAAACACAGTAAAAGATGGCAATTGCTTTCAAAATTGATAGCACAAAGCATGATTGCAGAAGGCCGGTGGTTATTTCCCAAGGTAAATGCAAGATACATTATTTTTTTAATTGGCATGGATTCATTGTACATACAAGTATATAATGACTATTTGCTCCCATTACTTATCCTCTTTCTTCCCATTTCTCCCTTTATCTCCTAGAAAATTTCATCACTATTTTCATGTCATGTGTATGCACATGATTTTATGTTTTTTAATATAAAATCTAGAATCCACAAATGAGCAAAAACATGCTATTTGTCCTTCTGGGACTGACTTAATATAGCTGAATCATTGAGCTCCAAGTCCAGTGAGAGACCCTATCTCAAAAAGTAAGGTGCAAAGTGATAGAGCAAAGCACCCACGATTGGCTTCTGGCCTCTGTGCCAGGCTAAATATGGTCATAGCCATGTGCATCAAATTTCTGCAAATGATTTAACTTTATTCTTCTTTATGACTAAAAAACATGCATATATATATCACTTTTTCTTTATCCATTCCTTTGTTGTAAGTAGTATCTAGATTGATCCCCTAACTTAGCTGCTGTGAATAGTGCTATGGTTAATGGGCAAACGTCTCTGCAACGTATCAGCTTGGACTCTTAGGAATAAGCACCTGGGAGTGGTAAGGCTGAGTCATATGATAGATCTGTTTGTTTGCTTGTGTGTGTGTACATATGTTTACATGCATGCACACACACACACACACACACACATATGCACGCACCAACATCCATACCTACACCCACACACCATGCATAAGTATATATGAATGTACTCACTCATGCTTGCCCATGTGGAGTCCAGAGGTCAACATAGAGTGTCTTGTTCTTCTGTTCTCCACCTTTTTATTTTTAAATGAGACAGAATGTTTATCTGTTCTGGTGTAAGAGGTGTTATTTGATCTATGTACTCATGTATTACTGTAGACATCTTGGCTTTCCCTGCTGAAGGTCTTAGATTCACTAGAAACTGCTGAAATATGAGTTAAGGAAGAGACGGTTGAGTGCATAAATTCAGAAGAATTGATGTGCTTTATCCTTCATGCTTTGGACCGCTTACCTACTGAGTTCTCTTACTTACTGTACTGCTAAAAGAAAGGAGTACCCAAGAATCACAACAAACACAAGAACAAACAGGATGTTCTTTGTAGTAGTTGGATTTCAACACCTTTTTAGATATCATTTTAAAAAGAAATGAAGTTAAAATATGTTTGTGATTCATGATCTCACTTAGACTGCCACTCTCTGGGCACTGGTTCTGTAGCAAGTACTGGACCAGGAAGAGAATGGACTCCCTGACTTCTTACCGCCTGTCACTCAGCAGTGTGGAGACCATCCACCACTATTGTACGTGGTCTACTGCCCCAATGGCTACCCCAGTGAATCTTTTTCTATTTAGTATTTATTCATTTGTATGTATGTGAGTGTGTATGTGTGTGTTGTGTCCAAGAGGACACCTGAGTTCTACCTTATTTTTTGAGACAGGGTATCTTACTGAGCCTGGGACTTAGCAATTCTGCTGGACTGGCTGGTCAGTGAGCTTCCAGAACTCACGAGTCTCTGATCTCTGATTCCTGTCTCATCCAGTATTTCCTTGGGTGCTAGGGGATCTGAATTCAAGTTCTCATGCTTGTATGGGAAGCACTTTATCCACTGAACCATCCCCAGATGTTTTTAGTCTTCTGAGATATAGCCACAGAGTTCTCCATGGGGCCATGCCAAAGACACTTTAAAAAGGTGGTTTTTTCATCCTTTTAGGATAGCTTTGGAGAAACTCAAGGGAGAACTTTGGCTTCTCCCTTCAGAAAAATGTCATTTTAAACATACTTTCCATACATGCATTTCCAGTGGACGCCATGCATTGCCAGAGGGCCGAGAAGAAAGCGGAGAGCAATGTGGACAGTATGTAACACTACTGACCTCGTTTTCAGTAAAATTAGTGCCACATTTAAATATTGCAAAATAAGAATAATTTGAATCTTGAAAATGAGTGGCCTAAATGAGCAAATGAGATGTAGACTCTTATAGAGTAGGTAAAAAATGAACAAGGTCCATATCTACTACCCTGAATAAATGTTTATAAGGCTACTATTAAGTGAAACCCGAAAACCACAGTTCCTCATGTATGGTATGCATGCACATTTAAAATGCAGATGACTAGGACTAGGGAGATGGCTCAATGGACCAGACACTTGCCACATACGCATGCAGACTGGCATTCAGATACCCAGAACCCACATAAAATCTGGGTAGGGGTGGTAGCCATCTACAATCCCTGCACTTAGAGTAAACGAGACTAGCCAAATGGTGAACTTAGGGTTCAAATGAGAGATCCTTCCTTAACAACAAAGCAATCAAAAAAGACACCCAATGTCAACTTTGGTTCTCTAAATGCACACATGGGTGTTTGTGTTGGAAAAACCCCAAGCTAGAAGCCATGTACATCTACATGCAATGCATGTCCACACACATGAACATGCATGCACATATGCATGCAAATATACATATACATGCAAACAAAAACAAAAATACAGACAATTGTACCAGATACATGGATACATGTGTCTACACAGACATTGGGAAAGACAGATAAATTCATGTACTGTTCTGGAGAGTTGGGAATAGGAAAGAGAATGGAAATAGAATAGAGGAAATTTCAACTTCCTGTGATGTTTTACTCTGATTACAGTGAACAATAGTCAGTCCTGGGTGGTAGCTGGGGGGCTTCTGCCTTGGCATATGCTCCATTCTATTGAGTAAAAAAAAAAAACTTTTCTGCAAAAAGGAAAAATGAATGCAGTTTTGGATATATCATAGAGGCTTCCATTTTTTTCTGAAACTCTAAGAAAAATGATACCTACTCCTTCTCCAAAGCATGCTGGAGTCCTTACAAATTTGCCATGTGTTTTTGTTTGCTTTGGAAAAAAAAGAAAACGACCCCAAAGTGCTTTGCATGCATGGGTTGTTTTTTTACAGTTACTGATTCACAAGTTTGTATTTGTTTTGCTGTCAAGTTAATTCTTACTCACAGTAGAATAATCAACCTGGTTCTTCTTAAATATTTCACTTTTCCCTAATTTGGTCAGATTAGTAACAGAAAGGGAGTGTAGGGAAGGAAAGATACAGAAAGTTTTCTTAGACAGTAACAGAAGTGGAATTACACTGGTCTTATAAACGTCAGGGCCAATTTAGAATCTGTAATCATGTGAGTAAAAAGCCATTTATTCTAAATTTCATGCTCAAAAGCCAATGAATATTGCCATTATTTTTTTAACAATGCACAATGTTTGGAATCATGTAATCAGGCACATCACTTAAGCCTTCAAAAGGAAATAGAAACAGATGTTTGTGTTGGAAAAGCCTCAGGCTAGAAGCCAAGCATCCATGGTTCAATTTCCTGTGCTATTATTTTGAATTTTTAGGGAAATCACCTTCATGCTCTCAACCTCAGCTTCCCCATCTACAAAAGGAAAGGGTTTGGGGTGGATCAGTCGTCTTAAAATGGGTCATATCAAGGCCTGCAGACAGCCTTTGTTTGGCTAAATATTTACCAAGTGTTTTAAATTAATCAGAGACTTTTAATAAAAATTTGAACTGTTCTCCAAAAGCAAATCTGAAATACTATTGTCAAAGAACTGGGTGTCAGCAGGTCTTAAGAACTGTGGATAGCAAGTGCTCTCCACTTTGCCACAGTGGTAATATGCCTTCTTGTCTGCCCCTGATTCCATTGGTTTAACTACTTTTCCCATTGTTGTGGCAAAATACCTGGTGAGAACCAACTTGAGAAAGGAGGGTTTTTTACAGTTTAGGGATACAGTCCATCATGACGGGGGAGGCAGGAACAGAAGGCTGCTGACCACGTTATATTCACAGTCGACAAGCAGAGAGTGACCAGGAAGTGGAGCCGGGCTGTAAAAGGTCAAGGCCCACTTCTTCCACTTAGGCTCCATCTCTTAAAGGTTCGGAAACCTTCCAAAATGGCAGCTCAGGAGTTGGATATAATTAACAATAGTGTGCTGCACATCAGAATGGCTATAGGTGAGAATTTGGAACAGTCTTACCCTAAAGAATGTGATAAGTGATTGGGGCAATGAATACTCTCCTTTCTCTGCCTCTATCCTTATATGTAGTATTTATGTATTGAAACATCCCTTTGCATATTTAAAAATGTGCAATGATGGTTTGTCAATTAGAAATAAAGTTTAATGGGGACCGTCATAGTTAGGCACAGGTGTCAACTTGACAGTTGAGGGTTTGAGCTCTGGGCACATTTGTAGAGAATTAGTGGTTGAGTTAGGCCCAGAGCAAATCTGCAGGAGATTGTCTAGCTGATGGGGAAGGCCCAGTTTATGGTGGATGGGATTAGGCCCTGAAATAAATTACAGAGAGCTGGTTGAGAGAGTTGGCATCCTTCTGTTCACTTGGCCAGACATGCTGGTCTGGCAAGTAAGGATTGTCCATCTCTCGGCTATTATGTGGTGCTGGTGGCCAGTTCCCTCTGTCCTAGGTGTTGGTGGGTGCTCTCCTGTCAAGCTGGACTGAGAACCGTAGCCAGGAATCGTAAGAGAAAATAAACCCTTGTTCCCTTAAGCCGTTTGATGGTCATTTATCAGCAACCATGCAGACGAACTACATCAGGGACCAATGAGATAGCTCAGTGGTAAGGCTTGCAAACCTGCAGAACTTGGTCTCAAATAAATAAAATATTTCAAAAAACAAAGTTTAAGGGCTAGGCAGATGGCTCAGAGGTTAAAATGTTTGCCTCACAAGCAAAAGGACCTGCGTTAAGATCGCCAGATTCTACATAAAAATGCATGGCAAAAATGGCTAAGGTCTGTAATTCTGATCCTGGAAGGTAGAGCCTGGGAAAACCAACAAAGAGGTTTTTAGGAGATAGAGCAATCCAGGATGAGTCCTGATGGCACCCTTGGATTTTCACAGGAACACGCACTCAAGTGCCTTCCTATATAGACACCCATGTACTTGCGAAAGGAGGACAGAGAGAGAGAGAGAGAGAGAGAGAGAGAGAGAGAGAGAGAGAGAGAGAAGAGAGAGAGAGAGAGAGAGAGAGGAACCTAAAATAATCTTCTTTTGGAAATAGTGGAATACCATTTAACTGACTAGCCTGGATGTAGAATCTTCTCTCTGAATACGTTTAAGCATACTTAGAAGTCTACAGCTTTAGATCAAAAACCCCTGTTTTAGCCGCCAGTGATAAAAGCAAGAAATGAATCAAATGAATCAAACTAAAACAAAATCCATACATGCCAAACTTGTACCCTCTCCAGTGGAAGGGAGTCCTTGCCAGCATTGTAACCAAGTTATTATGCCCTCTCACCAGATCACAATCTGTGGAATCAGGTATCACAGCTGCTGAGCAATTTAAAAACATGTGTTTTGCTTCTTATGGAGTGTCTTTGCCTTTTGAAGGGAAAGATGATTCTGTCTGAAGACTCACGTAAGATTACAATGGACAGCCCTACTCAGACTAACTCATGAGGGGCTGGATTGCAGCTCTGGCTGCTCTCCAAGGTATTTCAACCAGTTAAGTGCCAAAGGAACATTATTAAGAAAGCATTTTCACACATAAGAAGGGCTTAGTGAGAGGCTCTTGAAAGACAGTTCAATATGCATTATTGCAAAGTTCACATTTGATGATGTTACTCCCACAGTATGGAGTCAGTGAGTCAGGTAGTCTCCTGGCACAAATCCATGTTCACAGCTAATGGGTAGAAACAGTCACATTAGGTTGAACATGATGCAATTGCCAATAACTGATCCTTAAAGACAATTTCCTATGATTTAACCTAATATCGGTCCTTGTTTAAATACCATTACTTGAGTTCTTTTATTCTGTTTTAATTTCAAAGCATCATACTTAGTGTACTTGAAGTATAATACGTACAAAATTGTGCTTATTGGCATCAAACAATATACTGAAAATTAGAGATAATGACCTACTACTTTTATGCCACATTCAAGTGTACAAGTCTTGGTTATATTGGTGGAAGGGAAAGTTTGGTCTCATCTCACTGCATGTGAAAAGGCTCTAGGATTAAGGGAAAAGCTTAGCCATAGATGACTAGCACTCTCCCCCACCAATGGCATGAAGTAGCTGACCAATGTCTTTAGGGTGTGAAGCATGTGGAACTTACATAGAAATGCATAATGTCATGGTAGCACTCTTTAAAGAGGAATGAAATGGGGTTGGCACATAACTCAGTGTGGTGGAGTGCTTGCCTAGCATGCATGAGGTGTTAGGCTGAATTTCCAGCATAGCAAGAAAAAAAAAGGGAAAATTGACTTGGAGAACATCAATGGATGACCACTTTTCTGGCTAGCAGTTTTACTTGTGTGTGTGTGTGTGTGTGTGTGTGTGTGTGTGTGTGTGTGTGTGTATCTGTGGAGGCCCAAGGGTGTGTCATTGAAAATTATTCTAGATTGTGGTACCTTTGCTCTGGGGTTTCCTAGGTTCCACCTTCCTGGGCTAAATGTGCAGGCCACCACTGTTTCTGGCCAGAATTTTGGCCATCTGAACTTGGGTTCTTTTGCTTGTGAGACAAAGGCTCAGTAGTTGTACTGAGCCATCCCCCCAGCCCCTGGTTAGTAGTTCTTGGTATCTAAAGAGTGTTCTTGAGGCGGGGACCATAAGTGACTTTCAACCAGAGTAATTTAATAACTTTTTAAAGATTTTTTTATTCCTTTAGAGTTTAATACACGAATGTAGCGAATTTATATTTTCACACCTTAACCCCCAATCCCATCCCCCTTCCTTTTCCCATTACAGCCTTTCTTCTTTCCTATAAGTCTCCCTTCTATTTTCCTGTCTTCTCACATCAATAACTGCTTTTCATATGGTCAGAGTTATTTTCATTTTATTTTTATTCTATTTTATTATTGTTGAGATTGGATTTCACTTCCTACCTCAGACTAGCCTGAAAATCTCTATATAGACTGGACTGGCCTTGAATTCAAGGTCCTCCTGCCTTTGTTTCTCAAGACGTGGGATTACAGGTTCATATCTAGGATTACAGGTTCATACTCCCAAACGCTTTTCAATGTTTGGTTTGCTCAAAGTCTCCCTTGAGAACTCCATAACCAGAAGAGAAGTGAACTTCTGGCAGGGTGGGCGGGGCTTCCATGCTATGTAGAGAGACCTAGGATGGAGCCAGGACTGACTCAACAGCCAATGTCCGTGAGGAGTCACATCTGCTCTCTGGGTCTATGTGCTCCTGAGAAAAGAGAGGATGGAAGCCAGCACTCCTAAATTGGTAACGTGACACCCCACATGCAAATGTTTACAGTGACTCCAAGTGTGGCTATTCTCATTACACACAAATAAACATTTACCTGCTTATAAGCTTTTAGCTGCAAAGCATGCAAGTGATACGCATGCTTTTATCCCAAATTTGAATCATCAGCAGGACATCTTTGGAAGCACAAGCTTGCTGAAATTAAAAACTTGCTGCAGGGATGTTATGACCTTCTTTAACCTTGGCTTTCAAATTGTACATGAAACTAACCAAAAAAATCAAAAGGCCTAATTGGTGTGGGTGAATAAATTATAATACATCGAAACAATAGATGATTTGTGCAAGTGTGCATGTGTATAGTATGTGTGTGTGCATGTATGTGCATGTATGTTTTTATATGTACTATGTAAGCTAAAGATGCTTGTCCAGGACAGTGAACTTGTCCATTTCTATCTTACATATTATTAAAACAATTAATGTGTGTATTTGTGTTTACTTGTATGTCATAGCACATGCGTAGAGATCAGGGTGGGGGGGAATTTATGGGAGTCAGTTTTCTCCTTTTGCCATGTGGGCTCTGGGAACTGAACTCAGGTCATTAGGTTTGTCAGCAAGCGTTTTTAGCCACTGAGCTATTTCACTAGCGATACATACTTTTTTTGTGTGGTCGAAGACCTTGTTAATGGCCAATTTATCTATCATTAGTTCAAATCAATGAAGACATGAAAACTGTTTTAATTTTAAAGTATTTGTAATGTATATTTCTTTTCATGATTGTTGAATTTTATGTCACACAGCCTAAAACACATTCCTTTGTACTGTGAAAAAAATTTAAAAAATGAAATAAGGGTCTTGAAACTGGGGTCCAAAAAATTCTAGCATGATCGTGTCTCAAAATCATGCCAGCAGAATCTTTGCGTTCTGCCCAACTTGGGGTTAATGTATTTGCTGATCATACAAAGACACCGGAGTCAGTAATTATTTTTATCTCTGGGTGTGTATATTAGTTACTTTTCTTCCCTGTGATCAAAACAGCAGACAGAAACAGCTTGGGGGGAGGGGAGTATGCTGACTCGTGATTTTCAGGAAAGTCTCTCAGGCAAGGCAGGCCCAGGCGGAGGGAGGGGAGGAGAAGGAAGACGAGGAAGAGAAGGAGGAGGAGCAGGAGGAAGAAGAGGAGAAGGAGAAGAAGAAACAGAGCTCTTGGCAGATGGAGTATGTGACAGAACTCCTCACATCTCGGTGGACCAAGAAGCAGAAAGCTCTGGAACTAGGGGCCAAATTATAGCTTTCAAAGGCTCATTACTACTTAACTACTTTCACCCTTTAGCTCCCACTGCCTGAAGGTTTTCTGTCTGAAAAATCTTACTACCTGGCAAGAAATAAACACTCAAAACATTAGTGTGGGGGGGAGAGTTTCAGACTCATAACAGTGTAACTCTTCCAGTACCGCCTATGACAGAGTGCAAATGGAGGCGGGTGGGGGGGTGGGGGGTGGGGATTTAGGTTAGTCCCAATGGATGTTAACAGTCATTTTATCCTGAGTCTTGAATTTGGCACCTGGAGCCTGTGATGTCAAGTGTCAACTTGACAATTGAAGGCTTCATCTCTGGGCCGAGCTGTGAAGAATTAGTTAAACTCAGAGTGAGCCTGCAGGAGGTTGATTGATGGGAAGGGCTCAGCCAGTGGTGGGTAAAACTACTCCCTGGGCAGGTGGATAAGGTCAAAGGGAGGTGATTCAGGAAGTGGCTATTCTTTGGATAAACTTGGCCAGACATGTTGTCCGGCAAGTGAAGTTTGTCCCTCTTTTAGGGGTCCTGTGGATATGCTGTGGCCAGTTCCCTTGGCCTCAGGTGTTGGTATGAGCTCTCTTGCCAAGTTGGATCATAAATCAGAATAAAACCTCTTGTTAATAAGTGGTTTTAGCCATGAATTTATCAGCAACATATAGAGTAATTGCAACAAAGCCCAAATGCCACAAACAGAGGTCCTAGTATTATTTGCATATTTTAAAGTATCTCCCTCAGGGATAAGGGAGATGGCTCAGTGATTAAAGTTCTTGTGGAGCATGCAAAAGCACTTGAGTTCAAATCCCAGATCCCATACAAAATGTGAGTTTCTCTCCAAGGGAACTCTGGGCATTAGCCCCAGGCTGGCAGAGCCATTACTGTGAGCTTGCTCCCTAAGTCAGGTGCACCCACTGATTAGAGAGTTTGTCCAGTGGTTAGCAAGTTTTCAGACCAGAGTTTAAAAACAGTCACTATATCTTCCTGTATTTCAAGTCTCTGACAGTCCAACCTGAATCTCTGAGCCTCGTATGAAAACAATAGTCCAGTAAAACAGAAGTCCAGCTGCATGCAGTTCTGTGAAAGAAGCTGAAGGCAAATGCAGATCCTGGGTGCGTAGGGTTTCCTTTTCTGGGGGTGGAGAGTTTGGAGTGGGAGGTGGTAAGCAAGATGGCACCAAATTGAAGTGCTTACATAGGCCAGGTCTAGGGGAGAGGTAATTACCACTCAATAAATGTCAGCTGCCCATTCAATATTTTCTATTTAATTGAAAGCAAACAGCCCATTCAGCACAGAAGGAAAATTTAATTAAACCTCATGCCACACATAGGTAGTGCACACCCAGCCACCTCAAGTGTGTTTCTGTTCAGGTGTTATTTTCCACCTGCTTCATGTTGGTAGCAGTGACACCAGGACCTGGGAAATCAAGGTCCCCAAACTTTTTTGTTTGCAGGTAATGAATTCAGGTGAAAAAGCAAAAACAAAAGGAGGAGGAGAAGAAAGAAGAGGAAGGGGAAAGAAGAAACCAGGATTATAGAATCTGATTTCTTTGAAATATTGGCATTAGATGCATCCACTAACTGTTCAACTAGATGAAAAGCTATCGAATTGTGTAGTCCTAGGATAATTGTTTTCTAAAGGATTTACTTTGAAAAAAATGAATGAACTCCAAATGTGTAAAGAAATAAGGTTCACAAGTTGAAGGCTTGGGACGCACTGTCTCTGTACCTCTGTTCCTTGTTCACTCGTTTAGCGGGTGGACCTCCGCGGAATGGTACCCCCTTTTCTATCTCCCACTCACTGCATTGGGCTTAGCATTAGACATTAGACGGAGCTGCGATCTCTATGCGGTCAGTATTCCTGTCGAGAGCGCACCTCTCTGAGCCACCCGAGTTTCTTCACGTAAAGAAAGCACAGCGCAGACTTCCAAATCAGAGGGAATAAATAAATGCCCGGCATGGGATAGTCTCTTCCGCCTCTCAACCCTGTCTTCTTTCTTTTCATGCGGAGCCGCCAGATTTGCAAGAATCTTAGATCAAGTCATTTAGCCAGCCTCTCTCCTGCCTCAGGGGACATCCTGCGCCTCTCTTCGCCTTCCTTTATTCTAAGGTCCTGGGAAGCCAAAGCCTGCGGTGTCGGGGGAGGGAGAAGGGGATAGGGGACAATCAAGCAGCTTTTCTCTCTCTCTCTTTTTTTTTTTGAGTTGCGGAGATCCAGAGGCGCGGGCTTTGGTCCCCCTCTTCTCTGCATCCCGCATCCTCCCGGCATTCGTCCCTCCCCCACTACCCCCGCCCGTCGCTGCGGCGGCGGGAGAGGCGGGCCGCAGCCGCCGCGGGGGCCGAGCGCGCCCCCTCCCTGCTCTGCTCCCTCCTCCCTTCCGATACAATGACGGGGCCGGACCAGCGCATCAGCCGAGTCTCATTGGCAGGGCCGCCCCAGCCCCCGGAGAGGCGGCGGGCGGGGGCAGCGGGGAGAGAGCGGCGGAGCGCCGGGGCTGACAGCGAGAGGAGGCAGGATCGGGGGATCGCTGGACGCGGAGGACTCGAGGAAAGCGGCTTTGGGTTCTTCCGTGGAGTGGGGCGAACCCGGAGAAGACACGCTGGCGACCGCAGCCCCGGGGCCAAGGGATGCGACGGGCGCCGGCTGCCCCCTGAGCCTCTGTGGAGTCGGGCAGCGTGGCTCTTGTGCGGTGCCAGAGCTGAGCAGAGAGGAGGAGGAAGGAGAAGAAGGCAGCCGCGGCCGGGGACCGCGCCGAGTCGAGCGGAGTTGCAGAACCCGCGCAGAGCGGGGTCCCTGGGTCCCGCGCGGGGCGCAGCGCAGACAATAAAGTAGCAGAGGACAGCCCCGCGCGCCGGAGGGAGGAGGCAACAGGGCAGGTAGGTGGGCAACTGTCCTTGGTCCCCAGAGTCTCAGAGTGTGTTGCTCAGGAGTGGGGTGGGCACTGACTCCCTGCGGCCAGGGCTGGTGCAGCGGCTGTGTCCCGGGTCACAGCGAGCAGGTTGGGAGACCCCCAGTGAAAGCTTGGGTTCCAGGCGATCGCCGCCAGCAGGAAGCCCCGCCCCGGAGCTCCAGTGCTGGTGCAGCCCGGGCCTGAGCCTGGGGCACTGGGCACCGCGCATTTGTGACAGTGGCGGTGTGGAGAGGGGAAGTTTGATAGATTCAAGGCGTTGGAGCTGGTGGGGTTTGCAAACGCGCCACCTGGGATCATGTGCTTTGCGGGCCGCGCTCTGGTGTGATGTGGGGAGGGAGGAGCCGCCGGATCCCGGCTTCGGCTGCCGGGAGATCCTCTCTGGGGGCGGCGGAAAGGAACTGAGGGGTCCCTTGCGTTGTCCGAGGATGCCAAGAGCTGGGCTGGGCGGCCTTTTGTAAATAGGCGTGTCAGAGTCGGGCCGCGCCTGGGTTGGAAAGGTTGCGCGCGTGGGAACCGCTCCCTATCTGTTTCCTGGAGTATTTCCACTTTTCATTTTCATCCGGATCTGGAGATCTTGAAATCCTGATCTGAAAAGTGCAATTTCATTTCGACTCGAGGTCAGAGGCATCCTTGGCGTTGGATGTCCTGAGCTTTAACAGAGATCGCTCCTGCTTACAAAAGGAAAAGGGTTAGTTGGCTGCAGCCTTCCCTGGGGCTGAGAATTCAGCGGCAAGAGGAGGTCTCTCTGGATCTCTTCTTTGTGTGGCCGCTTCCTTCCTTCCAGATGTGAGAGGGTTGGGCTGGGCGCTTCAGGGTGCGGTAATAATTATCGCCGCACATTCCTGCGATCTGCTAGGACTTGTAAACATACCAGAACCAACTCCTCTGAACTTTGCGGGCTGACTTGATGTGTTTGCTGGAACCCAGACGGGGGACGCCGTCTGCAAGGTGGCCCCTGGGGGAAGAAAAGACGCCGCAGTGCTGACAGCTGCCGTCTCTCAGGAAAGCTGCGTGAAGCTTTGGGGTTAGCTTGTGCTTGTCTTCTCCAGAAACCTCCCAGCCGATTCTGACGACGTGTTTGCTATCGCTGGGCAACCCCCGACATGCCATTTCCTGTCCCAAAGGGAAGGATCTGTGAAGCTTTTAAATCTAGTGTCTGCAGGGGAAGAAAAAGCGGCTTCTCCTCACTTAACCTTCTCAAGCTGTCCTTTGATCTGTCACACTCGTGCCCGAAGAGAACTTGGGAAGAGCTTAATCCTGTCGGGCAGTTGGGGTAAGACGCTTGGCGAGTATCATAAATAGTCCATGACGCGGTCAGCCAAGCCCTCTAGGGAAAGCAAGGAACTTGCTGCAAGTCTCACCAGGAACACATCAAATGTTTTGTGTTTCATACTTAGCAGAGCAAGGTCCCCAGAAGGGATATCAGCGATATGTTTTTAGTGATGTTGAAAAAAATAATAAAGTAACCACAGTGACCACATTGTGTATTTTCCATAAATTTCAATGAGACGTTATTTTAAGAGTGATTGACGCCTCTAGCATTCCATGTATTTTTGTCTCGGAGTTAAATGTCAAAATAGGCAGTAGATATATTGATGGGTATCAAATCTTTTTCAGTCTGAAAATTTTGTAGTAAGCATTAACACACACACACACACACACACACACTTCATTGGTACAGTGCATACATTTCCTAGAGGCCACAAAAAAACTCAGAACTCTGGGACCACAAAAAATGTGTCATTTCTTTGGGGACATTTTGCACATGATATTAAAATACTTTATTTGCTTAAATTCAGCAGTGCAGGTAGCAAGCGTTTGAATAATATGATGATGAATGTAAAAATCACCTTAAAATGCTTTCCCAATGAAATTCCATGTTCATTACAGCTGGCAACATCAGTAAAGGATCCTGTACATTCAAGTGCTTGCCTTGAACGTCATTGTGTTTTCAAATTCATAAGTTTTATCTTAGCTGCATAAAAGTTAATGGGTTTCTGCAGCAGGCAGACAACTGCACTTGAGCAGAAGTGTCTAGAGAAGTGTGGGAGGAGCCAATATGGTAGCCAGTCAAGGGTTCTCAGGGATATTTACCATGCTTGACCTGTCTTGCCTGCAAGCCTGAGAATTCTGTTTCTCTGATGTCACAGATTTACTTAAGGCTGTGCAGTGCCTTTGAGTAGGAAAGGCAGTGAAATATATAATGGGTCAGCTTGCCCAGGCTGCAATGATTTTCTAAGATTTCATAGTTAGTTTTGCATATGGCAGTAAAAGCTTGGGATTTATACTCTCTTCTCTGTAGCTCCCTCTTTTCTTCCCTCCCTTATTCCTTCCTTTCTCTCTTATCATTTTTATTTTGTTTTAGAAGATAGATATCCTTTATAAATAATTTCTTTTTAAGTTCTTAATGTTTCTCTTTTCTTCTGATTTAACATAGATCCTGGTTGTGCTAAGATGACATTTTTCTTTTCTAATATTTATTTATGTGTGTGTGAAAGAAGTACCCACATGCATTCCACAGCACAGGAGTGGAAGTTAGACAACAATCTTGGAGGATTCAAGTTCTCTCCTTTCCACATGTGGGCTTCAGATTAAACTCAGGTCACCAGGTTTGCAAGCAGGAAACCCAAGAGAAGAATCTGACCCAAGTTGAGCTATTTCCCTGATCCTGATAGCAATTTTTTCATTTGCTAGATCTTGCTTAAAGCCATCTCAGTAATTTAGGGGTCAAGCCTAATTTATGTAATAACTGGCTTCTCTGAAAATTAACGTTTCATATTTTTAAAATCTCATCTTTCCTGGTGAAATCAATTTTTAGCCCAATCTCATAGGGGAGTGTTTTTCAAAATGAAGGTCATAAAATCCATTTAGTGGGTCACAGCCAATATCAAAAGAACATGTGACAAGACAAGCTGTTGGCATCAAGATACGTAGGCAAGAGTTCTATAGTTTCATGGGACTTTGAGTCACAGCTACATGTGACGTGATGTATTCATTTTGGATTGTAGTGTAACATGTCACTGTACTGTAAGTTGCTGTTAAGAAGCTTGAAATTGCACTGCTGTGGGGGTAGAAGTATTTTTCAGTATGGTTTTAAGGTTTTAATAAGTGACAGCACAATTTTAAGTGGAATTTGGAAATTTATTTATATATATCTGCTTGTCACCTGCTTATCAATATCTGTGTATAATCCATATCATCTATATGTCTATCATTGTTATCACATATAAATTAACTATAATCTATATATCTACCTGTTATCTGTCATTTATCTATCATCTATATATTATTTACCTATATAAATAATATATAAGTAATAAGTATATAAAAACACTGTGTCTTTGTCTCTGAGTGAGTTTGAGTTGCTGACCGGTGTGTGGAGTATCCTGCTTAGGCTAGTTTCCTCTCCTCTCTTTATTTCGGCTTTCTCTTCTTTCTCTGTATATTGGGTTTCTTCATAAATGGTAAGGGGACTGTACAACAATCTCTGGATCTGGGCAAATCCAACAAAAGGGAATGAGTTCCTTGGAGTTGTTCAAATGTGGTTTGACTATATCTTCCAAGCTCCATGTTCTGGGCCTGGAGAAAACTGGAGAAGGGGTTTGAGTAATGGGGACGTCAGCTTCTGAAGGGATGAGGCAGTGCTCAAAGGGCCTTACATGCCGCAGAGATACAGAGCTGTCAGAGAAAAGCATGGTTGCTGACTCTGCCTGCCTTCCGATCTTGCTGTATGAAAACCCCACCATTATAGTTCTGCTGCCACCAAGTCCCTGGCCAGAGAGCCTGAGCACTTGGGGTCACACGAATTTGCACTTTCAGGCTCCTAAGTGTGAGTCATATAAAAATTTTCTTTATAGAGTATCCAATCGCAGGTACTTTGCAATAGCAACCAAAAAAGTGTATGGAGATTGTAGCAGTTCGCCTGCATGATTGCTGATAAATGACCATCAAACAGCTTGAGGGAACAAGGGGTTTATTGTCTCATGATTGTCTGGTTACGATTCTCAGTCCAGCTTGAGAGTAGAACTCACACCAATACCAGGGCCAAGGCAACTGGCCACACAATCTCTCTACATAATGGCTGAGAGAGGGACTCTCTCAACCAGCTCTCTCTGTATTTTATTCCAGAGCCTAATCCCACCCACCATAGGCTGGGCCTTCCCAATCAGCTAGACAATCTCCTGCAGATTTGCTCTGGGCCCAACTCAACCACTAATTCTCCACAAATATGCCCAGAGCTCAAACCCTCAATCATCAAATTGACACCTGTGCCCAACTATGACAGAGATACTTTCCTTTCTTAGAGATAGAAGCAAAAAAGTCTCTCCTAATCTGCTCTGATTGACTTGGCTGGACGAAGTCCTTGTAAGTCAATGGATTCCGGAGAGGGCAAGGGTGCTACCCCAGAGGGCAATGGAGAAACACCCAGACCACTTGGACTGAGGACACCAGAGGCCTGCCTGCCGCAGGAGTACAGGTGCAGGGGCAGGAGGGAAAGTGTGTCCAGCGGATGGGGAGTGAGCAGTTGCTGTAAGGGACAAGGGCTTAATGAAGACAGCTGATTCTACTTCCCTGTGATGCTGTAGTAATGGAGGCTGAGCTGAGCTGCATTCAGACAGATAGGTTATCAATACCATTTCTCATGTGTGGAAAGAGAACTCAGCTGTCTTTTCCCGCATGGTCAGTATCAGGGTTTATGAGAGCAACAATACAGGACGAGCCAAATGGAAGGGGCTGTATTACTTTTCAGTGACACTGCTTTGGGGGGATGGGGGAGACAGATACAACAGTTAAAAACCTGCAACAGGCCTGGGGAGATGGCTGGGGGGGGGGGTTAAAACCTTTGCCTCATAAGCAAATGGACCTGAGTTTGGATCTCCAGATCCAGCATAAAAATGCCAGAGGGAAATGGCGGCAGCTTGTAATTCTGACCTTGGAAGGTGGAGCCTGGGAACCCCTTGAGCAAAGCAGTAAGGAGATAGAGCAATCCAGGATGATTCCTGATGTCTCCCATGGGCTCCATAGGCACACACACTCAGGTGGTCTCTTGTACATGCCCATACACATGCATGCACACACACACACACACACACACACACACACACACACACACATACAATAAATAAGTAAAATATTCTTCATGTATTTATCACCTTGAGTAGCCAGGATCTTTCCTACATTTGTGGGCAAGTCTTAGAGGGCATTTTAGATCAATTTGTGCTCATGTGAAGCAAGTTATTTAAGTCGCCCCTCAGAACAAAGTATTTGAAGAGTACAATTGTCTTTAGGGCCAATGCCACTGAGCCCTCCTTTCTGCTGCTCTTCTGCTTTGAGCTATTTTTATTTAGGTCTGTGTTACTTGGCCCTTGGGGAATGCACTGCTTTTAATTGTCCCACTACTTCATATACAGTTAAACAGTGGGAAGGGAGCCTTAATTGTGTGTGTGTGTGTGTGTGTGTGTGTGTGTGTGGCCACAAGGGTAATACTCTCAGCGGAGGTTTCTTAAAAGTGGGGTGATCATGCTGGCTTGCCCGGGTCATTCCTGATTAATGTCTCAGCCTCCAGTTGGACGATAAATTACATGGTCACCCTGCCTAGAATAGCCATTTTGGTGGCGCAGGAGGCGGCAAGGATTAGGGGCTCTGTGTAGTTGCTTAAATTATCTGATAAAGAATTCCTCCCACCAGAAAGCATTAACTGTTAATATGAAGGACGCATGCTTCTTTGGCAAGAGAATAAAAGAAATTCAGAAGTCACTATCAGATGGTCTTGGTAGTGGGCTGGGGAGATGGCTCAAAAGTTGAAGCCTTTGACTTGAAAACTAAAGGACCTGAGTTCGGCTCCTCAAGTCCCATGGAAAAATGCCAGGTGGATATGGCAGTGGTGTGTAATTTTGGCCCTGGAAGGTGGAGCTTGGGAAATCATAGAACAAAGCAATAAGAAGGTAGAGCAATCCAGAATGATTCCCGATATTATCCTTGGACATCCACAGGCATATGCACTCAAATGCCCTCTTGTGCCACACACACACACACACACACACACACACACACACACACACACGAATGTACACGTACACACGTGCAAAAAGATATAATCAAGGTAGTATAGTAGTTCTGCACCAGGATGATTTTTGCTCCCAAAAGATATTTGTCAAATGTTCAGTTGTTAGTTGTCTCCATTTATAGGAAGATGCTGCTGGAATCAAGAGGGGAGAAGGCTGGGCTGCTCAGAAAACTCTCCAGTGACCAGGACATCCCATGCCAAAGACTTATCCAGCCCCAGATGTTGGTGGCACTGACTGAACCTAGAGAGGTCTGTGCTGAATTACACTGGAAGGAGAGAATCAGGGAAAGTGCTTACGGACTTCTTGGACCTCAGCGGAATGCTACGTGGGTGTTCGCTTTAAGATAGTTAGTGAGCTCTATATTTTAATTTTTTATGTGTGCTATAATTAATTTTTAAAGTCAGCCGTGACTAAAGACCAAAGCCCTGATGCTTGGGGTGTCTTTTGCAACTGTGATGGCTCAGTAAATACTACTAATGGGATCAGAAGCAACTCTTGGGCACCAGCGCTCTCTGAGCTGGGAGTTGCTAGTTGTGTCCCGTGGTTCTCACCTCCATGTTAATGTTTTCTGTTACAAAATTCCCAAGGCTACATACTATACAGAGAAAGTATTCAGCTCAAAGCTCTGGGGTGGAGAACATGGTGCAGGCTTATGCTCACCTCTGGGGATAGCTTCAAGGCAGATGGTATTGTGTGGGGGATGCATGCAAGATGGAGGGATCACAAGACCAGAGAGGAAGCTGGAGTTGAGGAAAGGGCCAGTCTTGATTGTGTGTGTGTATGTGCGTACATATATATTTGTGTATGCATGCACAAACGTGTGCACCATGGTATATGCGTGGAAGTCAGAGACAACCCGGGGCTCCAGTCCTCAGCTTCCCCTCGTTTGAGTCTGGCCTGTGAGTGCTGGAGATTCTGTCTCAGGCTCCTCCTGTCTCTATAGAGTCCTGAGAATCCAGGGGATTCCACGGAGCCTGGCTTCACATGTGTGCTGACGGCGCACCTTCAGCTCCTCATGCTTGCACGACAAGGCTGTAGCCACCGAGCCATCCCTCAGTCCCGTCTTGATCTTTGTGTAACAACTCATCCCTGCAAGAACTCACCCCTGGAGAAGAGCATCAACTCCTTCCATATGCCTTGCCCTCTGTGACATCATTTCCTTTTGCCAGGTCCCGCTTCTTAAAGGTTCTACCCCTTCTCTGTTGCCACACTAGGGATCCTGCTTCTGACACATGAACCTTTATAAAGCACCCTCAAACCATAGGCAGCCTGTTCTTTTTCATGGCCAAGCAAACTAATTCTGAGATTGCAACTTGGCCAAGTCAATATTCATTAACTTACCAAAGTCTATATGAGGCTAGTGTCTAAATAAGGAGATAGAGTAGGTGATTGTCAGAAACACTGGTTCTAATGTCGCATGACCTTCAAGTATCACCCAAGCTCTCAAATCTAACTCTGCCACTTACCATGTGCTTTGAACAAGTGACTTTAACCCTCTTTGTGTCTTTGTTTCCTCCTCTGTAAAATGGATATAATGAGGGTCCCACTTCATCTAGTTCCTAAGAGGACTAAATGACAAAATACTGCATGGTCTCACTCCTAAGTAGAGTCTAAGAACGTGAGGGCTGAGGTGGGGCTCAGTGGTACAGCTCTTGCCTAGCATATGCGAGCAAGTTCTGGGCAGAATCTCCAGTAGCAGGGAGCGGGCAGAGATCATTGGAGATTACGGCAACCATCCGATCAGCGTGGGACATCAGTCTGGAACCCTGGGCTAGAACAGCACCATCTTCCAAGGACTAGCTTCCTTGCCTGCTGATGCCAACCAGTATTGATCCAGCTTTGTAAGTGCTGGGCATTTGCCAACTGCTGCCCACATACTATTTCATTCATTCCAGGAAAAAAAAAAAAAGAAAGCCACAGTTATCCATATTTTATAGCGGTAGAAACCCAAGTTTGGAAAGCTTCGTGACTTGTTCATAACCACACTGCTAGTAAGGGAGGGAGCTAGGGGCTAAACTCAGCTGCTCCCCTGCAAAAGGCACCCCTCTGTGTTGTTTCCGGCGGTTACAGCCTAAGAGTCTGGCTCTTCCTGCAGCGTCCATGGCTCACAGGGCCTTCCAATGGCCCCTTCTTTCTGAAGCAAGGTTATTCATAGATAGAACTGAGCAGGACTGACGACTCGTCATGTTTTCATCAGTATTTGTAAAAAATACTCCTTTCTGGTTTGTTGCATAACTCGTTAGCAGAGTAAAGTTTTCAGCAATATGAAATGAGAAGTAGAATTAAAAAAAAAGCCCTCATCAGTCCTAAAAGCATGTTTGGCTGTAGCGAGGAGACCCCCTGGCTTTGGAAGTCACCAAGTAGCCCAGACAGGCAGCTATTGGCAATAATTGTGTCTGTACCACAGCACGGGCCCATCACATCCTCTCCTGGTTCAGGTCTTTCTGGAAATCCCAGCATCCATCTTCCAGCCGAGCATCCAACAGCTGACAGTGGCGGTGGGGGGCCCACAATGGATGAGGCCTGGGAGGTTGTCTCTGGCCTTCCCTGGTTACACCTGACTGAGCCCATCCCATCAATCCAGGCTTGGCAGAGGTGCGGGGGGGGGCATGGTGGGAACACAAAGGGCCACATGTGATCGAATGCCAGGCGTTCGCAGGCGCAGGGGGCTTGTATGGCCACCCCGCTTTGGCCTTCTTCAGTGTAATAGACGAGCAGAATCCTGCCAGATGCAGGAGAAGCTGCAGAGAAAAGAGGTGAGCCGAGGTCAGTCTGGAAGAGGCACTTAGTGGAAAGTCACGACTGGGGCCAGACTCAGCCGGACAGTGCTTGCCTAAAGCCACACGGTCCTGGGTTCCAATTCTTAGCACTGCAAGAAAAAAGGAGAAAAAAAAAGCTACGAGAGTTGGGAAGGCTGACTGAGTTTTCATCATTCCTTGGCGGCAGGCGAATTCTTTCTCTCTTGAAAAAAATGATTTTATATATTTATTCACATCAGAGAGAGAGAGAATCATAGCATACATGGGGAAGTCAGAGGTCAGCTTTTCAGAAGTCCGTTCTTTCCTTTCCCCTTGTTTTGGGAGGCAGGTTCTTTCTTGTTATTTTTTCTGCCATGCTACACGTGGATGCTTCCTGGATTCTTCTGTCTTGCCACAGAAGCACTGGGATCGGGAGCTATCACATCCTTTTTTTTGTTTTTAAATGTGGGTCTAGTTTCATGGCAAGTGCTTTCATCCACCAAGTCCATAACTAGCTCTCTTGATTCATCAGGTGGGTGGCAATCCTTGAGATCCCTAAGCCTGGAGAGATCTGTAGTTGGGAATGTGCACATTACTATCTAGCAGTGCAGTTTCAAATTTTTAACTTTTTTTAAGACAGACAAATGAACTCAAAGTTTTTTGTAATGTGACAATGGGAAGTTTCAATGTAATTGTTCACTGCACAATAAAAAATGGAATTGGGTGTAACATGTTAATATCAAATAACCTTGCAGTGTGTAGATAAGACTCCAGCACTCCAAGTGTGGCTTTGGAATACATCAGAAAAGTTAAGGGTATCTTAGGTCATCACAGATGAACTAATTGCATCTATTTAAATGTGTAAAGTGCAAAGCAGATCTTGATAAGCTAATGAAAGCCATGTGTCCCCGGACTAGGAGCACAGAACCCTGTCCCAGAAGGGCTGTAAGACTTAAGTTGAACACACATCACGGTCATTTGAGCCAACTGTGTTAAATGAATTCAATTTGTGTTTTGAAGAGGAGGGGAAAAAAAGCAGCAGCGGCGTGCTGTCTCAGAGGACTGAGCATCCAGTTCGTGAGAGGTCAGACGTTTGACTCAAGCAAACTGTAATGATGTGGCTGTTTTGGACAGTTCGAATCCTGAGTGGTTCTTGCTCTTCCTTCTAGTGCTGAGCTTGGTCGCACTAGGAGTATCACAGGAAGAGACACCCCACATCGATCTCAGAGAAAACCTGTGAAGGTGACAAGAGAGGATGTTTAGAAAGTGGACAGTCTGTCCATCGAGGTTCATGCAATGTGATGGATGCTTTTGCTACCTGGGAAGAGAGAAGTGTAACTTTTTCTTCTTTCAGAGCAGACAATACATTTTTCTGGGCTGTACATAGTTTGATTCCTACTGCATTGTCAAGGAATAAGTAATAAATTTTTTCTAAGTGCTTTTCCAAGTGATTGAAAATTATCCCCTGCACCCACATTCTTTATTGCTTCAACTGTCTTCTATGAAATCACCACAGATGATTGTTTTTTAGACTTGGAGTATATTAGTGGCCACACTTGTTCCTGTACTGAGTTCTCTGGGGTAAGTCTCACCTGTCATTTCTTGCTCTCATCCCATCATTCTTTGACAGCTGATTGTTTGGAGCTGGGTTCCTCTTTGTGAAGGGTCACAGATCCTGAGCCATGTGTGGTGCCGCACACAACTGTCATGCCACTATGGCGGGGGCAGTGGCAGGAGGATTACCATGAGGTTACAAAGCAGACAAGGAGAGCCTGTCTCGAAGATAAGCGAGAGGTTGAGGATGCTGCTCAGTTGGTAGAGTACACGCCTAGGATGCATGAAGCCCTGGGCTCGATACCTGGAACCATATAAAATGGACCAGGGGTTGCATGCTTATAATTCCAGCACTTGGGTGGTCGAGGATTAGAAATTCAGGGTCATACTCAGATATATGGTAAGCTTGAAGTCAGCCTGGAATTCAGGAAAGTATTGGAGAGAAAAAGAGAGAGAGAGAGAGAAGAAAGAAGGAAGGAAGGAAGGAAGGAAGGAAGGAAGGAAGGAAGGAAGGAAGGAAGGAAGGAAGGAAGGAAGGAAGGAAGGAAGGAAGGAAGGAAGGAAGGAAGGAAGGAAGGAAGGAAGGAAGAGACAAAGAGGATGGAGGAATGGATGGACCACAGATTTCGATTCTTTTGTAATTGTCACTATTCTTACTAACAGAGGTCCTTAGAGCTTGCTAAGAGCTTCATACACTTACCATGTTGACTAAGTAACTCAGCGCCCTGGGAAATGAGCGTCCTTCTTCCTCCTGTTTTCTGGGTGAGCACACGGTGGCTGGAGCCGTGAACACAAGCTGCTCTGGAGCGTTTCGTCTGTAGCCGCAGCGTGCAGTTTGTCGCTGTGGACACGAGCTGCCTCCTCTTGCTCTGTCTCTGCTCTCTGCTTTTCGAGAACCTCCTGCTTTGCTTTACGGTGTTCCTATTTCCCCTAGAGAGGCCTGAGAGTCAGTCTCCACCACTGCCCCTTGGATGCTGCAGTGTGTGTGTGTGTGTGTGTTTGTGTGTGTGTGTGCATGTGTGTGCATGTTCCTGTGTGTGTCTTGTGCCATAACTGAAGTTCTGAAGTGTTTTTCCTGATTCCTGACTCCCAGACATCTTCTGCACAGTCGAAGCTTCTGGAAGTCTAACCTGTGACCTCATCACCATGGAGGCTGGGCTGAGGCTTTGGACAAGACATTAGAACGTTCTATTTTTCTACATTGTATAAAAGCAGCATGTTTAAGAGCCCTGCCATCAGAGGAGTGTGTGATGAACCTATAACATGGAAGTTGACAACGTTTTCTGCAAAACTCCCGAACTATGAGGCGTGCTGCGGCCACTCAGCTCCACCTCTGTAGAGCAAGAAAGCTGGACGGTACATAAAATAAAGAATGTAGGTGTTGGGGAGATGGCTCAGGCAGCGATGTGCTCACTTTGCAAGCACAAGGACCTGAGTTTGATCCCATGAGGCCATGTGAAAAAGCTGGGTGCAGTGGCACAGCCCCATGATCCAAGAACTGGGGAGGCAGGCAGGTCGATACCTGGGGCTGACTGTCAGCCAAGACTACTTGGCCAGCTCCAAGCCAGCGGGAGACTCTCTCAAAAAATGTGGTGGAGATTAGTTGAGGAAGATACTCAGTGTCAATCTCTGATCTCCATGTGCACCCACATTCACATGTGTGCGCGCACACACACACACACACACACACACACACACACACACAGAGGAATGTAGCTTTATTCTGATTGTGCCCATCAGATATAGATGTCAACTTAACAATGGAAAGCTAAAGACTCTGGCCTTTTGGATACATCTGCGAAGCAAGTTAAGGCAAGCCCTAGGAGATCATCTTATTGGTGTGAGAAGACCAGACTTATGGTAGGTGGAACCATTTCCTGGCAGATAGATCTGATGAAGAGAGCTGGTTCAGCAGTTGGGCAGACTTTGGTAGGCTAATAAGTGCATTGACCCCATCTAAGCAATTCCTGTGGCTGTGTTGTGGCCAGTTCCCTGAACTCCTTATGCTGTCAACTCTCCCGACACACCGATAGCATGTAACCAAGAACTGTAAGCAAGAATAAACCCCTTGTTCCCCTGAAGTTGTTGGTCGTGTACTTATCAGCAATATGAAGACAAACTGCAATATTAGTAAACCTCAATCTGTGGGCAGGAACTGACCCCCTTTGAATAAAAAAGGGACCAGTGTGAACAGGTGCACTGTTGAAAGGGCAGTGTAAGGTAACAGACTCGGGAGATGGCTGCCTGGGTTTGTCCCTAGCCTCACCATTCATTACTCTTAATCGAGGCAAGTGTCTTAGTCACTGTGCATCTCGGTTTCCTGTTTTTAAGACTGGGAGAACAGCAGGCTCTCCCTCATGACGCTGCTTTGATAGCTGCCAACAATCAGGGTCACTTCGCTTTGAGGTGGAGATGCCATCCGGGAAATGTATCATTGAGTGCGTTTCCATCCTAAAGTGCACTCAGGCACACCCGGATGATACCAGTCACTCAGCGAGGCATCTTAATGCAATCAGGAGATACCATAAGAATGCAACGGATGGTACTGCAGCCAGAATAACCCAGCAGATGCTATTTCATAGCAGATGCTTAAAACAAGTGTGAGTGGTACAAAGTGTAACTGGCTGGGGTCCTGTTGCTCTGCACAGACAGGGACCCCATGCAGATAAGGATCCCTTTTCTAGGGCTGGCAGACCTGGGGCCCTGAGGGCCAAAGGCTTATGAGTTAGACTGGCAGCATCCGAGGTTTATAATTCCACGTCCTGCGAACAAGAGGCTACAGAGATTGTAGAGGCCAGATGCTTGTTACCATGTGTTCAAGCTGAGGCTCGCTGCACTGGCCTGCGGTTGTCAATGTCCTGACACTTACTCAGCAGCTACTGTAACCCTTCGCCAGCAGCGGCGGCGGCGGCAGCAGCATCTACCGTCACGGCTCCCTAGCCTTGGTCTAGGTCCATTACTGTTAGTAGAGTTGCTGAGCATTGGCTGTCAGGACCTTTGGACTTAATGTTCTTGAGTCTCAGGTTTCAGTGCCGAGCATCCTTCTGGAACATTTAATGACCAGAGTCTGTAGTCAGTGCTCTCCATAGCCTTCTCTGTGCTTCCACCACTCTGCTGCCCACCGAATCTCTTGTGTCTGTATTTCTTCAGTGCATTCTGCACATACTCTCTTTCCACTACCATTGTTGCTGCCACTACCGCCGCAGCGGCCGCCGCTAAGTCACTGTGTCTTCATAGATACCAGGTCACCCTCTCTGTTTATAAAAATCAAAAATTGAGAAAAGCCTTTGTTTCTTTTCATGCGCGCGCGCGTGTGTGTGTGTGTTCTTGTGTATGTGTTTGCGTGTGGGCAGGTATACACATACGCATGTGCGGGTATATGTATATGAGAGCACTTGAATCATGTGCTGTGGAGGCCCAAGGTGGTATCAGCAATCATCCTTGATCACCCTTCTACCTTCTCACTGTGAGCCCAGGTCTCTAATTAAGCCCAGAACAAGCCATTAGCCTGACTAGCCGGCTTGCTTTGGTTGTTCCCAGGCTCCACCTTCCAGGGCTGGAATTACAGGCTACCACATTTGCCCACATGGAACCTGGGAATCTGAAGTCAGGTCCTTTTGCTTTTGAGGCAGAGACTTTAAGCGCCTTAAGTTTGTGGCTTCAGAGGACAGCACAGGAGGCTGTGTCCCGGCTGACCGGTCAAAGAAATAAAATGACCACCCTGGGTGGGCAGCCAGGAGGAGATGAGGTCAGCATGTTTGGACCAGACTCAGCACAGCTCTTGCTGCAAACAAAAAAGTTTGTTTTAATCACTTCGAGCCCCCAAGGCAAAGTATGTCCCCTCTAGGGCTAACAGAGTTCAGGAGATTTGTGATTGCAAAAAGACTGATGTGAGCTGCTTCCACCAGGGAGCAGCCCCTGGTGGAGGGGCAGTGGATGCTTCACGGCCTTGCAAATCCTAGATACATATTAAATGGGGCCGCGAGCCCTCGGCCAGCCAGCATCCTTTGCACTTTGCCTTCCTCATCCATACAATGAGAGGCTAAGAGTAAATTAGTGGATACTCACTGACTGCTAACCAACTGGATTCGGCTTGTGGATACCCGGGTTGCCCCTAGACTGTCTGTAAGACACTTGAATGAACAGAGGATTCTCCAAAAGTAAAATTCTAGGTTCCTAGTTTTTGTCGGGGGGGGGGTGGAATTTCAGAGCTCTAGAAACACTGGCTGTGTTTGGAACATTGGCTGCATTCGAAACACTGGCTGCGTTCTGACGTGGCAGTTAGGAGGTGCTGAGTCCTCATAGCTGGGGCTGTGCCGCTGACAGCTGGAGCAGGTGTTGTGGATGTGACCCCTGCTCCAGCAGCCCTCCTTGTCTCTCCAGTGCATCATCAGGACCTCCCGCTGCCAGCTCCTCACTGGTGCATCTCGGGACTTTCTTAGCTGTGGAAGTGGCAGGTTAAAGTACTGGGGAACTCACGCTTCTGTCCATCATTCTTAAGGGATGAAGGGGTTTAGGGTACAGAACTCTCAGGCTTTACCATTCTGGTAGGTTTGTTTCAGTGTGTGTGTGTGTGTGTGTGTGTGTGTGTGTGTGTGTGTGTGACCAAATTTCTGACAATAAAGAGAGGAAGGATTTATTTGGGATTCCTTGTTTAGGACTCATTCCATCATGGTGGGGAAGGCCTGGCCACGGGGATGTAAGTCATAGAGGCAGAGGCCAGCAGGTCGGCATCTGCAGTGAGGAAGCAGAGCTGGAAGAGGAAGTGAGGCCAATCTGTAAACCTCAAGGGCTGTCTCCAGGGAGCCACCTCCATAGCCGTCCACAACATTCTCAAACAGCGCCACCAGCTGGGACCAAGTATAGCGCACGAGCTGCAGCATCTTCCTTGAACATGGTTCACTGAAGGCCTTTCCTTCCTTGTCTGACTCTCCAGTGGTGTCTACTGGGAAATCTCTCATCAGATAAATGCTTCTGCTCCCATATGCCCTGCTTCTGAGACATTAAATGACAATTATGCCATCCTTTGTAAATGATACCTGGACAGTATTTTCCCCTTGAGGGAAAAGATAACGATTCCTCTTATGCAATCTAAAGAGACCACATAGTGGACTACATAGACTGGTGATTTCTAGACAAATGGGTGAATATATCAGTGTATAAAAAAGACCAAAAGATTTCATGCGAATGACTTTTCGCTTATTCACATATGTTTTAGACACGGGGGACGGAGCTCTGGTTGTCATACATTAAGCATAAGCCCAACCACTGAGCTGTACCCCAGCTCCACTTGTTCAAATCTTCCCTCCCCCGATGTGTGAATTTGTGATTCTTTCCACAGAAGATCCTTATTGATGCTTACATCAGCCTTAATTTGGCGCAACATTTTATGAGAAGCAACCAGATTCTATGTGTTGTAACTAATGAATAATTTACCCTGCCTCAGATTTCTAGTTGGGTTTGTTTTGCTTTTCTGAAACAAGAGTCTCACTCTGAAGCCCAAACTAGGCTGGACTTCACTATTCCAAAAAAAAATTTTTTTTTTCAAATAGTTTCCAGGGCAAGGAGCTCCTAGTACTAAATCCTGGGGGATTATGGAGGAGGAGATGACCACTCCATTCTGGGGACAGGTTATACATAGATCTTTCAAAGTTCACTCTGTGAAGGGCTGGGGTCTCTAATATAAGGATAGGCATATATGCACAGAGAAAGAGGTAGAGAGAGAAAGAGCGAGAGCGAGAGAGAGCGAGAGAGAGCGAGAGAGAGAGAGAGAGAGAGAGAGAGAGAGAGAGAGAGATTCTGAGAGAGAGAGATTCTCTCTAGATCTGGTTGTACAGTGTGATTTGTGCTTTTGCTTATGCCTTGCTCCTGGATGGATCTGACTGAGTTTGGGTTAACACAACACTGTCCCACAGGGAGCAAATTCAGTTACCTCTTCCCTGACACAGTTCCCATCCACTCACCAAGAAGCACTTGGCAGGCTTGCATCTTACTCTGCAGAGTTTGGGCATCTCTCCAAAAGTACACAGGTAAAGGACCCCTCACCCGTGTTCCTGAATGAAACACGTATTTGCTCTATCCCAGGTTACCTGCCATCCTTCCGCCGCAGGCTCATGTATTGTTAGTGACATTGTGTTTTCATCAGAGATGAACTTGTGAACATCTTTGCCCCTAAATTAGAAGTGAGTGTCACAGCTGAGCGAGGGTGAGCAAGAGCCATGGCCCTGGGACTAGAGGCACAAATAGCTCAGGTGCCAAGGTGGAGGAGACCAGATGTGCTGGGTATGGAGCACCATGCGAGCAGAGATGTGTGAACGAGCTCGGCTGTGACTTTCTGTATCACCCTTCAGGCAATACACATCTTGAGAAAAATATGTAGGGCTCACAGAAAAGTCACTGAGATTGAGAGCCACACTTGTCTTGGTGTTTGAATCCAGATTCTCTCACTTAGATACCTCTATATATAACCTTAGACACTTGGAGAAACCCTCAGCTTCACCTTCCTCCTTTGTAGTGCAGATGGAATGGGAGCGGGAGGCTAACTTTTATTGCACTTCTGTACTCTATTGACAGAGTTGAGGGAGGCATAACATACAGGGGTCATTTTCGCTTAGAGTTACTTTGCAGGACTAGAAAGATCTAACTGGTTCCATTTTTCAAATGAGGAAATTTAGGCATCAAAAGGTCTGGCAATTTTCTCAGCCATATTCACCGGTAGTGATAAAGCCAGATTTAAATCTGGAGCATTCTAACATGAGAGCCAGTATACTAGCTAGTCTGCTTCCTAGCCAACAGTATTAGTTAAGTGTCTGCTTACTCTGACATCTAGAATTAGCTTTGCTAGATTCGGAAAGGGCTGAGTTTCCATGGTAGAGGAGCAGGTGGTGAGAATCCTTTCAGACCCCTCACACACACACACACACACACACACACACACACACACACACACACACTGGCGGTCAGCATTCACCTGCCTCAGGCAAGAAGCCCAGCAAACGACACGTCCGATGATTCAGTGGACCATCTCCTTGGGGTGGGGCCTCCTCCTTGATCCAGCACAACCAATCCTGAGTAGGATTACAGGGAAGAGTAGCGATCAGTCCAAGGAGAATCGAGATCCTTCGTGTCAACGCTCCCCCTGGCCAACCTGAAGCCACAGCCTTCCTGTTTGTGGCTGACTCTGCCCGTGGGTCACCCCGTTTCCCGCATTCTGAGATTCACAAGTTCAGTTTTCCTTGAGGTGGTGGGGTAGCGTGCTTTTCTCAAAAACGTTTCTGATGCTCTCATACTATTTGGACTGGGCGCGGTGGGCAAGCTCCAGTCGGGAAAGAATCAGCTAAAGATGTCTCTGGGACTTCCAGAGAGTGTGCTTGTTGGGAGCTGACTCGGGCAGAAGCCAAACACTGTTGCCTTTCCGTCTTTCTCCTTTGCTGCCCAGAACACAGACGGACCGGCTGGAGTGCAAACAACCATGGGCGGCTTTGAAGTCAGGGCCATGGGACCAAGGTGGCCAGTAGATGACCGAGGATTCTGCCTCTGGATAGTCATTGTCATTACGTCACCATAGCGCCTGAATGCTGCCCTCAGCTGCACCCCACCTTCGCGTCTTCCCCAGCTTTTCTGGCTTTATGTGAGAGAACAGATCTTAGCTTCATTTGCCGGTGACCTTTCCAATAGTCCCAAAGGCCCGAGACCCAGGGCTAGAGGCCTCTTGGCCACTTCTCTCATCCTCTTGTGAGACTGGGTTAATTTCTCCGCCCCTTCTTGCAAGTGCCTGAAGTCCAGCTTCCTAGAATAGCCACGACCCAGCCATCTGCCACCTGTGCACAGAGCTGAACATGTTGGTATTCAACGATACTCTGCTGTTTTTTATTTTGTCGTTATCTGACCTCCTTGAGTGGCCAGAATTTCCTTTTCTTCCAAATGCTGTAGCCCCTCTGTACTTTGCTTTTCTAAATATGTGGACGGATTCCCAAGGCTTGCTCCCTCAGAGCAGAGATCTTCATGAAAGCCTTAGCATAGTCATGGGTGGTATAGCTCCAGGTCTGCAGTGTCTGGGTCATTAGTGTGGCATGGACAAGCTTGACCTGTGTTGCCTGCCGAGTTATTGGTTCTGTTCCCCAGACCCATCCCTATTACTCTGGACCAGAATCCGCATCAGAACACTGCAAGTTCTCTAGGCAGATCCACTTTGGAGCTGACCTTCTGATGAGGTCAGCCCTGGGAGGTGCGGAGATGGAGAAGGGGAGTGGGGATTTGTCTGGCCTCCTCTTAAAGCTGCATCCCTCAACACAAGTCTGAGTGGAAGGACTGGCTCCAGATCCCCCTGACGGCAGGGGCTGTTTATCCCAGCTGCTTCTTTCACTTCCTGGGTCCCACACAGCTGGGTCGCATTACCCAGCACCTTTTGCTAGAGTTTCAGGGGTGAGAGCAGGAGGTTGTGTTCCGGACAATGGAATGTGGTAAGGACACTCATGTGCTGTTTGTATGTCTGAAGCATCAAAGCCGACTCGTTACTTTTCCATCTGACTCGTTACTTTTCCATCCTTCTCTCCCCTCAGCTCTGCCTCCTGAGTATCTGATTCCAAGGTCCTAAAGTCTGGGGGGATTCTTGGAACCCCAAATGAAATAGAGTTCCCTACCTCTCCAGAGCTGACCATCTTTGGATTGTCACAGCATCTGGAGAAAGCACTTTTGAGGTGCTGGCCCCTGAGGGGTGGCTTGTCAATGAAATCATTCATTGATTTCAACATTGTGACTGACCCATGAACACGGGACTAAAGTGACAGTCTTAGACTCTGGATCTCATTTTAGCCCATTTTCTGGTGGTGTAGTAGAATGCTACAGAGCAGGTGACTTATGAGGCACAGAAGTTTGTTTGGCCTGCAGTTCAAGAGCCAAACACATGGTCCTGGAGATTAGTGAGAGTCTTTAAGTCGCATCCCGACCCTGCGGAAGGATGAGCACGTGCGAGCAGAGGAGTTTCACTGAGCTCTTCCTTCCTCTGAGGAACCTGCTCCCGTGAGAACTAACTTATTCCCACCTGAACAGCATAAAGCTTGTGACCCAAGCTCACATTATAGGACCCACCTCTTAACATGGTCAACCCCACATCACAGGGCCCACCTCTTAGTATGGCCAACCCCACATTACAGGGCCCACCTCTTAACATGGCTACAATGGCAATTCAATTTCAGCGTGCATTTTAGAAAGGCAGATCAAACCATGATAGGCTTCTTGCCATGGGGGGAGGGCGAACCAACTTAGAAGCATGTGTGGTCACTCAAGCGCTCACCAGCAAGTCCCACCTTCCTGAATTATTCACCCAGAAAGCATCCAGTGAGTGCCTATGATCTGTGTCACAGGAAGCTGAGTGAGTGTGGGTGTGGGTGTGGGTGTGGCAGAGGTGTCACCGAGCCAAGAAATGAGGCGATGGGAGTTTTCCTTGGGAAGAAAGGGTCCCTGTGGATTAGCTATGAAGAAGGAACTTGTGTCTTTGGAGTGTCCCCTTAGCTGACTTGGAAATGTGTGAAGGATGTACAGACATCCTGATGGAGTGCCAAGGTCTGTCGGAAGGATGATATGTGGCAAGTGTTGGGAACAGAGGAGGGGTCTGTGACACTGGGGAGGGGAGAAAGTTTGAGGTAAGATGAAATCAGGGTTGGCCTGCAAGGCTGGGTGTTTACATTTTATCCTAAGCAAATGAGAAGCCTCTAGGAGTCACAAGCAGAGAAGCTACAAAGTTAGATTCCCACTTTTAAGAGCTCTTTAAGAAGGTCACTGGGGACAGTGAGTTAATTGGGGTTACTTAAAGGAGCATGGTGAGGGGGTCACGTACAGACAGACACATGGGCAGCTTACAAGAGGCTGAACCACTGAACCACCCAGGAACCTTAACTACTTACATATCTTTAGAGAGGAGCCGGGCCTCATGCTTTGAACATCTGTAAAGCCAGTGCGGGTCTCACGTGCGTGATCACAGTTGCTGAGCATCCAAGGTGGCAGCAGCCGTGTTATACCCAGAGAAGAGCATCTCACACCATCTATGATCACAACACCGCACTAATTTTTTTCCTTTGTTCACATCTTCATAGACCTTGGTGAACGTCAATCAAAACTGTCTGCTTGACTTTGCACTATTTTATCCTAATGAAGCTCCCTGGGTACATGAGTGAGAGAGATATAGGGTAGTGGCTGGGCAGATGGTCATGGAGGAAAGAGGGGAATGAAGGTAGCGTGTTGAATCCACTATGTGCTGCTGGAAAAGCAAGAAACACACTCATACCTATTCTAACATGAGAAATGGTCTCAATTTGTACAGAGTTGACTAACCAATAAATTTGTGGGAAGGGTATAGAATAATGTGAATTAGTTTAGGGAAAAAGTGGGCCAACTTATAGATGTTAAGGAAGGCTCTCAAACTTGGAAATACTGCAGAAAGATACATACTCTTCGTTCTTTCGACCTCATGTTAGACCTTTGTTCCAGCCAGCTGTCAGGGGCCGGGGGCGTGACTCATGAGTCTTGCTCAGAGTCCAGATTCTGTAACATTAAGTGGTAACTTGAAGCAAACTGCTGATTTGTGTTTGGTAGAGTTGCTGCTGCAATAAGTTACTACAAATGTCGCAGTTTTATTGTCCTGGAAATCTGTTCTCCATGTTCTCAAATGTCTAGAATTTGCCCATGTACCTTGGAATTTGGCTTCTTCTTCAAAATCTATAGTATGATATCTCTGCATTGATCTGTTTCGGATTCTCTTGCCTTCCTCTTTCTCTTGATAAGACTCAGAATACCTTTGGGTCCACCCAGGTGATCTGAGGTAATATGTCAAGAATCATGATGTAGCTTCTCCGCTGTTAGGTAGCTGAGAGCTGGGTTCCAGGCATTAGGGCACAGGCGTCTTTAGGAGCCAGAATTCCGCCTACCAAAAAGGTTCAGAGAATTGTATTCCTAAGATACCCCCAGTTGCAGCAGAAGAGCATAGTTGACAGGCACTGATACTGTCCATCTTAGCTGTCTGTTTCACTTCAAATGTGCGCATTCATCAGCTTCTCGTGTTTGTTTTTAAGCTGTCTTGGCATCTCTCCAGTTGCCACATTCATTAAATAAATCTTTTGATGAATATTCTTTATGCATTTGTATGGCAATTATGTTTTAAAAAAAACAAATTTGAAAATTAAAGTTGATAGCATTGATAGGAGGAGACCCAAGAGCCTCATGAAAAATTCCTAATGATCAATGGTGCAACTGTTTGAACAACATGCTAAAGCAGCATTGACCTCTGACCCAAGTTATAAAATGCCCAGGAGTCCATGCTGATTAAAATAAATGATTGAACAGGAAGATTAATGGTGGGGCAGATAGAAAAAAGTAATCAAAATAATTAGAGTAGATGCTGCATTCTCAACAAGGTGGGGTGCAACCCCATTCTTGGGTGGCTTTGCATAACTATGCCCTCTCAAAGCACAGTACAGAAGTAACCCTGCCCGGACAGGTAGTCCAGGCAGCATCAATAGTAGAAGTCTTGGTGTGAGGTGCTTTCTTCTACCACATTCTACTTCTGTGATCTTCTTCACCAAAGTACATCATGCAAAAGGGACATTTTTTTTTGTCCCTAGATTTTAGGAGAGTAGTTGTTAATCATGTGGATCACTGGAGAGTCTTAATGCAACTTAGGATGCCCAGTCCTAAGAAAGCTGCAAGCAGGAGCAAGTATGTGATGCTTCGTGCAACTTCAGGATCTCCACAGCCTCAGCAATGTGCTAAGCATATGAGATGTGTCATTAGAATCTGTTAAGTGACTTTAGCCAGGTTACATTTGAGGCATGCGCACAGCACTTTACACGCGCACGAGTGTGCACACGTGTGTGTGTGTGTGTGTGTGTGTGTGTGTGTGTGTGTGTGTGTACAAGAGGGAACTTGAATGTGTGCCTATAGAGGTCCAAGAGTGACATCAGGAGTTCCACCTTATCATTTTGCTCTGGGGTTTCCCAAGCTCTGCCTTCCAGGACGAGAATTAACAGCTGCTGCCCAATCTGTCTGGGATTTTTTATGTGGGATCTGCAGATCAGAACTCAGCTCCTTTTGCTTGCCAGGCAGAGGCTCTAACCCCTGAGCCATCTCCCCAGCCCAGCTCTTAATCCTTCTGCAGCACATGCCTTGCATTGCTCTCTGGGTATTTTCTAAAGAGTTCTGTGTATTCAGCTGCTTACATACTGATGACCTCACGGAGAGAGAATAAATCTATTGATCAGAGGGTTGATTGATGTGTTGGTGATGGGAGCCAGATCCTTAATTCTGTGTCCCCAGAACCCTAAAAAACTGTGACTTGTTCTTTCTCTCCTTTATAGCAGCCTCCTTTAGCCTCCTTTGAAGATGATCTTTAGAAGGAGAAGAACTTTAATAGTAATTTTAACAATCACTGAAAACTTCTGAGTACTAATTCAGAGTTTCCTATTTGCATCACACCCAGCTTTACAAGTTAAGCTGAAAAAAAAACCCAGAGACACCCTAGTCTGCTGGATCGCACTTAACCATGCTAGGAAAGACAGTGAATCCCAGACCATAGCCTGCTCTTGATTACTCAGCTATGAAGAGCTGAGACAGGATTTTCCTCTAGCCACCTCTTTCTGGAGCTGCTAAGTCTGAAGTTGATCCTATTTTTGTGGCTTTGTAGTTAATACTTTGAACTTTGGGACCAGGAAAAATTGGGGTTCAAATCCTAGCTCTGTCATTTTGTGCTACTGAGTGATTTATGTCAAGCTTTATGAAGATGTAAGTCATTACCTCCCTGGGTTGTCGTGAGACAGGGATGTGATGGTCAAAGTCAGGTCTCTTGCTCAGGCTAGGGCTTCTAATACCACGTTAAATAGCAAGTGTCTGAGCCCACTTCTTTCTGCTTTTAGAGAAAATATTTTGCCTTTTGCCACCGAGTATGAAGTCAGCCGTGGGCTCGTCATAGTTTCCTTCTACTTCTTGTTTGTTGAGGTCTTTCACTTCCTATTTTTTCTGCGTTGATTAAGCAATCGATCACCTGGTTGGGCCCTTCATTATGAATTGTGTCGTCTTACATGGGTCGATATTCATTTGTTGTACTGATTTTGTATTGTGGAAACAAGTCTTGCTTAGTTGTGGTATATAATACTTTAACACATGGTTGACTTCTGTTTGGTAGAGTTTTGTGGGATTTCCACGTTAATATTTATTAGGGGCATTGCTCAGTTGTTTTCTAGTAGCATCTTTGCCTGACTTCAGTGCTACTGGCCTCAGAATGAGTCTGGAAGTATTTCCCCTTCTTCAACTTTTAGATGCACTTGGGGAGCATTTTTGCTATTCTTCAGCTATTTGGTGGAATTCTGCAGTGAAGCCATCTGGTCTGGGCCTTTCTTTGTTGGGAGGTTTTTATTACTCACTCAGCATTCCTACTTGTCATTGGTCTGTGTAGATTTTTTGTTTCTATATAACTCAGTCTTGGTAGCATTTGTATTTCTAAGAATCTCCACTTCTGGGTCCCCCAACTTGATGGACCATGGCCCTGCAACATTCTCTCTGATTCTTTCATGCCTGTAGCACTGAGTATAGCATCTTCTGTTTCTTACCCACTCAAGTCTTACCTCTTGTGTTTCCTAGTTAATCATACTTAGTGCATGCCAAATTTTTTTTGCATGATTTTTTTTTCTCAGAACATAAGTTCTTCATTTTTCGATTTGGTTTTCCTTGTCTCTGTTTTGTTTGTCTCTAATTCTTGTTGCTTTCTATTAAGTTTTTGGATTATGTTTGTGCTTTTCTTAATTCTTGAGATATAAATATAGGTTGTTGGTTTGAAATTTGTGTTGGGGAGAAAGTTCGGGGGATAAGGCATTTGTCCTGCAAGCATGAGGAGCAGAGTTTGGATCCCCAAAATCCACTAAAGGCTAGGCAGGTATGACAATTGTCTATAATCCCAGCATTCAGGAGTCAAAGACAGGGAATCCTTAGGGTAAGATGGCTAAGGTAGTCTAGTCCATTGGTAAGCTCTGGGTTCCATTGAAAGACCCTGCTTGATAATCAAAGTGGTGAGTGATTGGAGAAGATACCCCAAGTCAACTTTAGCCCTCTACACCCACATACACCTGCACACACACGTGTACGTACACACATGCACATACATTAATACATATATATGCACAAACATTTTCCTTCCTTCTTTTTACAAATGTTTATTTGCTTATGTTGTGCGTGAAGGGGTATATTTACATGCTGTAGCTCATATGTGGAGGATAACTTTTGAGAGTAAGTTCTTTTCTTCCAACTCATGGACTCCAGCAATCAAACCCAGACTGTCTGGACTTGCTTGGCAAGCATTTTACCTGCTGAGCCAGCTCACTGGTCCCCTTAACATAAGTTATACGTTAACATAAGATATAAATCTCTGTTTCTCCATAACCTTTGTTTCATCTCATCTTATGAGTTTGAATGTGTAGTATTTGCATTTCCATTCATTTACAGGTATTTTAAAATCTCTCTTGTGATTTTTTTCTTCCTTTCGTCCACTGGCTGCAGGCTTTTAGTTGTTTTAATAATAGAGTATCCCGATAAGTTTTTACGTGAAAATGTGTCCATCCAAAGATACTTTCCCCAGACCATTCTACTGTGGTGGGAGGGAGGGAACTGTATCTGCGTTTGGGCCAGTAGGATGCTGCTGTTCTCACTGTCCAGGAGATGAGGAAAGGGAATATCTTCAGCAACCACAGGGGCTCCATCTTTGTTTCTTTTTTTTGTAGAGATTTTTATCAGCACAATTAATTATACATAATAACAGGTTTTATTATAATTTTCATTTGTGTATAAAATGTGTTTTGGTTCTATCCATCTTGTGACCTGCTCTTGTCTCCTCCCACTCCTTGTGATCCCTGTCCTCTTCCTCACCACTCCTTCCACTGTCATTACTTATTTATTCATTGGTGACCCAGTGACACCAATAATGTTAGAGTCACTTGCAGAAGTCACATGAATGCAGCGTTATGTACAGGAGTAAGGAAACTTCTCTGTGGCTACACAGCTGAAGAGAACGTCTTCCTCTCTCAGCCTGCAGACCTCTGGATAGTGGAGTCTTTCGAATTCTTCCTTCTCCCATGAATAAACGTTGACCTGTCACCTTCCTAGAAAGATGGCAAAGTTATTCCACTATTGTAGATTCCCTGCAGGACCCGGCAGAGCAGAACTATGCCCTAGATTTTCTGCTGTTCTTTGAGCCTAAAAAATAAACATGTGTTCATCTCGGATTGACAGTGTGTCCTGAGGGTCTCTTTGTCACAGCAGCTTGCCTGTGTCATCATTGTGTTTCAGTTTTGACTGTCTTCCATTGACTTATAATGCATATCCTTTCCCCTTCACTGGTCTTGTTAAGACATGAAACTAAATGGTCTAAAAGATTATTACAAAAAGATGGGCTGGGCAGATGGCTTAGGGGGTAAAGTCTTTGCTTCACAAGCAAAAGGACCTTTTTTTAAAGCCAGGCAGATATGTTAGTGGCCTGTAATTCTGGCCCTGGAAGGCAGAACCTGAGAAGCCCGGGTAGAGCAATCCAGGATGATTCCCAAAGTCACCCTTGAGCTTTCCCAGGCACATATACTGAAGTGCCCTCTTGTACACATACCTACACACATACATACAAAAAAAATTGCAAAGGGAGTTAACTAGAGCCCAAGCTTTCTCCCTCTCCACATTCCAACATGACTAAATTGAAGGAATACCTCAGTGTGATGGGCAGGAATTTCTATTTCCTGGTCTCTGGTCCTTGCTTATCTCTTCAATTTCTCTCCTCTTACTTTACATTCCAGGAAAATTACAGAAAATTCTCTTTCTCTATTCTTTCCTTTCTTGTGAGTGAGCCACAGTCCCCTCCTCCCCGTGACACTCTTTGCATACCCTGAGTTCTGAATTACAAACTTTCTCTTCCTCCTCCTCTCCTCCTCCCTTTTCTCTTTCTCCTTCTACTCCTTTCTTCACTGTACACATGGTCTGCTCTGGTATCCTCTTGTCCAAGAATTTGCCCCTACTCCTCAGATTATACCTTGTGCCCCTCTCACATCCCACATGGTGTAGGTATTCCTAGAAGTAGATTCTGAAAGGGAATTCAATATAAGGCGTCTTTGAGGGGAAACAGGATAAAAAACAGGTATATTAGTCAGAGAGGGTCTACAAGGAACTAAAGAAATGGAGGAAGGGATTTAAGTCGAGGGAGATGGTTCACTCAGTGGATGAAGAGCTTATGCACCAGCATGAGAGCCTGAGCTGGGATTCCCAGTACATAAAGGAAAAGGCATGGTGTGTGCGTGCGTGTGTGCGTGTGTGTGTGCACGCGCGTGTGTGTGCATGTGTGTGTGTGTGTGTGTGTGTGTGTGTGTGTGTGTTGTGGGGGTGTGTGTGATCCTGGGGGCTCACTGGCTAGTTGAAATAGAGAGACCCTGGTACAGCAAGAGATCCTGCCTTGAAAAAACCAGGCAGAGAAGCAATCAAGAAAGACTGATGTTAACCTCTGGCCTTCACATATACAGGTGAGCACATGTGTATGTGTACATACAGCACACACACATAAATAAAAATAACAAAATGGGGCTTATTAGATTGACTTACAGTCTCCATAGCAGGATGATCCCACAATGCCTTCCTTCGGCAGGCTTCAGAGCCAGGGAAAACAGCAGCCCGTTCCAAGGAGCCGGAAGCTTCAGAGCAAGAGTGAGCTGTGATGCAGCCCCAGGGGAGGCTGAGTGCCTAGCTGCTCCCTGGAGAGACACTGCCTGAGACTCTCTTCAAAAGGCCGAAGGACCAGCATGTGATGCCCATAGTGATGATGGCAAAATGCAGCTACTTAAGAACTGAGCTTACACACACACACACACACACACACACACACACACACACACACGCACGCACACGCACACACCTACTCCAACCAGGTCCCCATCCCACTGGAGATCTGTGCTTGGGGTAGGTGTACCTCATCTAGTTCATTGATGCATGTCATCATGCACATGCTAGACACACCCGGAAGTGTGCTTTACCATTTTTCTGAATGTATCTCAATCCAGTCAAGACCACCCATCACAGGAGGGGCAGGAACATTATCTACCGGGCCTCAGTGCAGGTCTTTGGTTCTAGAGGAAGGAGCAGAAAAGCATGTAGTTGTCTCTGATCAACTGAGATTGGTTCAGTGATGCGAAGGGGTTCCCTGAGCCCAGGGTTCCCCTTTGGAGGCTCTATCTTTCCAAAGGATTGGGAGCCAATGGATAGAAGAATCTGCTGGAGATGCCAATGGTGTGTTTCCACGTCCCCCACATGAGCTCTGTAAGTCCTGTGTCTGTGAGCCAGTGGGATGTGAGACTGTAGAAGCACTGAGCTTCCTTATCCTCTGTCCTTCAAGTGGTCTGAGAACTAGTACTGTGTGCAGTTTGCATAGGATACCCTGGACATGGCACGGCATCTACTATGCTTTATAAGGATTTTTAATTTTAAAAAATGCTTAATTTTTAAAGTGTATGACTATTTATGAAACATATTAAGATAATTTGATAGACGTATACATATGTAAAAAACAAATTACAAATCCTATTTCTTCTTGAAGCTTCCTCCTCTTCCAGATATTTTGAAGCATACATAATTTGCTTCTTGCAGCGTTTAAAAGACAAAGCCAACCAGAATATATATTTTTTAATTCTTTATAAATTTTAAAAGATTTTAATTTCTCTTTAAGTTTTTTTTTTCCCCATCAAACTGATTCACAAAAGAATATGCCCCGGGGCAGAGTGGAAATTCAAAATTAATGTCTACTTGCAGTGACAGATAGTTCTACACATACTGGAAATATATATTTAAAAAATTCTCTATTAGGTGACATTCTTGAATACAAATGTCCTTGTGGCTGTTGATAAGTCCTGGAACTCTCTAATCCTAAGCAAATCTTAAGTCCAAGAATTAGCTAATTGTACTTGGAAAGATGGTATTTGTTCTGAGATGACTTTATGAATTTAATAAAATACTTTACTTATAAATGATCGATATGTAAATAAAAGACATGCATGGTCTGCAGAGGGGGGTGAGGGAGGTCAGATTTACTGGCCAGTTGCAAACATGTAGATGATTCTCCCATGCTTGCTGCTTTGAAGTCGGGCAGAGAGGAAGTGTCAGAATGTCCCTAGTTTTGAGGAAGGGGGGCCTAGAAATGGGACCTGGTGACAGGATCACGGAGGAACACGTGACTACCCCGGTTGTGGTTTCTTGGTGGGAATTGTGGGTGGTCTGGGAGAGGCTTGTACTTAAGTGGTGTCATGTAATCTGTTTTCGTAGCAAGTAGCACAGCCTGGGACCCCAAGCGCCATGGCTTAGGGTGAATCTGCCCACTGTGCTCATCAGCACCTTCTCTTTCCTGTTGTCTCTATGAGCTCAGTAGCCCTAAATGTGTAAATTTAGGTCCATGATTATGAGTCCGCTGAGGGAGGTGGCTCCTGGGGCGGGGTGGGGGGTCCATGGAATCCTAAAGGTCAATGTGAAACCTGACTTGACCTTGGATTTTTAATTTTACAAGTGCTCCAGCCTGATCTAAGTTCCCCCATCCCAGGAGAATAGCTTTCTTTCTCTATATGAAGGTAAAACTAATAGAAGACAATGAACGCCATATGACAGACAAAAATAAAGCATCTGTAAAGCATCACCGTAGGAAAGACTTCTTACTAAGCTGTATGTGGATTTCCAGCCGACTTCACCCCTGATCCCCACTACGCCCTGACTTCTGACACTTGTTCGTGGTTATGACATTGACATCCAGCTAATGTGCTAAGGGTGTTGATGTAATTACCAATTATCATCATTGTCAGGTTGCTAAATGTTCTATGAAAATGCAATTTAATTTTACCACGCCTCTTGGAGCAACCAAGATTTTTTCCTGAGTCAATACCTGGGAGAAAATGGAAGCCTTGGGGGAACGAGCATTAGCTAAAGAGAAAATTGACTTTCTCCCCTGGCTCTGACAAGAGTGGAGCTTTTCTTTGTATCAGCACGTGATAGGCTGTTTGTGGATGCTTCTGGAACACGGTATTAGTATGAACACATGCACTTAAAAGCATAGGGGATCTTGCTTTGTGCATAAACAGGTGGTCTTGCCCTTCTGTGACCCTGGAAAAAAGCATTTTGTCAGTGAATCCTTCCCCTGTAATTTACCTGGTTTGTAATTTCAGGGTTTCGTGAAAAAGGACTCCACTGTAATTACTCTGACCGCCCCGTTGGGCAGTCATGCTCTCTGATGGAAGGCTGCTGGCTGCCTCATCCTTGAGCATGCCTGGACTGTTTTCTGCCTCTGCTTTGCTTCCTGATCAGCTGCTTTGCTGAAAGTGGCCCATGTTAGATTTCACGCTGCCAAAGCTCCTCCACGAGACATCAGTCGTGGGCTTTATTATGAATATTTCCAAGATGAATGGCGTTTTTCATCATTCCATTCACGTGCCCTCCCCCCAGGACTCTTCAATGACCCCTTGAATCATTGTCTAGGCTGGAGTGTCCTCGAAGAGTCGTAAACTTCGATTCTATCTGGCAAGTCAACCATGTGCTTTCTGCAATACTGTTGCATGCTTACGTACACACATGATTTTTTTTAAAGCTTAGTTTCCAGTTTAGCATTTAGAAAAGGAGAACTTTGGGCCACATAAAGGTGTAGATTTATCAAAGTAAGAGGAGGAGAGTGGAATGGAGGGACGTCTAAAAATCTTGCTCCCCTTAGTATTTGAAAGGTCATGTCCAGGGTCAGAAACTCAAAATACTGGTGACTACAGGTTATCCTATGTCAGAGCCACGTAGAAGCCATCTTGCAGGCGTGGCAGCTGGGACAGAAGGAAAATCATGCCCCCTCGCCTTTTGTGATTTTGTTTTAAAAAGTGTTTTATGGACCAGACAAAACATTGATTGTTACATTTAGTCCAAGACTGGCTACCAGTTGAAAACTCCTGTTTACTATAATAGAAGGTTAAGGAAAACGTTGTATTGTCTTAGAAACTTGAATCCTTCACTGTTTTTGGTTTTCTGCATAGGACGTCCTTGATTCTCCCTCCTGGTACTACAATTGTTCCTTTTTGTTTGCTTGCCTCTGCTCTCCTCCCCCACTCTCTCCTTCTCCCTCCCTTCCTCTTGTCTTCCCTCTCTCTTGGCTTCATGAAGACAGGGACCATGTTGTTGAATGTGCAAAGCAAGGAGTTTGCTGTGTCTCGTTGCCTGCGGCATATGCTATTCATCTCGGTACTGCCAGCCTAGCACAAGAGTAGTGATAGGATGAGTATTTCTTGGATGCAATTAGTGATCATGGTTCACCGCCATGGTTAGCTGAGGGGAGGTGGTTACTGTCGGGTGGGGCCAGGGTCCAGAAATAGCCGTGGTCACTAGACAGGGGGATGCTTGAGCATGAGATCCAGTTGAATGAGGAAGCTCGGGAAGACAGAAAATAGCAAGCTGTGTGGATCTTACTAAGGCGTGCCTAGTAATCTGCGCAAACTGCTTGTGTCAGGACGTCTGCCGAGGGCTAACAGCAAGGAACCCAGGAAGGGCCCGCGTGTCTGTCTGCAGTAAACAACTCTTAATGGAGCTGCAGGCTGGGCTCACCGATATGCTGAGGGAGGTGGGGAGAGGCCACAGCTGACATGAAAGTGCTTTTAGCAAGGCATCCAGATAGCCAAACATGTGTTTATTATGATACTGAAATTTCAGGACCGGTTGCCCTGTTTACACTTGGCCTTAGTTCTAGACTAGAGAACGTCCATGCTTGAGCCTCTGTCAGGTCTATACTGGCACCCCCATGAGTGGCTTCATGATTCTCTCCCACTGAGGTCAGAGTGAATGTCAGCCCCAAGAGTTAACTTAGCACACACCCGGACCTCCCCCCATCCCCGTAAGGAAAAGAGATCTGTGTCTTACCTTGGTCCTGATTACAACCCTGGAAGGTTTTAATGTTGTCACCTGTCTCAGGATAATAGAAAGATCAGGGACAGAAAGGACTCTCTATTGGCCAAGAAAAACACAACCTGCTTAGGGCGGGGCTGGCCTCAGGGTGGGGCTCTCCCTCTGCCCCTATGCTGTGTGATACCCTCTGTGGGTGGTGTCACTCTGGTCTCTTAGAGGTGAGCTTCCCCCAGAGAGACTTGGCAGAATCTGATGAGTGTGTCCTAACCCACTTGGGCCAACCATGAGGCACAAGCACCCCAGGGAAAGCTATGAATGCAGCCCAAGACAAAAATCACAATAATGGAAATATTACAATTTTCTGTGATGCCTTTTGGCTAACAGCTATATGCCTTGTAGATGACAAAGGCATGTTGCAACATTGACCTTTTGCATCTCAGTTCTGCCCCTGATCTGGTGAAATCTTAGTCTGTAAAGCGGGCATGACCAATACTAACTGCCCCCAAGAGAGATTGTCGTAGGGATTAAACCACTCCCTATTAGACTGTTGTAGGCATGGAATAAGGAAACATACGTAAGACAGCCTGGAAAGCTCTCAGTGGTTGTTGGAAGCCACTAGCTGGAGCCAGTAATGGTAAAGGGAAGCGAGTCATGTGCTGGTTGTATCATGACAAGTACTTGGAAGGACCCTTGTTAGCTCAGACTGTGACCAAGGTAGCGCTCGTGTGAGGGCTGGAAGCCTGACTCAGAAGTCTAGAGATGTAGCAGAGTTGCCTCCGATGCTAAAACACGGGTCCCCCTCTGTGTGGAGCAGCTGTTTCTCCAGGGTGAGATTGCCAGCACTCCTGTCCCCCCTGTGTGGGTGGGGGGCCTGCACCAACTGATGGACAGGGGGAAGACTTCCAGGGAGGCTGCGCCTAACTGCTCTTTCCAATGTGCAGATAGCGAGGAGGGCATTGGCTATGCTCACTGCCGCACGCTGGCATCACTCCAAGCCTTAAATGAATGTCAGACCCCGTGTGAGGTGAATGGTTCTCAACCAAAGAGTACTTTTGACCCCTAGGACAGCATTTTGCAAATTCTGAGGCTATTCTTGGTTGTCAAAACTAGGCCCAATGATCTACTGGCATCTACTTCTTAAATAGTGGATTTATTTGGACTTATTTGGAAAGGGGAGAACCACACACAGGCATACATGGCCTGGAGCAAGGCAACTTTCAGGTGTCAGGCTCTCCTTCTGCCATGTGGGCTTCCGGGAATCAAATTCAGGTTCTCTTTTTTCACCATGGGAGCTCTTGGGGACTGGCTCAGATCACCAGGTTTGGGAGTAGATGTCTCTACCCTCTGAGACATATGACCTGCTGGGAGTTACTAGTATCTGATAAACAGAGAACAGGGATTTTATTGAACATCCTGTTATGAATTAAGTGGACCCCACAACAAAGATTATCTGTCCATGTTGCAGTTCGCCTGCATAGTTGCTGATAAATGACCATCCAACAGCTTAAGGGAATAAGGGATTTATTTTCTCTTATGATTTTCTGGTTACAGTTCTCAATTCAGCTTGATGGGAGAGCACGCACCAACACCAGGCCAAGGGTACTGGCCACACCATCTCTACGTAATGGCTGAGAGAAGGACGATCCTTACTTGCCAGACCAGCATGTCTGGCCAATTATACATAAGGATGTTGACTTCCTCAACCAGCTCTCAGTATTTTATTGACCTGTTCAGGGCCTAGTCCCACCCACCATGGACTGGGCCTTCCCCATCAGCTAGACAATCTCCTGCAGGTTTGCTCTTGGCTTAACCCAATCACTAATTCTCCACAAATGTGCCCAGAGCTCAAAACCCTCAACTGTCAAGTTGACAACTGTGCCTAACTATGACAGTCCACAAAATGCTGACGTTTAAAAAAAAACTGTCCTAATGATTGGAGAGCCTTAGGTTGACAGGTAGAAGAGGCCTGGATTGCTCAGTCACTACATAGAATGAACCAGGGATCTCCACCTTGGACAGTTAACTACATGGGAAATACAGCTCTGTTGTTGTTAAACTATTTGGGTTTGTGCAGTAGTATCACTTCAAGTAACAGGAATAGAGATATATTAAAGTGGTTGTGATTATCTAGTCTACAAAATGGGCATATATATATATATATATATATATATATATATATTATTACTGTCTAAGTTGAAATAACTTTTAAATGGAGGACTATTGTCTTACTTGAAATTTACCAGATTCTCGGCATACACTTTCTTAATTACAGTCTCCGCCCAAGTCAGTAAGTATGCAGTAAATTCATGGCCTGGAGATAAACTCTGAGTATTTGGTTTGCATCCTAGATAGAAAATATCTTGGGTCTGACCTAAGCAAGTAAGCTAGAGTAAGTAAGTAAGTAAGAACAAGAGCTAGTTAAGTTTCTAGTGATATCTTACTTCGTGTCTACACGGCAACTTTCCATACCGACATATTAGTTATTTTTTCTTAGTGAAGACAAGTTAGATTTGTAAAATAGGAGTAGAAAACTTATTACAGATGGTGGTTTTAGTAAATATTGCAAAAGTGCCAGAGACTCCAATCTGTCCGACTATTTATGCAGTTGCTGTGACTGCTTTGAAACCGGTTCCTATTGGAACGCTTTGGGATTTGGGGTTGTCCAGGAATTTTAAAGAAAAAGGAGTCAGTACTCTCAATGCATGGGTTCAGAAAGATCCACTTCTGGTCCAGATGCAAACAAGGATTGACTTGTGAGACCACTAAGCCCTCTGGCTGTGACAGTCTGCTAATGGGTCAGGCTTAAAGGGTCCGTCCACTTAGGGTCAATCCCGGGATTTATGAATCAAAAGATTTGTGTCTTTCCTTGTCCCTGCTGTTGGTTGGAGTTATGAGTCTATAAGCTGTGAACTGTGGGCAGTCTAATGAAAAAACAATGTAAGCAAGAGAGAGGGGGGGGGAGAGAGAGAGAGAGATAAAGAGAGAGAAAGAGAGAGAGAGAGAGAGAGAGCCTCAGACAAAGTGTCATGACAAGCCACACTTGAGGCTTCCTGGGTTTCTCATTGAACCCACATCAATAAAATCCACCTTGTTGCTTGAGTCAGCTGGATTTGTCTGTCATTGTATATTTGTCATGCTTCTTTCAGTTAACATAGGCGAGTTTACATCTCCTAGGAGTTTATATCTCCATTTGTTCTGCTAGATTATTCATTGTTAATATTTTACCAGTTATTTGCCCTTCTTTTAGCAGTCGTGGTCTTCCCCATCCAATGCTGCATGTCTGTCACTGCCTGACAGACACACAGTTGTCTGCTGTGTCTCCCCCCCCCCCATGTCTTGCTCTGGGTGATAGGATGAGATGAGAAATGACAACTCTGGTATTACACAGATAGCTGAAGGGCCATTCTAAGTCCTACCATTTTTCCTGTATTTTCTCTCTGCCGAGTCACCTTACATCCTAGGATGGGTCTCAGGATGGAGAAGGCTTTTAGGGCAGAGCCTCAGCTAACCTAGAGCTCACAACTCACGCAAACAGGAAATCAATTTATTTTGCTGTAAGCCAGGGACATTTTGTTGCTCACTCGTAAATAGTAAAGATGACAAGTACAGTTGCATCTTGGGAATGCTTGCCATAGTTTGTAACTGAGTATAAATTGAGAGTATACATCATGTTTATAATTTGTCACCTGTAACTTACCAAAAGTGAATTTGGCATGCATGCTTGCATTTCCCTATTTTGGTATTCATGACCCCATTATGTGCAGTGAGGGCCAAGAACAAGAGCTTCATCTCTGGTTTAATAGCTTATGAGTCACTGAACTTTTCGGAATCCCAATGTCCAATTACAATAATATCTTTGTTGTAAAATTTTTGCACATGGAGTTAATACTGATCAGGCACACAGTAAAAACCACTTAGTAAGTACTAACTACAAAATTTATCACTACAGAAGAAAGTGCCCAAGCGAATTACTCTTGGTGCTCCCCAAAACAGCCTATCTAGGTGGGGTCAAGGTCACCTAATGACTTTGAACCACTTGCTAACAGAGGATGTTCTGGAGTAGCTCTCAGGACGCTACTTTTGTCAGTCATTTGTACTGTTCCAGGAAGTGGCAGCTGAGTGAATGATGCTGAGACAGTCCAGGGAGAAGCGAGGTTGCCGTTCATTCATTCTCCCGATGCCTTTGTATTCAATGAAAAGAGAAAGATGATTGTGGGATTGGATCTTAAGTCAGAACTGAGGACTGCTGCAATCTAGTTGATGTGGCGAACAATCTTCAGCATTAATAGCATTTGGCAGGGTTGCTTGGCTAAGGGTTGAAGGCTTCATGGATTGAACTTGTCCTTTTCTTCTTGAAAAAGGTGACAGAATTTTATTGTTTCTTAGAAGAATTGAATGATAACCTTTTTTGAAGAATTGAGAAAACTAAAAACTCTGTGTGTGTGTGTGTGTGTGTGTGTGTACATGTACATGGAGAAGATCAGAATCTGAGATTCAGACATCTGTTCTGGGAATTGTATATGTTCTAGTCTTCTTCAACCAGAGGGACTCAGCAATTTTTTTTTCTTGATCTGGTATTGTTCTAGAAGCTGAAGACTTAGACACTTAGTCACTAGGCAAAAATATGCCACTTCCTGCATTAAGGCACATGGGACAGGACTGGAGAGATGGCTTAAAGACTAAGACTCTACCTTGCAAGCAGGAGGACCTGAGTTCGGATCTCATGCTCCACATAAAACACCAGGTGGAAACAGGCGGCTTGTACTTCCAACCCTGGTGGGCGGAACCTGGGAAAATTCCAGAGTAAAGCAAAAGGTGGTAGAAACAATCTAGGATGATTTCTGAAGTCACCTTTGGTCCCCCATAGGGACATATACTGCTCTCTGGCACACACACACACACACACACATGCATGCATGCTAAATAGATAAATAATAATAATAAAACAGACATATGGGATAAAGTAGTATGAACGTCGGCATTTTGGGATGCGCATGGAGTTTATGACCCAAGCTGCAACAGAGGTAACAGGATCACTGGTCATCAGTATGAAACGACCTCCAAGGCAATAGCTGGGAAGGTCACCGGGAACCATCAGAGTATTGAACATGTGGCGCAGGAACTCAGATTGGCGTTGGGAGGGTTTCTTTGGCACTCAGGTTGGCATGAGTCAATTATGTGTACAGAGACAGCAGGAGTTGGCGCATGGGTCCCAGCAAGCTATGTTGCTGTTTTATTTTATTTTTTTCTTCTTTGACGCTTTCATATACAAATGTAGCGGATTTATGTATTTTCACTTTCACTACCCAATCCCATCCCTTCTTCTTTCCTTCTTTATACTTTCTCCTTTCCCACCAGTCTCCCTGTTACTTCAATGTCTTTTGTACGTGTGATCCCCGGGCTTCATCTGAGATACCTGTAGGGACAAGCCCCGGTACTTGCTGGGGCGTGGATGACTCGTCAGTGGGTAAATCTCTGAGTAAAGTAGCTCCCCTTTTCCTGTCTGGCATTAGCCTTCGGTAGCCTCTCATGGTGGTGTAGTGGTCCTCGAAATCTTCTCTAGTCCATAGTGAGATGCGGATAGGCCAACTATTGCACAGGTCTTGTAGAAGTGTACATTCCTACAGGGAGTTCTTGGGTGCAGCAGCCCCATGCTGACCAAGGGGTACCGTGGGCAGCACCCCTCCCCACCCTCAGGCTCTTACATTCTTACCGCTTCTTCTTCCACAAGCTTCTCTGAGCCTTGGGCTGGGGGTGCTTCTAATATCCTACTTAGCACCGAGCACTCACACTCACTTTTTCTCTGTGCTTTGCCAATGTTGATGTTTTACACCAAAAAGATGATAACACAGAAGGAAATGAGCCAATTTGAACATTTTTTTCTGGTCAGTTCAGTTGGAGTCGATGAAGAACTAGATGAAGGGGGAGGAGGAAGGTGACATCAAGAATGGAATTCTGGGGTTCAGAACTCCTTGCCTGGTCTTTAGGTTCTTAAAATACATCGTGGAAAGCAAAATGAAGTGTATTTTCAAGGTGTCTGCAACATGACGGCAGAAAAAAGCAGAGCAGGTTAGAGAGTTGAATCTTGGTTGCATGGCTCGTGGCCAGAGTCCTCTCCAGCTTGCAAAGCACAGTGTTCACCAGAGGACACGTGTAAGAATCCCCAGCCCAGGAGCCGACCCAGCCATGGCATGACTACGGTCTTCCCTGTGCCCCCAAGTACTCCATGGTCTTCATTGTTCTGTGAGAAGCAGGGTATACCACGTGACAACGTGAGGGAATTAGTTTCTCATCTTAAGTGTGGAAAACTTTGTTGACTTGAGCCACATTTAGTGTTGATTATGTCTCAGTCTGTCCCATAGGACTGGCTTAGTGAGGAGTGTGTTAGCTTGAGTTATGTAGCTTGTAACTCTCTAATTTTTGTTACAAGTAAACACTCTACGGATGTTTTCTTAGTAACTCTTGTGGAGAAGAAAACTGAAGCTAATAACTATTAACTCACTTGATTTTGAACTTATGTTTATAAGCAGGACTTGCTCCTTCAACAAATATTTATTGAGTATTTGCCATGCATTGGGAATAATTCCAAAGTGGATGACATAGTCTAATGACTTCAAGCTCGAAAGATGTCTGTGCTCTCTATTGGATAAAGCCAAAAAGCAGGTAATGGGGAGGGGCTCATATGCCCACTCTCCTACCCCCACCCCAGTTTTCTTTTTTTTTAAATTTTTTTATTATTTATTATTTATTCAATTGTGCGTGTATGCGTGTATGCGCGCGTGTGTGTAGAACCACGGACGAATTCGGGAACCACCATGGACCGCCTCCACCTCCTCCTTGTTTACTCTGCCCCGGGATTTACAGGCTCTGCCCTACCAGGACCAGAAACCAGGCCACTCCTGCTTCTGTCTGGCGTCTATACGTGGGGTCTAGGATCCGAACTCAGGACCTTCCACCTGCAAGGCAGAGGCTTAACCCCTGAGCCGCCTCTCCAGCCCTCCCCCACCCCAGTTTTCATGAGGAGCTATTGACAATTGGTGGTTGCTATGGACAGGAAGAATCTTTTACTTTTCCTAGTGATGGAGTTACTGGAAAGGTGTCCATAGCCTCTCACTCATATTCATTCAAGCAGCTCTAATTAGCTCAGTGGGTCACAACACAAACAGGTACATACAACGAAAGACACAAAAATAGGAGGGGGCTTGTTGGAAAGAAGGGGTTCAGTGACAGTGGGAGGGGGGTGAGAGTCAGTCATGGTTGTGGAAATGACCAAAACTCATGATATACATTGTATTAGTCTGGTTCTCTAGAGTCACAGAATCAACAGAATGAATATATAAATAGGGAATGTATTGAGCTGGCTTACAAGATATGGCTGAGGGAGTCCAACAATGGCTGCCAGTAGCTGCTCAGTCCAGTAATCCAGTGGGCAATGGCTGAAGGCTGGAGAATTCCTAGAAAGTCTTTAGTATCATTGAAGACTTGGAGGGTTGGAGGTCTGGAGGGCTGACGAAGCGAAGAAACCGGGCAGCCAGAGGTAAGAGCACAGCTACAGAGAGTCTCTCCTCTTCTGTCTTCTATTCTGTTCTGTGGTTCCTTTTATCTGTCCACTGCTGGGAGGTCCCAATGAGATCTAGAGAGGTTCTGATTGGATCTATGGCTGATATTTGTATTATCCAGATAATCTCTTCAGGTGGTCTCTGCTGATCTTGCCAGGTGTGGTCTCAGCTGATCTTAGTTAATGCCAGGTGTGTCAAGTTGACACCCAGGGTCAACTATCACTTACTTGAATTAAATTGTTTAAAACAAGTAATTTCATTAAACCTCTTTGATGTTGATCTTTATCGTCAATCTGACAATAAATGCCTAGGAGATTCCTAAAACATACTTCTGGGTATTTCTGTGAAGATGTTTCCCGAGAGGTTTGACATCTGGGGGATGTGGGCAGGCATCTCGTAAGCTGGGGGCCTGGAAGGACCAGAGCTACAGAGCACTGTCTCTCATCCTGACTGTCACAAAGCAGGAGAGCAGCTTGGCTCTCCTCCCTGGGCCAGACTGACATGTGAGAAACCATGAGCCAAAACATATCCTTCCTCCCTTCAGTTGTGTAAGTCAGATTCGTCAGAGCAACACAGCAGTTACTAATATGACCTTGGAGAGAGGATCTTAATCAAAGATTTCCTTGGTGATGGGAAGATATCTGAGGCCAAGGTAGGATTGGGGAAACACAGGATTCTGGGAACCTCCCAAGGCAAGTGTAAGTGCCCTGAGGCAGAAAGCACTTGGGCCACTTACAAAAGAAAAAAACAAGTGTGATTGACGTGCCCTGAGGTCAGAAAAGAGCTGGATAGTTGACCTCTAGAGATCTGACTCAAGTTCTGGTGGAATTTGGATTTTTTGGTAAGCACAGCAGAAAACCGTTGGGGGATTCTAGGCAGAACGTTCATAGGATGTGTGCACTGTTTAAGATCATTCTATCTCTCCTTGGAGGGTAGATGAGGTAGGCAGACCAAGTATCAGGTAAGAAGACAGTAGGGGTCTTCAGTGTGCTGCGCATGTTTTGCAGTAGGTAGGTATATATGTGTGATGCAGTTCACCTGCATTGTTGCTGATAAATTACCACCAAACGACTTAAGGGAACAAGGAGTTCATTCTCTTACGATAGTCCAGTTACAGTTCTCAGTCCAGCTTGACAGGAGAGCCCACACTAACACTAGGGTCAAGGGAACTGGCTACACCATTTTCACAGAACGGCTGAGAGAGGAACGATCCTTAATTGCCAGACCAGCATATTTGGCCAAATATACATAAGGATGCCAACTTCCTCAACCAGCTCTCTATATTTTCTTCATCTGTCTAGGGCCTAGTTCCACCCACCATGGGCTGGGCCTTCCATATCAACTAGACAATCTCTTGGAGGTTCACTCTGGGCTTAACTCAACTATTGAATATCTACAAATGTGTCCAAAGAGGGCACCCTCACCTGTCAAGTTGACACCTGTATCTAACCTTGTGTGCATGTTATAGCAATGGACTTGAGTATGTGTGCCTGTAGAAGCCCAAGAGTAACACGAGGAATCACCTGGACTGCTCTTCCTCCTTATTGCTTTGCTCTGGGGTTTCCAGGCTCTGCCTTCCAAAGCTGGAATTGCAAGCTGCTGTCATGTCTGCCCAGCATTTTTTTTTTTTAACGTGGAATGGGAATCTGAACTCAGGTCTTTTTGCTTGTGAAGCAAAGGCTTTAACCATTGAGCTATCTCTCAAGCCCACCGTTAGGTTTTTGGCAGTCATTAACTCTTGAAGCTGCATGCAGAGTTTCCAACTCAAATCCCAACATTCCTGTCAGGCTTTCTCAAAAGCCGGGTATCTATCTAGCTCCCTCTTCTGCTGAGTCAATCTTCTTAACTGAGTGGTATTTAAAGTTCTATCTGCAGGAAGCAAAGGAAAGAAAAGATAGGGAGAAAGGAAGGAGAGAGTGCAGAGTGAACGGGAGGGCGAGAGAGAACTTTTAAAAGTCATATTTGAACTTAGGTTGTCCTTTGGAAATACTTTCTGAGGACCACCTACTGATGATATTGGCTCTGCCTTGGTAGCATTTATGTGCTGGTGTCCACCAGGATCAGCCAGCAGCCTTCTTATTGCTGATCTTAGCCTCCGGCCCACTTCCTGGATTTGGCTTCTTGATTTAGCCAGGGAGGGTGTGTATTCATGCCCTGGAGCATGTGAAGAGAAATTGGGTTCCAAGTAGAGAGTCTGCTCTGAGGTCAAGAGCATTGGAGGGTCCCCAGAGACCAGAAGATGACAGCCTGTCCCCCTTGGCTCCCTGCCTAATGCACTCAGAGTAGGCCCAGCCCCGGAACCCCAACCTGGAGGTGTTGGGTCACTGCTATGGTTTGGACAGAGATCAGGGTGAGGCGAACTATCCCCAGATGGCTTTGGACTTGGCTTTGGACAAGAGACTAAGGTCAGGCATGTGGTCGAAATTACCCATGTGCATCTGGCAGAACGCATATCAGGATTTATGAAAATAGACTTTATAACTTGAGCTACTCTTGGCCATGGTAATCTTGTGGTCGAAGAGGCACGGAGAACTCCTAGATCCGGTCTCCCTGTCCCGTTGGTCATCTCGACTCCTGGAAATGCAGATCTATTGTTTGGACCCTAAGCAAGAATCTCAGTCTGGATCCAAGCAGTAAAAGATACTTCTCCCATGTGGGTGAAATAAAAAGAAAGGTATGGGTGGGGTTTTGAGGAATGAACACATAATGGGGAGGACCTCCTCCCCTCCCAGGCCTGTAACAAGGGCAAGATTTAACACCCCATGGGCAGAAGGGAGCGAAGGACAACCCTGTGGCTGCCAGCAGCAGCTGTTAGCTATAACTGCAGAGGGGGTGCGCCCACCCCGCCAAGGCTGGTCACACAGGAAAGGTCGCTGTCTGGGAACTGGCTCCTCAGTGGGAGGGAGCAAGGAAGGAACACTCACCTCTCTCCTGTCACCTCCCACGGGGAGAGGGGGGTCAGGATCAACACCGGAAGAATCACCAGCATGAGGGGGAGAAGGAGGTATTCTCTCCAAGTCATAGGATCCATTCTATTTTAAAGATACATGAGCGCGCGTGCACACACACACACACACACACACACACACACACACACACCCCACAGCCCTCTTGTCCCAAAAGACCAGTCTTGTATGTTGCAGTTTTATCCTGTGTAATGCTGTATATGTTGAAGACATAGTTACATTTTGGGTTAGGTATCCTACCAGTGTAAAGGAAGTCAGGCTGCACAAAATTTGGATATTTCTTTATCGCCCTGTGCCACACTGCTGCTCCAGCCGGTTATGGGTCATAAATCTAACAGCAGCCACAGAAGATTCCAGAACCTAGTGACTTCACAGCCGTCTTAGTTTGTATAAATACACGCTGATGTTGGCACAATAAGAAAGCTTCGTTCTGTGTCCCCTGAATCCCCATTCAAGCTGCATTTCTAAGCCGCGTGCATTGTAAGCTGTGCTGGGTGCAGGGATCGGAGTAGTGGGTGTCACGGTTGCGCTGCATGCTGCCGATGAGTTCCCAGCAACATGACTTAAAGGGGACAAAGGGTTTCATTCTTGCTTGTGATTGTCTGGTTACAGTTCTTTTTTAAATAATACTTTATTTATTTATTTTATGTATGTGTGTGTATCAGAGGGCACTGCACTGTGGAGGCCCAAGCGTGGCTTCGGGATCATTCTGGATTGTTTCTACCTCCTCCTTGCTTCGCTCTGGGATTTCCCAGGCTCTGCCCACCAGGGCTGGGAATGTAGACCACAGTTGTTTCTGCCTGGCGTTTTTACGTGGGGCCTGGGATCCAAACAAAAGACTTTCTACTTGGGAGACAGTCTTAACCCCCAAGCCCTCTTTCCAGCCCCTGGTTACAATTCTTATTCCAGCTTGGTAGGAGAGCTCATACCAATGTCAGGGCCCAAGGGAACTGGCCACATCATATCCAAGGAAATGCTGAGAAAGGGGTAAACTTCCCTTAGCAGGCAGCATGTCTGTCCAAGTCCATTTGTCCATCTGCCCAAAGCCTAGTCCCACCCACCATTGGCTGGGCCTTGCCATCAATTAAACAATCTCCTGCAGGCTTGTTCAAGGAAACTCAACTAGTGATCCTTTACAAATGTGCCCAGAACTCAAGTCTTTAATTGTTAAGTTAACACCTGTATCTAACTAGGACAGTGGAAAAAGCATAGATTCTGTTCTTAGCCTCTTCATGGGGTTGTTGTGACAATTAAATGATTATTTGCAGAATTCTTAGAACAATAGTTCACATGAATCAAGAGGGGTGTGTGTGTGTGTGTGTGTGTGTGTGTGTGTGTGTGTGTGTGTGTGTGTATCTGTCTGGCTCTCTCTCTTTCTGGGTATGTGTATCTGTATGTGTTTGTCTCTGTGTATATCAGTGTGTTTTGATCTGTATCTGTGTGTAATGTATCCCTCTGTGTATATGTCTGTGGGTTTGTGTGTCTGTGTATATCTCCTATGTGTGTATAGTATGTCCCTGTTTGTCTGTCTGTGTGTGTGGTGTGTCTATCTGTGTTTGCCATGTGTCTGTGTATATGTGTATCTGTATGTGTGTGGTGTGTCTCCATATATGTCTGTGTATGTGTCTGTATGTGTAGCCATGTCTGTGTGTGTGTCTCTATGTGTGATATATTTGTGTCTGTCTGTATGTCTTGTATCTATGTGTGTTTCTATCTGTGTGTGTATTTGTGTGTGTGTCAGTGTTGCACTACAGTATGAAACATACCCGCAGACAGAAGCTTTATAAGTCTGAGATTAAATATAGAACTGGGGGAGAAGATTTTTCCCATATCCGTCACACTACCTCCAATTCATCACTGGAGTCAACTAGCTGAGCAAGTCAGTACCAGCTCCGCGCTGACTGCTCCCTGTGCTTCCTGGGGCCAAGTCCCCTGGTCCAGTCTATAAAATGACAGTAGTTCCCAGCGTCTTCCCGTGAAGGATGCAAAAGATTTAAACACGTGTCCAGCTACATAGTCAACCTGGGCCTGCCTGACAGTCAGTACTCAGCTTCATAGTAACTTGTGAGGCTTTTTACAGAAGTCATGGCTGTTGTTCTAAAGTGTTAAGCAAAGAGAAAAAAAAATAGATTATCCTTAAGCCTACAGAGTCGCTTGTAAAGGAGTACTGACATCTGCTTTTTGAAACATTTTCTCGAGCTCAAGCACATGCATTTTGCAAAACTGGGGTTATACTACATGATCTGTTGTGGACTGCTTTTTTTTCCCCGTGTGTATGAAGCTTGCCATGTAGGCCAAGCCGGCTTGGCACTCATGGTTTTCTTGCCCCAGCCTCCTGAGGGCTGGTGGCACAAACCCAACTTTGCTTACCTCATGGTAATGACTCCAAAGTATAATATATTATTAAAGGCTCAGAATAATTTACGTGTCCGTCTCTGCGTTGGTCATTCGTGGCTTTTTCCATTTTAAGCAACGCTGGGTTGAATCGTCTTTTTTCTAACAGCTTTATTGAGATGTGATTTATCGCTCATAAAATCCACCTACTTATAGTGTACAGTTCAGTGGTTTCTGGTGTCTTCGGAGTCATGCGGCCAACATTACCATCTAATTTTAGAACTCGGTCGTTGTTCCATAAAGAAACCTGTACCCATTATAACTGGCCCAGCCTCCCCTCCCCCCAGATCTAGATAGCCCCCAGCCTGAATTCCTTCTGAATCCGGAGGTCTACCTTCTCTGAACAAATCAGTATGCAGACTTCTGGTTCTGGTTCTCTTTTATTTAAGTCCATTTTTAGTTTGTGTCTGTGCATACATGTGATATATATATCATGCATGTGATATATGTCTGTGCATACGTGTATGGGTGGGCCTGTACCATGGCATGCCTGTCGATGAGAGGAAACCCCTCTGGGAGTTTGTTCTTACCTTCTACTTTCACACATACCAGCCTGGCCGACCATGAGCTTCCAGAAGATTCCCCTGCCTTTGTCTTCCATCTCCCCGTAGGGTCACACTGGGATTGGAAAGGCTTATGTTACATTTACTCGGGTGTCCCGGTCTTGCGCTCAGGTTGTCAGGCTTGGGGGGCGGGTACTTTGGTCTGTGAGCTTCCTGTGACCCATCACTTCATAAGAACTTGCAAGGTTCATCCACGCTGCCGTCCAAGGTTATCCCTGAGCATTCCACATGTGAATTGACCATATTTTGTTCACTCGCTTATTATGTGTATGTATATGTCGTGACTCTAGGCACATGTATTCATGGCACAGAGACGGAGGCCAGAGGACAACTCCTCAGGAGTTAGCTCTCCTTCATATACATGTATCCTAAGGACACACTTTGTGTGTCTCCAGGATCTAACCTTCTCCTGCCAAGCCATCTCCCAAGAACTTAGTGTGTGTGTGTGTGTGTGTGTGTAATAGGGTCTCTAGCCCAGGCTGGCCTCAGCCTTCCAGTGCAGCGAGGATGACTTTGGTCTTGAACTTTTGATCCTCCCTGCCTCAGTCTCCTGAGCACATGGATTATAAACACACCCACTTTATGCAATGTTAGGGATAAAACCGAGGCTGTCATACCTGGTAGACAAACACTTTACCAGCTAAGTTGCTTCCCCAAGATCACATTTTCAATTTTCTTAGTCAGTGATGGGCCACAGCCACCATTACGTAAAGCTTCCACCTCCACCACCTGGTCCTTTTGTGAAGACCACACCTGCACTCCTCACTCACTAGCCTCGCCTTCGCCATGTCTGAGACTATAAAAGATTTTTGACTCCACCCAGGGTGTCTCCTCTCCTGCTCTTCAAGTTGTCCAGTTTCTCCTCCCACACCCCTCTCTTCCTCCTCCCTCAATATCCTTATGGAGGCTCTCACCCTGTTCTCTCTGACTTCCAGCTGTCTCTTCTGTTCTGACACTCCCCCACCTTAAGCCTAAACTCTAGCTCCCTTGGCCACCAGACTCTCAACTCTAAATAAACTCCTATTTTTTAAGTCTGTCCCTCATGTCAGTTTCTTTTTATTCACGAGCTTCTACGTGGTTCCCGCTCATGTTCTGAGTCACTTCCACTCCCGACTTACACTTAGAGTATAACTGTTTGTTATAACACTTAGCACATTTGAATTGGATGTGTTCCTAGACTTGAAATGCTAGTCAGAGATGAGCATGGCTTCTAGCCTTTTTTTAAATACCTGACACTTCCCTTCTAATCCTATCTTTTTCAGCAGCTACTTCCTTTGTTTGACTCTTCACCACTCAGAGAAATGCATAAAGTTTGTATTGGTCCCGACACCCATCCTGACACCCATAGATATTTGAAGAAGTTTCTAACTTTCTGGATTTACCCCTCCCTAGGGAGGGGTCAGAACTCTGTTCGATTTTGGGTGCCGGTTCTGATGGACAGGGATATCCCTGCAGGAAACAAATATGACATATGCATGTCTTTCTGTACTGTTTCAGCTCCGACCTCCTGTAGTCCGGTATTAGTGATAGTCGACAGAGACTTTCAAGTGGTTGATAGTCTTTTTATATTGCTTTACTTTATCTTGTTTTAGAAAAAGAATGTTTATTTATCTATTTATTTATTAGAGGTGGGGGGGCAGGTATATGTGTCAATGGCAGAGACAAGTATCAGAGAAGTTGGTTTTAGATGGGCCTCAGGGAATCGAACTCAGGTCTCCAGGTTTGCACATAGGCACCTTTACCCACTGAGTCATCCTGCCAGATCACATTTTTTCCTTTGGTCTTTTTAATTGCATGTTTCCACCACCATCTGCTCCAAGGGTGTTAGTATACAGAACAATCCCTTTTCTCTGGCTTGTGAAATTTGATCATCACTTTGAAACATATGTGATCCGCTGAGCCTCATCAGACTTACAGTCTTCTACATTTCAAAATTTGTTACGGATCAACGGACTGTTTTCCCTCCTCGTGTACTTGAGCATGAGTGACAATTTGCTTTCTGCATCCTGTGGTTTTTAATTCGACATAACTGTTAAGCTCTCTGGTCGGGGGCAGTCTGCTCACACCTTTCCTTTATTACAGGAGAGGAGCCTGTGAGGAGGCAGCTGGTGGCTAAGCTTCAGTTCCTGGGAGTCCTAGAAATATTTACAAACAGAATGGTCTCTACAACAACCAGAGAGTGGTAGATAGCACACTGGACAGCTGTGCTGAACCTTTCCCAAGCCCGAAACACATCCCTAGACCTTGCTGACCAGGTCAGCAAGAAGAGCTCCTACCCTCGCCCCTGACGGCCACTCTTTGGTCTTTCCTCTACTGGTCTTTCTGGCTGTCACTGATCAGCATACTCTGCTCTTGGCAGGAAGACCATGTGGATTTGCTTTGATCTTTTGCTTTGTTTTGCTGTGTGTGTGTGTGTGTGTGTGTGTGTGTGTGTGTGTGTGTGTGTGTATTGGTGTATGTACAACAGGGCAGTGGGGTGTGTGTATCTGTGAATGTCCAAGGGTATCTCATCATCCATAGAGAATTACCCTGGATGACTTTACCTCTTTATTGCTTTGCTTTGGGGTTTCCACCATCCATGGCTGGAATTACAGGTTACTGCCATTTCTGCCGGTCATTTTTACAGGAGATCTGGGGATCTGAATTCGCGTTGTTTTGCTTGCAAAGCAAAGTCTTTAACCACCGAGTCATCTCCCCAGCCCACCTGCTTTGATCTTTATTCTGCTTCATCTTAGGGACATCAACATATTGAAAAGAAAGTCTGGGGGGGCCTACGAGGTTTCTCTTTACATGTCAGTGTCAAGAGGCACTTTGATATAGAGCATTCAGATTTTGACTATCACTTTCACAGTAGAGGCCTTTCTGTCCATTTTAAGAATGAGAAAGTCGAGGCACAGTTGTACTGAAAGTCTGAAATCACTTCTGATTAAAGGGAAAGCCTGAGTCATATTTTATGGAACACCAATTGGCATTTTCAGAGCTGTTGAGTTATACACACAGCCAAATGGGCATCACTGTAGCTATGCTGAGATGCATGTAAGAGTGCCAGGTGTCTCCATATAACCTCTGCTGCTGAGATTCTATATTGAATGATAATGGCTCCGGCAAGAGGGCCCAGTGGGTGGAAAGAGAGAACCAACTCCACAAAGTGGTCGTCTGATGGCCACATGTATGCTGTGGCACTGCAAATGCATATGCACATATGATATGGCACATGCATGCCCACGCACAATAGTAATACATAAAAATAATTTAAAAACCATGGTGGATTTCAGGTTCTGAGAGCAGATGGGTATATCACCATCAGTGTGTGTCTGCGCACCTGTGAGGCGTGTGCACGTGCCTTTTATTATAGTTAGAGACAGATGGTAACCTGATGGCTAAGGGTTTGAGCTCTGGCACATTTGTAAGGTTAGGCCCTGAGCTTGTCTAGTTGATGGGGAGGCCCACCCCATGATGTGTGGGGCTAGTTCCTGGACAGGTGAGTGAGGTGGGGTTTGCTGAGGAAGTTGGCCTCCTTTGGTATACTTGCCCAGACATGCTGGTCTGGCAAGTGAGGATTGTCCTTTTCAGCGCTCAAATAAAATAAAAAAAAATATTAAATTCTGCCAAATAGCATTTCACTAACTGTCAGGCCTTAAGTTATCCCAGACATGTTGTCTGGAACATCATTTGTCCTGTACTGAAAGTAAACAAATAATATAAGATTCTCTTACGTAGTGTTTTTTTTATTATAAAACAGCAAAACTTTGGCTTTCCACTAAGATGTGGCTGTGAATTCAGTGATGAATCTTGGTAGGAATGAGTATTTTCATGTGTCGTAAGCAATTTTAATAATGATATCTCCTGTCATCTATATCCATATATGTCTATGTATATATTAATTCTGTCTGTAGTGTTCAGTCTCAGAGCAGGCTTGGAGCATTTTTTGTTTATGACTGGTTCAGCTGATAATGTAAGTATATTTCACCTTGTGTAATCAACTCTGGGAACAACAGATTATAGCTGTCATATAAGGTGCCACCAATGTGATCAGGCATTCTATACACAGCAATTTATTTAGTCTTTACAATGGCCTAAAAAGTGGGTACTGCTCTTATTCTCCGTTTACAGACAGGGAAACGGAGGCACAGGGTAACGATGTGGCTCCTCTCTCACGGCCTTCCAGTGATGAAGTTTCACACAAAGATGGCTTCCTTCTCTAGACCCACATCAAAGATGGCTTCCTTCTCTAGACCCTAACCTGAAGGTAATGCAACGCAGCTGTAGAAAACAGAGAGCTTGTCATGGCTGTCTTCAGACTATCCGTGGCCCTCCATGGCAGGAGGCCTTGCCAGCTTCAATCTGGCAGTCCTGCATTGGAGGTGTCTCCTGGCCAGAGAGGGGTCAAGCTTGAGGCACAAAGTATGGGGTGAAGAAAGAAGTTCAGGCTGTCTTGTCACCTCCCGCCAAACAGCAGAAGCAAACAGCTGAAGCGACATCTAATCATAGCTCTGCATGCTTATGTAACAGTTTGGAATAAGCAGGTCTTCTGCCATGTGGGACTGGAAACATTCAGCAGATTTTCTAGACATAAGTCATTCCAGCCTGTGCTATCTTATGTAGATTTGAATTGGACAGAATGTTTGGACTCCATGGTGACACATTGCTACTACTAAGGTTTTGGAATTGGTCATTAGGTAAAACCTAAGTCTGAGGCCATTTTGAAGCTTGTGACGAGGAATTGGGTCCAAGGCATCCCAGAAGTACAAGTCCAATTTGAGTCTAGTCCTGGGGACATCTGGTCACTTGCCTTTATCCTCTGAGGCTGTGTAGGTATCTTTCCTGCTGGGAAATCTCAGAAACCTTAATTAAAAGGAACTGACACTTACTGAGCAGCTATTGGATGCCAAGAATAATTAGATGCTTGTGTTGCTTCAAAGAAGGATCGCTGGTCCCGGTTCACATGCGAGACTCCCGGAGTGTCCGCATGGAGCTGTGGGGCCCACAGGAAGGATGTGCCAACGCCATCTCCACGCATATTGCACACTGGCTTCTGTGTGCGGTCCCGTCACACGCCCTGTGGCCTCAAACACGCCAGATGTAGAAAACCGAGATGAGAGGCAGTCAGGACTGCCAGGTTCAGCTTCCTGCCAGGGCAGGATGCAATGGTGGGATAAGAGTAGAGTAGAGCTCAGATAAGCCGACACCAATGGTCTTGGCAGAAGGGGAGGAGGTAGAGCGGAGAAGGGGGAAGTGGGGGCTTAGGAGCAAGCATCCTTCTGTGAGCTCTAATGGTCTCCTGTTTGAGCATGATCTTCAATATCCGGTAGCCTCTGAGATGCGTGGCTGGTCTTGGCTGTGCACTGGGCAGACACAGCTGTCGGGTCTCACCATGGTCTTGCTACCTCTTTGGAACCTGACTGAGGGCTTGCATCTCAGCCGTGTCTCTGGCTTGATGTCTCTCAGGGTCTAACAGGTAAGTTATCACAGCCTTTTTGACATTGGCTTTTGTCTGCTGCTCATGGGCGTCGTTTTGGGTCCAAAAGAAAACCGAGTGTTAGTTAAATGGCTTTGTAAGCGTAACTTCCCATCTCTTTCCTTGGGTTTCTGTCTGTGTTCAAAGAAGTTCAGGAAGTGAAATAAGACTGTGACTTTGCATAATTTCTTTAATTACAAATGGGCATCAACGATGTCAAATAGGAATTAAAGTTTTTAAATTCTCTCTCACTCGTTCTCTCTCGCTCTCTTGCTCTCTTTCTCTGATGGAGTCTCAAGTAGCCCAGGCTGACCTCAAACTCACATTGCGACCAAGGATCCTTGTGTCTTTCTATCTGTACCTACTAACTACCAGAATTATAGCATGCCCCACCACGCCTGGCTTATGCTGTGCCGGGATTTGAACCAAGGTCTTCATATATGCTAGGCAAGCACTTTTCCAGCTGAGCCCTCTCATTAGCACTTTTATAAAACAGAAAAAAATATTAGGTCAAGAAAAGGTCTTTGCTTATTTTTAGAAAACTTCATCTTTCTTTTCTTTCCTTTCCTCCAACTGTCTCTTCTCCCCTTCTTCTCACCCCCATTTCTATCTTCCTGTTTTTCTTTTTCCTTCCTTCCTTCCTTCCTTCCTTCCTTCCTTCCTTCCTTCCTTCCTTCCTTCCTTCCTTCCTTCCTTTCCTTCCTTCCTTCCTTCCTTCCTCCCTCCCTTCTTCCCTCTCTCCTTTCTTCTTTCTTTCTTGTCCCTGAAATTATTCTCTCTCTCTCAATATTGAAAGCCTTTACTACTTTACAGTTCATATCACAGAGGCTGTTATAAGTCTAAGAACAACTCCACAGTTAGCTCTGCCATCCTCTGTATCTGCCTGGCTCTTCCTTTGGTCCAGGGATGGCCGACTGGAGCCACCCGTTGAGAGGAGAAGCAGCTCAGCCCCAGTCTCCCACTGCCTCAGTTCCCTGGGATAAGTCCTGCTGCGATCTGAATTCCTGAGATGCACCAGCCTGCCTTTGTCATTTGCCTTTCTTGACTCTGCTTTTTTCTCAAATGATTTCACTGAGCTAGACAAGATCTTCAGGTGAAAAGCAATCTAGTTCCCTGAAATCACTCAGTCTCCTGGGGGAATGGGTTCCAGCAGCAACGTTTGTAGAGAAAAGTCTTGCTTGAACTTCAAGTGGTGTGGTGTGGTGAGAATGGAGTTCTGAAGAAGGACAGGGGTGTGTGTGTGTGTGTGTGTGTGTGTGTGTGTGTGTGTGTGAGTATATGAGTATATATGTGTATATGTATGTGTATAAATATGTGTATGTGTGTGAGTATATATGTGTATATGTATGTGTTGTACGTATATAAATATGTACATGTACGTGACCATATATGTGTATATGCATGTGTGTGTAACGTGTGCATATATGTGTGTGGTGTGTATGCATTTGTGCACGTATGTGAGAGTGTATGTGTGTATATGTGCACACATGCATGTGTAACATGTACATGTGTACATGTGTTTTAAAGCTTTGTTTGAGGTAAACTTGCACACCATGGACATAGTTACTTTTTTGGTTGTTGTGACTAAAATACCTGCCAGGAAGCATTGCAAATATTCTGGCTCCCAGTTGAAAGACAGTCCAGTGAGGAGGGGAAGGCTTGGGGGCAGCGGTGGGAGGCATCTGATCACATTGCATTAGCTGTCCGAAGTTGAGAGAGAGAACAGGCAGTAGGGGGCCATAAAAACCTCAAGACCCTTCTCCTAAAGGACCTACTTCCTCCTGTGAAGATCCATCCCCTGAAAGTTTCCACAACCTTCCTAAATGGCTGGGGATCAAGTGTTCAAAGCCATGAGTTTATGGGGGGATGTGTCACTTTAATGCCACTGTCCCATTTGAAATGTTAATCCACTAAAAATGCACAATTCATTGGCTTTTCCTATAGTTATATGGGGACAGTCATCTCAATAATCTTACTTTAGAATATGAAGTTAAAATTTGTTTCTCACATACACTTAATTGAAGTGCTTATCTTCAGATGTTTTGACTGAACTCAGACATCAGAACCACATGTGGTGACACATGGTCGGTAATCCCAGCACTTCGGAAGATGAGGCAAAAGAATTTATAGTTCTAGACCTTCTGTGCTACATGATGTCACCTGGCTCCAGAACAAACAGAAATTCTATTGAATACAAGGACTTTGTTTCAAAGTGTGTAGTGAAAGAGACCTGAGCATGATTCCCATACACTTGGTGCCATACAAGTCCTGCCGGTAGGTGACTGACGCCTCTCATGGTCTCACTTTCTGCTTCATTTATCCCATTAGGTTGTGGTGTTTGGGGATGCAAACGGGCCATAAATCAGACTAATGGAAAGCCAACCTCATATCCTCCAACATAGGCAATGCCATTCAATACTTGAATTGCCTAATAACCAGCGATATTGAGCATCTTTTCATGTGTTTGTTATTTATAGTTTATTTGAGGAAATGCATATTCAGACCCCTCACCAACAGTGTCCAGATTGATGGCTAATATCTCCAACACAAAAGCCCATATTTTGATTTCCAGCAGAGTATGCTCGAGTTTTGTGGTTAAAATGGGGCCCTCGTTTGTCAGTAATGACCTGAGCAGCCAATAGATTCAAAGTCAGACTGGCAAACTTCCCACCAAAACTTTACACAGTACAGGTTGACATCCAGCACTAGCAGTAGCTGCTTTCTCTGTGATCGCCACAGACCATGAGAACAGGAAATGTTGGATTCTGCAAAACAAGATGTCTTTATATCTACCCAGTCAAAGGCTGGATGGAAGACAGACAGGCTGTGTTATATCTAGAAGTAAATATCTGTTCACTGGGAGATGTGGAATGAACATTATCTCGAAAATAAGACCACTGAAAAATGAAATTTGAATTTGACCGGTAAGGTTTTATCTGAGCCAGATGAGTGTCAATCACAGAGACAAATGGCTTCAGCGGATCCAGAATCTTTTCATCTCTCCCGGGCTACCCTGCATTCTGTTATAACACATGGGAACACTTCATTTTATTTATCAGTTGTTGGACATTTGGACTGCTTTTATTCTTTTGCTTTGAAGAATAAGGCATCTGTGGACATTTTTGCAGAGGTCTTTATGTGGTCAGATGTTTCATTTCCCTTTAGGTGGGTATATTAGGGGTAGAACTTCTAGACCATATGGAAATATTAGGCCCAGCATAGAAAGACTACTAAAATGTGCCTGCAAGTGCTTATGCTAGTTGCATCCACACCAGCAGTGTGTGTGGTTCCTGGCTTCTCTCCACAGTCTTGACAAACACATGTTATCATCTGCCTTTTTATAAAGACCATTCTGATAGATTAAAAGCATCATCTCATTGTGATTTTGGCTTGAATTTCCTAATAACCAGTGATATTGAGCATCTTTTCAGTGTGTTTTATTTATAGTTCATTGAGGAAATGCTTCTTCAAAACTCTCACCAACTGTTTTAAATGAATTGTTTGTCTTTATCATCAGAGTATGTGTACTTGATAGATAGTTCTCTTAGCCGTGTGATTTGCAAATATTTCTCCCAGTCGGATTATTTTTTTCACATGCTCAATAATGTTCTCTGAAGTGCAAAAATTTAAAAACAATTCATGAAGTGTTCTCTACACACCTTCCCTTTTATTGGTTATAGTTTTGGAGTCATGTTCAAAGAGTCATCAATTAACCCAGTATCACCACCATTTGCCACTGTGTTTTCTTTTAAGAGTTCTATGCACACATAACTCCTGTGGTCAAGTCTGACACACCATTTAGGGTTGTTTTGGGTGGTATAAGACTGGGGTCCAATTTCAGAATCTTCTAGCATGATTTATTTAAAAAGACTATCTATCCTTTTTTGTTAAATGGTTTTGTGTCGTTTCAACAAAAATCAGTTGACCAGGAAAGTTAGTTTCTTTCTGGATTCTGAGGCAAGTGCATTTTTAACTGGCCTCTTTCTGACATGGTAGAAAATATTCAGAAAGGCAAACTCCAGGAGCAGGGACAAGTAGCGGATTCCTGTCAGGTGAATTCTGGATAGAAGGGTTTCATTTTCCTTTGGCTACAAAATGAGTTTTCAGTAAAAAAGAACCTGGTATTTTCTATTAGGTAGAATGACTCCAGGTAGCTCTCAGACCTTTCACGGGGCTTCCTTTCAACTACTTTGACAAGGCAGGAGCTTAGTCTGAAACTCTTTCTCTTTTTGTACTATTAAAACACAACCTGGATAAAAGGTGAGATTTACAGTCATGATGCAGTGGGCACGTTAAAGCCAGTTGGTACATTCAGTAACAAAAATAGACCACAGTGCCTTTCTATTTATGTCATATATCACGTGGAAATCAAGAATAATGGTTTCTTTTCCAACGAAAGCTTCTGAAGCATTAATTCCCCCAAGATTCACACTTTCCTCTCTCTAAGTGTTTACTTTTGGGATGTTTCTTTCCAAGCCATCCTTATGTAAACAGAACTCCAAACTATGTCAGCATCCCTGGGCAGTCTCTGCATTAGTTCATTTTTGTCACTATAACAAAATACCTGAGAGAATCTGGGTTTACAGGGGAAAAAAAGACATTTTTATCTAGTTCACAGTTCTGGAGGTTCAAGGGTGTAGCACTGGCTTTGGCTCGGCAGGTAAGGCCCTCTTGGCCATATCCCATTATGGTAGGAGCGTACGTGTAAAAGAGGGGTCATATCTGAATCAGGAAGCCAGAAGGTCTGAAGACCCATCATCCTTCTGTGGGCACCCCTTCCCTGTGAGTAAGAATCTTCCACCTTTTACAGGTCTCACCACCCTTCAGTGCCACCATTCTGTGGATCGAGCCTTGGGGGACACAGGCAAATCAAATCTAAACCATTCTAAGCTTCTAAAGCAGGACTCTGATTGTCCTGCTAGATGTTTATGGGAGGATGGCTGCAGTATTGAGGCTGGGACTGGAAGCCTTCACATGGGCACTTCCAAGAGGATGTGGGGAGTTCTTCTCATGGATGTATCCCCATCACCTGTTTTTCTCATCCCCTAGTGTTCGGCCCCTCCAGCCTCAGGCTACTTCCCCCGACACCACCCACAGTTGCCAGGTGAATCTCTTGGCCTGTAGTCTCTTTCTCTTTCCGGGATGTTGGGTTAGTTTTGTGGGAAACCCTCATGCTGCACCAGCCCTTGGACTCCAAATCTTTATCACCAATGAGATGAAACTGGCATTTTGTTGAGTTTTTCTCATCAAACCAAGAGCTCAATGTTTCTTGAGTCAAATCCCTGAAACCTCCTGCATTTGGACTTCATGTATCCGTTACTCCTTGAATGTAGTATGCCAACCACACCCTCTCCCTTCTCCTTATGCAAGCTCCTTATTTTAAGACTTCACATAAATCCACTTGTGAGTGCTTACTCCCAGTGAGGTTCTGAATTCAAGTCCCAGGCCTAGATGGCTTAGTTATAACACAGAGATGGAATATTGCAGTAAATCTAACTTATAGTTTTGTTTTCTTTTGTCCATGTAGTGTTCCAGTGATTTTTAAAATAGCTAACTACCAGCAGTTAGAAACCTGAGATTTGGTATTCATAGCCAAACACACATATCCAGTCAATTTGCTAAATGTTAAGGCACGTTCCGCATGGCCACAGGGCAACCATGTTTAACTGCTCTTCTCACCTGTCCTATTTCAATTCTGTGTGACATCATCCACTGCCACTATGCAAAGGGGCCTGGTCCTTGGCTCCTGTGTGTCCCTGCCCAGCCTCTAGGGGAAACCATAAAGTCTTGCAGCTATTGTTTTCCTAATTGTTGTTCTCATTGTTCAGCCTATATTTATTTGTGTGTGTGTGTGTGTGTGTGTGTGTGAGAGAGAGAGAGAGAGAGAGATCACCCTTAAAATCAGAATATTCCTTGTACTGCATCTCCCAGGAGATCTTGAGTCTGTAAGGAGCCAAATAAATGCACGAAGATGATTTTTTTACTTCCACCCTTGCTCAAAAAGTTTTGACAAAATATTTCTCAAAGAGCCATTTTATAAGGAAAAAAAGAAGATAAATTCAAATAAATAAAATCAGAGCCAAAGAAACAAGGAGTAGGTAATAAATATGGTTACTGTGATTTTCTGTATAAAGGGAAAAGAAAGCAACATAAATTTCACTTCAAGGTGATCCAAATCCTTGAACAAAAGCCTCCCTGAGCCATATCCTTGTCTCACTATTTATGTGCTAGATATAAATGGATTTTATTATTTGATTAGCATATATTAATTGTACAGAATAATGGGTTTCTTTGTGAAATGTTCATGCAGGCTTTTATTTCTAAATAAATAGCATGTTCTTTCAAAGAAAGTAACCCAGGGCTTCTGATAAGTTCAGGACGCAGGAAAGCAGGCTTCCATTCTATTTCTGCTAATTTTAAAAATAGCTCTACGGGTCTATGGTTGGTTGACGCTTCTTGCTTTTTATTTTCAGGAGTTGGCAAGGAGATCCATCAGTGGTTTCCAGGTTTTCCGCATCTTTTCCACCTCATGAAGTTTCCCAGCATGGAGATGTGGGGAAATGGCCCATTTGTGACCCTTTCCCACCATCTGCCATATTTTCCATTCCTTGCCATTCATAAGGTGGGAGGCATTTTTATAATCCATGTGAAACTTCTTGCTCGTCAAATAAGAAAGCTTGGCATGTTTTAGTCTGTCACAGGCTCCTAGGTACTTTCTTAGGCCAAGGGTCGTAAGAGGGGATGCGCTTGAGATTCTTGAGTTACGCAAGTAATTGTTTTCCCAGTGTCAGTCTTTCAGAGAAAGCAAAACACAATATTGGAACAGACAGGCAGCCTCGCAAACTTTCTCTCAGATGCAGAAAGCTGGGGATGGCAGCACACCCCTGACTAAGGCAGGAAGATCAGGAGTTCTAGACCAGCCTGGGCAACATAGTCAGACCTTGTCTTAAAAAGAAAATCAGATCTGGGGTTTTCCTCAATGGTAGGATGTAGGCACATGTAGGTCCAGGGTTTGAGTGCCAATGATGCCAATGAAATGAATGAAAACAGCCCTGATGTTCTGACCAAGGTCTCAGGACACACAGGGCCTTGGACCATCTCAAAGACCTGCCTGTCACCTTTACCCTGACATAGATTGGGAACAGGGGGGTCTCTTTTTGACCCCGGGGTCTCCTAAGCTAGTGACTAAGAAGGCACTTTCTATATTTCTTTGCTGTCTGGTACCACCACTCAGGTGCCTTTTCTTCAAATTAACTATTTTTTACAATTATTTTATTTTTCTAGTTTTACAAGCATATCGAGTACTTATCCTTGCTTCCATCCACCCCTTCCCACCCATCCCCCTCCCTTTCCTTCGTCAATTCATCCCACTCCCTCCCATTCTCCTGCCTGTCTGCTTCTACAGACCCCAGGGTTCCCTCTGCTTTGTCTACCTGGGATCCATAGAAGCAGACAGGCAGGAGGGTGGGATTGATGGAGGGATGAAAAGGAGGGAGATGGAGGGAAGCAGGGAGAAGTGCTCAAGATGCTTGTAAAACTAGAAAAAATTTAAATTGACCATTTTTCTAAACTCAGCATCTCAAAAGGTATGCACATGTCTCTCATCAAAGGTCAACCAATATTCCTAGTCCAAAATCAAACTATCTTGGGATAGGCAAAGCAGTGAAAACATGATGTGGTTATATTCTAACCTGTCTGTCACGATCCTGCTTTTCTTTGGGTACTGGAGACAGAACTGTTGTTGGTTGGGTGTTAATTATATAAAAATGCACAGACCAAGACCCTCAGAGGGCTGTTTCTAAGGTTTAAAAGACTGAAAAGGAGTCACTGTACACTGGAGCATTTTCTTACACTGTGACTTGAGGGTCCCTGTGGGGCCTGCTGAGGTCATCTCAGTGTCCTTCCACTTGGGCAGTTCCTGGGCAGAGGCTCTCTCTCCTGCCCCTTTCAGGATCTTCAGGAAGTGCAGATGAAAGGTTCCCTAGTCATGTGTCCTATCACACGTGTACAATCCCAGCACTAGCAAATTCACCCCCAGCCTGAAATACACAGCACAGACTGAAGGCACAACTGAGCCCGCCTGCTGCCTGCCGCCACAATGCCGAGGAGGGGCCACCGAAAGAGTCAACCTTTAACGCACCCAACCCGAGGTCTGCCATGTCTGGGGAACTTCGATAAACCTCGACTACAAAAGACATGCTGCTCTCTCATCCCACTGCTAATCCCCCCCCCCAAGTTCTCAGTTATAAAAACTCCCGCCCAAACCCCACACCCGAGGCTCTCCCCAGTCTGATTCATGGTCCCTGTGGCCATTGGAGTCAGAGAATGCTCCTCCCAGGCCTGAAATAAAAGTCTGCTCGCTTGCTATTCTCAGGTTGACCTCCTCAAAAATAGAGTTAGAAAGATGATTGACACAGAGACAGACTGATAGATAATTGGTGATAGGTAGATGCTAGATAAATAATTGGCAGATGATGGATAGATTTGTGATAAGTAGATGATAGCTTAGTGGTTGATAAAGAAAAGATAGATGATAAAGAGATGATTAACAAATAGTTTGATGCTGGATTATAAGTAAGTAGATGATGGATAGATGGATGACAGGTAGAGAGATGATAGTGACAGATAAATAGTCCAATTCTGCTCGCTAGTGGAACAATTCTATAAACATCCAGAAAAAAAAATCTGCCCTGGGTGAACGTTTGCATGCCACTTGCTTTTTCAGGAAAGACCTTGTGGCAGTGGTTCACATCAGAAAGCCTTCGTTTCCCTGTCTTCATCATTTCCCCTGCCCCTCTCCTCATCCCCCCCCCCCCTCCACCCTATGAGTCACCTTCCTGGGACGGTGCCTGAGGGAGCATTTGGATCATTAAGTGCAGAACAGACCCGCTCCACATGTCCCCAGGCCACGTCCCATAGCTCCCCGTTGACCTAGTTCTGGGATAGTCTGAGGCCCACAGGGGACCCTATCAACACTGATGCTGCTTGGAGCATGTATTCATTTGTATTTTTATGTGCAGTGCTGGGGAATTGAACACGGGGCCTCACCGATCCCAAGCAGTGTTCGCTGAGCCACACCCTCAGCCTGTTTAGACAGTTTTTAAAATAGCATGCCTGACTGCAGCATGTTACCCCCGCCCCATCCTATTGTCCATCATCTGAGACACAAGTCAGAAAACCAATCTTGGGCCAGGTGTCTAACAAACCTTCTGCATGCACAGCGCAGATGGATGCACGGTTGTGGCGTCTCTGGGACCCACAAGTTGCCAGCCTTTTCTCCTAATCAAAGTTTCAGCTTTCAAAAAGAGGTGCTTCCAATTCTTTATGGCGTTAATCTGATTTTAGGGAAGGAAGGATTTGTGTTGAGAAATCTAAATCGATATCTCTTGGACTTGTAGTCAAAATAGTCTTTTTTATTATTTTTCAACCCTGAAAATGGAATGTGAAGACCAAATTCAGGAAGAGCTGACCTCTTCCGAAGGGGGCACAGAGCCACCAGGTAGATGGCTGCTTGTGATTTGCTTCTGGAAACCCAATAGTGGGTGGCTGGGGTACTTCTGTGCTTGCAGAGAATAAGCTGTATAAGAGAGGACAGAGCCGAAGAAAACAGCCACATCTTAACAATCCCTTCTGTCATCCTTTTTTGACAGTTTCATCCATCAGTACAATGAATGCATGCCATTTTCACCCTTAGTATCCAGTCCATCCCCCCTCTTTTTCCCATTGCAAACCTCCTTCTTTGCAACCAGTGTATCCGTGTGTGTGTGTGTGTGTGTGTGTGTGTGTGTGTGTGTGTGTGTCCGAGTTCATTCCTACCAAGTGATTTATTCCCAGAGAAAGGGCTAAGGGGTTCCATCAACCTTAATACCTTTAGGGCTGGCTCCTTTCTCTTCTGCTTTGAGTCATCAGAAGTGGAAGTTAGCTTGGAACATAGATTCCAAATTGCTCTAGTTTCTTTAGAAAAATATAAATTCCATTTTGCAACAGCAAGAGAGATGCACCCTGGGACTTGACCGTGCAGCAGGAAACCTTCCAGACCACCAGAGCATTCTATCCCTGCCATTGGGTCATGCCACAGTCATTTGACCTGTGACAAGTGTTTATGAGCATTCTTCTTTAAACTGGACTGGGTCACCTGAAATAGAACTTGCATTTGGTGTCTTTGAGCATAGTTTTTTTCCCCCCAGTGAATATCACAGTTCAAAATGAAAAGCCAAACCATACATCTTGCTATCTTCTTGTCAGCTCAGTCAAGGAGTCGACTCTAGGAAGAAATACACAAATCTTGGCTAAGCCCCAGCTCTCCTATAAATGTAAATATGATTTCCATAATGGACCGCACGGTGGTGCCTTCTTGATGTAATTGCAAGAAGCTGCCTTGGCTGGACTGAGAAATCCTATGTGCTACCATAAATAATAAACTTGTTTTCTGCAAAAGTAGCCTCGGTAGAGAATACTAATCAGAAATATTCCCATCCCCTGAGAATCTAATGTGTTTTTCAGCTGGAGTATCTTAGGGGCATCTTTCAGCAAACCTCTGAACTAGATTTCTTGATTCCGTCCCATAGAGAACTGTGCTCTACTGCTATTAATCTGAAGCACGCGCCACAACGTGGCAATTTGGTGAAATTATGAAATTGAAATGTGGTATTTGACCTCGAGGAGACCATGGAGAAAGGGATTTGCTTTGGTGGCTTCTCATGCATCATTTAAAGCCTGCTGCCACTACATTCAAGTCCTGCTTAGACTTCAGTAATACACACTTGTCTTCGTGGCCATTTCAACCGGGCTGTAGAATCATGGGTCAGCTGACTCTACCATTTTCTCCATTTGCCTGTCTTTATTTTTCCATAAAGCGGGTTCTTCTGTTTAATAAGAACCTTGCAAAATAGAAGCTGGCTGTGGGTTTCTGGTTATTATCCAGCAGGATATAATTAAGCCACTGTTGGGCCATTTAATTGAAGAAACATCTGAAATGGAGGGAAATCGGCAGAGTTCAGTTGTTAATTTCATGGTCGCGAGGTAACTAATTAGGAAATACCAACTCTTGGGCTCCTTCTGTAGTCCACCTTCAAACAAGAGTCAAAAGGACATGTAGCTTGACCTATTCCTAACCTAAATGGATTTTGCTAGATCTTTTGGGGAGTACTGAAAACATTTGCATTGTAAGTGCTATACATTCTGAGTTGAACAAAGCAGTTTAACTCTCTGTGTACTCCACATTTGTTCTTCCCTCTTTTCCTGTAGTAACAGAGCTGGAATATACATACCTTCCTAGAATCACGTTCATAGTTTCCAGGTTCCCTTGCAGTGGTTGTGGTCATGTGACTAAGTTCTAGCCATGAGCCAAGATGTGTGCCTAGGTGGTATCCGTGGATGGACAGGGTGACTGTGTCTGTCCTGTCCAGTTGGGAACATATGCACGTGTCAGTGGGAGCCTACAGCCGCAGAGCGAGACCATGGGGTCTGATTGCTGTGGATGGCAGCTCCTGCGCTGCCTTGATGTTCGTAAAACTGCCCTGTCGTGCATGAGAAGCAAGTCAACTTCCGTCTGGTCCAAGCTGCTGCATTTAGAGTCTGTTTGCTGCCACATCCCAATGTGTTTGTATGCACATGTGCATATGTATGCATGTGTGTGCATCTCTGCATGCATGGGTCAGACATTGTCTTTCTCAGTCACACCCCACCTTATTTTTTAATTATTCTTTTATTTTTCCATATATGAATACAGTGAATGTGTGATAGTTTCATGCCTTAATCTCCAGTCCCCTCTTCCCTCCCTTTCCTACTATAATCCTTCATCTTCCTGGCCAGTCTCCCTCCTGTTACTTATTTATTTATTTTTTGCCTGAGTGGCCACTGGGTTTCATTTGCGCTGCCTTGATCACTTGTGCCTAAGCACTTTCTGGAACATGAGTTGTCCATCAGTGGAACATTATTTTTATTTATTTTTATATTTCATTTAGAAGAAGTTTAGAAGAAGAGAGAGAGAGTTGAGCTAGGTTGGCTGGCCATCAAGCCCCCAGGGTTGGTTGGTTGGTTGGTTGGTTGGTTGGTTGGTTGGTTGGTTGGTTTGTTTCCTTACTAACACATTTTACAGGATAGAAAACCAAGCCTTGGTGTGGTCAAGTGACTTGCCAATCATCCCATGAAACACAGAACGCTAGATTCTGAGGGCCACATGCTTTCCTGTCTACACCAAATGTGATGTCTCCACTGAGCTCACATCTATGCTAACTGTGAATGCCCATAACTGACAGACAGTGAAACTTACTTCTGAAATCCATGCGACACAGTGGCAGCAGGCACTTTGGTGTCAGAGAGACTTGAGTTCAAAACATATCACTCACCACTCAGACACAAGCCCTCTTCTAACTCACTAGAAGCACTTCAGGTAGTCTTAACTTGGATCTAGAGATGGAAAAGGTTTAGCTCAGGAAACAGACTTGATGAGTTACAATAGGATTGGTTGCTGTGTCTGAAAAGATTCTTTCAATCTAGGTTCCTACTCTGTTTCTTTTGCAGTCTAGATAGCTCTCCAACGTCTAGCCGGGTTCCTTGGCCTGAAGAATGCCTCCCTGTCTGGTTTTTGCTCATTTCTCCCTCATGGTGTAATTTCCTACGTTCTTCTCTGTGTTGGTCTTTGGTAAGTAGATCCAAGGGTTTGCTCAGAGCCAGATTCAGTGTGTTTTCCCAAGGTTAATTTCTGGATGATGTGTTGTTTCCCTTGGGAGGTCCACTCTATGTCTGTGTGGGGTGGTCACTCGGTCACCCTGTGGTGTGACAGACAGTGTGGGGTGGTCACTTGGTTACCCTGTGGTGTGACACTGATAGGCACATTGATTCATTAAAGACTGCCAAGTAGCGGCGTTCTAATTTTATTATTCCTCCTTCTGTAAGGTCTCTATATAAAACACATTAGCAAACTTACTTATTCACTAATTGTGTGTGTGTGTGTGTGTTGATTTTAATTCTGAATTTAGAGCAATGAACAAGGCTTACCATCTGAGTAAATGATAAATTGATTCAGCTCTTTCTCTCTCTCTCTCTCTGTGTCTCTCTCTCTGCTCTCTCCCTGCCTCTCCTTTTGGAGCATGTTCTCACTGTGTAGCCCAGGTTGGCTTTGAATTCATGATCTTTCTGCCACAGCCTCCCAGGTGCTAGGATCCCAGGCAGGCATTTTACCTTCTTGGTGCTGCTCATAGTAATTTTAAAAGTAGACACATAATCTTTTTGCCCATCGATTCTTGTTGCTGGAAATGGAAAGGGCATGCTAGCTGGGCATTTCTCTGGTCACAGAAGAGGGATATTATTGACCATACAGAGAAGAATCTCAAAAAAAAAATAGAATCTCACTAGTTCAACAAGTGAATGCAGGAGATAACTGACCATTGTCAAGGCTTTGCTACAGATAGCATCTGGGGCTAAAAGTAAACTCTCACCAGTTTATGATTACCAAGGCTGGTAAGAGTTGGGAAAGGTTTTTCTTTTCTGTAAAACATGAGACTACAGTCTTGGGGAGATAGCTCATTTAGCAAAAACTTGCCTGGCAAGCAGGAAAACCTGAATTTGAGCTCCCAGATCGTGTATACACAAAAAAAGCTGGCTATGGTGCTGTTTGGTTGTGATTCTAGACAAGAGGGTCCCTGAGGCTGCGGACCAGCCAGCACAGTCTATTGGGTCAGCTCCAGGCCAGTGAAACCCGCCTCAAAGCGTAAGATGGATGTATCAGAGGGCAACGCATGAGGCTGTTCTCTGGATCCGCATACATGTCCACTCATGCAGGAATGTGTGCGCGCGCACACACACACACACACACACACACACACACAATTAGTGAATAAGTAAGTTTGCAAGTGTGTTTTATATAGATACACCTTACAGAAGTAATAACTCAAGAAGGAGAAATAATAAAATTAGAACACCACTACTGGCATTCACAGAAGTTACCCAATACATAATTTATGTGGTGCCATGGATTGAACCCGGGGCTCTGTACATGTTAGATGACTACTCTATAACTCAGCTCCATCCCGAGTCCTGCACGGTCCCTTCTGCTTCCAGGGCACCCGCCTGCTGTGGGGAGTAGGTGATCATCCCCTTTAATACTGAGGCACCCTTCTCCTGTACCGACCTCTAGTATGGCCCTTTCAAAGCTCTGCTCAGGAGGCAAGACAGCCAGACATTCCTTTGTGAAAAGAGAACTCTCCTTGGACAGATTCCTCATCTGTCTCCTTCATTCATGAGTCAGTATTTGTTGGAGCTTCCTTAGAATCATTGTTGTTACTAACTTCATTGACTGATTTCTGTTCAGTTAAATTCAAAATAATATATTTTATGGCAAAGCTGAAAGTGGGGTTAGATCATCTTCTTCAAATCCCAGCCCTGCCTCTTCAAGAGGTGTCATTTTATCACCATATAGTCTACATGGAGCTTAGCATTCTTAACAATGAGCCAAAGAGACTGTTAATCCCAAAGTCTCGCTTTGGGGATAAAAAGTCTCAGTACATAATGCACTTAGGCCGTCATCTCACATTTCACTCATTAAATAAAACATTTTATCATGAATGTCAAATGCCAAGATTTATACTTCTATTTGGCTCTTTCTTACCTGCAGAGATGGTCTATGTACATCGTGGGAGAAGTAATAGACAATTTCAAAATCAAGTCAGGGCAAGTCTGAGTCCAGGTTCCTTGGGAAACAGCCCAGGGCCAAAGTTGAAATGTTAGACTATAATTTCATGCATGTGTCTTAGACTAGGCAAAGTTAATGGTAGAGGAAATTTGGTTGTGCTGGGATAAACAGAGTGGACGACTGGGAAGGGGGTCCAGAGAAGCTTTCTGGGCTGATGTTCTTGTTCTAGAACTGGTCATGTGTGTGGGTAACTTATGGGCCCGCAAATATCATAATTTACCTTGTGTAGATTATGCACACAAAAATGTGCATATTAACAGTTCCTTGGGGAGTCTGGGCCCAGGAAGGCGGGAGAGTTGGTGAATGTAGGAGGTAGGGAGTTGTGCCCGAGGAAGCTGGGTGTTGCTTCATGACAAGCCAATGGTGTGGCTTCTCACAGAGAGGAATCACCTGCCGTGGGGGCTTCCACTGGTGGCTGGAACCAGGGCCATGGCCAGCATAACTGTGCAGCTATGGGGACATCGATAGCCAATGTGCGCTCAGCTCCAGAGTAGAGCCTGGCCGACCTAGGTGTGGGTTCAGCAAAGTCAGCCTTGTGGTCAAGAGTCAACTCTGCCCAGCCTGAATGATTGCGTCGTAGTCTGGTCTCCACTGCTCACCAATTATGCAACTCTGGGCGGGTGACTTAACCTGTCTACACCTCAGTCTCCCTGGAGCTAATCCAAAGGGCCTATGGGCTCACCCAGTGGATTGTTTGCAGACATTCTCAAACACACACTCGCTACGCTCACTGCTCTCTGTGGCTTCTACTTGAAGCATTGTCTAGCCCCAGGAGTAAGCGCTTTCTGAGAATGGGACAGGACAGGCACTCTGGAGGGACCCTTACTACTGAAAGACAAGAGCTGTGGGTAAGGCTGAGAGAAATACCCATGCCCCCGCAGAGAGACCCCAGTTAGGTGGAGCCCTGGTCACTACAATGGTGGCCTGCTCACAAGCACACAGTGTTAGAGCTTCCAGCCCTTCCCTGTCTCAGCTGCTAACTCCTTTACCTATTCTATATGAGAATCCATCCCCAAACATACTTGGCTTCCTTTCTTTGTCTCAGGGGAAAGCCCAATCCCAGGACATCAACCATCAGTCAAATACTGCTGAGTTCTGGTTAAGATTATACACACTGTGCCCTAGTGTAATGTGTGCCTCTCAGCAAGCACAAATCCAACTTGGGTGACGATGGAGGTCCCTTGTATGGGCGCACACACCCCTCATCCTATTCCATAATTTCATAGTTTTTAAATGTGTGCATACACGTGGGTGTGCACTAGTGCATGCACACGTGTGTGCATGTCTGTGGAGGCCAAAGGTCAACCTCGGGCATCACTGCTCGTCAAGTGTAATCGTCCTTGTTTTATTTTGGACCAGGGTCTCTCATTTGCTGGACGCCCGGTGATTAGGGAAGGCTGTCTGGCGAGTGAGACCCAGGGCATGCTGTTTCCTTCCCCGGGGTAAGATGGCCAGTGTACACCCCTTTACCGAGCTCCTTGACCTGAGTTCTAGGGATCAAACTCAAGTCCCCATGTCTGTGTGGCAGGCACATCACCCACCAGGCTATCTTCCCAGACCCCAAATTCCCCATTTTTAAATGTTTCCTCTTTTCTGAAAGTGGAGGCTCACCTGTATTTGTTGTTTTTGTGCTTGACAGATGTAATGCGAAACATGTAGTTTGTGATTAAGCAATGAAATTGTCATGAAGAATTGACAGGGGACACCACTCACAGAAGTCTCTCAGATCTAAACACAATGCAAATGCTATATTTCCTTGAAGAAGAGAATCGATTTTTTTTCTTTTCTTGTATTAATGTATATGTATATGTCTTACATATGGTGGGTGTGAATGTACAGGAGTGCGTACAAGAGGGTACTTGCACGTGGGTGCCTGTGGAGGCCCAAGGGTGACTTTGGAAATCATTCTGGATTACTCTACCTCCTTACTGCTTTGCTCTGGGGTTTCCCAGACTCTACACATAACAACAAGTATTGGACTTCCACAGTTAGAAGTATAAGTTGCCATCATTTCTGCCCAACATTTTTTTTTTAATCTGGGAACTGGGAGTCTGAACTTAGGTCCATTTGCTTGGGAGGCAAAATCTTGAAGTCCCTGAGCCATCTCCCCAGTTTGTGAACTGAATTTTGAGAGAGTTGGAACTTCAGATATAGAAAGGTAAGCACCCACTGCGACTCCTTCTCAAGACTGTGGCAATCGCTGCTAGATTGTATGGACTCAAATCTCTGCTCTAGGTCGAGCTGCAAGAGCCTCTTCCTTCCTCTGACCTGGAGTCTCCCAAGAGCATCTGTTGCCCAAATCACGGCTTTGCATGTAGATAGAGATCGGTCCTTGGGCTGAGGGGCGGCAAGCAGCGCTGGGTCGGGGTCAGCCACCTCTGCTTCATTGCTTGCCATCTGGTGCTGACCCGCTCCTTCCTTTGCATAACCGTGGCTGTTTTGGCAGCACATTGAGTGGACTTAGTGTGAGCAGTTTGTGACATTGATCGTGTAGCCTAGGAAAGCTAAAGTATTTTCTTACTGGTTTCTTATTGGAAAAGTTTATAAGCATATGGCCTGGAAGATGGTTTTCAAAAGCTTACCGGAAGATTCTGGTGTGTCAGCGTTGGGAATGACTGATGACTCTGTGTGTGTGTGTGTGTGTGTGTGTGTGTGTGTGTGTGTGTGGTAATAAGAAGACACAGGCACACAGGTGACTTTAGGAACCATGCTGGATTGCTCTGTCTCCTTAGTGCTTTGCTCTGGGATTTCCCAGGTTCTGCTTTCCAGGGCCAGAAGCGCAGTCCAGTGCTGTTTCTGCCTGGTGTTTTTACATGGGATTAAGAATCCAAACTCAGGTCCTTCTGCTTACAAGGCCATCTTATGGGGCCATCTCTCTAGCCCCAACCATGTGTGTTTCCTTTGCGTACAAACTGGAGGCGCAGAGAAGGAAAGGTTCTGGGCTGCCTTGAGGTCCAGGTGGATGCCACCCTAAGGTTGCAGAACCAAAGCAGGAGGGAGAAGTACATTGCCTTCTACCATCCCCCGCCCCCTTTCTGGCTTCTTACCGCATCCTTCTGTCTCTGCATTGAGGCTCCAGGTACCATCAAAAGCACCTGTTCACTTGACCATGGTGGAACTCAGCCAACAACAGTCATATCAACAATGAATAATACAGCGACTTGGCTTGTCATCCTGCAGTGTAAACCTCATGCATGCCAGCATGCTTTCTCCTTGTCATGGTACCATCTGGACATAAAACTGTGTGGAATTTCCACCAAATGGCATTTGATGGACATGTGTGATGGAGATCTCCGCAGTGAAAGGCTTGTGGAGAGCGAGCAGAGAGAGCCATACGTCTTGATAGAGAATCATTTATTCAGTCATTCAGCAACCATTTCTTGTGCTTTGCTACCAACCAAGTTACAAGGCTGGGTACTGAGCATATAGTCCTTGTCTTTCTGAGTCCTGTAATGGGATAAAGCAACAATAAGTAATGGATAACTAAATAGATGAGTAGAGGGGAGATAGCCATGGATGCTTTAGTTATAGATATGCTTGATACAACAGCAACACAAAGAAGCAACAGCGAGCCATCACCCTTCCTGACTCAGGTGGTCTTTCATGTGTTTGCTTTGTTGGACACATTTGCTGTGCACATAGAATGGGGAGCTTAATGCTGTCTTAACCTACATTTTACAGATGGGGAAACAATTTATTTTAACGGGCACACTTACTGCCATGGGAGTCAGAGGTGGTGAAGTCAGGATATAAGTATACAGTGACCTTTCCAAAGGCAGATCAAAAATATCTGAAAAACAAATCACGTGCTATTTTATGGCTTTTTCCTCCAGAACCAATAGCCGCCATCTTTGTCTGAGATCATCAAAGTGCGATTCTGTCTTATTGCATGTGCTCTCCCCGCCTTAAGGTCTGGGTAGGGACTAGAATACACAGCCCTCCATGTGTTTTCACACATGCCCTCAGGGTCTTGAGGTGTAGGAGAGGCACTTGGATATAAAATCTGAGGAAGGTTGATTGAAGTGGGGGATTGCATCCATTGCATTATTCATGCTGGAAATGAGACTTCTGAGTGTACTTGCTTTGGGGGTCACCCAGGCTCTTGTCAGTAACCCTCATCTCTATTCCTGTAAGTAACCCCAATAAGCTCATTGGTTTTCTCAAGCTGGAAAACCTTGGCATAATTGTTATGCCAATAACAATTGACTGTTGGTTAATGGCATGACTTTGGTCAGTCTTCGAATTCTTTGAATTCTTATCTGGGTTGGACAGACGATTGTGTGATTGTGTGGCATCTCCCTAAGCAAAGGTGTCACGTGACATATTGTCATTTTCTCTGAATGGCACAACATGATGAATAGTTTCATAGCATTGATATCACAGGGAGCTTTACATGGTACTTTGAGGTGATTTCAAGCATTTGGGAGACTGCAGTCAGGTTCAGTTGTGGTGGGAAAACAGGCCGGAAGATCACTTGAAACTGCGAGTTTAAAATCAACCCGGAAAACAAAGAAAGACCATGCTTAAAATATAGATATTTTCCTTTCTCCGCTGTCAGCAAACATGGTGAACATTCCTAAAACTCGCCGGACTTTCTGCAAGAAATGTGGCACACCAACCCCACAAAGTGACATCGTACAAGAAGGGCAAGGAGTCTCTGTATGCCCGAGGAAAGCAAGCAGAGTGGCTATGGTGGGCAGACCAAGCCTATTTTCCGGAAAAAGGCTAAAACGACAAAGAAGATCGTGCTGAGGCTGGAGTGTGTTGAACCAAGCTGCAGATCTAAGCGAATGCTGGCTATTAAGAGATGCGATCATTTTGAACTGGGAGACACAAGAAGAAAAAGGGCCAAGTGATCCAGTTCTAAGCAGATATTGTTAGGAAGGCAATAAAATAATGAACTGATAATCAAAAAAATAGATATTTTCAAAAATGATTGATTTTTACCGAGTATATAGAAGGATGTGTGTGGATTACACGCAAATATTATGCCTCCTTGTATAAGAGACGTGAGCATCAGTGAGCTACGTGTGGTTACCTGAGAATAGCGTTGCACAGACCCTCAGAGTCTTTTCCTACTGGGTCCATGTCCCTGGTAGAGGGGTGCAGCTCTCAGAGTGCCAGATTTCAGCTGTTCCCTCTTTTTCACAGTGTCTGGCACATACTTTAAATATGGGACTGAGTTATGAATGAGGATTGCATGAATTAAAGAATACATGATCCTTCTCCGTGTCTTCTTTTCAGAGGATTAAGGCAGAGTTTATTAGAGGAGAGAAAGAATAGAACTCACGGACAGGAATCTGTGAGGGGCAAGAGATCCCTGGAGAACTCATGGACTCCAGGCATGGAATCTGTGAAGGATGAGAGAGGAAGTCAGGCAGCCCGGGGCCAAGTCAGGACGTGGAATCCCATGAGGGGCAAGGGAGTTGGAATTGACAGACTCCAGAAGTGGAGTCCCAGCTCCGTGTCTTCTTAAGAAGTCCATCATGGGCCGGAGAAATGGCTCAGGGGTTAAGCCTCTGCCTCCCTGGCAGAAAGTCTTGAGTTCAGATTCTAGATCCCATGTAAAAACACCAGGTAGAAATGGTCATGGCCTGTACTTTCAGTCCGAAAGCAAAGCAAATAGGAGATAGAAACAATCCAGGGTGATTCCAGGAGTCACCCCTGGACCTCCACAGGCACACACACACACAGTGCCTTCTGATACACATATACGCAGAGACACACATGCAAAAGAAAAATTTTAAAGCCCACTGGATGTAAAAGAAGCTACTCAGAGTCCTGTGTCCTCTGCCCTCATCAGTTATTTCGGCTCCTCTCACCAGTTGTAGCCCCAGCAGCACTGCACTTTAATGGAAGGTGAAATGCAATAATTAGAGCTCATTAAATCAGTTCCATGATTCTGAAGGAGGACCCTGAGAACTATAATTTATGAAATGTTTGAAGAATCAGTATGCAGAGAGAATAATAAAAATACGAAGCAAAACTCTTACAAGATTGCCGTGAGGGAAAAAAAGACCATCGATCACAAACATGCGTGCGCCAAAGATGTATATTCATGGTGCGTTCTTTGCCTGGGTAGCAGTGCGCAGAAGCATGCGTGCTTAGAAAGAAATTAAGCTCGGCTAGGCTGATTCAGAGTCTCAGGGAATATGTGTGTGCCCCAGGGGGTCATTTCTCAGGTGCTGCCTTCTTTCTGTAGGAGGCGGGGTCTCTAATTGTACTAGATCTTCTCTAAGTTGGCCAACGAGCTTCCAGAGAGAGATCCTGCCTATCACCACCTCCCATCTTGCCATTACTGGGATTACAAATGGGCTCTACTGTACCAGCTTTTTTTGTTTTTAATATGTATTCTGGGGTCAAACTCAGATCCTCATATTATCAAGCAGGCGCTTCTCCAAATGAGCCAACATTTTCCAGCCCGGGCGCAAGATGCAGCCACTTAGCAGGCATGCGTTCTTCAAACCTTATTCTTTTTCTTTCATGTATGTGTGTATGGGGTGGGTGCTAGTGTGTGTGTTTCTGTGTGTGTGTGTGTGTGTGTGTGCGCGCGCGCGTGCGTGCGCGTGCGTGCGCGCACATGTGCGCGCACGTGCCTGAGAGGCCCAAGGGCAATGTCAGGAATTGTCGTGGTTTGGATGTCAGTTGTTTCCCGTAGACTTCATGTTTGCATCCTTAGCTGGTGCTAATGTTTGAGAAGGTATGGCAGCTTTAGGAGGTAGAGCTTTGCTGGAGGAAGGGATGTCACAGGGGGAGGGCCTTGAAGTTGGTTACCCCCACCTTGCTTCCACTAGTAGTCTGCTCTAGCAGTGCGCAGCCTCCATCACAATATCCGCGGTAACCTAAGCCTCCTCCAGCTTCTGTCACCTGCCATGTCTTTTCTGCCTTACTAGACTGTACCCCCTCCCGAACTGTAAGCCAAATCAATCTCCTCTTTTTCCCTTATGCTAACCGTATGAATGCTGTCTCATAGCAGCAGAAAAAGCATCTGTGACACAAATCATCTTCCACTTTATTGTTGAGAGTCTGGGAGTCTAATTAAACCCAGAGCACACCATTAAGATTATTCTGTCTAGCCAGTTTGCTCTGGGGGTTCCCAGGCTCCACCCTCAGGACTACAGGCCGCCTCCACACCCACCCAGCATTTTAACATGAGATCTGAGAATCTGAACTCAGGTCCCTTTGCTGGCAAGGGAAAGGCTTGAACCCCTCAGCTATCTCCTTAACCCCTTCAAACTGATTTTATGTGACATCTTTGTGAACTTGAAGCTGTGGGGATTTGAAACGAGTTTCATTGCTTTTTTGCCACACTGACTGTAGCTGGTAAGAGTAGACTCCATGCCATGCTGCCTCGGGTTGAGAGGATGTCTTTCGGGGCCGTGTTCGAATGTTAATAGTGACTCTGGGCTTCTCGGTAATTCATGCCCTTCAGGTCCCCGTGCCTTTTGTTCAGCTCTTGGATATTTAACATGTGTGAAATGAAAAGAGAGTATTTGCTTGTTATAGGTTTTTTGCAGTTTTCAGACCTCTCCTCACAGCTCTTCATTAAGCTTTAGCTAATGGACTTTATGGCCCAAGTGCTGCATTCTTTCTTTTGCATATGTGCATATGCATGCAGGTATGTGTGCATGCCTGCGTGCGTGCGTGCGCGTGTGTGTGTGTGTGTGTGTGTGTGTGTGTGTGTGTGTGTGTGTACACAAGAGGGCACTTGAGTGTGTATGTCTTTGAAGACCCAAGGGTGACATCAGGAATCATCCTGGATTGTGCTACCTCCTTATTGCTTTGCTCTGGGGTTTCCTAGGCTCTGCCAGAATTGCAGGCCACCACCATGACTGCTTTGCCTTTTTTCATGGGATCTAGGAATCCGAATTTAGGTTCTTTTGTTTTTGAGGCAAAAGGCTTTAACCCCTGAGCCATCTCCCCAGTCCCCCAAGTGCTACATGTTTCAGAAACCCGAGTGGATCTCAGGTGCGGCCAGCCTTCCTTGCGTTTGTCTGTTCTTCCCATGTTCCCAGAGTAGCTGGCAGGGCCGTCGCGTCGCGCCCTGTGCCCCCTGAGCACACGCTGTCTTTCTCATTCACTGCTGACAGCCAGCAGCATTGGTGTGACCTGCCATGGGCAGCTGGCAAATAACGGGAGCGTGTGCATCGCATCGTGCAAAGTAATGAGCTCCGTTGTGCCCCAGTCCGTGAGAGCTTCCCAGGACTCCGTGACATCATCACCACCAGATTCCATCTTTCCTAAGAACCATCACAGTCTGCGTTCTTTCAAAGCAGACACTGAAACAGTATCTTGGAGGTCGGAAGTTCATTTAGAAGGAGGGTCCCTGGCAGGGGAGAGACTATGGATTGAGAGAGTAAGAGAAGAGAAAAGCTAAGAGAGATCAACTCTCAGAGAGTCCTCTGTGCCAGGACCTTGAGACCCAGAGCCTGGGCTGCTTAGCCACTGCACCCCCACTGTTGAGAGGTGCTCCCAGGGTGTACCTTTCCTCACCCTAAGTGAGGCAGAAAATCTAGAAGACACTTAGCGGAGGTGGGAGGAAGGAGTCGTCAGCCTTCCCTGACTGCCTGCTTCCGGTCAGTCTGATCAGGAAAAACAAGCAAGCCATCTTTCCAAATGGCCTTGCAGAGAACAGGTGACATCGGGCTCACAATTTGGCGGTTTCCATAGTGAGTGGCTGGCCTGGTCGCTTTGGGCTACAGTAGCGCGTCTTGATAGGAGTGTGTATCAAAGCATGTTCCCCTTGTGACCAGGACGTCAGAAGAGAGGATGGTGGGCTGGGGTCCCTCTATCTCATTTAAGGGTGCATCCCAAGGCAGATGGGCCCCTACTAGCTCTGTCTCATAATGATCCCGCCCCGTGGTATGACCACTCCAGAGAACAAAATCACATGGCTTTTGGGGGTCACTCTAGTCTTAAACTAGAGCAGAAGTGCACTGTACGTTTGACTGCTAAGGCAGAAATCATCTCTAAATGTTGTTTCTTATTTGGCTAGAAATGGTAAGCTGTGCTTTGAGGGAATGGTGATTTCCGGAAGGCCTGTTTAGAACATTTTTAATATATAAATGGAAACCTCTACAGCGGGTTATCAAGCAACCTCTCCTATGGCGACATTGCCATTATAGTGGAGCATCCGAAGAAATCCCCAAGTACAGGATTTTTGTGTACAGCTCAGACACTGAGGGAAACATTGCTGTTGCACAGAGCTTTTATTTTCCTCCATCTTTACTTTCACTCTTACTCATTAGCTCTCTTTTCATTATTATAAAAGTGACTCAGAACTTTCAGAAAATTCAGCCCGCCAAAATCAATAACATGAATGAAAAGAAAAGCTGTCAATAGCTCCTTTGCACAAACACAGCCATGAAAGTTTTCTAGTTCTTTACTTAGTCATTAGAAGCACATGAATCACTGTATCCATATCTTTTATATCATTATCAACAATTACGGATGTTTTCAACATTGGAAAACATAAATAAATAGTTCCTTTTCTTTCGTTCCTTGGTTCCTTTCTTTTATGAACAATGACTCTAGAGTCAGTGAGCTAGATCAGCAGGTGAGGCAGGGGGGCTTGCAAACCTGGCAATCTCACTTGGATGCCCAGAAACCCACATGGTGGAAGGAGAGAACTGACTTCTGAAAATTGTCCTCTGGCCTCTACTCGTGTACCATGCCATACAAGCATTCTCTTTCTCTGTCTGTTTCTAAATAGATGGAAGATTTAAAAAAAAAAAAAAACCCTAACACTGATACAAAAGCACTATGGGCTCATTGTGAAGACATATATGTGCACATGCAATGCATGCATGTGTTTTGGTGTGTTTGAGTGCGCTTGGGTTGCTCAGAGCCACCTGCAGTTGTCACCTACAAACTTTTTCTCACAAGGGCCAGAGAGCGAGCACTTTCAGCCTTGTGGACCACACAGCCTCTCCTGTGACCACTGAGCTCCGTCCTTGGAGTGCGCCAGCAGCTCCAGACAGTCTGTAAAAGAGTGTGTGTGGCCATGTTCCAGAATCCTTTATTTAGCCAGCCAGGGGTGGGGGGAGCTGTAGTTTTCTGACCTCTGCTCGTAGGAGAAATGCTTAATAGCATGCTTCCAGAAATAAATAGCCATTTTCCCCCACAAACATGGAATCATAGTACATAAACAGCCTTCCATATTTAAATATTTATTAGTGTCTATGATACCCGACTGATATGAAGTCGTACAGTGGTGGGAAAGACAAGCAGGGATCCTTCCTTTGGTGGGGGCAGGGAAAGTCTAAAAGTCATAGCAAGTGGTAGAGAAAAAAAAACCAGTATTCCAGAATAGTATAATTTTTGTGACCAAACCTCTGCCTATGGGCATTTAATTTTCTTAATTGTTTCTCTGACAGACTATACTGTTAACAAACATTCTTAAAGCTAAATCTTTATGAAAAACTATCATTTGCTCTTAGGCTAAATTCCTTACCGTAGAACAGCTGAGCCAATAGTGTACATTTATGTCACTCATTTGCTAAGTACTGCTTTCTAGTTCTGCCACCTGAGTTCAGTTGCTGTGGTCTCCACTTTTCTTGTTGTTGTTTCCCCCTGTTGTTTCCTTTGTGCCAACACATTAATCTAAGTCGTGCAGCAGAAATGGAGAGACACTCGTTTGCAGGAGAGGGAACTCCGTCTCAGATGTTTTGTTTCTGGGGGCATCCTTTAACTTGATCCCAAAGAAGGGTTAGAAACAAATCCTAGAAGTCCTTCAGAGTCGGCGAGCACTAGTCATTAAGTGCCTATGTCACGTGTCACATGAGCAATCCAAGTCAAACCTCACAGCAAGGTGTAGCTGCTGGTAGATGACTTTAGATGACTCTGACTTGAGCCTTGAAGTCAACTATTACCCTGACCACATCCTGACTCTTAGAGCAGAAGCTTCAAGATGGCAGCCCTGCCAGGTATGCTTTGGCTTATTTAGTGCTGCCCAGAGTCATTGCCAAGATGTCATCAGAGCTCTTTACATGTAATAATTGAAGGGTGTCAATACAATCCATACTAAAGACGTCAGGAAGGCTATAGACATACGGGAATGTCACTCCCACCTGTTGACAGCTGGCAGGAGCAGAGGGCGGCTCCTTCTTGGAAGGATGCTGAAGGGCCAAGACAAGAGGCGGGACCACTCGGAAATTCCTCCTCCCTGGGCGGGACTGGACCCACGACCGTTGGTGGTGGAGCAGGGAGCGTGTCAGGATTCTGCCTTCAGTCCATGTCTCTTCTTCATCTGGTCGCCTGGGTTTGCTGCTCTAGTGTTGGCCCCTGGACAAGGAAATGAGCTGGGCTGAGGCAAAGGCAGACTTGGGTCCAGTTCATCATTGTCACCCAGACTGGGCCCGCTGCAGGGGTCACTTCAAACACTCGCCTGTGTGAAGGTTGAACCCAGCTGCTCCATGGACTCTGCCCATCTCCTCCTCAATCCTTCCTTCTCCCTCATCTTATTGGTCATCTAGATTTTCTTCCACCTATGCATATGTCCCTAGAATGGAAGGCACAGTAGACCTCTGTTAGGACTGCCTAGCAAGTCCTTAGCTGTTTCATGTCTTAACTTTTGTGCTTTATTTAGAATGTTGTTAGCAAAATAAGACACTTGTGTGGGGGGTGGGGGAGTTGTGTATGTGTGTGGGTACACACATGCTCTCCCTGGCTGGATATACCAATCAGCGAGTCCCAGGAAGCAAGGGTCAATCTTTATTATTTATTTTTATTTTTATTTTCTTAAAGTTTCATGTATGAATTCACAGTGAGTTTTTGATATTTTCACCCTTCGTCCCTCATCCCATCTCCTCTTCTCTTCCCATCACAACTTTTCTCCTTCCCTGTCAGTCTCCTTCCTACTTTCATGTCTTTGTGCATGTGTGGCCCGCTGCCCTGCACTTGGGTCGCCTCTGCTGGCATGTGCCTGAATCACGGATCCGTGGGTGCGCCATCAAGAGCAGCATCGTCCATCTGCCCCCGCTTCCATTCACGATTAACCCTCAACCGTCTCTCCAGGATATGGGGCTCTTGAGATCGTTCCTCAAGAAATGGTCATCTGCCAAATCCCGTGCAAGTCTCGTGGAAGACACGTAGCTGCAGTGAGTAGTTCAGGGATGCAGCAGTCGAAGCACAGTTTTGAGAGCCTGAAGGTGTCATAAGAACATAACCCACGAGCGTGGCCCCTGCACCCAGAAGAGAAGGTTGAGAGAGTCCCAGAGGTGGAGCAAACATGTGAAGGAGACATCTCCAGGATGCTACACCCCAAACCCTGGAAGCTGTACCTGGGAGGCTTCATTAAGGAGTCAGACTTCCAAATGCCCTCAGCGCACCTCCTCCCTAAGAGGCCTCAGCTGCCTATGTCTTCGTAAACTCCCCCATCTACAGACCCTGAGAACTGTGCCGTATAGCATGGAGCTACTAGCTGTATGTAGCCACTGAGTATAGGAACTATGGTCAGGCCTAATTAGGAGATAATGCAGGGAGCTTCTGGAGCACATCTGGATTTTAGAGCTTTACTACATAAGAATGGAATGCCAAAGACTGCGTTGGCTAATGTGTGCCGTCACTTGTTCAGATAATAGATATTTTTCACGATGTCAGGTTAAGTATATATAACATTGGCACGTTTACTTGTGTGTGCCTATATATGTGAGTGTGTGCATGTATGTGGGAGTACATGTGCATGAGCATACATGTGGGGGGTCAGAAGTCAGCCTTGGGTTGTTCATACTCTGCCCACCTGTTTACTTTAGTGCTTTTGTTTCTCTCATGTGTGTGAATTTTGTATGTTTGTATGTGTGTGTTTATATGTGGGTGGGAATATGTGTGTGGGTGTGAGTGTACACAAAGTATATTGGAGTGTATGTACCTGTAGAGGTCCAAAGATGATATCAGAAATCTTCCTGCATTGCTCTTCTACCTTATTGTTGTGAACCTGGGTTTCTAACTAAATAAATCCAGAGCACTCCTGTTAGGAATAGTCTGCTCTCCAGCTTGCTCTGGGGTTTCCCGATCTCTGCCTTACAGGGCTAGAATTATGTGCAAGCTGCCACAGCTACCCAGCATTTCTATGTGGGATCTGAGGATCTTTGCATGTGACCATTGAATCATTTCCTTAACCTCTTGTTTTGTTTTGTTTTGTTTTGTTTTGTTTTGTTTTGTTTTGTTTTGTTTTGTTTTGTTTTGAGACATGGTCTTTAATGACTCACCAAGTAAACCCAATTGACTAGTCGGTAAGCCCAAGGATCCGTCTGTCTCCTCCTCCCAGGCCTTAGGATTACAAGTGCATTTCTTGACATCACACTCGGTTTGTTTACATGAATTGTGGGGCTCAAACGTGCTGAGCATGAGAGGTACTTTTATCAGCTAAGTCTTCAACCCAGCTCAGGTTGAATACATTATTAAGCTCACTCGGCATGCTTATTTTCACTTTGTGTGGTGACAGAGGTGACGGCTGAGCGTCACCTATCTGTGGCTCACGCTGCATTGGGGCACGTGGTTCTGTGGTAAGACCTGCAGACCCCAGCAGGTGGCCATGCTTCTCAGTGGCCTTACCGGCCCACTGCCTTGAATCTCAGGCTCTCGCTAGCTGCAGAGCAGGACTCGTGGTTCCATACTTTTGTCCCATCCCTCTCCCCACTGGCCCCTTACCTATTGGAGCGCAAATGTGTGTTTTGTAATAGTTCTTTCATCTGTTCACCAAGTATGGGTTTGGCTTGCCTGAGAACCTGATTCATTTTAATCCAAAGCCTGGCACAGGCCACACAGGGCAGGAATTATTAACTCTGTGTCTCAAATAAGGAAATTGGGGAAGAAAGTTTAAGTGACTTGCTGGAGGTCACCCACTAGGTGAGTGGCAGGAAGCAGAATTATAATGCTCTTGTCTCTTCCCAAATCCCGTGTGCCTTTCTACTTAATATGTACTGGCCCAGTTGGGGATCCTTTACCTCGGCCCAGTTGCTCCCGAGCCTTGTCCTTTCATGGATAGGTGCACACTTGCTACAATATCTAACTGTCCCTCTTTCCCACTAGACCTCATGTGACAACGGAACTTCTTCCTCCTGATCATTGCTTGCACATCAGAGTCTTGCACATGTCCACCCCTGGGTAAGCACTTAGTGACTATCTCTTCAGCATCTGAAGAAGTAAACTATGGTGCCCCCCCCCACATTGTTATGAAGATTCATGTTGATTTCTATTTTCCTGCAGAGAACTGGAACAAATCACAACAAAACTCAAAAGTCATTTCTCAACCACTATAATCTTATAAACATTCATTTTGTGTTTTGTTTAGACCCCCATTATGCAAAAACCCACTTATGTGAGAGTCTGCGAAGGACTCTCTCCGCTTGTGAGCTTTTCCTTCTTCTACATACCATAGTTTCTTGGACCAGCAGGATAAAATCAGCCACCTGTCTTTTATCAAAATAGAATATGCATCCTCTTCTCAACAGCTGGATCCCAGCTGTTGCCAAAGCTTTGGTACAAAGCTGGGAGTCATGCTTTTTTAAAATTATCTTGGCATAATTTATTCATTACAGAAATGATCTGAATGGGTTGCAACATGCCAGGACCACCTAATGGTTATGAGACAGGAAGTCATCCAAGCCCACCAGAGAAGCGAGACAGCCAGGCATGCCAAGAGGAATGCAGAACTATAGTCCATTGGGAATGGTTACTAATCTCTGTTTTGCCACTTGCTGTCTCTGCAGTCTTGGCACAACCATGATTCTTCATTGCCACAAGCCTGAGTTGTCTTATGTAAATAAAATGAAGGTTTTAAAACTGACTAAGGAAGCTTCCATCTTCTGTCACTCAGAAGCTTCCATCTTCTGTCACAGACATTACTAATCGATTACCACATGTGTTCCCACTGATTCAGAGCTCTGCTTCATAAACTTTATCATAGCACTTCCTACAGCTCTAGCCCTTCAGTGACTGTCCATTGTCAAGCCAGCAGTTCCTTCTGCAGGTAGCAGTGGTGGTTTGTTTGTTTATGTTAAGAAGGAAAGAGATCACAATAGTGTAGATGTTTTTACTCTCTAAACCTTCCCCGCTTCCTCTGGAAATCACCACCCTGGCCATGGACCGTGGCACAAGGTAACACTGCAGTGGCGGGAGTTTTTTATGGAGCTGTCTGCAGCCATGTGAGGGAGTCGTCATCCCAACACAGCTAGGGAGCAGGCTGCCACCTTGCTTCTTGGGACAGAACCTAAAACTCTGGGAGACCTGCTAGGTATGCAGGGATTTCTCCTGCGTCATCAGAGCTCTGGCGTGTGGCTGTCCAGGTTCCCTGTGACATTCCATGGGCTAGTTTGGAATGTGACTTCAATGATATGTATAGATGAGTGAAAACCTTCCGTTCTTCCTCGTTGTACTGGTTACTCTTCTCTGTTGCTGTGAGACAATATTGAAAGTCAAACAACTTAAGGGAGAAAAGGGAGATTTATTCAGCTTATGGTTCCAAGGGGAGAGACAGTCCGTTATGGCAGAAGAGGTATGGTTGGTTGGCAGAAGCTGGAGGCGGTCCCAGTCATGTCCATCAAGGCGGCTGAGAGCAGCAAAACCACAAGAGCAAACTCAATAATCAAAGCAGGGCAGGGCTAACCAACTTCAAGGACCATCCTCTTCCACTGCCTTCCTCCAATAAGGCTCCACCTCCTAAAGGTGCCATGATCTTCCCAAACAACTAAAGAATCAAACACATGAACCTGTGGGGCACAATCCACATTTCAAACCAGGACACAAACATTAATACCAATTAAGCATGCAAACACACGAGCTTGTGAAAGACAGCTCACATTTAAACTATGACATTGACCAAGTGGAGATATCACATCTGTTTCTTATTTAGTACTTATTTATTTCTTTATTGTACTTGGGGGTTAAACCCAGGGCACCACGCATACTAGACAAGTGCTCTACCACTGAGTTCTTCCAGCCCTTTATCCATTTTACATATTTAACTAGGCAACTCAATATCACCTAAGAATAAGTACTAGAACTTTGATTTAGAGACATGATCTTAGAAGATCAGCTTCTAGATATGCTAATGAATCAATAAATAGGACACTCACTGCAGAAAGCTTCTTAATTTATTGAAATATAAAATATCAAAATATAAAATAGACCTGAAGGCAGTTTCCCAGATTTTTGAATAACATATACTGTCCTGAACTTGCACCACTGCAATGATGACATATAATATCTCTTGAAAAATCCTTTCGTGTCTCTTGGGACTCACACTTTCACCACTTCCAGCTGGTGACTATTTTCTCTCCTTCCTTATTAGTGTGCTGCTTCTAGACTTGCAAACCAGTAGAATCTCACAGTCTGATTTCTTCCGTGGGTCTGGTTCCTTTCTCTCAGTACTGTTTTAATATTATTTCTTTATTTAGAGACAAAGCCTTAACCTCTAGCCCAGGCTAGTCTGGTGGTAATTCTCCAACACCAGTCCCTTGAATACTGGGATTAGTGTCATGAGCCATTATCCCTAACTTGTTTCTTATTATTTAATTGACATAATATTTGGGCACATTTATGGGGAACAGCATCATAATTTGAGACATGTACACAAATATCTAATGATTAAATCAGTGCAGCCAGCACCACCATCTCCATCAGTGACATCATTTCTGTATTTTGGGAACTTAACTTGTGCAGGTTTCCCCTACAGCAGTAGTTCCTAAACAATACATTATAACAGCTACATGGCATTGAGTGCTATAAATGACAAAGAGGTCACTTGAAATGTATGGAAAGATACACAAATACCTTGCCATTTTATATAGGCATTTAGAGGTTTTGGTAACTACAAGGGATCCCCAACGATTTTCCTGTGAACCCCCAGGGTGCATTCATAGATTCATGTAACGGTCTAAGAAACTGGGGAGGGCTGCAATTGCAGGAAAGGGTCCAGGCAGCATAAGCCTGCCCTCGGCAAAGAAGGAAAAGGCTTGCTCTCCTCATTTCCAATTACTCTTTTCCCTAGACTCCACTCTATAGACATGAGCTCAATTATTCACAGAATCTTTTTATATCCAGCATCATAAAACTGTAAGGTGAATCATTACAAAATTAATATTCAACAGACCTTATATAACTCTGCTTAATGGAATGCATAACTCAAATCCTTATCACTCCAAGCCCTCTTACGATCTATCAACACAACCAACTTAGGAAGACAGCATGTATTTTACCTCCGATATCTTCGCCACAATCTCTATCCAACATGACCACTAAATTTTAGTTCTGCAGGAGAAGGCTTGTGTGAAGTCAACCAACCTTGGGTCCTCGTGATTTGTTTTGAGAAGCTCATGAACCTAGTAGAAAGCTACATTCTGCTTCTGGAACATTCACATCTGTGACAGATGTGCACATCACCTAACTGGAAGGTGTCTGACTCTAAGCTACCACTTACCAGAAAGGGGTAGGTGGGGAGAAGCTGATGAATTCATGATCTCCCCGAAATAGACGTGAACACTTTCCCACTTAGAAGGAGTCTTACAGATCACCCAGTCCGATGGTTGCTTTTTATAGAAAGGGAAACCAGCCCAGAAAAATGAACTGAAATTACTGGCCCAAGGTCGGACGGTCAACTAAAGAGAGCTGACCATCAGTTCTAGATCTCTATCAGACTGAATTCTCAGCTATGTAATCTCTCTCTCCCCTCATTCTTTCTCTTTCCTGTTTGCATTAGTTATAGAATATATAAGTTAAGTGTAGATACTCAGGTGAGTTTTTTTTAAAATCTCAGATGAGTACAAACAAGCAAAAGCAAATCTTAAATATTTTCCACTTCTGCCTCTGAGACGCCTCGTGTAAGCTCTCCAGGGTCGCAGCAGGATGAAGGAGTGGCTGAGAGAGAAGCTTCTGGATCCACATATGTGTGCCCAAACACCTTGCTTCCTAATGCCTGACAAGCTGGAGACCCTAGGGGCTACTAACCTCTGGGGCTCAGTTCCCTCATTGGTAAAAGTGGGGTGTGTGAGGCCACTTCTCTGAGGTTGCTATGAGAATGAAGGACATCGGAGCTCACAGATGCTGGGCACACAGCACTGCTTTCTGGAACACATTGTTTTTTAAAGTGAGCCAGAGTCGGGGTGGCTCATGGCTGTGGTACAGTACCCGCCTAGTTTACCTGAGGATCTGAGTTTGATGTTTAGCATCTCAAAAGGAAAGCACCTGCTTCTTTGAATTTGCAATTCAACATGATTACTCACCTCAGGACCTGGTAAAAAGAGATTATTCTCTGTCTTTAGATTTATAGTCTAATACCTTATTCGGCCATTTTACCTATGTTTGTAAACCAATGACTATTTTCAACCAATCAAAAGATATCAGAACCTTCTCTCTAATATGTGGTGCCTGTGCAGGCATAGTAGGTACTGCCCTGAGCATGCTAATCCAAACAGGACTCAAACAAAAGAAAGAGAGAAAGAGAGAGAGAGAGAGAGAAAGAAAGAAAGAGAGAGAGAGAGAAAGAAAGAAAGGAAGGAAGAAAGGAAGGAGAAAGAAGAAAGAAAGAAAGAAGAAAGAAAGAAAGAAAGAAAGAAAGAAAGAAAGAAAGAAGAAGAAAGAAGAAAGAAAGGAGAGAAAGAGAGAGAGGGAGGGAGGATTGATGGGAGGACATCTTTCCGTAGAGTGTTGGCACTTTATTTCCGTTCTTGCTGTCCTCCGTATCGGCTCTCCTCCCCCCTCCCTTCTCGATCCCCCTCCCTCCAGAATCAAGATACAAGAATATAAGCAATATCTATAGATAAATAACAGCATCGATCTAACAGAGGTTATTTTTTTTAATTGTAGGCTTGCTGGAGGAAGGCATCACATAGGGGTGGACTCAGGTTTGATTACCCCCACCTTGCTAGAATGAGTGAGCTTCCAGCAACAGCTCTCAGCCTCCATAATGTCTGCAGTGACTTAAACCTCTGCCAGCTTCTGCCTTTCCACTGATAATAGACTGTATCTCCAACCCCCCCACCATAATCTGAATAAATCTCCCTTTCTCCCTCAAATTGTTTGAACCTCATCGGTGTCTCACAGCTGCAGAGAAGAATAACTGCTACAATTTGAGAAGGCAATGGCACCTTTAGGAGGTGGAACCTCACTAGAGGAAGACAAGTCACAGGGCCCAGGGAGTGGGTCCCGAGATTGGTTAGCCCCACCCAGATTCTGCTAGTACTGTTTCTAGCAGTCTGCTGCTTGTTCTTGCGGCCTCCATGATGGAAGTGACCTAAGCTGCCTCTAGTTTCTGCTGCTGCCTTGCCCTGTCCCATCATAATGAACTCTATCTCCCCTCTGGAACCAAATAAATAAACAAGCCAAAGAAATCTCCTCTTTCTTCTAAGTCGTGTCGGAGTGTTGTCTCATGGCACAGAAAGTGTAACTGGGACAGCTGACCTCACAGCAGTGACTTAGGGATGAAAAGAAAGAGACCGGTGAATGACACCTGGTCGTGGCTCGCCCTTGCTATGTCCCCCGGCAAGTCAGAGGGAAATTTCCTTGTCTCAAACCCTTTTTAAGAGCCTAATTAGTCCAACCACTTGCTCGGGCCTTGAATGAATTCCAGTGGCATCGAATGCCTGGTGATAGCACTCAGCACCCGAGAAGCTTCCCTTCGCACTCTGAAAAGACTTATCTCCATCCTCCCGTTCTACCCACTCGTCAACCTGCTTGGGCTCTAAGCCCTTCTCTTCTAGCTTAACAGTTGTTCCCTGGAGTCGGGTGGTAGCCGAGTGTCATCTGAGCTTGTCAACCAGGTTTAATTTCTTTTGCATGATTTTTCATCCAAGGATCTCATACTTTCAGAGACATTAGTTCCACGCTAGAGATTCTAACCTGCTTGTGGGGCCGTGGTGGGGTCCTCCTACAGGGGGTTGTGCTTCTCTTGCCATTTGGCACTTGTGGATGGGCAGTTACCTGAGTGTGAATATGGATAGGAGAAAAAACCCTGTAATGATGGGTCCTGGTTTAATCTGGAACAAAACATGCATTTATTTGACCAATGGTCACTCAATATCTACCCTGTGCCTTCTTCCGGGTAATGGATTTGAGTTAGGATAACGAGAATAATGACGCTGAGTCATTTGTGTGAAGTCTGGAGAAATAGTCATCCAGAGGGTGTAGACTATATGTGCAAATGCCCTGTGGTGAGAAGGAACTTGGTGAAGTGAGGTAGGAGAAGATGGGCAGCACAGGGTGGGGGGCAGCGAGGGGGGAGGAAGATCTGTGTGCAATGTGGTCGGGAAGTAGACAGGATCCCAGCCAGGGCTGAATCAAGTACCAGCAGAAGGCACTGAAGGGTTTTAAACAGGAAAAAGAAATGACTAGTACAGCAGCCATGTGAAGAGGAGGTTAGTTAGCTCCAGTCATATGTGAGTGACTGTGACAAGCAGCCTCACCGCAGGGCCTCGGGTGGCGGGCGTGCAGAGACAGAGACCTGTGAACGATGACATCCTGCAGAAACCTGCTCATGGTGCACCCTCGGTATGTCCTAGAAAAGAAGAGGAGGGAGGGAGGGGGAGGGAGGTAAGGGAGGTAGAGCGAAGGGAGGGAATAAGGGAGGGAGGAGAAGGAAGGACAAAGGAGGAGGGAAGGAGGAGGAGGAGCAGATGAGAGACAAAAGAAAGAGAAACAATAAAAAGCGGGCAAACAGCGTAGACCATTCCACCGTATACCTCGTGCACACGTGAAGAGGGGATCAGAAGAGAAGAGAAAAGATGGAAGGAACAAGTGAAGCAAGAAGGAGAGAGAAAGAAACAAAAGGAAGAAAGAAAGAAACAAAAAGAAAAGAAGCAAAACGAAGAGAGAAATGAGAAGAAAAGAAAATAAAGTAGAAAGAAAGAAGAATAAAAAACGACGAAAAAGAGAAAGAAATAAGAAAGAAGAAGAAAGACGAAAGAGAAAGAGAAGGAAGGTAAGAGAGGAGAAGAAAGAGAAAAGACAAGAAGAAAATACAGAAAGAAGAGGAAGAGAGAAAAATAAAAATAAGAGGGGATAAGGATCTGACTCTGACTGGCTTGCCCTACCTATGAAGATCTGCGTTCGTCCTCGTACTCATGTACAAAGCAGGGCAGAGTGTACCTGTAATCCCAGGACTAGGTAGCAGTCAAGAGGACCCTGTGGGCTTGCTGGCCAGCCAGTTTACCAGATGAGGAGACCCTGTCTGGAAAGGAAGGTGGGGAGTGATAGAGGAAGACATTCAACATTGTCTTCCATCCTCCACAAGCATACACAGACGTCCGCGTGCACACGCACATGCACACATGCACACACGCATGCACACACATGCACACATGCACACATGCACATTGTTTATGGGAAAGACACTAGTGGCTTGTACCTTGATGATGGCTTCAGAGGCCTGTGGACAGGCGGAGGTGTGATTGTGGAAAGAGAGCAGGTAAGGGTTGAGGAGGAGGATGGTGAAGAAAAAGAGCATGTAGACTTATATCCACCCAACCTGCGGGAGGGAGTCTCTCCGAGGAGTCCGTCTGGGTGATCGGGTAGGTGTGTGCATCCCTTCTGAGCACTGAGAACATTGCCCAAGCTCCAAGGTTGGCATGGCGGTGTTTATTAGCAGCGCACAAGGAGAACTTAGTTGTGAAGTCATCCCCTCCTGAGATCCTCCAGACGTCTGTAATAAGCGGGTTCTGGAAGTGTCCTGATCTTCTAATCACAGCCCTCTCTGCCTAGAGACAATCTCAGCAGACACTAGCTCAGGGCAGCTCCAAACCCTTTCTGGCCGCTGTTGTTTATTGCATGTCACTCGTGGGCGCCTCACCGGCTGCAGGAGAAATACTCCGAGGAGGTTACTTTGGCTTTGGGAGCCTTTTTGGAAGGTTGCCTGTTTTTGTTAATTATGGCTTTGGAATTACTTTGTCAATAATTTTGGAGCCCGGGAGTCTAAAAAATTACAGGGTATTATTAAATATTTAAGGACTGCTTAATTTCCCCCACGTGGTAGGAGATTTCTGTTGAAATCGGATCCTTGGGCTGTTTACTGTCTCATTTGGAGTCGCAGTTCCAATTTTGCCTATTAAAACAGAAAAGAGACTTTGCTGTTTGTCGATGCTTGTGGAGAAGATGAGACTCATCAGAGGCTGGAGAATGCAGCTCAGTCTGCAGAGAGCTGGTCTAGCATGCACGAAGCCCTGGATTTCCCCGCCATCACTGACATAGGCCTGGTGCGATTCCCACAGGAAGGTGGAAGCAAGATGACTAAAAACACCGAGGTTATCCTCAGCAGCATAATGAACTCAAGGCCAGCCTAGTGGGTCCGGGAGACTGGTGTAAACAAACAAAATAAAACCAAACCAGAAGCAGTCATCTCCGCTTGTGATTCCTGATGGTATCACGTTAAACCCAGGCTCCTGAGATGGAGGGGTGCTAGTATAAAAAGGGTTTCTCTCCACAACAGACGTTGGCCAGAAGAAGCAGGCTTGTGACAAACTCCCACAGATGGCAGTGCTGGGAACCAGTTAGGAATTTGTGTGCAAGTCCTAGCGCTCTAAGCAATAGATGAAATCGGGGGAAGGCAAGTATAAATTATTTGTATTGAACCAACACTGGCTGTAGATAAGTCACATGGGGTGAAATGAGTCAAGGATGATGAGAATGGAGGGACAGTCCATCAGCAGTGTTTGCTGTGTCTGGTATAAGTAGGAGACTGTGGCGCCTAATGAATCAAGTTTTCACACATATCCAGGGACTTACAGGAGGCTTTGGTTTGCTATAAGGCTATTGACCAATCCATGCCTTTATCGCTTCTCACCTTCGTTCGTAACTAAAATTAGGATGTGAATCGTCAGCTTACTTGGGTCTAGAGTCACCTAGTATCCAAGTCTCTGGGCATGTTAGTGAGGAGATTCCTAGATTAGATTGCCTGAAGTGTGATGACCCATCCTAACTGCGCATAGTGTTTGTCCATAAGCTGGGGTCCTGAACTGAATAAAAAGGAGGAAGTTAGCTGAGCACCAGTGTTGATCTCTTTGCTTCAATATAATGTGACCAGTGGCTTCGCTCTCCCACCACCTTGCCTTCCCTGCCATAATGGAATGAGATAAACCTTTCCTTTAGTTGCTTTTTTAAAAAAGTGTGTGTGTGCGTGCGTGTGTGTGCGTGTGTGCATGCGTGCGTGTGTGCATGCGTGCATGTGTGTGTTTATCAGAAGACACCGTGTATATCCCTGTGGAGGACCAAGGGTGGCTTTGGGAATCATCCTGGATTGCTTCTCTCTCCTTCTTGCTTTGCTTTGGGATTTCCCAGACTCTGCCCACCAGGGTGAGAAGTATAGGCAGCCTGAGCCATTTCTCCAGCCCCTCAGGTTGCTTTTGCCAGGTATTTTGTCACGGCAATGAGAAAAGTAACTAACACAGATTTCTCAGAATTTTTCTCTTACCAGCACCAATGGAAAAATGTTATCTTTTCAAATATTTCAGTGCTTTCCTTTCTCATTCCAAAAATAATATCGGCTAATCTTAGAAAATGTGGACGGTCTAGAAGAAAATTTAACTGTAACCCAATCCCAAGGAATCCCATGGGTCGTACAGTGTTGCATAAAATCTTAGAACTGGAATAGACTTACAATCTCATGGCTAAAAGGGGGGAAAAAGCTTTTTAAACTTCATGACACTTCCAATCCTCAGTGTGTAGGTTACAGACTAAGCAGTCAATTCTCCAATTCTCTGGACACCACCCTGGTATTCCCAGTGTGATTGATTCAGCTCAGTTCTGACCCTTTATCTGTAGTTACGTGGAGTTCGTGGCATAAGGACTTAGTCCTAGTAGATACCTTACCCATGAGCTACTGCCCAAATCTTGCAGTACAAATTAAAGGAGCATTGTAGCAAGTAGCATGCATGAGAAACTGGCATAAACCACCTGCAACCCCAAATAACCACCCAGCTCTCTAGCCTAACTCCCCCTATCAAAAAGGAAAATTGACACTAAGTGGTGAAAATCCACAAGTGCTATCTCCAAGCCATGGCGTGAATGAACAACAAAAATGAAAAGGTTTCCCATATCTTTGATAAAAGGAAAAAACCTTAAGCTTAAAAGTCACAAGGAGGCAGCATTTTGTCCCCATTAGAAAGTCACAGAAACCCAAAAGGCTGATGGTGGGACTTGGCACGGGACGAAGGTAAACGGGCGCTTTCAGCTGTGGTACTTGGCAGTGGAGAGCAAGTTGTCATTCCCTAATTAGACTTACAGATGCCCGCGTTCGGCAGCACAAAGATTCCACTTCAAATTAGAAGCTGCTCTGGAAGAAGGGACTCTTGATGCTCTGTGGAGGAGCGACCTGCTTCTTTGGGACACTTGCGTACTGTGGGCAGCCTAGCACCCCGGCCCCACACCATCCTCAAGTCACCAAATTTCTCGGGCATTTCCAAATGCACAGGGCGTTGAGCAGCTGGGGGAGGTCTTTTGGAGAGCATTGTCGTCCGAGGTCAACACAGTGCTAACACATGGCCAGATGGTTTTTTGTGCCCCACGCTACCTGCACTGAGAACTGTGAAGGACGTGTGATGCAGGCTCCTGTTCCGTGTGCTTGGGAAGGCCGTGGGTCCTTTAGGATGTGCGGTATGACTGGGAAAGTGGGTCACGTAGAGCAATCCTTTGAAGGTGCTGCCTACTCCTGGTGCCTTTCTGCACCATGTGAAGGAAAAATGCACCTGCTACTACACGGAACTGCTCTGCTGTAAATTGCTGCCATAGGCTTAGTCCTTTTGAAATCATGAGTCAGAATGAATCTTTCTTCCTGTCATGGTTTGCATGTGAGTCTCCCCCATGGCTATTGTTAATACATGGATGGGTCACAGCAGCCTTAGGAGGTGGAGTCTTGCTGGAGGAAGGCACATCGCAGGGGCAGGCCTTGAGGTTGCTTAGCGCCCTGCTTCTGCCAGTCATCTGCTCTTGCAGTCTGCTGCTGCTTCTCTCAGACTTCATGATAATGTCTGTGGTCACCTGAGCTGCCTCCAGTTTCCGCCAGCCAGCCATGCTGACGTAATAGACTGTACCTTCCCTCTGGAACTGTAAGCCAAATAAATCTCTTTTTCCCCTTAAATCGCTTGAGTCTGAGTGCTGTCTGACAGCAGCAAGGAAGAATAACTGTGACACTCCATTAAGTTGCTTCCTTCAGACATTTTGTTATAGCAACAGAAAAGTAACTAATACACTATGCACTGTGCTATTCATTATTATCAGCAAATAGTCAACACTGCCTGTTGCAGTTCATCTGCATGGTTGCTGATAAGTAACCATCAAATGGCCTAAGGGAATAAGAAGTTTGTTTTCTCTTGTGATTTTCTGGTTACACTTTTCAGTGCAGCTTGACAGGAGAGCTCACACCTACACCAGGGCCGGAGGAAGTGGCCACACCATCTCCACATAATGGCTGAGTGAGGGACAATCCTTACTTGCCAGACCAGCATGTCTGGCCAAGTGAACACAAGGATGCCAACTCTCTCAACCAGCTCTCTGTGATTTATCCAGGGCCTGATCCACCCACCATGAGCTGGACCTTCCCCATCAGACAATCTCTTTCAGGTTTGCTCTGGGCTTAACTCGACCATCAATTCTCTATAACTGTGCCCAGAACTCAAACCCTCAACTGTCAAGTTGACGCCTGTGCCTAACTGTGACACTGTCAAATAGTATGTCAGAAATAGAGTAAAAGATAGAACACTGCATAGCACTGAATGATCTGGAAGCTATGGAGTATATGGAGTAAACTGTTGCTGAGTAAAGTGTACAATTCAGAACAGGACGTGCTTTTTATTTTTTTTTATTTTTCCTTTTTTATTAAAAATTTAATTATACATTTTAAAATTTTTTTACCAGTTCCCTCCCTCCCCCATCCTCCCCCAAAACCCCCTCCTCCCCCTCCTCTCCCTCCCCATTCCCCAGTGCCTCCCCCCCAATTCCCAGAGAGTCCTTTATTGTGTACGCCTAACTCTCCACTGGGTCCTCCTCTCCGATGACATATAAGGACCCAGTGGCATTTCCATAAGCCCTTTCTCTTGTTCCCCTTAAGCATAGGAGCACTACTATGGCTGTCAATCCCTTGCCTCCAGGGATCTCGGTGCCCTTAACAAATGCTAGACTTTATGAGGGCAACAGTGCACTGGACATTGCGCAGGGCATGCAAAGTCCCATTATGATTGCTTTAGCCCCAACTATTGTTGAGAATCTTGCAAATCGTTGCTCCTCCCATCCTTTTGCTCTTACAATCTTACCGCCCCCTCTTCCGCAAATGTCCCTGAGCTTCAGGAAGGGGAGAGATTAGGCTGGCCTAGTTCTGTGTGGTTGATATAGAGTCTCTGAAGTTCTGGATTGTGGTTTGTTGATTTTCTTTTGCAGTTTTGCTGCTCCTGCAATGCCCTTCACTCCATTCTGATGGGCACTGTATGTCACCCCCTGGCCAGAGACAAAAAGCTGTTAAACCGGAGTCTTGTTATAATAGCACATTCAAGGGTAGATGTAATAAAAGTAGGAAACCTCAGTGAGGGAGGGGTCCATCACCATTTGCAAAATGATTACTTTTTATCTGCTAGACTATATGCCCTCCCCTTCTGGTGAGATCAGGAAAGAACGTCTGTGAACTTAACCAGGTTTCTCATTACTTACTTGCAGACCTTGATGGAGGCCTATTTTCTCTGCTGTAACATGGTCCCCTCTCTCCTTGTTTCTGATGTGGCCCTCATACTCCATCTCTCTTGTTCATAATCCTTGCAATTACTGTGTTACATAGGTTTACTTTTGAGTGTCTCAACGTGGGCTGGGTGAGTTTGGTACTAGGAGCCACCTATTAGGGAGTACATACGGCGCTTAATTTTCTGGGTTTGGGATACTTCACTTAATATAATTCTTTCTAATGACATCCATTTCCCAGCAAATTCCAGTAATTCATCATTTTTGATGGCTGAGTAGTACTCCATTGTATAGATGTACCACAGTTTCCTTATCCACTCGTCAACTGTTGGACATTTAGGTTGATTCCATGACTTTGCTATTGTAAACAGTGCTGCTACGAACATGGTCGAGCTTGTGCTATCGAGGCGAACCTCTGCTGCATGGGGGGTTATTCCCAAAAGTGGGATAGCAGGGTCATATGGCATTTCAATCTTTAATTTCTTTAAGAATCTCCAGACGGCTCGCCAGAGTGGCTGTATGAGCCTGCATTCCCACCAAGAATGTAGGAGAGTTCCCCTCTCTCCACATCCTCTCCAGCATTTGTCGTTGTTTGTATTGTGGATTTTTGCCATCCTGACCGGGGTGAGATGATATCTCAGGGAAGTTTTGATTTGCATTTCCCTGATGGCTAAGGAAGTGGAGCATTTTTTCAGATATATGTTAGACATTTTAATTTCATCCCTGGTAAAGTTTCTTTTAAGTTCCAGGGCCCATTTTTTAATTGGGCCATTGTTTTCCTTGGAGTTTAGTTTTCTAAGTTCTTTGTGCACTCTGGACAGTAGAGCTCTGTCAGATATGTGGTTAGTGAAGATTTTCTCCCATTCTGTGGGTTGCCTTTGATGAGCTCGTGTTACAATCTCTTTATCTGAACAGAAGCTCTTTAATTTCACAAGATCCCAACTGTTGAGAGTTGGTAGCAGTGACTGTGCCATTGGATGTCTGTTTAGGAAATGTTGGCCTAGCCCAATCAGCTCGAGGGAGTTCCCTATCCTTTCAACTATGGTTTTTAAAGTCTCTGGCCTGATATCAAGGTCCTTGATCCATTTGGAATTAAGTCTTGTACATGGTGACAAGTACGGGTCCAGCTTTAATCTTCTGCATGTGGAGATCCAGTTTTGCCAGCACCATTTGTTGAAGATGCTGTTCTTTTTCCATTGGATTCTTTGGGCCCCTTTGTCAAAGACCAAATGGCTGTATTTTTGTGGGCTTATATCTGGGTCTTCAACCCTTATCCATTGATCTGTGTGTCTATTTCGGAACCAGTACCAGGCAGTTTTTATAACTATGGATTTGTAGTATAAACTAAGGTTTGGTATGGTAATACCTCTAGCAGTGTTTTTGTTACTCAGGATTGTCTTTGCTATCCTGGGTCTTTTGTGCCTCCATATGAATTTTGAGATTATTTGGTCAACTTCTTTAAAGAATTGCTTTGGGATTTTAATTGGTATAGCATTGAATTTGTATATTGCCTTTGGTAGGATGGTCATTTTTACAATGTTGATTCTACCAATCCAGGAACATGGGAGGTCTTTCCACCTTCTGGTGTCTTCTGCTATTTCTTTCTTTAGGGTTTTAAAGTTTTCATTGTAAAGGTCTTTTACCTCCTTGGTTAGGTTTATATCAAGGTATTTCATTTTTTTAGGGGCTATAGTGAATGGGATTGTTTCTCTCAAGGCTTTTTCACTTCTTTCATTCTGGGCATATAGGAAGGCCTCTGATTTTTGCACATTTATTTTGTATCCTGCCACCCTGCTGAACTTCTCAATTAGTTCCAGGAGCTTCCTGGTGGAGTTTTGGGGATCATTCAGGTATAAGATCATGTCATCTGCAAATAGGGATAGCTTGACTTCTTCCTTGCCGATTTGAATCCCTCTTATGTCCCTTTCTTGTCTTATGGCTTCAGCTAACACTTCAAGTACAATATTAAATAGAAGTGGTGAGAGTGGACAGCCTTGTCTTGTTCCTGATCGAAGTGGGAATGCTTCCAATTGTTCCCCATTGAGCATAATCCTTGCTGTGGGCTTGTTATATACAGCTTTTATTATATTGATAAAGGTTCCTTTCATTCCTACAGTCTCTAGCATTTTGATCATAAAAGGCTGTTGGATTTTGTCAAAGGCTTTTTCTGCATCTATCGAGAGTATCATGTGGTCTTGGACTTTGGACTGGTTTACATGATGAATTACATTTATTGACTTGCGTATGTTGAACCAACCTTGTGTGCCGGGGATGAAGCCTACTTGGTTCCCGTGAATGATCTTTTTGATATGTTTTTGAATCCGATTTGCTAAGACTTTGTTGAGAATCTTTGCATCTGTGTTCATCAGAGAGATCGGCCTATAGTTTTCTTTTTTTTTTTTAATTTTTTTTTTTTATTCAACTGTGTGCATGTGTGTGTCTGTGTGTGTGTGTGTGTCTGTGTATGTGTAGAACCACGGACGAATTCGCGAACCACCATGGACGCCTCCAACTCCTTCTGCCCAGGGATTCACAGGCTCCGCCCTACCAGGACCAGAAACGCAGGCCGCCCCCGCTTCCGCCTGGCGTCTATAAGTGGGATCTGGGATCCGAACTCAGGACCTTCCGCCTGCAAGGCGGAGGCTTAAGCCCTGAGCCACCTCTCCAGCCCTAGTTTTCTTTTTTAAGTGAATCTTTATTAGGTTTTGGGATTAAGACGATATTAGCTTCATAGAAGGAATTTGGTAGTGTTCCTTCCTTTGCTATTTGATGGAACAGTTTAAGGAGTATTGGTGTTATTAACTCCTTAAATGTCTGGTAGAATTCTGTGCTGAATCCATCTGGCCCAGGACATTTTTTGGTGGGAAGATTCGAGATTACTTCTTCAATTTCCTTGTATGTTATAGGACTATTTAAATAATTCACAACTTCCTGATTCAATTTAGGTAGGTTGTGTTTACTTAGAAATTCATCCATCTCTTTTGTGTTGTCAAACTTCATAGAGTACAAGTTTTTGAAATATGATGTTATAATTCTCTGGATTTCTTGGGTATCCATAGTGATAACTCCATGTTCATTTCTAATTTTGTTAATTTGGGTTTTCTCTCTCTTGCTTTTGGTTAATTTAGCTAGGGGTGTATCAATCTTGTTGATTTTTCAAAGAACCAGCTTTTTGACTGGTTGATTTTTTCTATTGTTTTCTTAGTCTCGATTTCAGATATTTCTCCCCTTATTTTGCTAATCTCCTCTCTTCTACTACTTTTGGGATCAGATTGCTCAAGTTTCTCCAAAGCCTTAAGCTGCATCATTAAATTATTTATTTCTGATGTTTCCAATTTTCTGATGTAGGCATTAAGAGCTATGAACTTACCTCTTAGGACAGCTTTCATTGTGTCCCAGAGATTTTGGTAAGTTGTATTTTCATTTTCGTTCACTTTCAGGAAATCTTGAATTTCCTGTTTAATTTCTTCCTGAATCCAGTTCTTATTCAGCATCATATTGTTAAGTTTCCAGGAGTTAGTGTATTTTCTCTTGTTTGTTGTGTTGTTGTGGATGTCCAGCTTTAGGCCGTGGTGGTCTGATAGGGCACAAGCTAGAATTTCGACTTTTTTGTATTTGTGTAGATTCATTTTGTGGCCTAATATGTGATCTATTTTGGAGACAGTTCCGTGTGCTGCTGAGAAAAATGTGTATTCTTTGGTGCGTGGATGAAAAGTTCGATAGAGATCTGTACGGTCCGTTTCAGTAAGGGTTTGATTAAGCTTCAAAGTGTCTCTGTTAAGCTTTTGACCTGTTGATCTATCCCATGTTGAGAGGGCAGTGTTGAAATCCCTGAGAATTATCGTTTGGGGGTTGATTTCTTGCTTTGGACGCTGTAGGGTTTTCTTAATGAATGTGGAGGGGCCCGTATTGGGTGCATATATATGTTCAGTATTGTGAAGTCTTCCTGGTAAATTGTACCTGTGACTAAAGTGTAGTATCCACCTGTGTCTCTTATGATTTTCTTTGGTTTGAAGTCCACTTTGTCTGAAAGCATAATTGCTACCCCTGCCTGTTTCTGGTTCCATTAGCTTGCAAGATTTTGGACCAGCCTTTCATTCTTAGGACGTGCCTATCTTTTGTGTGAGATGAGTTTCCTGAAGGCAGCAGATTGTTGGATTGTGGTTTTTAATCCAAGTTTGTAATCTATGTCTCTTAATCGGTGAGTTAATGCCGTTGACATTTAATGTTATAATGGAGAAATTATTTTTAATTCTGGACATTTTTTATGTTTAGTAGATTTTGTAAGCATGATGTTGGATATTTATATTTTGTTGGTATTATACTTCCCTTCTGTCCTCCTGGATACGCTTGTTCTTTTCTTCAAGCTTGAGTATCATTTCTAACATTTTTTGAAGGCCTGGTTTGGTAGACATGTATCCCTTCAAGTTGTCTTTGTCCTGGAAAACTTTTCTTTCTCCCTCAATCATGACAGATAGTTTTGCCGGGTATATCAGTCTGGGTTGGCATTTTTGCTCGTTTAATACTTGAAGTATGTCTCTCCAAGCTCTTCTTGCTTTTACTGTTTCCATTGAGTAGTCATTTGTTATTCTAATAGGTTTACCTTTAAAAGTGACTTGCTTTTTTTTCTCTTGAAGCTCTCAGCACCCTTTCTTTGTCTTGAATGTGGAGTGTTTTGACTATTATTTGTCGTGGCGATTTTCTATTTTGGTCATATCTGTTTGGAGTGCGAAATGCCTCTTGTATTTGGATAGGCCTCTCATTCTTTAGTTGTGGGAAGTTTTCATTTATGATGAATTGAAATATTTCCTAAGGTGTAGTATTTTGGGATTCTTGTTCTGGTATTCCATGAATGCGCATGTTAGGCTTCTTCAGGGTGTCCCATATTTCTTGAATGCTCCTCTCCAGTATCTTTTTGGCTTTAATAATCTCTTCCATTGAGCTGGTTAATTCTCCTACTTTGTCTTCAAGATCTGAGATTCTATTTTCTGCCTCATTTGTTCTGCTGATAAGACTCTCTGTGGAGTTTTGGGTTGAGGATAACTTATCTCTTAGTTCAATTTTAAACTCTGCCTGAGACTGTTTTACCTGCTCTATACCTATTTTTGTTTCTTGAACTGTTTTTCTCAACTCCTGCAGGTTCCTGTTGTGTTCCTGTTCAAAGTGGTTGACACGGTTATTTAACTCTTCTCGGATTTCCTCTTTCATATTATTAATCATGGTAATGATCATACTCTGAAAGTCGTTATGTTGGTTCTGGCTTTCAAGGCTATTTTCTATGGATTTGTTCTGGTCGCAATCCATCGTTATGGGATTGATTCTTTTGGTGGGAGATTGTTCTTCTTGGGTTTTGTTTCTCGTGGATCTGCACTTTGACTTGTACATTGTTGTTTTGTTTTTTAGGACCTTTCAGTTTCTGTGTGTTTTTCACTGAACCGATGTAGTTGGTATTGTTACACCTGCCAGTTGTTACTAGTGCTTGCCTTGGATTGGGTATGTTTGTGTATTGGTATTGTTATATCCTAGATGAGACTACTAGGATGTTAGCACGTCAGTTAAGTAACCAGGGGATGAATATAAGTATGGTAGTGCACTTTTACGATCTAGTGTCTTGGTGAAATGTGAGGGTGGGTGGTGTACTCCCTGGAGTTTTATGTTTTTGGGGTGGCTGTATGGAAGCTGACCTACAACATTGATACTAGAAAGGATCAGTAAGGTGAGAGAAAAGAAAAAAAAAAAGGTTTACTTATCTTTAGGCTGGATGTGAAGAGTCTCGCATGTGATACAATAGTTGTAGTGAAGTCCAGATGTATGGCCTGTGTTCTCTTTGTTCCTTAGAGTTTTGCTTGAGTTTCCTTTGGAGTCTATTGAATTCTGAGTAGCAGTGTCTTCCGTGGACCACGTAGGTCCCCGGTGGGCCAGAGAGGCAGAGGGTCTGATGTTGATGGCAGAATTCTTCACCTGCGACCTGGGGGGGATGGAGGGGTGCGGGGACGGGAGGGCAGGAGGGGCTGGTGTCCCGGGCGGGGCCCCGGAGGCTAAGCCGGCGGCCACGCGCGGGTGCTGCTGGCCGGGCGGCTTGGCTCCGGGGTGGGGGGCGGGGCTGGGATGGGCTCGCTCTCACCTGGGCGCTGGTCGGGGTTTGGCGGAGGTGGGGCTGGGGGCAAAGCCGGCGGCCGCGCGCGCGGGTGCTGCTGGCCGGGCGGCTCGGCTCCGGGTTGGGGGGCTGGGCTGGGAGTGGCTCTCTCTCACCTGGGCTCTGGTCGGGGTTCAGGACGTGCTTTTTAAAAAGCTTAGAAACCACAAAACCATAGGATAGAATGTTTTAGGTGCAAGCACATAAAACTAAGTATCTACTGAATGGATGATAGTGGTTGCCTATGATAACCAAGGGAGAATTGGATTTAGATTCTCCGTGGTCCTTTCTTTTAGAGGAATAAAGACAGGCTATGGGATCACTTTGGAAAAGGCTGCTTGACTGTCTTTCATGACACATGTAAGAGAAGTTTCTTCCATGCTCCTTAGGTGTCCAGCCCACAGCCCAGGCTTACAAAAATTCAAACAGTGTTTCGTACAATTTTGTGACACTCTGTTGTCCTCTACAAAGTTCACACTCAAGAACCATATGACTCAAGTTTACAGTTTTGTGTTGGGCCATATTCGTAGCTCTCTTTGAAGGCATGTGGCCCTGGGCCACAGGTCAACACCCCTGGAGACAGTTGCAGGGTTTTTAACTTCACACAGTCCTCCCCATGGACAATGGATGAGTTGGGTAGGGAGAAAGGCCAGGAATGCTGGAAGTAGAGGATCCAGACTCCACCACTTTGGACGCCAAGAGCATGTGACAGCACCTTTGATCAGCCGAAGGTTCTTCCTAGGACAGCGCTGTTCCCCACTGCTTCCCTGCTGTCCGGTTGCTGAGGTTGTCATCCAAGCCAGCCTGGGCTTTGCCACCTGCTCAGTTCTTTAACAGACTTACAGATTCGACTTCATCTAGAGAATCTCCTGTTCTCCTCCCTGCAGCTGAACTCCTGAGTTTTCTAAGCACTTTTTCTTGTTATGGTGAAATATATATGTAAAGTGCTAAGTTTGAAATGTACAAATTCATTGCTGAATTCATTGTTGTAGGACCATAATTATTAACAGAACCAATCTCTAAAACTTGCTCATCATGCCAAACTGAAGCCCTGTTCCCATTAAGTAATAACTTCCCGTGCCTCAGCATTCCGCTTCCGGGTAATCACACTCTTCCATTTCCTGTCTGAATCCAGGTCCCCTGGGTACATACTATTCATGGAATAAAACGATTTGTCTTTTCGTTTGGCGTCTTTCACTTCATGTAATAGTCTCAAGATTCGTTCACTCTGCCGGTTACTCTTCTCTGTTGCTCTGAGTCACCACTCAAAGGCAAGCAACTTAAGAGAGAAAGGGAGATTCATTTACTTTATGGTTCCAAGGGGAGAGACAGTCCATTATGGCTGGCAGAAGCTGGAGTGGCCCAAGTCACACACATCAAGGAAACTGAGAGCTGCAAAACTGCAAGAGCAAACCTCTATTGGCAGTAGGGTGAGGCTAGTCAACCCAAGGCCCACCCCCTGTGACTGCTTTCCTTCAGCAAGGCTCCAATTCCTAAAGATGCCATGACCTTCCAAACAACTAAAGATTCAAGCACATGAACCTCTGGGGGACAACTCACACTTCAAACCATGCCATCCATGTTTTACCATGTATCTGAATTTCATACTTTTTAGGGCTTCATAGCCTTCTGTTCAATGAATATACCACATTTTGATCATTTGCCTGTCAGTGGAATGCTGAGTTATCTCTACCTTTTAGCTGTTGCAAACAATGCAGTCGTGAACATTAGTGTGACTATCAAATTCATTCACTTCTCTACTTCCAGTTGCTTGGGGTAATTCCCAGAGGTAGAGTTACTGGATCGTATGGAACTTTATGTTGTCTCCTTTTGAAGGACTGCGACTCATTTTTATAGCAGTGAACCATTTTACATTCTCTTCAGCAGTGCATAGCAGCGCTCGTCTTCCATCTTCTGGTTAGCTCTTGTTCTTTTTAAGTTTTAGCAGCCACCCTCTTGTGTGTGAAATGATACCTAACGGTGGCATAGCCTACATTTATTTTATAATCAGTGTCATGGTTTTGTTTGTCTAGCATACATGTATCTATGTATATTAATGGCTTCTTAACACCCATGGGCTAGTCTCAGAAGTTCCCCAGATGTTCCTCCAAACATTAGTTCAATTTGAGGCTTCATTAACTGTCAAAAGTTAGAAGGGAGACTCTGGTTAAGAAGGCTAAGAAGGAAGCAACATCAGTGGACTTAGCAAGTTCCTACTTAGCTTCTGCAAATTCGGGAGTTCGATGAGAGCTGGCAGTCTGGACTTCCTGTAGCTTGGGTCTTCTCAGAAGTATTTTATGGGTTGGAAAGATGGCTCAGGGGTTAAGATTTGGAGTTTGGATCCCAGGTCCCATGTAAAAACACCAGATTGAACTGGCGGTTGTCTACACTTCTCGCCCTCATGGACGGAGCCAGGGAAATGCTAGAGAGAAACAAAAAGGAGATAGAAGCAATCCAGGATGATTTCCAAGGACACCCTTGGTCCTCTATAGGGACACACAGTGTCCTCTGATACACACACACACACACACACACACACACACACACACACACACACTAAATAAAGTAAAAAAAATGTATGTTTTATGCAGGAAGTGATTCAGATCCCTAATGACATGCATCTTTGCATGCAGTTAGCTGTTTGAAGTGGTGCTCAGAGAACGTCTTATCGCTTGCCAACTTTGGAGACAAAGCTCGCTATGCTGACAGTGACACGGTTCCTTGGTGGTCTTATTAGCTCCATCATGCCTGTGTCCCTCACAACTCCATGCATTTCATGACGCTCCAATCCTGACGTCCTCTCAAAGGTGGTTAGATAAAACAAGGCGATTCTCACAAGCCTCCCTGCACTGGTGACGTCCCTGTTAGAAGCGTATTAACAAGAGACATCAGAGCTGCGTGTAGCAAAAGGTCATGTGCAGGGACAGCCGAGCAGCCCTCGGTAGGCACCAAAGAGATGCGCCGTGAAAAGCTCGATCTTGAACTTCCAGCCCCCAGAACCGTGAGAAAATGGTTTTTGGTTCTTCAGTCTCCACTCTGTGGCATTTCATAATTGCAACCCTAGAAAATCAATTCAGTGGATGACTCAAAGCCCCACACCCTAAGACACTAAGAACTTGACTTCTGTTTTCATCCTCGGGGACTTAATATCTCAAATATCTTTCACCGATGGGGGATGAAGATGTGCGTTTATATCTTTTGCTGATTTTTTGGGAGGGTCAAGATGTGTGTTTTCATTGCAGTTGCACATCTGGTAAGTCCCCAGATCTTGTGACGGTTTCTGTGATGACAGAATCACTATAGGATGGACCCCCGTGGTGCTTGTGTGATGACAGAATCACCATAGGATGGACCCCCCTAGTGACTGTGATCAAGATACCCAAAGAACAGCTTAAGGGAGGGAAGATCTGCTTCGGCTCGTGGTTTTCGAGGGTTCTATCCATAGGCACCTGGCTCCATGCCCTTGGACAGAGCACCGTGATAGTGAGCATGTGGTGAGGGGGAGAGAGGGTCTCACCTCACGGTAGACAGGAAGAAGAGGAAGAGGGCGTGGGGAAGGGTCCGATGTCACCTGCAAAATTATACCTGAGCGACCTACTTCTTCCAGCTATATCCCATCACCTGAAGTTTCCAAGTCTCTGGAAAGGATGCTGCCAACTAGGGAGCAGGTATTCCACACATGAACCTGCAGAAGGCATCTCCTGTCCAAACCAGAATGTTCCCTTCTTCTTCCAAACACTGTCCACTCTGTCTGTTCCCGGAGTCTGGGGGTTTCAGGTAGATCCCTATCTCCTTGGTATACTGTGCTGCTTGGCGCGGTCAGGAAGTCGTGCGTGGGGAGGTATAGTGTGCACACAGAGAACTTATTAGCTGTGCATAAACTCAAAGGATCTAATTTTACCAGCTTAGTTTCTTCATTTTATGGTGTAATAATGTCCACATTATTTCCAGAGCTCCTGGAAGCATCAGTGGCACTGTGACCCATGTGCGTGGCGTACCATGTGGCCTATGGTCAGCACAAGATAAATGGTGGCGATGCTAGGCAGTCAGGAAGCATCCTGACCTGAGCTGATGGAAGCTATGACATGTTTGCTAAAGAAAGAAGGGGTCCTGACTGGGGAGATGGCTCATGGTTAAAGCTTTAGCCTTGCAGGTAAAAGGACCTGAGTTCAGATCCACAGATCCCACACCCATCCACACGCAAGCACCACATACACATACTAAAAAAATACACACACGCACATGCTAAAAAAAGAAAAGCAAGAAGGAAGGAACCTTACGGATGCTTATACGTGATGCTGGTTAAATACATCAGAGTCTGCAGGAATGAACCCCTCAAGTAGATTTCAGTGACAGGCAGGCACGGAAAAGGTGTGGGGATGGCTCAGTGGGATCGTGCACAGAGTAAGGTGCCTGCTTGCAAATGTGGCACCTGAATTCACTTCCTGGAAGTCATGCGGGAGGAGACAGCAGACTTCCACAAGTCCGTAAGATGTCTTATGACCTTCACTCATGTACCACGGCAGGTATGTGTGTGTCTTTTCTTTTTATTCTCTCTAATAAGTAAATAAGATGTTTTCTTAAAAATCAGAAAAGAAAGATGTGAACACAGGCAGGATGGAGCAGAAGGATGCAGTCTTTCTTAGGACAAGTTTTGCACCATGTGAACTTTCATAGGCCATGTCTCAGCCTCATCTATTGTATCTGTGAAACGAGGGCTTAGACTATACGATATACCACTAGTATGCTTTTTCAAGCTTGATGTTTTACACAGAAATCATGAGGATCAAGAAAATGCAGAGTTCTTCCTTCTGATCCTGGACTACCCAAGCCATCACCTCTTCTACATACATTATCTAAATCTAATTGTATTGGCTTCTCCGTTGTAAGTGTGTGTGTGTGTGTGTGTGTGTGTGTGTGTTGTGTGTGTGCCCGCGCACGTTCGTGCATGCACTCATGCAGGTAAATGCCTGCCATAGCACACAAGTGGAGGAGAGGACAGGTATTGGGGTTCAGCTCTTCCTTTCTACCTTGTGGAGGTGGGGTCTCCCTTCCTTCTGTCACCCTTTGCGCTGCAGGATAGCGGCCTTTTGAGCAATGCTCCTATCTGCACCTCTCACCTCGCCATCAGAATGCTGGAATTTCAAGCACGAACTGCGCCATCCAGCTTCCTGCGGGCCCCAAAGATTGAGTTCAGGCCATCAGGTCATACCACAAGGGCTTTAACCCACTTAACCATCTCACAGCCCTCGTTTGTTTCATGAGACACCAGCTCTAGTTCAAGGCTAGCCTTGAACTCCTGGGGTCCTCCTGCCATCTTGCCCCTTGGGCTTGTGTAGAGGGCCTGGGGGGGGGGGTGGGAAGACCCTAAGGGGGCAACGTGACAGGAGCTTCATCCAGAGACACACTGAAACAGGGAACACCACGTCTGTGGCTTCCGTCCTTGTCCCGTGTTTACACGCACGCAGTGTGGCCGCACGCTGGCTCACTGGCTGCTGCACAGCCCTCAAGGCAATGCCTGGGTTAATCCTGGCACATGAGTCAGAGATGATGTTTTCCTGAGTTCTCTCTCTCACTCTGACAGTCCTGATAACACAGCTGACGGTGGGCGACAGAGAGGACTTTGGGGTCGCTTCCCACAAACATACGCAGGATGTCCGGTACATGCGTCATCAAAGGAGCTGAATGAGAATCGCATCTTTAATCTTTGAGAACAGCCCCAGTTTTGTCTATGCTTTGAGAGGAGTTCTGTGTTGAATCTCATCTACTTAGGTGAAGCTCTAAAACCGATTAAACTCCAGCCAGTCAAAGGAAAATTAGAAATAAATCGATTGTCACTGCGACAAGTGTCTATTGAGAACAGAGCCTTCGGGTACACTTAGAAAGAGCTGTTTAGTGAAGACCTATCGTGGGAGATATTAAGTGCATAATTGATGTGGGAAGATCCAGCCTGTGGTGGGTGGGACCATTTCCTGGGCAGGTAGATACATGGACAGGGAACTAGTTGGCTTTGGCAGAAGAGCTCAGCTTTTCCGGTGGTTGTGGTGCGGCTAGGTCCATAAACCCATGCTGGAAATTCTCCTGGCAGCATGAGCAACCGTAGCCAGAAATCACGTGTGTGGATAAACAGCCTTGTTCTCCTAGATTGTCTGGATCACGTGTTATTTGCAGCCAGGGGGAACATGAAGCTAAGACAGTCAGAGACCCGAGGTGGATGGTCTTTCCCATGTGCCCACTGAAGTAACGGGGTCACGTGCTCTGTGTTCCAGAACTGAAGAGAAACCCAGGAGGCAGGATGTGGGGCAGGAGGAGATGACCTCTGTGCTGGGCCGGCGGAGTCTGAGGGTCGTTCAAGTGGCCACGAGCACGACGGGAGAGAGGACTCACTAGCTGAAAGGTAAGTGGGCAGCTCTGCCGACAGCAACCCTTTGAAATGTTGGCAAGCTCGTGCGCATGACTAGTCCAGTGTGGGTGGCGGGGTGCGTACTCTGACATAGTACGCAAACATCGTTTTTCCCACAAATGAACTTTTCTGTGTTCACCTGAAAACTCAGCCACCTCCAGCTGAATAATAGACTCCCATTTCAGAAAACAAACAAAATAATTATAATAGAAAGCAGTGCGTATTGACTGTCTTATACCATATGCAAATTTTCTATGCTATACTGTTAATTTTCTGCACAGATACGCTATCTCTACAGTTTTTTTCTATCATGATTAAACACTCTCCAGTTTGGGAGACAGAGGCACAAAGCCATGGCTGTTTCAGGCTTTTATCCTTAGCTTGACTGTAGTGAGGGTGGTTTTTGTATCCTTAAAAGCTTGTTTTCTTCTCACGTCCCACTGCTTCTGGATAAGATAAGAAGGGGGTGGAATATCCAAGCATTTGTCCATCAGTATCCCATGCTGTAGAAATCCATTGCCGTGTGTGCGGGGAGCCCGACGGATGATGTGGCAAAGTGAGCTGCGCTCAGTGTTTGACATGCAGCAGGCAAAAGGAAGGATGTTGATATAGAGTGTGCAGCTCTGTGACTTGCGCGTACATGAAATGCCTGTCCGTAAGGTCAGGGCTGAGCTGACCCCATGAAGATGCTGGATGAAAGCCAGCTCAGGGGTCTGCACGCTGGCTCCTGCTGGAGGGAAGCGTCTCCTAGCAGCTAGGGGCAGTGAGAGGAGCTCACTATTCCACATGCTGTTAACTGTGGCAGAAGTGATGGGGTCTTCCTTTGCCTCGGTGTCTCATCTGTAAGATGTGGATTACGTTAGCCCTGACCCTGTGGATGGCGGTGAACAGATGAGTCCGCAGAGGCAAAGCCAGAAGAATGACGCACATGCGGGAACTGTTCAGAGGTCCCAGTGGCTTTATCACCCCGAGAGCAGAGTGCTCTTCACTGACGGACACGGCAGTTGTCTGTTGGAAAGGGCAACATAGAGCGTCAGTGACCTCGGACAGATGGGAGTGTTTCCTTATCTCAGCATGGTTGCATTGTCTATTCCTGGGTCACATGGACAACAAGTATGGAGTAAGGTGGTCTCTCAGAATACCCGATACAGATTTGGAGGGGGATCCATTCCACCTCCAAAGAGATAGCAGGAGTATATAGTTTCTACCAGTGTCTGCAGGCTTCTTAGAGACAGCCTAGCTGTGTAGCTCAGGCTAGCCTACAGCTTAGCGTTCCCAGCCTCAGCCTCCCCCTGAGTGCTGGGATTTCATTCATGTGCTGTGACATCTGGCGCTTAGCATCCTTGTTAACAGCAATCATAGGTGGAAAGCAGCCATCAGCCCATGAGTGCTTAGCAGAATGTGGAATATAGACAGTGAATACTATGGAGTCCTTACAAGAAGGAAGATTTTGACACACGCTGTGCTGTGAGAACTTTGAATACACCGTGTGGAGAGTCAGTACTGTGTATGAGAGGCAAACACTGTAGGATTCCACCCTTAGACTGTCCGAGTCCCAGAGGCAGGAAGTGTGGAGGTTGCCAGACACAGAGATCGAGGACTTGCTATTTAGAAACTCACAAAGTGGACAGCGTCCACCTGGAAAGAATAAATTCTAAAAGTGTGAGCCAGGCAGGTGTACTTAATACCACTGAACTGAACTCTTAAAATTGAATCCTGTGGTTATTTTTAATTCATATTTGCCAGGGTTTCAAAAATATTGAAAGGCAAAATCTTTAAGTATCTCCGAAGAAAACATTTGTGAGTATGTGTGTTTCAGATGTGTGCATGTACAGGTATGTGTTCACGTGTGTGCAGGTGCACACATGCATGTGTGTGTGTGTGTGTTATTTCCACTTCACCGATGAGGACCTTGAGAACAGAGGGCTTATGTAACATGCCCAAGGTCACACAGCAGGTGAGAGGCATAGCTGGCCTCCTCCTCTGAACTACAGTGCTCTATACACCCCAGTTCTGAGGCTTTTGAAGCAGGTGGTCTGGGCTTTCAGATATTTCTAGCCTGTTAGGTTATAAAGCAAATTTGCTTTTCTCCAGCACAAGTTCCTATCCTGGGCATACAAATGATTGGCTTATAGCTGGGACAGTCTTCCATGCTTATTGGTTCGGACGAACCATCCATCCTTTCTTTCCTTTTGAGGTCGTGTCTCACAAAATTGTAGGTTAATTTAAAAAAAAAATCATAACTATGTTCAAATAAGATGTTGGATAAAAGGAATAAAAGTTCTTTTATTAATGGACTTCTGAGAAATTTAGGAACACATGGCAAACTATCTAGAAATAGATAGAATATATTCACATCACATATTATGCATATTTTACCCCAAAGTGCTTCCTTTAGGCAAAATCACACGGGTCAGAGTCCAGAATGCTTTCAAGGAATCTTTGAATTAGGAATTCTCAAGTGTCCACTAGGGGTCAGTCGTGTCCCATACCCTTTTCACTCAGCCCTTTTCTGTTCCGACCAAGGGCTCCCTCCCCAGTGCACCTGAGTGCTGACATTTTCAAAGAGACTTTGCTAAAAGCATTCGAGGCATGAGCGAAAGAATGAGACATGAGAAGTCCTATGCATAACCCCTTCTTCGAATCCCCGAGTCGGAGCTGAAGTCTTAGCAAACCTCCCCGCTCTCCTGGGTCATTTCAGAACACAAGTGTCAACCCTGTTTCTCATCTTTTCCCCTCTTCTCTCCTGGGGTAAGTGACTTTGTTCTGTCATCTCAGCCCCCGAGAGCACCCGTGGGTTTCTCCTGTTGCCCCTGAGCGGAAATCCCATCTACCCTGATGCTCCCCCCAGCACTGCGCTAGGATCTTTCCTCTCAGACCTGGCTGATAGCTCTGGGGTAAATCTGTGCTGATAAACGGATGCATGGCACTCCAGTGAGGGTTCCAGACCGGACTAGAGCAGACAGGTATGGGGTAAGTACAGTACGCTCACTTCCCCTGCCAAGACAGACATTAACAGTTATCACCAAACTCATGATCCCTACTGACAGAGGCAGGCATGGCTAACAGATGGGTGTTACTATTATTTAGAAGCTGTCCTTAACGTCTAAATGTAAATTCCTTTTACATCTAGAGTCTTCTCTGATGACTCTTTTGAATTTTCTTCCTAACTTTCTAACACATGCGCATGCACACACACTATAAGATCTATTGCATTTAGACATGGAGGTATACACCTGAAACACCAGGAGGATCGTGAGTTCAAGACCAGCTGGGGCTATTCAGCAAGATTGTGTCACAAAAACAAACAGACAAAAACATGAGTTTTTTTCTTTATTTTATTTCTTTTTTTCTCTCCACTTAATCCCCATCCCCATGCCTCTTCCTTTTCCCCTTACAACCTTCATCTCCCCTGTCAGACTCCTTCTATTTTCAAGTCTTTCCACTGTTGTGGCCCACTGTGCTTCATCTAGTTTGTCTTTGATGTCATATGCCTGACATGACTCATGCTCCAGCAAGTGTCATAAATCAGTGGGTATACCATTGAGGATAACGTCTTCCTTTTCTTCCCAATCAGCATTAGTTCTCATGAGTCTCTCGGGGAGGTGTGGAGCTTCTTGAGATCTTTCTCATTTCCTGGTGAGATGGTGGTAAGACAGCTCAACAGACCTGCCATGAAGTCATGTATACCTCAGTCCTGTCGTGCCCAGGAGATAAGGTCTGGCCCACCACCATCCCACTTCAGGCTCTTACACTCTTATTGCCCCCTCTTCCTCGATGTTCCCTAAGCCTTGGTATGAGGGTGGATGTGACTTAGTTGTCCTATTTAGGGCCAAGCCCTAAAGTCAAGTTATTTTGTGCAATTTGGCCAACTGTGTTTTTCTGTAGTAAACACCTTGTATTACAGAAGGAGGCTTAGAGGTTGTGTGCTGAGTGCTCTTGTGATCTATGGGTATAGTAACAGGGGTTTAAAGGCAGTTTGATGTACTGGCTTCATGCTAACCTTTCATAGCCTGCTCGTCCCTCAGGGTCTGTGTCTTTCCCCTTATTCTTGTTTATAGTAACAGGAATGTGATCCCTCCAGACAAGCGGGCCTTAAATCCTATCAGAAGGCTGTTGATTGTCTCCCTGATATTCACACCACTATTGTATGTACAGTCACCTCTTGTCATGGTGATTGTTATTGCAACTTGCAGATTTCATAGATTGATGGGACCTTTAATTACTTTTCTCTCCCATGGAGGAAGCTACCCAGCAAGGAGGAACCTTCCTGATCAATTCCAGCTGGTGTTTTCTTCGGTCTATGTCCTGAGATCCATGTATAGTGCATCTTCAGTAATAGGGTCTTACTGTCAGTTTTTGGAGGCCAACCAAGACCAGTGGCAAAAGCCTATACTGTTTGGGAGGTCTTTGAGACCTCTCTGACTAATACCTTATCAGGAAGTACTACTATTATTTCTAGTATTTCTAGTACTGTCTAATTGTTTCTGGGTTTTAGGTGGAGCATCCCAGGCGTTTCTGGTTTTGCCCTGTCTTCCTCTCTCTGTGCTCCTCTGTACAAGAATGCCCATTGTTATTCTTTTTTTGGCTAAAATGTTTTGCGATTTATTTATCTTCTAAGAGGTTCCTACTGGTTGCATGTCATATCCTTTGGGTTTTTCTGTTATTACCTAAGCCCCTCCTATGCCACATCTTGGTGTTGTTTTTGTTCCTTGCTTTGCTTTGTTCTCTATTTCTGATCTACCGTAAAGCCCCGGCACATCCTTCTCCATACTTTACCCATGGTGCACTACTCATGTGCCACACCTCACTAGAAAAGGAGTTGCCACATCCCAGTACCAGCCATAGGCCCTCATACCTAGGCCATCTTGTGCTTAACTTTTGTGGCTTGGGACCTCCTTTAATTAGCGGGTCCTTGGTATTGCCTGGGAATTAAGGCAGTAAGAAAGCAACTTGTGCTCTACCTGAAACTTCAGCAAATACTGCATTGTGTAGAAAAAGCTGAACCTACAATAGTGGGTTGAAACTAATTGGCATCTGACTGCTTCATTTCTGTTGAAAGCCAAATGCTTGCCTTATCATAGCGTTACAAAATCAGAAGAGACAGCATAGCCCAGCCTCTAAGCATAACGAATGGAACTAAACTCTCCGACTTAGATCTGAAGTCTCCTTGGGATGCCTGAAAGTAAAGATGATTAAGCACTTATCTTATGTGACTCTTCTGCATAGTTGAAGGTGTTTGCCATTTCCATATGGAGGATAACTCACTGTTATGAAGACTGAATGGAGTTGAACATGTAATTCGCCCAAGTCAGAATTACCAGTCTTTTAAAGTATCTTGGGTTGAAGCTGAAGTCATCGTGAAGCATGAGGACAAAATCAAGCCACATGTACTCTTGAGTTCCAAATCCATCATTGAAGACGTTTATCTGATAGGCGTGGGGTCAGAATTGAATTTTAAATTATGCACGGGGCATGAAGTTCCCACCCACGGCCAGTGGGGTGTGCTGTGGGAACGGAACACTGCAATTCCAAGGCTGGTTTCAGAGACAGCCCCCCTTCACCTGGAGGAAATCCTGAGCCTCCGGGTGACCCCGATGTTCATCCTGTACCAGCCATCGCTTGGGCAGTGGGAGCTGAGCATCATGAAAGCATCACACAGGACCAGTGGTCTATGAGGTCTGACGGTACTGTGGAAAGCTACAGAAGACCATGGAAGTCTTTGTACAGCCTTACATGCTGCCCACCGGCCAGTCTGCCTGAGGGACACTTAGGGAGTTAGGTCCAAAGTGTGTGAAAACAGAGGGCAGGTGGGATTAAAATTCTATCACAGCAGAAAGATGAAGTTCACGCAGCAACGTGTCTACTTGATGTTGCTTCTGTCACCCGTGGACCAGAATCTTCTATTCATTCTTCAAGCCATCGCAGTAGCATGTTTGAGATAGCCAAAAGAGGTGTTACAGAAATGTTTGCCTCTTCTTGAAGTTATTTGTCCTCTGGCAAGAGAAAAAAAAAATCATTCCTCGTTTGTCAATGTTCAATTTTAATTAGTGACAGAAGTGAGAGGTCTTTTTCTGTGTATACATTAGCCATTGTATTGCTTATGATGAGTACTTATTCCTGTCCCTGTGCATTACTAAGAAAGTGCAAACTTGGAGGCAACAGACTTGGGACAGCCTCATCTTCAGGATACACTCCATGTGATTAGGCCAAGGCTGAGGGTCCCTGTTCTGCAATGCTCAGGGGTCTCAAGTGTTTTGAACTTCGGATTTTTTTTTTATTTAGAAAAGTTGCATGTACATAATGAGATGTTGGACATGAGACCTATGTCTAAATAGAATTGATTTATGTTTCTCATATGCCTAGTTATATTCATTAGATACATATATTCTTGCTGATCACAGCATTTTTAATAATTTTGCATATGAGACAGTTTTGCAGTGTGGAATTTTCCACTTGTTGGTGCTCAAACGATTTCATATTTTGAAGCCTTTTGGATTCATGTTTTCACATTGGGGATATAATTGGACAACATGAATGCTCAGCTTCTGCCTACTGTGTGCTGATGTTGCGGCTGTTGGGCGGCTGTCAATGTAACATTCTCCCTTGGAATCTAGCCTGCGCTCAGTGGTGGTAAGTTCTTCCTGACGCCCCTGCCAGCAGTTGCTTAGAGTTGTCAAAATTCAGGTCTTTGTAGTGGGTGCATAATCCCCATGAGCAGGCAGGTGGCGCTGGTGAGCGACCCACCATGCAACATCTCTTTGGAAAGAAAGACAACTCAGCTTCCTCAGCTTCAAGGCAGCTTGAAAGCATTATATAATTCTTCCATCAGCCTAGGCAGCAACTGACTCTATTCATGTCCGTAGCCCGCACTCAGCAGAATGCTGCTTTGGTGAGCTACGAAAATGCTTTTCCAGGTTTGCCTGTTTTGTCGCTTATGAACATGGAAGAAGTTAGTCGTGACTCTCCCTAAATAGGATTTCTGTCACAGAATGTTCTAGAAAACAGGTCTCCTTCAGAAACCTGATAAATCTTATGCATCCCCTCCTGTTAGGGGGGGGCATTTTAAAGTTGTTTAAATTATATTGAATTGCAGTTATTAAATGTTGAACACTTCTGTGCTGGAGAAACTCTGACTGAGGTATGCAATGAATATTTACATTTGATTGATGCTTAGTGTCGCTCAGAGGTCCCCAAAGGTGCTTATTTATTTAGTAAGGCAAAATACAAATTCTGTGGGTGTGTGTAGCAGCCGCTGTCAGGAGAATAAGCAGCTCCTTGCTATGTGGCAGCCGCGGTGGTGGGAGGTGAAAACATCTGTGCTTGCTCCCCGTGTTCATAGCCGAAGGAATATTGGTTTTAGCTGATCACTGGTTCAGCTGGTTTTAGACATTAATATTTTGTGATTTCCTCTCTTAGACCAATGTCTGTCCTTGAGTTCTCTGCAGGGGTCCCTTAAGAGTCACTGATGCCTCTCCAGATGGGTCTCCAGGCTGGGGTGGGGACAGGAACAAAGGGGGATGAGGTGGGGGTGAGGGGGGTGGGATCTTGATTATGGTGATAGTTATACAAGTGCATACAAATGTCAAAAACTTAGAAACTGTACACTAAAGTGGTGAGTTTTATTCACTGGGAAATCAGCTTTAATGCAAAAAGCAACAAAAAGGAAGGAGGGAGAAGGAAAGACAAAACGGGGCGTTGAATAATATCATTTCCAGTGGAAACAGCTGCCGGAAGGAATAGAAGTCCCTGTTCTGTCAGAATCCAGCGACTCTTCGGATATCGCTGGAGAACTAGCGACTCTTTGGATATCGCTGGAGAACTCTTTTTCTTCCTTTTTCTTTTCTCCTTCTCTCTCTTTTATTTTTTTTTTTTGAGACTTTGAGTTTATTTAGAGTTGGGGGCCTAATGGCCAAGGCAGTCATAGTTCAGCATATGGTGGGAGAGCACTAGAACCAGAATAGTTTAAGGCCAGAGAACGGAGGAAGAGCCACCATGAGGGTATGGTGGGAAAAGGAAGCAGGAAGAGGAGAGATGGAGGGACCCGAGAGTTCAGAGAGCAGGAGAGGAGCCTCGGTCCTTTCTTCATCCAGGAAATGAAGATGATCATAACTATAAGAGAGTTTGAGAGTTAAATGGACTCACATGTCTGAATTGTTTAGAGGAGTGCCAAAAAAAAAAAAAAGTCTGTCCCATAGGAAGCATTAAAAAAAATGTGATATCTAGAAATACTTGGAGAAGGACTCAAGACTATGATAAACAGCTCCAAACTAAGAGCTAGTTATTCACAGTAATAGAAAAGAAAGGATGTGTGTGTGTGTGTGTGTGTGTGCGTGTGTGTGTGTGCTTGTGTGTGTGTGAATTAAGGTACTCATTATTAATTTACAAAATATATTTGTAACTTTTTTTTTCTTTGCTCTGGCTGAACCTCGGCTCTCAGCTGCTTTACTTCCCCAGTATCCTTTTCCGTTTCCAAATGGCTTCCCCTGCTGGACCACTCCACAGGATGCACTTCCCGAGGACAGCCCTAGCAAGTTTTTGGCAGTGCTTGTGAATGAAAAATCACATCCAGGGACATAGTAGAGGTGACAAGTCTACTGCAAAACTCTGGGAGAGTTATGCGATAAATATTTACATTTGATTGATGTCTTAGTGTCACTCAGAGGGCCTCCAAATCTGTGATGATCATTTGTACCAGGATAAAATGTGCATCCTGGTTTCCATGGGTCCTAATGACACTGGTGGCCTGAGGTGCTTCTCTGTGCAGACTGCAGCGTGAGAGTGGGCCGATGAATTCCTTTGGAGGGAAGTCTGTGTGTTTAAGTTGTTTTCTGTGCTATATACCAGCAGGATCCCTTGGATATGGGAGAACAGGACCAGGGAGCTATAGAAACTTACTATCATGAAACAAACCAAACCCCATTCACAGTACTTTCAGCTTTTCTCATGAACCCCTAAGTGTGATTTTTAAGGTGGAAGAGGGGAACACACAGTATAATACAGTGAGTCTTTTGTAATATCATTAAATTTTTAGTATTTAATGTATGTTAGTAAGGCTTTTTCAATGTTTGTTTATTTGTTTGGTGGTTTGGTTTTGAGATAGGGTCTTACTATGCAGCCCTGACTGGACTTGAACTCATGAGCCACCATATCTGGCTGTCTGTGGAATAGTGTTCTATAAAGTTGCCACACATGCTAAGGTCTGAGCCATCGATCCAGGCAACACAGGTTTGGTTCCTATAGGACCCTGACCCCAGCCAATCCGTATATAAGCAGCTCTGAGTGTGTTCTCTCTAAAGGCATCCGTTGTTATTTCATTAGCATTGGGCTCTTGGCCAACAGTGTCATAACTCATGCCTGAATGAAGCTTATCTGCCACACGTGCTCTTTTGTAAGCACATCATGGCCTTGTCCTTGGGAATTGTAATAAAACAAAAAGCTGTGAAGCAGATGACTTTTGAACAAGAGAAATGTCTAGTCTTGCACTTCTGGAGACCCAAAAGTGGAAGTCCAAAGTCCAGGTACCTGCTGACTTGGTGTCTGCAGAGAACTTACACGCATAAATGATGCCCTCTAGCGGTGCCCCCCTCTTGGTGGAAAAGCAAGGCAGCTCCTGGGGCCTGCTATCATAAAGGCACCAAAGACAGGAGGGATCTGTCTTTACAGCCTAATGTGTGATGAGGTTTCAACGTGAACTCTTTTTTGGGGGGAGGGGGCAAACATTGAGAGCATAGTTCACCAATAGACTGGTCTGGCTAAGCCAGCTTGCTCTGAGAATTCCTAGCGTCTACCTTCTGAGCCTGGAATTATGAACAGGTCACCACATCCATCTGTCATTTTGATGGGGTCTGAGGATGCCAACTCCAGTTTCTTTGCTTATACAACAAGCACTTTAGCTGCTGAGTCATCTCCAAGCCTTCTTAAATGGTGATGAGAAATCACATAGCTCTCTCTTTGATACATACGATCATAGGAAATTCACATTTGGGTCTTTGCTACAATCTCATTGAAACATAGCCACATCCATATGTATTTATAATGTCAATTGATGTTTTTGTGCAGTAAGATGAGCTGTGGCCCTCCGAGGCTTGATGCCCACAGAGCTAAACAAAGTCATTATTATAGTTATTTAGAGCAAAATCTGGTGAGAGTTGGGATAAGGCATTGCTTGTCATAGTGTGTTCAGATCCAAGGTCCCATGTAAAAACGCTAAGCAGAAATAGTAGTGGCCTGCACCTTCAGCCCTGTGGGTGGAGCCTGAAGAATCCCACAATGAAGCAAAAAGGAGGTAGAAGCAATCCAGGATGATTCCCGAAGTCACCATTGGTTCTCCATAGGGACACACAGTGCCCTCTGATACACACACACACACACACACACACACACACACACACACACACTCACACACACACTCACACACATATAAAATAAACAAGGTATAAAGGTCAGAATTCTGAATTCTCATGGAAAACTAGAACACCTAGCCAGGCCAGAGCTGTCGCGAGTGGGTCTCTGGCCTCTGCTGCCTCCTACTGCACTGAACTAACCCCACATCACTGCTGTCACATGCTGGACTCTATTCGGAGTCTCATGTGCAGCCCCTAATCTGATCCTGCCCCGTACTAAAGTCCAGAGACATGAAGTGCCCTAACCAGTCATGCTTGACCATTTGTTTGGGCAAAGATCTTATATAACCCAGGCTGGTCTCCAGTTCACTACGTAGCTGAGGATGACCTTGAACTTGTGTCCTCCTTAGTGCTGGATGGCCCAGCAGGCACACAGACCCAATTTTTTTGTGGTGCTAGGTCCTCCACAGGGATACACAGTTTTTTGTGGCTGGGGATAAAAGGCTTGCACCTGCCAGGCACTCGATCAACTGAGCTACATCCCCAGTAATTAACACATAGGCTGGCACCAGAATCAGGTTCTTGAAAGTACCCTTTCTCTCTAAGCCCTGGCTGATATTTCTGCCATGTGTAGAGGTGGTACCACACAGCATCAGAACGTGGGGATAGGGAGATTTTCCATGTGGGTGTGAGGGTAGGGGAGGGGTCCCACACAGCACCTGGGTGTGGGGGTTGACAAGGGGTCCCACACAGCACCTGGGCGCCTGCCTTGTGCTCGGGCATTTCCACCACTAGCAGGTTAGGCCTGGGGTGAGTGAGGCGTCTGCTTTCTTCCGCTCCAGGCTGATTCAGCGAGCGCCACAATGAAAAGCCAGGGCGTGGGAGGGGAGGGGTCCTGAACTGCCTTCCTCCTCCAGCTTCCCGTCTCATTGTTCATTGCCTCTGCTGTTGGTGCCAGGGCTTCTGGTGGGACTCCCACATCTCTGCCCCACAGCGCATATTGGGCACCTCCATTTCCCAAATGTCCTTGACTTTCTCCTCAAGTTCTAGCCCATGAGCTGATGGTCCAAAAACAAAAGTAGGCTGCTTGTTAATGATCTTCCACAGCAGAGAGATTAAATTACCTTGGGCAATAGCCATGCGCACATCCTAGTCAGGGCTAACTCAGGCAGAGCCAGATCAGCTCCGTAGCTTTGCAAACCCGTTTACCTAGTCTTAAAAATCCTTCCTCAGCCAGTTTCTGGGCTAGTGACCCTCAGCAAAATCACTTCCCCTCCTGAATTTCCTTCAGTCCACCGCGGAGGATGATGTGGATGTGAGTGAAATGCACGTTGTCTGTGACTCTAGGGCTGCTCTGTGCACTGGATTCAGCTCCCTTCCTTCCCTAGGGCAGTGGTACTGAGAGCTTTCTCTCTGTCCACACCAGCAGGTCAGCATCCCCAACCCATCCCAACCCCAAACATCCCATATCTCCATGCAAGGTCTCCTCTGTGTGTTCCGCATTGGAATTTGCATTTACCCTGATTTCTTGGATTCTTGACTTGACAGCGACTTCCATCATTTTCCCCCCAGCATGAGCATGGGTCTGGGATTCATGGATTTCTCCCGTGTTGTGTGCAGGGTAGTAGGTGTTTGTGACTGTTACCAGCAATGCATCTGCTGTCCTTGGTGAGTTTGGTCCCCTGACTCCCTGGGATCCAGGTTGGGCATGTGACTCAGATGTTGCCAGTCAAAGCCAGGAAAGGACAGTTGAAGGATTCTAGCTAGACTTGCTGGAAAAGAATCTCCTTTCATGGGATTACTTGAGGATCTGACTCTAACATGGACACTTGAGACCTCTGGCTCTACTGAAAGGATCGACCAGAGGGTGAGGTCAAGGGGAAGGAGGTGAGACAGAAAGAAGTGAAGCGGTGCGGGCGGCTGAAGCCAGACACCTCTGGACTGCGCATCCACTAAGCTGTCTCCATTTTCTCCTGTATTGGATTCATTCCTTGCTTGCTTTGGCCTGTCTGCATTTGCTTTATATCCTGTAACTGAAAGAGCTGGCCAAACCTCTCGCTTTTCCATTGCCCAGTTTCCTACGAATCTGTCTCCCGGTGTATTTTGCAGTGCATGTGAATGCATTTGCTGGTTCCCAGCCACCTCGCAGGCACTGCATACATTTTCTTCCCAGGGCAGTTTGCCGTTTCGGCATTTGACACACTTGACTCTGCACTTGGGCTCTCCTCTGTTGCATGCTCCAGCCTCCCACAGGAACTGGTGGCAAAGCCCCAGGACCCCACCGCGGGCGAGCCAGGCGTGGGGGCGCACACTTGTCATCCCAGAGCTCTGGAGACAGAGTCAGAGCCAGTCCAAGTTCCCGAGCTGCCCGAGCAGTACGAAAGGACCACGCCTCTCTCCCAAGACAAAACCAACGGATGAACCATTGCGAGGCCAGAGAGGCTCAGTGCGAGGGATTCCCCCAGGCTGTTGCCTGTTGTCGAATCCATATGTCAGATACTCCGTTCCTCCCCTTGGCCAGTGGTCGGAGCCTTAGGAGGTTTGTGAGTGGTGGGTCGCCATGTAAATAGAAAAAATGCCCCATGAGGATGAAGGATGGCCAAGCCTGGTTGCCAGGCACACACATGCTTTCTCAGACGACACCTTCTATGGTGCTAAAACACCCAACTGCAGAAGCAGGGCCTATCGCTCCAAGGCTGCTGGGACCCACAGTCACCACTGGTTTCCCTGTCTGGGCCTGGCTAGGCTTCCATTGAAGAAACGCCTTCTAATTACTAGGAAGCATTCTTTCCCCTGCCAAAGAGTCATCTATTTTCTGCAATGGATGGGTCTTAGCCTCATGATACTGATGTGTTAAAGAGGAGGGAGGGAGTTTGGGTGCAGGCCTGTTTTGTACCCACTATTCCTCGCATCCCAGGTCTGGTGCAGGGGGGGCAGTCTGGTTCTACTGTACATTTCACGGCTATGAAAGGCACACAGTGTTCCCTTCTTATTGAAGCATCTGAGCTGAGTACTGCATGTCCTGAACGAGCTCTCCCATTCTTTTTACCAAGGCTCCCATTACCTGTGTCCTCTCCTCTCTCTTCTGAAAGGCCTGGCAGAAGAAATGGAATGAGGCTCGCTGCGGAAGCAGAAGGAAGTCTTTCTTGAGAAGTGAGGTCTCCCAGGTCAACATCATTCTCCCTGAAATCAAAACCCAATGAGAACAACAACAAAGCCCACTTCTGAGAGATTCTAGAGGGTTCCAAATCCCCAAGGGAATAGAGGGGCATTTGTGTAAAGAGAAATAATTGGGTTATTGGGAGCTTTTCTCCACTTTTCCATAGTCTTCCTGTTTTCTTTTGCAGCTTGTAGTTCAGAAACAGGCAGGGTTTCCATGTCTTCATCCCAAGCGGGGGAGAGGGACAGCTTAACACTTGTCACACACACAAAAGAAACCAGATATGGCTTCCCAGATGCCATATCAAATCCCAGGTGGATGTAGTGACCCACCTATTATTCCAGCTTCAGAAGGTGGGGACTGGGAATCCCAGAGCAAGCTGGCTAGGTAGACTAGCTGTATAGGTGAGTAAAAACAGGATAGAACAGTGATCATGAGTGATTCCTGACACTGACCTTAGGCATGCACACAACCACGTACGCATATGTGCATCCATATGCTGGAACATGCACACAGACACACACACAACACACGTACACACACACTCACACACTCTCTCTCACACACACAAACATAAAGAGACAAGAAGAAAAATCAGTGTCATCATCCTGCAGGCTCATGGGATGCCACACAGCTTTTGGGCGTGTGGTGAATTCATTGTTTCCTTGACATAAATGAGGTGTGCAACTTAACTCAAAGCAGGCAAGAAGATGGGAACCATTCTAAGCATCATTGCCTATGCTTTCTGTCTTAAAGCCGCCGCTAGGGCGCCAAAATGTCAGGGGAAGCCTGGCTGTGAAGATGGGTTCGGCCAACCATGACTACACAATGTAGTTCTGGAAGGGCCCCGTGGTGGCAAAGGATTTGAGAACTCAGGAGACTGCATGTCTAGTTGCCTTTGGCAGATGATTCAGGGTCAGATCAGGTGATCTGAGTCTAACATCCAATTCCCTGGAGTCAAGTCCAGGCTAAGCGACCTCAAGTAAGTTACTTCGCTTCCCTCTGCCTCCGTTGCCTTAACTGTAGAATAGAGATGGTCAGAGTAATGTCTATATCAGAGAATCGCTGGGAGGGTTAGTAAAATTCTAATGCTGTGCGTTCTTAGCCATTAATGCCCGAAGGAGAGTTTGGATCCATATGATCAGCAAGCTGAGCTTCATGCATTGATCCAAGCGCATGTCTTAACCTCTCATTCCACAGGTGACTCATGAGCTCCGGGTGCTTCTGGCATAGAAATGTGGCCGCGGCGCGTGTCCACAGGCCATGGGAATTGCTTCAGTAGAGACCTGAATAGCAGTGGGGCCATTTGACACCACAGTAATGCTGAGACACAGCACGGACATCGAGGACCTCGAAAGAGACTTTTGTGCCTGGTGGGTGCGAGGCTCTCCTTGAACTTGGGGGCTCTGAGAATGAAGTGGAGCCTGTCACAGACACCTTCTCAGGTGCCACTGTATCTGCCCCATCCAAGGGGCCCAGGTCCACAAGGCATAAGTTGACCCTTTCCCACAGTAAAACCGAACTGCTTAGAGACTCATTCAAGTTCGGAATCTTCAGTGACCAGAGGCAGGAAGCTTGCTCTCCCCCTCATTGATGACCGATGCTTTAAACAGAAAGCCAGACGAATGAATCTCTCTCTCTGGTCCTTAGAGGGAACTTGAGTGTGGCCATCTTCCCTCCCTTCCTGGGACAGCCCACATTCCACCCTTATCTCTTCTCCTCCTGCTTCTGCTCATTCTCACTGACTCTGGAGCCATCAAAAGACTAGGAATCAGAGACATACACTAAGCCTCCTGAAAAGAGGCCAGCACCCCTATAGCCTAACACCAAGGACGGCTTCTCCCAGCCTCCAGATGCCTCTCTCCCACGATGTTGCACAGCCTGTTTGTCTTTTCTCTAATTTAATTTGAAAGGTCGTTTGAGTCAGTATCCCCACCTAGCGAGGCGACTGGCAAGGGTCATGGGGTCAGACCACCTGACTTCAGAACCTGGCACCTCTGTGTACCAACCGGATCCCTGTCTACCTCCTATTCCTCTGTCTCTGTCTCCACTCTCACTCATTTGCACCACATGACATGTGCTGTGCTTTCTCGTTCTCTCTTCTTTTTTCCTCTCCTCCCTTCTGTTTCTCGTTTTCCCTCACCCCTTGCTCTCTATCCTTCACTCTCCTCTTTCCATTTTCCTCTCCTCTCTTTTTCTGGCCCCCCTTCTTTTTCCCTCTCCCTGACCTCCCCATCTTTGTGTGCCCCATCTGAACAGTGGAATAATGGTGTAGCATCCCCCTCCTAGAATTGGTGGACACTCTATAGATAGACTTAATCTAAAGAGTGATTGGGCTGGGGAGATGGCTCGGGGGTTAAAACCTTTGCCTGACAAGCAAAAAGACCTGAGTTCAGTTCCCTGGGTTTCCATATAAAACTACCAGGTGTACATGGAGTCAGCTTGCACTTCCAGCCCTGGAAAGCAGAACCTGGGAAACCTCGGAGCAAAACAATAAGGAGGTAGAACAATCAGGGGTGATTCCTGATGTCACCCTTGGGCCTCCACAGGCTTACATACTCAAGTGTCCTCTTGTACACACATGCACACAGGAGCATGCAAGAAAGAAAGAAAAGAACACCATAGTCAACTTTAGCAAATATCCCTGTCACTGTTGTCTACACAAAGTACCATTTGTCCAGCTAGATCACCAAGCGAGTAATATTTCTGCTATATTCCTGAATACTGTCACTTATTTCCACAACTCAGAATAAAAAATTATGACAGTTTCAAAGCCAGCCACTTATTCAGGGGCTTGTTTTGATGCAATCTAGGTAAATTGCTCAAAAGTCTGCACTTGAAAACCTTTCCCTTTAAGAAATGAACAGTGAAACTGGATTTGAGGTTAGCCTACTGCTAGCTAGAATTCCAGTATATGGATTTCATGACATCTGTCCCAAAGAGGCTCTCTAGGATGTCATTAATTGCCCATTCCTTTAATCAGTGGACTTTTGTAGTGTCCCCAAGGAATGCTGGCAGGACCAGCTGTGCCACTGGGGATCAGTAGTCACATACTTTTTATGAAGTCACTAGGCAGAAGATTTCTGATTCTGCCCTGTGTCCTGGGAAAGAGCTTTACCCTGCCAAAGGATTCTGCCTGCAATGACTCATATCTTGTGGGATGAAAGAGTTCAGAAACCCAACACTGTTACCTCCCTTCTGTCCCAGGTAGAAAAGGTGTTGCTTAGACACATTTATAATCACCCGGGTGTGCCCTGCTCCATGCTCAGGTCATGTGTGCTTTGAGAGATCTGAATGCTATTTGTAGAACTGTCGGGGCGATGAGAATTTGAAGGAGCCCTAAGTTAACCTTTCTCTGAACAGAGGAAGAAATCGAAAATTGCAAGCACAGTCGCATGTTGGTGACGTTTGGTGCAAATGGAAGCTGCCATGGAGAAAAGTAGGATTGTCCATGTGCAAATCTGGACACGCCTGATGATGGGCTTTGGTTTAAGTCAGAGTTCTGTCAACTCACAGCTGTCACCATGTCAGTACCCCCTATCCATCTATGGTAATGCCACCTGTCCATCAATGATAGTGGCCCCTGTCCATCAGGAATATTATCTGTCACTGTCACTGGGGATCATGATGCTCATTTAGTGTATCTCACTATGATTAAAAAAAATAAAGGCTTTTTGGTAACATTCGTGTGTGTGTACATGGGTGGGTAGGTGCATATTTGTGCACCCTGTTTTTGAGGCAAAATCTCTCCTTGGGCTGGATCTCACCAAGTGGGCCAGGCCGGCGACTGTAGAGCCCCAGGGATCCTCCTGTCTCCACCTCCCGAGTGCTGGGATCGCAGCGCACACCCAGCTTATTTGATGCGGATGCTGAGGAATGAACCCTGGACCCTGTGTTTGCAAGACATTCTACTGACTGAGCCGTCTCCCAGCTGTAACAGTTACTCTTAACTATTGCTGTGAGAGAGCACCCAAGGTCAAGCAACTTAAGGGAGAAAGAGAGATTTATTCAGCTTACAGTTCCAGAGGGGATGATAAATAGTCTTTCAGAGTGGACGTGGCATGGCTGGCTGGCCAAAGCTGGAGGAGGCTAAGTCACTGCAGATTTCTTGGAATCTGAGAGCTGCAGACTGCTTGCTGCAAAGGCAGACTTCTCCTGGAGGTAGGGTGGGACTAATCCACCTCAAGGCCCACCCCTTGTGACTCCTTCCTCCAGCAAGGCTCCACCTCTCAAGGTGCCATGACCTTGCCAAACACATGAAACTGGGGGGGGGGATGGGACAGGACACATTCTCAAACCATGACCCCAGCCCTGTTCGTAATTTTTAAAGCTCAGCAGTAGAGTATTTCCCAAGCACGTGTGAAACACGTGTGGGTTTCGCTACCCCGGTACCGCAAGGAACTGGATGCTGTTTCTCGTGGGTAAACCCTCCTGCTGTTTTCCTTCCAGGCAGGCCTGCCTCTAGGGCCTCCCTACTTCCTGGATTCCCAGGTGTCGTTTTGGCAGTGTGCCCCTAGGGGGAGCACTTTGGCAGCAGCTGCTGCTTTGCGCTAGCCCACACTCCCACACGCTTGGGCACTCACTATCCTCGGGTGCCCCATGCCCAGTCCCACTGGCTGGAGCACAGACACGCTCCCTCACTTGTAGTCACACCCGCTCGCACACTCTCTTGCACTCCCGAGCTGGCTCACACACTCCCCTGTGCATCCCGTGACAATGCAGCCCAATGACATTTGCTTAGGAGCTCCCAGGATTTCAGAGTTGGCGTTGGATCCGCCCTGAGACCATGAAGTTAGTCAGGTTGGCTGAGGGCAAGGTGTTGCGTTGTGACAGACAGGAACCATCAGGAACCAGAGCTGGGTCCCCAGGGCTGGAAGATGGCTCGCAGGTAAAAGCTCCTGCGTTCCATCTCCAGGGCAAGGAGAGAGGCAGCTTCTGAAAAATGTCTTTTGACCTTCCATGTGTGCTACGGCATGTTCTCTCTCTCTCTCTCTCTCTCTCTCTCTCTCTCTCATTTATGAGGAGGTGGGCTCAGAGAGGAGGGTGGTAAGCTACAAATTGGAGTTTTACCCTTCTGCTGTAGAGCCTGAGGTCAGGATCTGTTCTGTGCCCTGGGAAGTTGCATTTCTTTCCAGGAAACAGGATCTTTTTGAGGAAAGGGTGGAGTTTTTGTGGTTGCTGCAGAGGGCTTCTGGGTGTCCTGAAACTGGAGGATCCACAAGAACTAGAAGCCCCAATTCAAACTGTTTTTCTAGATACTCATCCTATAACTAGAAGTCAAAAACTTCCTACTTCCGTGAGGTTTAGTCAAGAGGCTGGCGTTGCCATCCACTTCTTGCTGTTTTCAGTGGTCTTCCGTTCTAATAACAAGCACGCCATGTCAGGTCACTCCTTTAGCCCAGAGATAGATTCCTTATCCCAGAATTCTCTGAGATTGCTTTATATCTCAGGTCCATTGACATGCTAATTTGTTTATGCTAATGATGGAATAATGAGGAATGGAGGAGAGTGGGACTACTGTACCAACACCTGGGTTTTCACACCCAGAAAAGTGATGAACACCAGTGAACACTACACTGCTTGGTCCACTTTAGCTATCCAAAGACAGAATCACATGTCCCTCCCACCTTACTCAGGCAGGCTTCCATATGGTCACAATCTTTCCACAGCACCCAAAGGTGTCTGGTCTTAGTATCTTCCAGCTGGGATTGGTTTCCATATTTTGTGAATTCTTGCTCGAAGCTTCTCCACAACTCGATGGACTTGCCTTTTCAATTCCTGTGGAGAAGTTTAGAGAGACATCTAGCTGCAGGGTAACGATCAAACCAGAATTCACCAGTAACCTGTGACTTCTTCCCTTTGTGGTCTCTGCTCAGTAAGAAGGCTGCGCAAGTGAAAGCCAGGCTCCTGATGAGATGCTTGGAGTGGTGGACAAGTGACCTCCCATCCCCTGTCCCCAAAAAACACCATCCCCCCCAGGCCTGTCCCTTCACACACTGTGCATGTGCCGCTCATGAAAGGGCTTAGGGTGGAAAAGTATTTCTCCCTGCTTTACAGGTAACAAACCAGAGCTTAGCACTTAAGCAATTCCCTCAAGGTCATAAGGTACATAAGGACCGAAGTGGGGTTTTACCCCGGTCACGCAGAGCTTATATATGAACCTGAATGTCTCGCACCAACCACTCTCAGTGAGGGTCTTCAGGTGGAACTGAGTTGAGCCTTCCAGTACTCTGCCTTCTAGCTTGCCGCCCTCCCTGCTTGAAGTCCTTCCCACTTATAACCCTGACCCGCTGCCTGTCCAGCCAGCCCAACAAGCCCTGGTTCTTTAGGAATTTCCTCTCCCTAGTCCACATCCTTCCATTCTACCGTAGCCCTGCCCCGTCTTAACTGTGATGCTCTCCATGCCCTTGTAGGTGGTTGTAGTAAATGTGTCCCTTGAAGACGCTTTGCTTTCTACCAAGGGCCTTCCAGGAAGACTGTCTTGCTCAATAGGGGAATTTTCACATGCGCAAGGCAATGCCTTTGGGGCAGTTAGTTCTTGAACATGTCTGGTGGGCAGAGTTTCTTGTTTGCGCACTAGAGAAGCCAGAAGTGCATTGCGGACTGTTAGTTGAAAGGAATGTTTGGGGTTCCACACTTCTAGGTCTTTTGTCACTTCAGAAGGAGCGAATTCCGTTCCACATGGAAAATTTCTGCTTCTTTCACCTTTGGTTTCATCCTTGTATTACTGCATTTGCAACACTAATAAAAAAAAAAAAAAAGGGCAGAAACGGTGCCAGAATGTGCCAGATCTTGGTGTCTCCCGCAGTGAGAGTGTCATGGCCCCAAAGTGGCTCTGACCTTAGCTGGGGTGTCCGTTTACTTCAACAGTTTCTCATAATCCAATGCGGGGTCAGCCATGGCTGGTGTGCCTGCGTGCGTGCATGCCTGCATGTGTGCGTTCCTGCATGCGTGCATGCGTGTGTGTGTGTGTGTGTGTGTGTGTGTGCGCGCGCGCGCGCGCACAACAACCCACTTGAGTCTGTGTATCTGTGTACCTGTGGATGACTTCGGGACTCATCCTGGATTGCTCTACCTCCTTATTGCTTCACTCTGAGATCTCCCAGGTTCTGCCTTCCACTGCAGGCTGCCACCATTTTTTCTTGGCATTTTTATGTGGGATTTGGGATTCCAAACTCAGGTCTTTTTGCTCATGAGATGGAGGCTTTAACCCCTGAACCATCTCTGGCTGTTTTTATGAATATAGTATTATTGGCATATAGCCATGTCCGTGTGTGTGTGTGTGTGTGTGTTGCTGCTGTTGTTGTTCCTGGGTGCTTTCCTTACCACCACAAGTACCCTAGATACAGCTGAGCCCATGTGTCCTGCAAAGTCCAATCTGTTGTCTGGCCCTTTAAAGGAAAGTGAGGTGACTTCTGCTCTTATTCAGGATCTATAGATATTTCTACATGATGCCTGACACCCCCATCCCCACCATGGCCTGGGGTAAAAATTCTGATATTTAGAAAAGTTCCATCTCACAGAGAAAGCAGACATCCACTCCTAGCCTCAGGCAGACATTGCCAGGCGGCCAGTCTCCTGCCTCCAAGCCTTCCGGTCTTCCAGCCCCATGCAGTCAGGTGCTGCTCAGAAACTGACCTTGATAGTGGGCTGGACAGCTGCTCTCTCTCCCTCCCAGGGTCACCATCACATCTGGAAAAACATCGTAAGACAACAGTCATGCTTAGGGTGGTCCATGAACATCCTTTGGGCTGGCCTGTCTCAGGCAGACATACCATGTTATAAAGTCCAGAGAGAACGAAACTTAACTTACTGCTTCTGTCTCTTCAACTCAACACCTTATAAAACATTAATCTTGCAATCAGGGACCTTGTTCTAAGAAAGTTTTCTCCCTTTAAACCATAGATTCATTCTGTCCAACACCCATACTGGGGTATCTGTCTTTCCTCGCACACTCTGTCCCTGTTGTAACCACTTATTCCCTCACAGCAGGTGAAAACACCCGTGATATTGACAGGGGCTGGGCCAGGGACATCTGTGACCACCTTGTTCCACAAACCAGGTCGCGCTCACCGAGTGTTGATATCTTTACATGTTGGCGGTGCCCCGAATGACAGTCTTTTCAAACAGCGGTGCAGGTGCTCACTCTGAAAGCCAGGGACAGATAGACACAGGCTCCACATGGGCATAGACTGGCTGCTGCCAGATTCCTTGCCACGAAGGTGACTGAAGACACTTCCCTTGAGGAGGAGGCGGCAGGGAAGTGGTGAACGAGGAGGCGGCATCACTTAGCACTTTCTGGCTTTGTTTCTCCGCCACAGTGAGTGTTTTGCCAAGGAGATGTGGCCAGCTATTTAAAGGATGGGGAGACTCTCTCCTTGCTAGCGGAGGAGTACCCAGTCTTGCAGGAATAGTGACTCCCTGTGGCCTGTAGGAGCCGGCCATGCCGGGAACTCCGGGTGCAGCCTTGAGCAGTCTGGCATCCTGACAGCCAAGTGGTAAGCCGGGAGCCTGGGCTGGAATCCAGCATGGAGTTTTCCAAGAACCATTGTTCATTGAACCTGGGACTGTGGACGTTCAGCCCGTGAGTATGTGTGCCCATTGCAGCCCGCTGGCATTTAAAAGCAGCAAGCCAGTCTTGGCAGAGGCTTTGGCTCTTGGCACCTCGCCTCTTGTTGTATTTATGGGAATGTGATAAGAAGGCCCCTCCCAGGTGAGAGAGGGCCTTTTTAATAATGCCTTAAGCTTTTGGATTCATGGGATCCCAATGTAATTAATCGGGCGGCATTATCGATATTCCTTAGGGAGGAGGGAAAGGTAAAAAGAGAGAAGGAGACCTAGCAACAAGTCCTTTTGTCTTGGACCAGATGGAAGAGCTTAATAAGCTGTATCCACGGTACCACATAACTGAGTTATTGGAACTGCAAAGTATTATTTGGAGCACATTAAAGAAAGGCTGTTGCTCTTAATATGGTGTGTATCCCGTGGAGCCGTTTCACATGGGGCTTAAGTTACATTTGGATGGACCACCCAGGAACTAGTAGTCTCCCACCCAGTCATCATGGGTCACTTCACACCGCAGTGAGGGTGTCATGGCCCTGAAGTGGCTCCAGCCTTAGCTGGGGTGTCTGATTACTTCAACGGCAACGGCCCTTATAAAGACCACCGACCATTCTTGCTGCTCAGCCCCCTTTACCTTGTTCTTCCAGAAACAAGAACTCCCTTTATTGGGGCAAATGTTCCTTCTATGCTGTCGATCACGTTGTCCTTCAGGAAGCTCTCAGTCAACTGTGCCCCTCTCTCCTGGATGCTAGAGTAGCTCTTGCATCTGGTTTAGCCAATCAGTATATACTTGTACATCCCACGCCTGGCCACAAGGCATTTGACGGTCAGTCAGCAGCCTCCTTCCTGACCGAAGCAGCAGAGCTGATGGAGGGGAACGCTTCTGCTCTGATTGCTCTTACGTTAGAGGCTTCGCTATGTTGAATGTGCGCCCTCCTGTGATAGCAAGCCAGGTGAATGAATGAACTATGGAAAGGGACATGCACGAAGGAGTGAACGCGTGCATATGCTTTGCTTTCCGCTTCACTTAGGACAGGACTGCTGCAGCCAGGAACTAACTGCAGTGAGACTTGACTGTATCAGACCCACACAATGGCCGACATATCCACGTGCCTCCATAGACCAGCAACGATCTCAGGAGAAATAATTTCAAGCAGTGGGACTCTTAGGGGCTAGGGCTAGACTGGTGAAGGAGAGTGCCCTTATCAGGGTCTGCCAAAGGAAGAACCACTTGGTCTCCCGCAGATGCCTGAACCTGCTTAGAACAGATGATCCAGAGGAAAACCCAGGACCCACAGAACCTGATGGTCAGGAGGGTGGGAGGGAATGGACTGGATCTACCAAGGGAGGGGAGAGAGGGAGGAAAAAGAGAGGAAGGGAAGGAACGGAGGGAGGGAGAAAAGAAAGGAAGAGAGGGAGGGAACGGACTAGATCTACCAAAGGAGGGGAGAGAGGAAGGAAAAAGAGAGGAAGGGAAGGAAGGGAGGGAGGGAGAGAAGAAAGGAAAGGAGGGAGGGAATGGACTAGATCTACAAAGGGAGTGGAAAGAGGAAGGGAAAAGAGAGGAAGGGGGAAGGAAAGGAGAGAGGGAAGAAAGGAAGGGGGCAGGGATACCTACTCATTGTGCTTGCTAATTGTATTAAACACTAAAATAAAATTAAAAAATAAAAGTATTATAAGAATTATCAAAAAGAAAAGAAAAGAAAAAGAAGGGAAGAGAAAAGAAAAGAAGAAAAGAGAAGAGAAAAGAAAAGAAAAGGTCGAGACCTAGGAGAAGGAAAATTCTTTTGGCATTCACAAGACTCCACAGGCCAGCCCCCCGCCCCTCCTGTTCTGTTCCCACTGTGGTCATATCAGTTTTAAGTCCCACTCTTCTTAAATGAGTTGGAGTAGCATCCAGAAATTGCAAATAAAGAGCTCTGTTAAAGATATTATAATTGGGGGTGACTGGCACCTCACTTTTTTCCCTAGGCTGCTAGACCATAGAGCTTTTCATTGTGACCTGCTTCCGCAGACTTTTCTGGAGTTCTTGTTATACACGGGTTTGCTGTGTTCAGCTAGAGGACAGTAATCTTCACATAACAGGATATCTTTCTGGCCCTTTGGCTCACTTTTTCTCAGGCCTTCTCTTTTATCCGGAGTCTCACTCCAGACTGCTCACATGAACTTGGCCATTTGCTTTCCTCGACTTATTTATACCCAGCTTCCCTCAGTGCCAACCACTGAATTCACTAGTCTCCCTAGATTCCCTGCCCTGCCTGGATTTACCTCTGGCAGCCCAAGTGACCAAGTCTAATCTGTCACTTCCTAAAGTTCCTACTAAGAGTCAGGTTTCCATTAGTAAAACAGAAGTAATAATCGTGATTATATACCCATTTCATGGGTCATAGTGATTGATTGATCGATGGTGCTTTCTTAAGAGCAAGCCCGTCGGCTGAAATTATTTGTGATGTTTCTAATTCTCATAATCAGGATTCACATGGGAGGGTCCCAAGTTTTTTTTATCCTTAATACTAAATAGAATAATACTATGAGAAGAACCTTCTAGATCAGAAACTGATATTTTTTAAATTTTTGGTTTTTTAAATTCTAATATTGAGCCAAAAGCTCTTGGGAACATAGTGTGTGTGTAGGCTAGAGAGGTCTCAGTTGGTAGGGTTACCTGACCCACAAGCATAAGGACCTCAGTTCGAATCACCACATAAAAAGCCAGTATGGCGGCGTGCGGCACCCAGGAAGCAGAGACAGCTCGATGCCTGGAGCTCATTGGCTTGGTTGTCTTGCACAATTGCTGAACTCCAGGTTCAGGGAGAGACCTTGTCTCAAAAAGGAAGGTGGAGAATGACAGAGGAAGACATTTCCACATGCATGTTCACACGTGTGTACAACTGCTCACTACACAAGCACACACAAATACAACCATGTATGCACACATACTTAGATAAAAAAAAAAAAAAAAAAAAAAAAAAACATTTGCACTGGATTTTCCACTTGGACTTTTCTTTGGGAGAACTGAAGAAAATACCCGTAAGGTAGGCGTAACACTGACACTAGCTAAAATGTCTGAGGAAGGGTCTGTGGATGTGCGTACATTCTGGAAGACAGAAAATTTCTACTCTAAAAATGTTCCACATTGAACCGGTGAAGGCCCAAGGTCCTTATGTCTTTGCTTTTCAAGCAGACTGCAACGGGCACGTGTTTAAGGTCCCTGCACTGGCCAGCTTGCCCAGCCGGTTTCTCCTCTCTGTGCAGGATCATGTGACTATTTGTTAGTACCAGGCAGTCACAGTCGGTCGTGACAGGGAGAGTCCACTTCACCACTCAGCTGATGGGAGAAAGGTCTCCTTTGCACTCTGTCTTCGTGTTGAAGACAGCTTAGGAACAAGGGGCTTATTCTTCCCGATGATTCTGGTTACAGTTCATAATCCGGTTTGACAGGAGAGTTCATACCAACCTCAGGAGCCTCGGGATCTGGCCACACTTTGTCCACAGGAATTTCTCAGGGAAGGGGCGAGCCTCTTCGCCACCAGCCTGCCACTCTGCAAGTCTGCCGAAATACTGAACCAGCTCTCTCCATCTTAGCAGCCTGCCCAGGGAATGTTACTACTGGGTCCTCCTATATCAATTAGTCAATTTCCCGCAGACTTGCTCAGGGCTTACCTTAACTATCAACTCTTCGCAGATGTCCCCAAAACCTCAGCCTCCAGTTGTCAAGTTATACCTGTATCTAACTAGTATATCTTTCCTTATTGAAATTTCCCTCTCTTCAAACTTCCAGACTTCACTAGCAAAAGGCTGTGAACAGTCTATGGCCAGAGCCTCTCATATTTGCCACTCATTCAATTCCTTAGATAAAGGAGGCAACTGGTCAATTAGGCAGGCTTCTAAGTGAGGATGGTGACAGTACTGAGTGGTCAAGGACATCTTGAGGGGTCAACGAGGCGAGCCCCCAGATCAATACCTCACCACAAATCCTCCTTTCTTTCCCTTCTCTTTCCTTCCCCTTCTTTTCCCTTCCCCTTCTCTTTCCTCCCCTTTTTCCTCCTTCCCGTCTTTCCTTCCTTCCTTCCTCCCTTCCTCCTTCCCTTCCTTCCCACTAAGTGTGGTTCATGCTATGCTAGGAGATCCTATGAGATGTCACAAGGATCCCCTGTGCACAGGAGGCCATGTTAAATCACTCATTGTGAAAGGCATGTTCTTTTTTTAAACTGGATTTAACATTTTCCTGAAGTCTGTGCAGAGCGAAATGATTGGATCACCTGTTATCTACCGCTGTGTTCTCTAGCCAGATGCATGTACACTTTCCTCATCAGACATCAGCATGACTCCTCTTCACAGAGTTCCAATTGTGAACTTTTTAAAAAAGAGAATTCCTAGCTACAGTCTAAAGAAGAATCAAAAAATCCATAAGAATCTTTAAGATAAAAATAGGTAAATTGAAAGGCTGATGCTAAAACTGCTTGATCCATCCCCTGACTCCTCCCCTTTTATGCCATTTATTTGATGGAACAGTTGAAAAGACCTTGTCTCCTTCCATTTCCATTACTGTAGAAAAGACGGTACATCAATCTGGACATGATGTTCTGCACATAACCATATTTCAGCAATTGTGGGTCTTTTCGAAAACTCTTTCCACAGGCCATAACCTGCTGTTGGTGTGGTTGTTCTTTGTCATTTAAATACATTTGTGTTCGGTGTATTTCTTAATGTCTTAAATTATTTATTTTCCCTCTCTGAAACCATAGTGTTAATGGAAAAGGAAGTGAAAGCTACCAACCAGTAACCACTGATGTTCTCTGCACTTTCATAGCAACCAGGAAGCAGGCTTAAGTGTTCTGTTTTAGAAATAGAAACCAGGACCAAATCCACAAGGCAAGCGAGTTCGCACCATCTCGCTGTATCCTGTAACCTCTAATAGAAACGACTCGGATCTATGTGTCCCAAAGCACTCTGGAAAAAAATGCTTTGGAGAACTAAGCCGCTTAAGAGAGACAAATATGGTTCAGGTAATCCCCACGACTGCAGTCAAGACTGATCCGAATCAGGTCAGATTAGGATTGCCATGGCCTAGCCCCAGAGACCTGGTCTACCACTCTTCTCCCAGCATCCTTTGCTTACTGGAAATATCTCAGACTGGCCATCTCTGATCATTTTTCTGGTTTTTTTTTTTTTTTTTTTTTTTTTGTCCTGGTAGTTGGGTCTAATGGGATATCAACCTCAAGTTTCTCCAGCCTTCCTTCTTGGAAAAGTGTTTTTAGACCTGGGGAATCTAAGCAAGCTCTTGACGATCATTCACTCATTCCTTCTCCTTTCTGGAGTTCGCTGTTCCTAGTTGCTTGAACATCCCTCACAACACAGCCCATGTTCTATAACCATGTTTCTCGAAGTGCATGAAGGAAGTTCTTTTACAAGAGTAAATAAAGGACAGCACAATGATAACAGAGGCAGCCAAAGGGCATGGCTTGGCATCTAAAGCACTTACTACGCTAGCAAAAGGGCAGGACTTAGGATTCCCCAGACCTTCTTGAAATACTAGGTAGACATGGTGGTCCGTCCTTCATCCCAACCTTGGAAGGCAGAACCTGGGAATCCCCAGAGCACACTGGCTAGCCAGACTAACCCTATTGGTGCATTCTGGGTTCGATTCAAGACCCACCTCAAACCAATGAGGTGGAAGGGCAATCGGATTTTCCAGCTATCACCTTCAGGCCTCCACGTGTATGTGCACTCATATGCACGCAACACATACACAAACGCATGCACACACCCAAATGGAAGCACATATACATCCATACACATGAAAATATGTGTGCTTTTTAAAAGGCATCCTGTATCCCCAGCCCTTTGGTTTTTGAGACAGGGTCTCACTAAGTAGTTTAGTCTGTCTCTGAACTCAGCAATCTCTTACCCTGGCCTCTTGATTACAGGCATGTATTCTTGTGTCCAGCACCAGCTATTTATTACTGATGCTTAGTTTTTGCATATAATTAAAGCATATCATTAATTTTCAGTATTACTTAGGGTGATTGTATGATCATCACTGTCTAATTTCAGATTAATTTCACCATCCTTCCCCCCAAAATTCTGAGTACAGTAGCAGTCATTCCTCACCTACCTATACACCTCCCAGTCCCTGTATAACTACTGATCTTTTTTTACTTCTAAGATACACCTGATTTCTTTTGGATATACCTGATTTCTTTTGTCCTATTCAATGCAAGGAAGATTCAAGAGTATTGCAACATGTCTCAGTACTTCATTTCTTTTTTGTCAATGAATAATATTCAGCTGCATAGATATATCTGTATGGTATAGGATGGAAATAATTTTGCTGTGAACCATTATGTACAAGTTTTTGTATGAATGTGTGTTTTCGGTTCTCTGTGCCATATACCTCATTCCTTTCTATTGCTGAGACTAGATCATACAGTGGACGCACAGTTTTAGGTTTTTTCACCAGCTGTACACTACATACAGATTATGTCTTCCTTGGGCTACTTCTGCTGTGAACTTTTGCTTGTAAGTTTCTTTCTGACACTTGTTTCACTTCTTTTGAGATTACTAGGTTGCGTGGAATCTTTTGAAATATCCCATCTCTTTCTCAGTGGCTACACCACTTCCTGCTCCCACCAGTAACACGGGAAGACTGCGATTTCTCCATAACTTTCCCATTTGTTCCAACCTTCTCTTCTACTTTAGTGGCTGTAAGCGGGATGTTAAGTATAATATCACTGTGGTTTTGAGTTGCATCTCCCTAATGGCTGTATTGTAGCTTTCTTTAAAAAAAATTGTGTGTGTGTGTGTGTGTGTAGATCCATGTCAAGAATCTTCCCCTATTGCTTTCCACCATTTCTGAGACAGGATTTCTCGCTGAACCTGGAGCTAGACTGCTAGCCAGCAAGCCCAGAGATCCGCCTGTCTTTGCTCATAGTGCTGATGGTTCAGGCACATGCTGCCATACCTAACTTTTGTGTGGTTGCTGGAGATCACACACAGGTCTTCACCCTTGCCCAGTGAGCCATCTTCCAAGTCCCACAGTACTATTCTGTTGACTGCTTATAAATTCTCACTGTTTCAACTCTTCAAAGAGATGCATTTTTTAAAAACAATTGTTATTTTATTTATTTTTGAGGCAGTCTCTCATGTAGTCCATGCTTGCATTAAACTCACTATATAGCTAAGGATGACTTTAAATTCTAATCTTCCCAGCCTACGCTTCTCAAGTGCTGGACGTGCAGAAGTATACTGCCACACATAGTTTAGGCAGTATCAGTGATCAAATCCAGGGTGTCATGCATGCTAAGCAAGCAAACTGCCAACTGAGCTGCATCTCTAGTCCAGGGGATTGGTATGTACAGAAAGATGCCCTTTGTAGCTTCTTACAGATTGAGCGTTCTAGCGCAATGGTACTCCATCCCAGCGGTGAAAAAATATGGTGAACGCCACCTGAAGTCAGATTCTCTGGAAAAGGGAAGAATGGCTGATGGTTGGATACACATGCCTACAAGGTATGGCTCAGAATGGTCTATGAGCCCACCAGATGGAGATAATGATGGCGCTGGTGGCTGCTCCTTCAGAAGTGAAACCTGTTTCCTTTCTGTGCGCTTGGCCTAAAAAGTAGATCATAGCATTGTCTTCTGTGCTCTGGAGCCTCCTGCACACCCCCCGCCCTCCTTCTCCTCCCCCACTCTCTGGATCTGAAGGATTCCCAGCTGCTTGTCAACTTAGAAACGCAAGGCCAGGAGGCCCTGGCTCCTGCTCTGGGCACACTTCCTCTTGCAGCCCATCTAGTTCATGGTCAAGAACAGTGTGCTGTGGTGTTCAGTGCTAGGACAGTAGGATACAAGGAATACTTTCATCCCCCTTTCTTCCTTCCTTCCTTCCTTCCTTCCTTCCTTCCTTCCTTCCTTCCTTCCTTCCTTCCTTCCTTCCTTCCTTCTTCCTTCCTTCCTTCCTTTTTCTTTCTTTCTTTCTTTCTTTCTCTTTCTTCTTGATACTAGATTTTTCTTTTCTTTTGGTCTTACTGCCAAAGAGCAAATACTTGAAATTCCTAGCAATAATCATACCAAATTATTGTGTACTTTGACTGATAATAAAAAAGTGGTCTATTTTCAGAACCTGTTTGTTTAAAGACCAGGACAGTCTTAGGAGTAATTTTTTAAACTATTTTTCGCAAGCCTTTGGCTGACTCCTGTGTATTTTCCTGTAGTTATCTGCACCTAGCTACTTATTCTTTTGGCAGTTGAGGGTTTGTATATGTATTTATTCTCTTGGGCTACTTATTATATAGGGAAATATCGTAAGATGCAGTGAAGGATACAGGTGAAATTCCAATTTGTTTGTTGAGCATTCACTGCAGTTTTATTTGTGTCATTGTTGACATGGATGTACTGGGTGTACATACAGAGTGACAAGTTGGGGCGCAGCCATAAGAAGGCATGCCCCTGCCTCGCCTGTGAATAAGGTCAGCCCTTTCTGCCTGATCCACACGGGCTTCCTTAGAACCAGTGCTTCAAATACCTTCTCAGCTACTAGTGATGCCTGAAGCTAGACCTGACCGTAATGTCCAGAATCTGCTTAGAAGCAGGAGCGATACAAAGCCTAACTCTGCCTTCTTGCCTTTCTTGTGCTTCCTGGCACAAAAAAAAAGGCTGCTTCTCTCTTATTATCTTTCAGCAAGGAGAATATGACTTGATAAAATCAGGGAATGAAGTTTTTAAGAACTTCGGACCTTTCCTTTCGTTTCCCTTCACTGTGTTCCCCCTCCTTTTCTCTCTCTTCTCCTCTTGCAGCCTTTCCTTCTCCCTCCCTCCCATCCCCTTCTAGTCTCAGAAGAGAGCCGGTTGGCAGAGTCTCTGTCTTCGTGTTGGTCCCTAAAGTCCATGCCATCGCGGGAACAGCTGCACAAGTGAGCCGGTGTCTGCCAGGGCTGGGGTCAGCAACAGGCTGTCCTCACAGCAGGATCCCACCCTCTGTCCTGCTGCTTGAGGCGACACTCAGAGATGCTCCAAAGGTAAAGAGGAGGGGACAAGACACCCACCTAGCTCGCTCTGCACAACAAGTGCACGACTGTGGCCAAGTCCTGCGGCCTCTGGGTGAAAAGTACAGCAGAGGGGTGTGCGACCCATCGACTAGGATAGGTGCCCACTGTACCCCTTATGCAGGCATGCCCGCTGCCCAGCATGAGTGCCCAGCAGCCTGGGAGATGGAAGTTTTGTGAAGGGCACCTTTGCCCACCAATCTCTTTCTCCAGTCTTAAATTTTATTGTTTTGTGGTGGGACTGGAATTTGAACCCAGCACCTTGTTCATGGAACACAAGTGCTATTATCACTGAGCAGCAACCCAGCTTTTCTTTGTTCCTTTCATTTGGAAGGTCCGCGCTGACCTTCAACTCCCCCGTTCATGCAGTTTGGATTAGAGGCTCCCTTTCCTCCATTCTGCAAACTAAGTCTTTGGTGGAAGCAAGTGAACCTTAGAGTTCAGCTCTGAAGTCTTCCTGTGATCTATCTCAAGGCCTTTCCCACGCCCCGGTACTCCACAGCTGCTTGCTGGGCTCCCCTGACCCTCGTCTCTGGCATCCCTTGGGCCTCCTCTGCCCTTCTCCTGCAGCTCACACATGGCACCCGCAGGATCTCAGTCCTCAGGGCTCCAGGGCCTCAGATTGCTTTCCTGCCGCCCCCTCACCTCTCACTAACGCTCCCCTTCTGGACGTAAATGTTCTGTGTTCAGTGTTCCACCATCCCCTCCCCCCATCTTCCATGACATGCCTCTCTCTCTCTCTCTCTCTCTCTCTCTCTCTCTCTCTCTCTCTCTCTCTCTCTCTCTCTCTCGTGACCCCTGCGGGGGTGCCAGCTCCTTTATTTGCATTCCTGGTTCAAACATCTGCCATCTCCGCTCTCCTCGAAGGCCTCCTCAGACAGAGATGGTCTGGACTCTGTCGTCGTGAGCTGTGAGTGCTTTGCTTTGCTTGCTGCCCAATGCCCAGCCGGGTACAGTGTGTAGTTTTGAATGAAGCTGAGCGTGTATTGGGGGAACCATGAAGTGCTTTCTGTGTTCACTGCTGACACAAGCATTCATTGTTCAGTTCGATAAACAGTTATTAACCGCCTGTTCCGTGCCAGCCACAAACAAATATGAATAAGGCCCTTTCCCAGCGTCCACCAGCAGGCTTCGGAAGAAGGCGAGCTGTCATCCCACCTGGTGGCATTCAGCTGTGTGTGGAGGGGCTTTGTGCTGGGGCTGTCACGATGACAGGCAGGCGGGGGGGGGGGTGGGAATAGGGAGACTAAGGACTACTGGTCTTTAGGAAGCAGAGCGCAGGGTCGCTGAACACTTCCTAGTGTGTGCAGTACTCCTCGCAAAGGGAGCCCCGCTAGGCTGCCCCGCCTCGGGCACCTGTGTGGGTTCTCACAGAGCAGGGGAAAGGGAGCTGGAAACGTTCATGTCTAGTTTCTTCTGCAGAGAGAACCTTGGGTAGCAGAGTATGTCCAGGGACGGGATCCACAAAGGGGAAGGGTCTTTGGTTGGTTGGTTGGTTATCACAAAACGTGCCAGGCATGATGGCGCGCACTTGCAGTCCCAGCACTTGGAAGGCTGAGGTCAGGGATCACAAGTCCCAGCGCAGGCGAAGCCAAGAGAGACACTGTCTCAAAGAAAACTGCCTCTACTAAGAAATGTCTAAGTTTAAGCTACAGATAAAGCAGGCATACACTAGGCATGCAGATTATGCCTTCTTTTTTATGGTAAATCTAAAAAATGAAAAGGTGCAGCAATGAGAAGTGGTGTTCCAGTTCTTCCTGAACGGGCTTCGAGTCTGCTCTGCTTTGTGAGACTGTGTCAGCAGGTATGGGCGGCTGCTTCTTACCGTCTTCACCTGCCCCTCGAGAAGAAAATACTGAGTGGGAAGAAGGTGTTCTGAGCAGGGAAAGTCACGTGAGGGAGAGACAGGGGTGTGTTGCTTAACTAGCTTCCGCAGCAGCTGCGGTTGGGGCAGGAGGGTCTACCTGGGGTCCCCACATGCCCAGGTGAGAGGGTCAGCAGTATCCCAGGCCTCTCTCAAGTACATGCCTGGAGCACCCTGGAGTGTGACAATCAAAAAACTCCCTCCAGAGGTCACTTGGCCCAAGTCAAGGGTCAGGATGCAAAACTCCTGGTTGGGGACAATTGAGCTCTATCTTATTTTCATCTGTCTTAAGTCCTGTGTCCACATGTTTGTAGCTTTTCAGAGCTAACTTCATGTTTGAAGGGTACAGTTGGAAAATGTGCACAGCTTTAAATAAACTCTTTTTTATTTTTTTGCTTTGTTGCTTTTTTTTTTTTTTTTTTTTTTTTTTTGAGACAGACTGATTCTCTGTAGCAGGCTGGGCTAGACCTTACCATCTGGCCCAGGCTGGCCTTAGACTTCACCCTCTCCTGCCCGGACTTCCTGAGTGGCAAGACTACAGGCCTGCATCTCCACACTCAGCTCTTTAACAGGCGGCAAAGTCCTCTGGAAGCTGCTGGTTACCAGCTCGCAGCCTCCTTCTTTCTAAGGGCTGGCAGTGCACTCGTCCTCCTGGCACCAGGCTGTGTGCACTGTCTTCCTGGCACCAGGCTCTTCTTCCTGCCGATTGCTCAAAGCGCAGCCTGTGGGAGCCCTGGGGATAATGACACTTTCTCTTTGACGTCGCGAGCAGCGCTCCCAGGTGTATGAGTAATACTGTCGGCGCAGCGTCTCCCTGTGCTCCGGAGAGAGAGCTGCAGGAAATTACAGTGTATTGCAGAGAAGTCTGATGCTGAGAAGGAAAAAATCTGCTTCTTAGATTAAAGGGGGAAAAAAGCCAGTAAGACAGTTTTAGAAAGTACTTTAGCTCTTTCCGTGGAAATTACAGCCAAACTTCCAGGTGTGCGTCGAGAGTCTGGTTCATGCCTCCTAAGGACAACATGCCTCTAGGCTAGACTTTTTCTCCACTGTCCAGCTGCCAACAGCTGTCAGTCCCTGGAATGGAAGAGTCATAGAAACGCTGGCTCTGATGCAGGAGACGGAGCTTCTGGAAGCATTTGGGGGAACTTGAAGGAGACCCCCAAACTGCTTTCCGAAGCAAGCCACCTCCCACTTTCACCTCCCACAAACACAAGGATAGAATAACTGATCTAGTGAGCCTGTTGAAAATTGTTTTTTAAAAAATATTATTTATTTGTCCATGTGTTGTGCATCTGTGTTGGTGCAAGTGTGTGCGGGCACGTGCGTGCATGTCCATGTACCTCTGCACGTGGAGGTCAGAGGAGGTGTCAGATACCCTCTTCCATTACTCCCTGCCTGTTCCTCTAAGCTCGTCTCTCTCTGGAAGCAGCAAATCCTCTTCTGTCTTTGGAGCTGAGGTTACAGGAGCCTGATTGTTGTACATGTTCTGTCATCGAAACTCCGGTCCACATGATTACAGAGCGCTCTTCTCTGTGCAGCCATCTCTCCAGGCCTGAAACTTGGTTTTAAAAAGTGTGTGTGTGTGTGTGTGTGTGTGTGTGTGTGTGTGTGTGTGTGTGTCTGTGTGTGTACACCTATGAGTACAGGTGTGCATCCACGTGGAGGTCAGAGGATGTGTGTGTGAGTACAGGTGACCATTTATATGGAGGCCAAAGGACAACCTCTGGTGTGGTTCCTCAGGAGCTGCCTACCTTGTTTATTCAGACAGGATTCTCACTGGCCTGCAGCCCACCCATTAGCCTGTGCTGGCTGGTCTGCAAGCCCCAGGGTTCTGCCTGTCTCTACCTCTCTGGTCCTAGGATCACAGTGTGTGCTATCAAACCTGGCTTTTAAAAAAGCATATTTCAGGGGCTGGAGAGGTGGCTCAGGAGTTAAGCTTCCGCCTTGCAGGCGGAAGGTCCTGAGTTCAGATCCCAGATCCCACGTATAGACGCCAGGCGGAAGCGGGGGCAGCCTGCGCTTCTGGTCCTGGTAGGGCGGAGCCTGTGAATCCCAGGGCAGAAGGAGGTGGAGGCGTCCATGGTGGTTCGCGAATTCGTCCGTGGTTCCACACACACACATGCACACATGCGGGCACATACATACACACACACGCACAATTGAATAAATAATAATAATAATAAAAAATTTTTTTAAAAAAAGCATATTTCACTTATACTGCTTTTTAAAAGTTCAGAAAAGAAAAAGATAGTCATTTCCTGATTTGGCTAGTGATAGTGGCTGGTTTTTTCTGTGCTGACCGTACCGATCACCATGCTGAACATTTCCCTGCATAGACCCTGCTTAGTGCGTTCTGCTACATGCCCCCACCTCATATCTGAGGACAGAGAGACTTTACTGCCTTAGGAGCATATTCAAGGGACTTGGTTCTCGGCCGCAGGTGTGTCTCTCTCAGGAGACCCAGCTCCTAACCACTGTTCTCCACCTCCATAGCACTCCAATTTTAGTGCACACCATCATCCCCAGAGGCCAGTGGAAAGCTTGGATCACTGACCTCATTCCCCATGGAGCGAGAGCTTGCAGCTTGAGCAAGTTCCCAAGTGATGCTGATGGTCCCAGAGCCCCTTCCATACTTTGCCTCACTTTCTGAAGTGCTGTCCAAGTACCGGCTTTGGAGCCTTGAGGGAAATGTCCCGGGGTGCAACTAAAGTGCTGACGGTACACCTAGGCACACCTGCCGAGGTGTGTCATGGGACACAGGTAATTGACCTGCTGGAGGTGTTATTCTGGTATTCCCTGGATTGCCTGACATTTCCGAGAACACAGTCAAGTATACCATTAAAAAAAAAAGTTTGCGTGGGGATCAGGGGTGTAGTTTCATTGGTAGTGTGCTTGCCTAGAATGCCTGAGTACTTAGCCTGATCTCCACATAGCCAGACCTGTCATCCCAGCACCCATGAGGTAAATCACAGCTAAGATCCTCTTAGACTATACGTAGCTTGAGGCTAGAAGGGATACATGAGACCTTGTTTCAAAAAAAGGGGGGGAAGAGAAGGGAAAGAAGAGGGGAGGGGGAGAAAGGAGGAGAGGAGAAGGAAAGAAATGAGAGGGAAGGAAGGAGGAAAGGAGAGGAGAGGAAAGGAGGAAAGGAGAGAGGAGAAGGGGAGAAATAGAAGGGACAGAGGAAGGAAGAGAGAGAAATGAAGGGTGAATATCATTATTCACTTTTATTAGCAGACCATTTTTAAAATTCAATTCTCATCGGTAAGGTGACATTTCTTTTTCAAATTATGCTTGGTTTGTTCTCTTTCAGTTCACTAAAGCCTCACATTATCAGATGGTCTATAAGCACAGTGCCCATTATCTTGGTGAATTCTGCCGTTAGAATGCTAATACTAACGTGGATATGGGTTCCCACGAAGAAAGTAGTGGAAGATCTTAGATCGGGTCTTATGTCCTAATTAGCAAATGCTAGAAAACTTCTTAAGCAATTTTTTTTCTGGTTGTAAAAGAAACGTCCTTTAAGAGTTTTCCGACTCACATCACTCAGAGAACAACAGGCGCTTTGAGGACAGACTTCACGTTCTTTTGAAAAACCGAGATTCTCAAGACACATTTGAAACTGAAATGAAGCTGATTAATTTGTAGATAGTCTACACTGAAACCTCCAGAGCCAATTTTGGACAAAAGCTTCAACACCTTTTACCTTACAGCCACTTAATAAGCAAAAATAACAGGCCCAGGTGTGAAACCACCAATGAAATGCTGTCACTATCCAATAGGAAGACTATGAGGTATGGCGGGGGAGGAGTGGGGGGGTGACCGACCTCCAATTTAAAGTGTGCTGCAGTTTTCATTAACATATGTGAATTAATTATACACAATAATGGGTTTCATCATGGTATTTTTATACATACATATACATACCTTCTTTGGTCTTTTCCCACACCCTGTGATTCCCTTTATCTTCCCAACTAGTCTCCTTTCACTTTCATGTCTTTTTTGTTAGCATTGCTACATACCTTGGTATTTTTGCTTAGGAGAGACAGAGCAGGATTATATGGGACAATTTTGCAAACATTTTCTAAATGAAAATGCATATTATTTATAATGTGGGGGACTCTCAATTCCTTTTTGGATGCCTTAGACAATATCAACCCCAGTGGGAGAACTTTTAAAAAAAAAAAGGCATGAATCATTTAGTGACTTCTTTAGTGGTTGGAACTATTTTTTTTCAATGACAAGTAAGTTACTAATGCAGGTTTGCATGACAGCTATGACTAGGCATTTTCAGAGACTGAATTTTCTAGAAATCCACTAAGGATACTCATAGGGACTCCTGATTCCCAGCAAGTGAGGACCAAAGCATATGAAAAACATCTTGTTTTTCTTCTGAAACCATGGCCATGTAGGATTGATCCTCATGGAGGTGTAAGAAACCGGGTCCTGCTGGCAGCAGGCAGCCTGGCATTTTGGGGGAGTCCCTCAAGTCAAGAGCAAGGCAGGATGTGGAGGCGCCCACACCCTGTTGCGCTGAGGCAGGTATCTGCATCTCTTGCTTGGCTCCAGCAGAGCTAAGGAAACAGGATTGTTCCCCTAGGAGCTAAGGAAACAGGATTGTTCCCCTAGGAGCAGAGCGAGGTCCGATGGGAGAGTTTGCTGGCTGCTCGTCTCCCTCCTCCCCTGCACCTCAACATCTCTTGTGCATCTGTGGTGATGATCTGTGCGCACCTAGGAAGATGCCAGCAAAGACCGCGTCCTGTAGAAGCTAAGGATAGCGTGTGTGTGTGTGTGTGTGTGTGTGTGTGTGTGTGTGTGTGTGTGTGTGTGTGTGTTAGCCAAGTGCTCTGAAATGCAGCTCCCCTTTTTCGCCCGCAAAGAGTTGCTTGGCTTCCGGAGCTGCCCGCACCCTCGGGGAGCGCCAGGGGGAGTCCTCGCCAGCCAGGGCTCCCCGCGGCGGGGGAGCACCCAGAGCTCGCCCAGCGGAGCTTAGCGCAGTGCTGCTAGCCGGCGGGCGGGGGTGACTGGGCTCCTGTGTGCCAGCTGCAGCCGTTGGCTGGCGAGCGCCCAATCCCGGGGCATGCCGCCCGAGCCTGGCGGGGACGCACCGTGAGAGGCCAGACCTGACCTCCCCGGGGCTGCCGGCAGCAGCAGCAGCAGCAGCATCGCCGGCCCCCCACCACTGATCCAGCGATTGTCGGCTCCAGCGGCTGGAGGCGGGGGACCCCCCACGCTCGAGAGAGACGCAGCATGGCTTCGGTGTTCATGTGTGGCGTGGAGGACCTGCTGTTCAGCGGCAGCCGCTTCGTGTGGAACTTGACGGTGTCCACGCTGCGGAGATGGTACACGGAGAGGCTGCGGGCTTGCCACCAGGTGCTGCGGACGTGGTGCGGGGTGCGGGACGTGTACCAGGTGAGCCCGCGCCGCGCCCTGGGGCCCCTTGCGGGATGCCGGGGGCGCCGGGAAGGTGCTTCCACCTGTAAGATTTCATAACCCCGGCCTCCCTGCTCTTTCTTTCAACTCCTAGCAGGTTGGCTCGGCGCTTGGGTCAAATGCCCAGCAGCTCTAGGTAACCATTGCTACCTAGAATTTTCCAGTGGGGCACGGGGCGGGAGAGCACTTGCGAGTCTCCCCCAGTATCTGAAGACTTGTGTGACAGAAAGATGGGGGTACCGGCTGGTACGGGAAGAAGACTGGATCAGCTTTGCAGCAGAGAGGTCTGTCGGAAGTGACTTTGAGAATCAGGACTTCAGTTTCATTGGGGGGGGGGTCCTTTCAAAGCCCTGGTTTCTCACCCCTTCTGTCTGTCAGAGCACATCTTAGTGAATTTGCTTTCTGCCTTCTGATTTTATTGCAGTTTTCCATCAGGCAGCCCCAGCCTGCATGGCACCCTCAGGAAAAGCTGATGGCTGGGTCTGCAGCCTTTGGAAAGGAAGGTCAGGGAACTGTGCGAGCTTCGCAGGAGGCTGACAGGCTGGGAAGGACGGGTTAGCTGACAGCTGGAATGCTTACCTTCGGATTTACTCCCTGTCCCCCGACACAGGCTCTATATTGCTTTGCGGGGTCCCATTCTGCAGCAACAAATCTACAGCAACTTTGTTCAACTGGGAAGACCTTTAAACCTCTGTGGAGTCTTTCTAAACTATCAGACATGGATTTAAAACTCCTGTGCCTTTGCTGGTAGATGCCTTTAAGGTTTTTGTTTCAGCCTACATTGTTAAATTATGAAACTTATATCTGGGTATTTGAGTTTGCAGAGCCTCATTTTCTTTCCTGGATATGGGATAGTTTTGATACAGTTCTTGGTCTCCCCACCCTTACCTTACTCCTGGGAGCCAGGTTAAAAGTCACATCATTATAGTGCGATCAAGCTCATGAATTTTGCTGAGCCACACACAGTCTTGCATCTGTCAGGCAACATGGAAAGGCCAGCTGAGGACAGATTTCTAGACGTCTGAAGAGTCAGAGCCTCCTGCCGTCATGCTCGCTTTAAAAACTGAGCAGTGTTTTCATTTGTGTTCCTGGTCTCAACAGCACACCTGTAACGGCAAGCATTTTCAAGCAGAATCCACAGGACGCACTGCCTGCCGCTGGAGCTCCTGGGGGCTTGAGCGCATTAGGGAGCTGTGGGTGTCGCCCATCTGGCTCCAGGAGGCTGTGTCTGTAGCGTTTTGAAGCCAGGCACATGTCTGTCTTTCAGGCTTTTTCTCTCTTGGGAAGCTCGGATTGGTTTATAGAATAAGTACCACTCATGCAGTGTGGCCGTTTCTTTTTTAATGTCTGAGGAACATTCAGAACATTCAGAAAGACAATTACATGACACATAATGTCACCAGACTCTCTGCCTCATTTCCTGAGAATCCAAGGGATTTATGGCTTATCACTAATGCTCTTACTAACCAATTCAGAAATGAAGGTCCCAGAAACCTCTGAGAACCTGTGTGTTCTCTATAAGGTTGGCCATTCATGAGTCTCAAGTACATAGCAATTTGAAAAAAGTAAACTACTTAATTTTTTTCTGTTCTGTAAAATGGATGATGGTCATAAGCAATCCCCCCTTTACACACAAACACACACACAACACACAAACACACACACACACACACCATGTCCAAAAAGAACATGTAAAATACCAGTGGTTTTATGAGTATTGAGTCATTAATTTAAAAAAAATGATGTCTAAGTTTAAACTCTCCTATGTTTTAGAGAACTAAGATTTTAAACAATATCGTCAGCCCTAGGAAACCGTAGTATTTCGAGTGGTGCAAGATTCCTAATTGCTTAAGTGTTTGCAAATAGGGATGGGACTGGAGGGTTTGTTTGTTTCCTTGTTTGTTTATTGCCAGTGCTATGGCTGGAACCTGGGCCTTATTGATGCTAGGCACCTGTTCTATTACTAAGCTATACCCCTAACCCAGAAAGTGATTGATACTTCCAGCTCCCAACGTGACAAGTGAAGGAATCCTTCCTCTGTCTGACCGCGGGGAAATTAACTTCACTAGGCTTCAGTTTCATCATCTATAAAGTGGGAAAGATAGTAGCACTAATTATAGAGGTTAATAAGAGAGTTAATTGGCATGCAAAGTATTTAGCACACTGCCTTAGAGCTTAGGAAACATTCGGGAACTATTTTGTACCTATTTTGTTTCACTAGGAATTTTTTATTGTGATAGGAAAGCTAACCCTAAACTAACAACAGAGTGGGGGGAAAAGTGACTTTCATTAACACGTATACCAGCATAAGGATAAACTCCAGGGGTAGATTGATGAGGGTTTAGTGTTTATTCCCCAGCTCTGGTCTTCTTAGATTTAATCTTCTGTCATTTTCTTTCTTCATACTAGCAGATAACCACAGCAGTTTCAGGTCTTAGACCCACACATCAACATCATCAGAAAAGAAGAGATCTTGTTATGTCCCCCTTATAGTCAAAAAAGTCCCTGTGTATACTCTGGGATTCCAATTAAGGGACTGGTACAAGGAACAAGATAGTCGTTTGTGTGTTCTCAGTGGAGTGATTTGTTCCAAAGGAACATGTTTCAGGAAGGGGTGGCACAAGGTGCTTTCTCCTCTGGCTGAGCTGTAGCTCAGTGGTGGAGCACTTACCTGGCATGTGTGATCCAGTGCCCAGCACGGGGGAAGGGGGAAAGAACAGACAGATGGACATGTAAACTTACGTATGATGTGACTTTGGCATTAAAAACATCAAGAGACTGATTATCAAACACGAGCAAGTTAAAACCAATATTCCTTCAAGGAATAATAATGAACAAAAAGTAGAGAAACATGAGAATACACTGACTTAGTCCCAAGAGGGTGGCATGCAGACCAATTTCCAAAATGTGGACTGAGGTCGGGCTACTTGGATCACATATTTATTTGCCTGAGTGAGTCAGATCCCATCCCTACCACAAATACCTGAGGAAAACAACTTCGAGAAGGAAGGATGTGCCTTTGACTCTAGGTTTCATAGACATCCGTTCACTGCCTTTAAACAGAAGTAACGTGGAGGAAGGGCGTGGCAGAGGAAAGCAGCTCACCTCCCTTTGTTCAGGAAGCAGAAGGACAAGGATGAGGCCACGGCAAAGGGAGACCCTTCAAAGGGCTACTTCTAGGAACCTGCTAGGACCTTCCTTCCATGATCTCCCTCCAATTTGACTCCATCAGTGGATTGATGGACCCGTGGATTAGGTCAGAGCCCTCACTCCCAGTCCAGTGACTTGCCCAGTGACTGCCAGACAAGGAAGGCTGGAACGCTTGACTGAAATGCAGCCACAGACCAGGGAGATGGTCAGTGGAAGAGCACTTGCTTTGCCAGTGGAAGGACAAGTTCAAATTACCAGGAAAAGTTGGGTATGGTTGAGCCCACATCAGTAACTCCAGCACTATGGAAAGGTGGGGGATATGAAGACAGGAAGACCATCTAGGGATTTTTGTGCGGCAACCTCACTCCAGGTTCAGTGAGAGGCCCTGACTCAAGAAAATAAGGAGGAGAGTGATAGAACAGGACAGCCAGAATCTTCCTCTGGCCTCCATGTGCATGTACCTACACATGCATGTGCACAGACAACACACACACACACACACACACACACACACACACACACACACACCAATTTCAAGTTAGGTCCCCTGCACTATGAAAATCTCGCATACTCACAATAGAGTTATGTTTTCAAGGTAAGAAAAGACATTAAAGTGCAAATACATGTGTAAGCATTTGAGTTAAAGGTAAGGGAGGAGAAGAAACTCCACACCTCCCTGAGAGACTGATGAGAACTAATGCTGATGGGGAGGAAAAGGAGAATGCTTTCCTCAATGGTAGACCCACTGATCTAGGACGCTTGCTGGAGCATGAAGCATGTCAGGCAGATGTCATCAAAGTTGAAATACAGTGGATTGCACATAATAAATAAATAATAATAAGTAATAAAATAAATAAAAATATAATAAAAAATAAATAATAAAAAAGATTTAAAAATAGGAGGGAGTCTAATAGAGGAGATGAAGGATTGTAAGGGAAAAGGGATAGAGAGTAGGTGGGATTTGGGACTAAAGGATGAAAATACTATAAATTCACAACATTCAGGTGTGTAACATTAAAAACAGAATTTTTAAAAAGGCAAGGGAGGACATCATAGACTTGAATTTGCTGTCCTGCGATTCTGAGTTCTAAACCATACAAGGGAATTTTCTTTGTACTGCCCAGTTTTCTGGCATATGAGCTAGAAACACACACCAGAGGACTGTACGTCTTACTAAACTTATTATTTTATTTATCTTCTTGTTGATTTTCATCTTAATGTGTCAGTTTTTCTTGTTGCTTCTTTGAATGGTCTTGTTTGTAAGGAAACCTGGAAGCTCAATCACTCTGGAGGGAAATCAGGGCAGGGCCAGAGCTATCCATTACATGAAATACCTGTCAATCCCCTGGAGTGTTTTGTTTATTCATATTCTATAAGCGAAAGTGGATCCCTCACCTATTCATAAGGTATTTGGCAGCGATAGTGTGGCCTGGCTGGTAAAGCTGGGAACACATCATCATTTCTTTGGAATTAAACACTTCCTCCACTTGGAGATATTGGAACCGCAGTGAGTTAATATGCCAACAAGCCATGAATAATGCAGATACCTGCTATACGGTATTACTATGTGACTGAACCAAAAGTAGGCAAAGAGGTTCGGTTGAGGCCTCGTTTCACAAAGACTCTTTATAAGTGAAAACTTGAAATTGGTTCAGGTCCCAGACTTGACACTCACCTTTAATTTGAGCTGAATTCTACAAGCTCATTCATCAGCCATGAGCATAGGCTTGTCCTGTTCATATCTTTCCTGGACGTGTTGCATGACAGCAACTAAATCGATGTAACAGATGAGGGTGGTGGAAAATGATGGGAGAATATGGTTGGCAAAGCCTCGCCACTTTTTGCTTTTTTCGAAGCGGGCGTGTTCGAACAGAGCTCTCCATTTACTACTTGGGGTTGGATTCTGTCCTCGTCCCCAGAGTCCCAGAGGAAGGATAGCTCACAGACCTTGAATGGAGGGAGACACTGCCTCCGAGACGAGATAACCTGAAGATAATCCAGGATGTTTAAGTGACTGGAAGAGGCCGGGTCGGTTCCTCTGAGGCAGGCAGCTGGCAGGGAAGAGAAAACACGTGGTCCTTGGGACAAGTCAAGGCTGCGGGCTGGACCTGTCCGAACTTGACCTTGAGCAAATTACTTCCCATTTCCTCCTGGGTAACAAAGAAGAGTTATGCTCACTGCATGACGGGATTGGGCAGCAGGAAACTCAGGAGAGATGAAGTACTTGAAACACTTGGCACCTGCAGGCATAAGCTAATGCTTACTAAAGGCTGGCTCTTGGTTAAATGCAGCCCTTGACATTGAATCAGAGGTCTGTGATAAAAAGGTTGTGGAGGATGTTGCTATCCTTTTTATATATAAGATTAATTGTCTAGAAACCAAACTGCTGTTTTTTGATGGATGAATGCTCATTTCTCACAACAGCATGGGTATTTGGAATGTGTTCCCCCAGCAGACCCATAGCCTTCTTCTAATTAAACTCATGCATAAATCCAGGATGCAGCCTGCATTTCATACCCACGTTTCTGAAAATATCACCCCTGTACAATGACCCATAAACTGTTCACACTTGAGCTTTGTATCTCACCAGCATGATGGACAAAGGACAAGTTCCACCCAAGACAATTCCCTAGACAATTCCCAACTGGAAAGAATATAGAAAGTCTCTTATCAGAAACCTAGTGGGTGGATCGGAGAGACGGTTCAGAGTTAAGCCTCTGCCTTGCAAACAGAAGGTCCTGAATTCAGGTGCTGGATCCCATATAAAAACATTGGTAGAAATGGCGGGCTGGAGAGGTGGCTCAGGGGTTATGCTTCTGCCTTGCAGGCGGAAGGTCCTGAGTTCGGATCCTAGATCCCATATAGATGCCAGGCGGAAGCGGGGGCGGCCTGAGGTTCTGGTCCTGGTAGGGCGGAGCCTGTGAATCCCGGGGCAGAGTAAACAAGGAGGAGGTGGAGGCGTCTATGGTGGTTCCCGAATTCACCCGAGGTTCTACACACACACACATACACACCGCACACACACACAATTGAATAAATAATGAATAATAAAAAATTTTAAAAAGAAATGGTGGAGACCTGTACTTCTGGTTCTGGACGAAGGAACTTGGAAAAGTCCAGAACAAACCAAATAAGAGGTAGAAATAATCCAGAGTGATTCCCAAAGTTTCCTTTGGGGGTCTCCACAAGCACGCATACTGCCCTCTGATACACACACACACACACACACACACACACACACACACACACACACGAAAATACACAGAGAGACAGACATATGTAAATAAATAAATACAGACAAACAAACAACAAAGAAACCTAGTTGATAGGAAGAAACAAACGTTGAAGATAAATGTTTCACCTGCTGCTATTTTGGTCTTTTGTTTTACGGCATCGTGGTTAGCTACACAGGTTGATTCTTTGATTTGTTGTTTTAGTCATACCTAAAATGATTGACAGGCACTGACCATGTCTCAGTTATCACACCAAAGGTTAGCAGTAGGCTTTTCCTCTGCCTTTAACAAACATTTTGTAAGTAGAGGAGACAGGGGAAGGTAACCTGGAAAAGGTCTGTCCTTCGGGAGCAGCTCAGAGACTATCACACCAGAGAAAGGTAAAATGGAAGGGAGACAGCCAAAGGGGCTTCCCTGAGAGAGAGAGGTGGGGAGGTTAGTTGGGTGAAGAAACTCAAAGGTCACTCCAGGCACTGGCAACTGTGAAGAGGACGTCTCAGAGGTTTGGCAGGCAGAGAGGGGCAGAGTGATTTTACAGCCCTCCAAAAATCTTGCTCTGTCAAATTTTTGACATTTTTTTCCTTCAGACCTCTGGCAGAGATGTTGAGGACCTACCGATATATGTAAGGATAAGATAGCAATCCAGAAACGACAGGAAGCTAGGGGGTGATGTGTGTGTCAGTCAGGAAAACCGAGGTTTAATGGTGGCAACAGACAGCCCCAGGGTCCCAGTGGCTTGGAGAAATGAAGATTAGCATTTGCCGATCTAGCCAGGCACAGGTGGCTACAGGCTTAGTTGTCAGGTCTGTGGAGTTCATGGAATGTTCAGGAACAATGCCATTTGCCATGATAGAAAGTGGAAGACCCTCTGTGAGGGCTTTGCATACTTGGCCCCTAAGGGACTCATGTCACCTGTCACAGGTCATTGATCAGAATTGGTCAGATAACCCACCTGCCCACAGGGGTCGGGAAACAGTCCCCAGCATCATGTGGGTACAGAATGGGTCCCCCAGGAAGCAGGCTGTAACGGGTACCAGCAGGAAGTACGGTACTGCGCGCTCCTGGTCAGCCCTGCACACAGAAGAGCAAGGGTCCGGAGATCAATTGGGGGAGCCGCCTGGCTGCAGTTCACCTCCCAGAAACTACAGCTCGCCCCATCGGGAGCTAAAAGCAAAGAGACTTGTCCCAGCTAGAAAGACAAGCCAGACTTCTCCCCTACCCTCATGAACCCATTGCAGGGGTTGAGGGGGGGATGTCATGTCAGCAGAGTTGACCTTGGAGATGGGACCTGGGTACGTAGGTCCCAAAGGAGACAGTGGGCAGCTCCCAGCTCCCAGCAGCTGGTGGGGACCAGGCTGGGCAGCACATCACAGCATCTTCCACAAATGCCTCCAGGCAGCTGCTGGACCAGAGCCGGAACTAAATCAGGGTGGGCAGGAAGGAAGTGAGACCACATGAATGGGAGGAACCTAGGACTCAGCTGCTAAAAATGGCGGGCCTCTCAGAAAAGCCTCCTCACAGGCCCTCTGCTGAGATGGGGCAGCCTTGGACTCTGGTATTAGTTAGTAGCAAACAACTAGTTAGTAGTAAGCAGCTACTAACTATTGACAGGGAACTAAATACTAAGTTTTCCAAACACTGAAAAGCGAAATCACTTTAATGGGTTTTTTAACCCTACCCTTCACGCAGCGATTTCTTACGTAAGGGTGTCTTTGAATGTCAACAACATCATTTTCTCTGGGTCTTTGAAAGCATGTCCGAACCTTCCTTGCCAGTTTGGCAAATGCCAGGGGAAAAACAAACTCTCCCGCCCTTTCTAGCCAGGGTTTGTCTTTCTCAGTCCATCTTCTCTGGGCGGGCCTGTGGCGTAAAATAACTTCTGTGTGCATCCCCTACTTAGGTTTATTCTGAACTCTGTATTTTGGTATCCCGGAGATTGTGGGAAAGTTTGAGCAACTCAAATGAGGAGTAAGATCCAAAGCTCTAAATTTTGTAAGCAGGGCCATGTGACTTACCGCATGGAACAAAGGCAAAAATGAAAGGAAAAAAAGAAAACAGTAACTAAGGGACAGTTAGGAATGTGGGCAGTGCTGTAGCTGACTCGGTACAAAACTGGTCACCAGTTCACTGAAAAGGGAAATAACTTACTGAGATCAAATGTGGTCACATGCAATTCCATATGGGCTTTATATTTGTACATATGGAACACATCGTATCCTTGAAATGCCGTTATGAAAGAGTCTATATAAATAAAGCTATGAAGAGTCTAACAAAGAAGGTAAATGAAACAGTCCCACTTTCCCTTAATGTTCTAATCACTTTGAGTCTCTTGAGTTTAGTGTTTGGATAAAGGGTTCACATAACAGTTGCTTTCTCTTTAACTGATAATTTCATTGAATGTTACCACCTGACTTGTACTAACTAGTACTAACTAGTACTGCTAGGTATCAGGCAGCTGTTGTATGCTAGGCTGACAGCTGGCACTTTCCATGAATATTATTAACGTGAAGGAGAAAAGAAAAAAATGAAAAACAGACAAACTTAAGAAGCTGGATGGATACACACAATTGTAATTTCCACTGAGGCAGAAGAATCAGAGTTTAAGGGTTACAGAATGAGATCCTGTCCTCGAATAGATAAACGAGTGGAAAAGGAAACTTTTAGGGCTTATGTCAGTATAAAAATATGAAAGATAAAATAGGTGTTTTTTTTAATTTTTTTACTTTTAGTATTTCATATATGAATATTGTGAATTTTTTATGTTTTCACACCTTAATCTGTAATCCCATCTTCCTCCTTTTCTCCTTACTATCCATCTAATTCCCTACCAAAAGACATGTTCTTCCATCTCAGCTTTAAGGCATCTTATTAATATTTTCCCATGTTTGCCTTAATACTTTTCATAGTATAATAAAAATCACATAGTTATCTGAAACCTCCTTTGCTCCTTCTTCTCCAGTCTGAGCTACAGAGTAAGTTCTACGCTTGCCTCGACTGTATAATAAGACTGTGTCTCAAAAAAAACAAAATGTTTGACAGTGATCTCCAGTAACTCTGGTTTCAAGAGTCCACATCTCAGTGGCTAAGGTGCTTGTTTTACAGTCTGAGGATCCAAGCTTGATTCCCAAAACCCATGTTAAAAAAAAAAAAAAAAGAATCCAGCCACGATGGCACATGGGACACATGGTTGTAATCCCATCATTGGGGAAGTGGGCAAAGGTAGGTCCCTGAGACTCCCTAGCCAGCCAGCTCAGCCTGATTAGCAAGTTCCAGGCCACTGAGAGACCCTGTCTTTAAAAAAAAAAAAAAAAAAAAAAGAGGAGACCTGAGAAACAACAGCTAAGATTATCCTCTGGCTTCCATGCTTGGGTACATACATATTCATGAGCATCCGCACACACATGTGCACTTGTTCACACATGAACATTCATAAACACATATGTGCATACTAGCATGTGTGCGCGCGCACACACACACACACACAGAGGAATCCAAATCGTGACTCACTTTTGTAGCCTTGTGAGTTCTCTGAAGCTTAATTTTCTTTTTTCCACTATAAATGTGAACAGTTGTAGTACTTACTTCAAAGAGTTATTTTCCTGGGATTATAGTAAAAATTAAATGTGTTGGTTTTTAAAAGCACTGAAAACATTGTTAGATGGGTGGATGAATGAATAAATGGTAGAGGACAGATAGAAGGATGGGTGGATGGATAGATGTGTGGGTGGATGGATGGGCAGTTATTTCACATATTCATTGCTTTCAATTTTTATGCATGTGCTCTAACATTGAGAGCTTGTTCAATATGGGAAGCCTTTACCCTTCCCTCCTCCCACCTATGCAGACGAACATCCATGGTCTTCAGGACCACAGGCAAGAGGCTTACTGGCCATTGTGTCAGGACACGGTCCCAACAGTTCTGATGGTTCAGCTCTCTGCTAGTCTGCCCTTAAGTCCTAATGCTACCACCATCCTGACTTATTTGATGAAGATGGAGGTGGAGGTGTTGACAGCTCTTTATTTGCGTCTCTCCAAAAGGAAGCTAAGAAGCTTCCTCTTCCCACTTTCTCTTCTAATGCACTCATAGGACTAGAAACTCCAGATTCTCCTTTGAGACAGTTTCTCTTTAAGTAGACTGTCCCTGTGATGACCCTTGTATTTGTAGCTGCTGAGGAGACAGGTATTACAAGCATCACTCCCTTGGGAAGTGTTGGCAGCAATCATTTCTACAGCAGTTAGTTTTGTCACATTAAAGCACAATGAGAAGCTTCTTATCTAAGAGAGAAAAGGTCTTTCATTTTAAAAAGCAGAGAAGAATGGGTCAGTCAGGCTAGGTTAAAACCAAGTCTCCACCACCTGCCAGCCACGTGACTTCAGTCTGCCTTGTATTCTGTCTGTGCCTAGTTTTTGTTTGTTTAATTGTTATTGTTGCTTTGGTTTTTTTTTTTTAACCATTATAAAATAAGATCTGTATTTTGTCTTTTGTATACAGGTTAAAAATAACATTGAGAAAAAATATATTACATTGAGGACTAGAAGCTTTTTATAATATAAAAATATAGACTTTGTACAAAGTCAATGGTAAGCAAAGGTATCCATGGGGTGTAAGATTTGGCCAGTGTTTAAAAACTTCATAGCTGCAACACTGGAAAATGACTTGACTGTGTGTGAAGTGGGCTATGATAGCGTCTACCTCCTGGGGCTTTCAAAGGGACAGAATAAGATGAGTGGACCAAGAGTGCATGATGACATGGTGCCTGGCTCATCATAGCCATTTACAGAGAATGCAGCTGTCGTTATTTTTATTGAATGACTATTTTTATGTGTCAGACACAGTGCTGAGTAATTTATGGTTTTTTCCCCAAAAATATTTGTATCAATTTGAGAGAGAGGAATCAAGAGGGAAGAGCAAGGTGAACCACGGCATGGGTGTGGAGGTCCTTAGCCTCCTAGAGTAAGTATGAGAGGTGAATGAGAATTTGTGAATGAGTGGTCCGCTAGTCGCTAGTTTCATTGCCGTGAAAACCAAATATACCCAGCAAGATCAATTTGATGGGTTTGCTTCGGCTCGTGGTTTAAGGGTACAGAGCCTCGTGGTGTGAAGACGTGGGAGCAGGAGTGTGAGGCTGGTCACAGGGCGTCCACAGTCAGAAGCAGAGGGAGAAAGGCACACGTTCAGTTCACTTTCTCCTGCTTATGTCCTAGATCCCCAGCCGCTGGGATGGTGCCACCCACATTCAGGATGGGTCTTCCCTCCTTAGTCACATCTCTCTGGAAACACTTTTCACAGACATGCACAAAGGTGCATCTCCTGGGCCATTCTAAATCCCATCAAGTTGACAATGAAGAGTAACCCTTACCCATGTGCTCAGGGAAGCACACATATGTAGCGATCTAGAAGGGAGTCTGGTGCCTGATTGCAGTAGGTATTACCTGCTGTGCTGCTCTCTGTCGGGTCGCAGCACTTGTTTGCTGAGCACTTCTTGTGTGTATGTGCGCATGCATGCGTGTGTGTGTGCATGTGTTTGTGTGTGTGTCACAGAGAGAGATGTGTGCACACCCATCGTGTCTCACTGTCATGTGGAAGTCAGCAGATAATCTGTGGGGGTCAGTCTTCACCTTACCACCCTGGCCTGCGAGATTCTGGTGAGATCACCAGATCACCAGATCTCGTGGCAGTGCATTTGAGTGGGTTCTGGGGATTTGAACTGAGGTGCTCCCACTTGCATAGCAGAGCCCCCTCCCCAGCCCTGAGCACTTTTCTTGAGCAGTACGTTTTGCCTTCCAGACTTTTCCTTTTCCGACACTATTCGGGCTCCACCTTCATGTGGGTTATCCACTGAAAGTGGCGCTGGGGGCAGGGGGAGTTAGGGCTTTTCTTCACAGCTGTTTGAGGGTGGCTTTTTCTGAAATAGGGGCTCTGTATGTGACCCAAGCCAGCCCTAAACTTTCGGCCTTTTGAGTACTGAGCCAAAGGGTTCACTGCACCCAAACAGTGGCTTTATTAAAGTGGATATTCTGGTATACACAGGTTGAGAAGGAGCTGCAAAGGCACTGTGGCTGGGGAAGAGGGAACAGAGAAGAGGGGAGTGCCTGAATCAGGCCGGACAGGAGGTTAGATCACTAGAATTTGCTTCTATCATGGGGGGAAGCCACTGCAATTGATTTCCTTCATTAGGCAAATATTAGCTGGGGGCCTGTTTTCCTCCAGATCTGGTCTGTGGAAAATGCAGAAGGCAATAAAAAAAGTCCCTGTCTTTCTGGAACTTGCTTTCTAGTTGACCCTTGGCCCTTTTGGATCACAACTCCATCGCTTCAGTGATCCGCATCTAACATTCTGTATATGCAAATTTTATCTGATCTCCCCCCACAAGATCTGTTTTCCTTTGGAAGATGGCGGCCACATCCTTCCGGATATGCTTGTGGAAACCTTGGCTTGACCTTGGCCCTAGCACTGTGCATCTGATGGGCTCCACCTCCACACTGCACCTTCCTTTCTGCTAGCTCTGGACCAGGCTCCCTTCCTCTCTCAACAGAACTGTCAGTCGCCTCTTAAGAGGTGTCCCCTGGAGCCATCTTCTCCTGCATCCTGTTCTCTGCCCTGCCTCCAGAGTTGTTACAGCAGAGTGGGTCAGATGGAGCCACCGACCCCATCAGCCATTGCTCTGACCACTTGTGGACTCTGAGAAAAAAAGCCGCCTTAGCCATTCCTGGTGTGGTGGTCAGTGTCCTCTCCTGTCAGAGACCCCCCAACCCCACCTCGGTCCCAGCCCACACACCCGCACTTTGTCCTAATCTCCCAGTGCTGCCTGCCCCCCTCCTGGCAACTCTGACCTCACAGTTCTCTCAAGGTGCATGACGCAGACCAGCTCCGGGCCTTCTGCCTGGAACGTCACCCCCAGGCGTAGAGCCGGCTCTCGCCTGCTCTCTGCAGTTTCCATGTAGATGCCACCTGGCTAGAGAGGTAACCTGTGGCCAGCCTCTCACTTACTGTGCTTCTCTCCACAGACTTTGTTTTTCTTAATATTTTATTCATTTGGGAGAAAGAGAGCGAGAGAGAAAGAGAGAAGAGAGACAGAGAGGAGAGAGACAGAGAGGAGAGAGACAGAGAGAGAGAGACAGAGAGGAGAGAGACAGAGAGGAGAGAGAAAGAAAGGAGAGAGAAAGAGAGGAGAGGTTGAGATTGAAGGTACGCTCATGCCTACCATGGCACATGGGTGGAGTTCACACGACAGCTTTCGGAAGTCAGGTCTCTCTTCCATCAGGTGGGCTTCAGGAGACTGAACTCGGGTCACCAGCTTTGTGAGCAGGTGTCTCGCCCACTGAGCTGTCTCACCAGCTGTCCTGTAACTTTTCACAGCACTTGAATCTATTTGCTGCTTTGCTTATTCCTCCCAATGCCGCACTTGTGGAAGGCAAACAGGGACTTTTCTGCGTGGCCTGGAGCCTGGAACAGAGCCAGGAACCTGATGAGCGCTCAGTGGGCAGGTAGTGAGGAGCACTCAGTGAACGTGTGAGTGAGGAGCGCTCAGTGAAGGGTAGTGAGGAGCACTCAGTGAAGGGTAGTGAGGAGCACTCAGTGAAGGGTAGTGAGGAGCACTCTGAAGGGTAAGTGGAGGAGCGCTCATTTAAGGGTAGTGAGGAGCAACTCAGTGAACGTGTGAGTGAGGGAGCCGCTCAGTGGAAGGGTAGGTGAGGAGCACTCAGTGAAGGGTAGTGAGGAGCACTCAGTGACGTGTGAGTGAGGAGCTCTGATTGAGGGGAGTGAGGAGCCAGTTAAGGGTGTGATGAGCACTCAGTGAAGGTGAGTGAGGAGCGCTCAGTGAAGGGTAGTGAGGAGCACTCAGTGAAGGGTAGTGAGGACGCTCAGTGAAGGGTAGTGAGGAGCACTCAGTGAAGGGTAGTGAGGAGCACTCAGTGAACGTGTGAGTGAGGAGCGCTCAGTGAAGGGTAGTGAGGAGCACTCAGGGAAGGGTAGTGAGAGCACTCAGGAAGGGTAGTGAGGAGCACTCAGGGAAGGGTAGTGAGGAGCACTCAGGGAAGGGTAGTGAGGAGCACTCAGTGAAGGGTAGTGAGGAGCACTCAGGGAAGGGTAGTGAGGAGCGCTCAGGGAAGGGTAGTGAGGAGCACTCAGGAAGGGTAGTGAGGAGCACTCAGTGAAGTGTGAGTGAGGAGCGCTCAGTGAAGGGTAGTGAGGAGCACTCAGGGAAGGGTAGTGAGGAGCGCTCAGTGAAGGGTAGTGAGGAGCACTCAGGGAAGGGTAGTGAGGAGCACTCAGGGAAGGGTAGTGAGGAGCACTCAGGGAAGGGTAGTGAGGAGCACTCGGAAGGGTAGTGAGGAGCACTCAGTGAACGTGTGAGTGAGGAGCGCTCAGTGAAGGGTAGTGAGGAGCACTCAGGGAAGGGTAGTGAGGAGCGCTCAGTGAAGGGTAGTGAGGAGCACTCAGGGAAGGGTAGTGAGGAGCACTCAGTGAAGGGTAGTGAGGAGCACTCAGTGTACGTGTGAGTGAGGAGCACTCAGGGAAGGGTAGTGAGGAGCGCTCAGGGAAGGGTAGTGAGGAGCACTCAGTGAAGGGTAGTGAGGAGCGCTCAGGGAAGGGTAGTGAGGAGCACTCAGGGAAGGGTAGTGAGGAGCACTCAGTGAACGTGTGAGTGAGGAGCGCTCAGTGAAGGGTAGTGAGGAGCACTCAGTGAAGGGTAGTGAGGAGCACTCAGTGAAGGGTAGTGAGGAGCGCTCAGTGAAGGGTAGTGAGGAGCACTCAGTGAACGTGTGAGTGAGGAGCGCTCAGTGAAGGGTAGTGAGGAGCACTCAGTGAAGGGTAGTGAGGAGCACTCAGTGAACGTGTGAGTGAGGAGCGCTCAGTGAAGGGTAGTGAGGAGCACTCAGTGAAGGGTAGTGAGGAGCGCTCAGTGAAGGTAGTGAGGAGCACTCAGGGAAGGGTAGTGAGGAGCACTCAGGGAAGGGTAGTGAGGAGCACTCAGTGAAGGGTAGTGAGGAGCGCTCAGGGAAGGGTAGTGAGGAGCACTCAGGGAAGGGTAGTGAGGAGCACTCAGGGAAGGGTAGTGAGGAGCACTCAGGGAAGGGTAGTGAGGAGCACTCAGGGAAGGGTAGTGAGGAGCACTCAGTGAAGGGTAGTGAGGAGCACTCAGTGAACGTGTGAGTGAGGAGCGCTCAGTGAAGGGTAGTGAGGAGCACTCAGGGAAGGGTAGTGAGGAGCACTCAGTGAAGGGTAGTGAGGAGCACTCAGGGAAGGGTAGTGAGGAGCGCTCAGGGAAGGGTAGTGAGGAGCACTCAGTGAAGGGTAGTGAGGAGCGCTCAGGGAAGGGTAGTGAGGAGCACTCAGGGAAGGGTAGTGAGGAGCACTCAGTGAAGGGTAGTGAGGAGCACTCAGTGAACGTGTGAGTGAGGAGCGCTCAGTGAAGGGTAGTGAGGAGCACTCAGGGAAGGGTAGTGAGGAGCGCTCAGTGAAGGGTAGTGAGGAGCACTCAGTGAAGGGTAGTGAGGAGCACTCAGGGAAGGGTAGTGAGGAGCACTCAGGGAAGGGTAGTGAGGAGCACTCGGAAGGGTAGTGAGGAGCACTCAGTGAACGTGTGAGTGAGGAGCGCTCAGTGAAGGGTAGTGAGGAGCACTCAGGGAAGGGTAGTGAGGAGCGCTCAGTGAAGGGTAGTGAGGAGAACTCAGGGAAGGGTAGTGAGGAGCACTCAGTGAAGGGTAGTGAGGAGCACTCAGTGAACGGTGAGTGAGGAGCACTCAGGGAAGGGTAGTGAGGAGCGCTCAGGGAAGGTTAGTGAGGAAGCACTCAGTGAAGGGTAGTGAGGAGCGCTCAGGGAAAGGGTAGTGAGGAGCACTCAGGGAAGGGTAGTGAGGAGCACTCAGTGAAGGGTAGTGAGGAGCACTCAGTGAACGTGTGAGTGAGGAGCGCTCAGTGAAGGGTAGTGAGGAGCACTCAGGGAAGGGTAGTGAGGAGCGCTCAGTGAAGGGTAGTGAGGAGCACTCAGGGAAGGGTAGTGAGGAGCACTCAGGGAAGGGTAGTGAGGAGCACTCAGTTGAAGGGTAGTGAGGAGTGCTCAGGGAAGGTAGTGAGGAGCACTCAGGGAAGGGTAGTGAGGAGCACTCAGGGAAGGGTAGTGAGGAGCACTCAGTGAAGGGTAAGTGAGGAGCACTCAGTGAACGTGTGAGTGAGGAGCGCTCAGTTGAAAGGGTAGTGAGGAGCACTCAGGGAAGGTAGTGAGGAGCCTCAGTGAAGGGTAGTGAGGAGCACTCAGGGAAGGGTAGTGATGGAGCGCTCAGGGAAGGGTAGTGAGGAGCACTCAGGGAAGGGTAGTGAGGAGCACTCAGTGAAGGGTAGTGAGGGAGCACTCAGTGAACGTGTGAGTGAGGAGCGCTCAGTGAAGGGTAGTGAGGAGCACTCAGGGAAGGGTAGTGAGGAGCGCTCAGTGAAGGGTAGTGAGGAGCACTCAGGGAAGGGTAGTGAGGAGCACTCAGGGAAGGGTAGTGAGGAGCACTCAGTGAACGTGTGAGTGAGGAGCACTCAGGGAAGGGTAGTGAGGAGCACTCAGGGAAGGGTAGTGAGGAGCACTCAGGGAAGGGTAGTGAGGAGCACTCAGGAAGGGTAGTGAGGAGCACTCAGTGAACGTGTGAGTGAGGAGCACTCAGGGAAGGGTAGTGAGGAGCGCTCAGGGAAGGGTAGTGAGGAGCACTCAGTGAAGGGTAGTGAGGAGCGCTCAGGGAAGGGTAGTGAGGAGCACTCAGGGAAGGGTAGTGAGGAGCACTCAGTGAAGGGTAGTGAGGAGCACTCAGTGAACGTGTGAGTGAGGAGCGCTCAGTGAAGGGTAGTGAGGAGCACTCAGGGAAGGGTAGTGAGGAGCGCTCAGTGAAGGGTAGTGAGGAGCGCTCAGGGAAGGGTAGTGAGGAGCACTCAGGGAAGGGTAGTGAGGAGCACTCAGTGAAGGGTAGTGAGGAGCGCTCAGGGAAGGGTAGTGAGGAGCACTCAGGGAAGGGTAGTGAGGAGCACTCAGTGAAGGGTAGTGAGGAGCACTCAGTGAAGGGTAGTGAGGAGCACTCAGTGAACGTGTGAGTGAGGAGCGCTCAGTGAAGGGTAGTGAGGAGCACTCAGGGAAGGGTAGTGAGGAGCACTCAGGGAAGGGTAGTGAGGAGCGCTCAGGGAAGGGTAGTGAGGAGCACTCAGGGAAGGGTAGTGAGGAGCACTCAGGGAAGGGTAGTGAGGAGCACTCAGTGAAGGGTAGTGAGGAGCGCTCAGGGAAGGGTAGTGAGGAGCACTCAGGGAAGGGTAGTGAGGAGCACTCAGTGAACGTGTGAGTGAGGAGCGCTCAGGGAAGGGTAGTGAGGAGCGCTCAGGGAACGGTAGTGAGGAGCACTCAGTGGGCAGGTAGTGAGGAGCACTCAGTGAAGGGTAGTGAGGAGCACTCAGGGAAGGGTAGTGAGGAGCGCTCAGTGAAGGGTAGTGAGGAGCACTCAGTGAAGGGTAGTGAGGAGCACTCAGGGAAGGGTAGTGAGGAGCACTCAGTGAAGGGTAGTGAGGAGCACTCAGTGAAGGGTAGTGAGGAGCACTCAGGGAAGGGTAGTGAGGAGCACTCAGTGAAGGGTAGTGAGGAGCACTCAGGGAAGGGTAGTGAGGAGCACTCAGTGAAGGGTAGTGAGGAGCACTCAGTGAACGTGTGAGTGAGGAGCGCTCAGTGAAGGGTAGTGAGGAGCACTCAGTGAAGGGTAGTGAGGAGCACTCAGGGAAGGGAAGTGAGGAGCACTCAGTGAAGGGTAGTGAGGAGCGCTCAGTGAAGGGTAGTGAGGAGCGCTCAGTGAACGTGTGAGTGAGGAGCACTCAGTGAACGTGTGAGTGAGGAGCACTCAGTGAACGTGTGAGTGAGGAGCACTCAGGGAAGGGTAGTGAGGAGCGCTCAGTGAAGGGTAGTGAGGAGCGTTCAGTGAAGGGTAGTGAGGAGCACTCAGGGAAGGGTAGTGAGGAGCACTCAGGGAAGGGTAGTGAGGAGCACTCAGTGAAGGGTAGTGAGGAGCGCTCAGGGAAAGGTAGTGAGGAGCACTCAGGGAAGGGTAGTGAGGAGCGCTCAGTGAAGGGTAGTGAGGAGCACTCAGTGGACGCGTGAGTGAGGAGCGCTCAGGGAAGGGTAGTGAGGAGCGCTCAGTGAAGGGTAGTGAGGAGCACTCAGTGAAGGGTAGTGAGGAGCACTCAGGGAAGGGTAGTGAGGAGCACTCAGGGAAGGGTAGTGAGGAGCGTTCAGTGAAGGGTAGTGAGGAGCGTTCAGTGAAGGGTAGTGAGGAGCGCTCAGGGAAGGGTAGTGAGGAGCACTCAGTGAAGGGTAGTGAGGAGCACTCAGGGAAGGGGTAGTGAGGAGCACTCAGTGAGGGGTAGTGAGGAGGCACTCAGGGAAGGGTTAGTGAGGAGCACTCAGTGAAGGGTAGTGAGGAGCACTCAGTGAACGTGTGAGTGAGGAGCGCTCAGTGAAGGGTAGTGAGGACACTCAGTGAAGGTAGTGAGGGAGCAACTCAGGGAAGGGAAGTGAGAGCACTCAGTGAAGGGTAGTGAGGAGCGCTCAGTGAAGGGTAGTGAGGAGCGCTCAGTGAACGTGTGAGTGAGGAGCACTCAGTGAACTTGTGAGTGAGGAGCACTCAGGGACGTGTGAGTGAGAGCACTCAGGGAAGGGTAGTGAGGAGCGCTCAGTGAAGGTAGTGAGGAGCGTTCAGTGAAGGTTAGTGAGGAGCACTCAGGGAAGGGTAGTGAGGAGCACTCAGGGAAGGGTAGTGGGAGCACTCAGTGAAGGGTAGTGAGGAGCGCTCAGGGAAGGTGTGAGGAGCACTCAGGGAAGGGTAGTGAGGAGCGCTCAGTGAAGGGTAGTGAGGAGCACTCAGTGGACGCGTGAGTGAGGAGCGCTCAGGGAAGGGTAGTGAGGAGCGCTCAGTGAAGGGTAGTGAGGAGCACTCAGTGAAGGGTAGTGAGGAGCACTCAGGAAGGGTAGTGAGGAGCACTCAGGGAAGGGTAGTGAGGAGCGTTCAGTGAAGGGTAGTGAGGAGCGTTCAGTGAAGGGTAGTGAGGAGCGCTCAGGGAAGGGTAGTGAGGAGCACTCGGAAGGGTAGTGAGGAGCACTCAGGGAAGGGTAGTGAGGAGCACTCAGGAAGGGTAGTGAGGAGCACTCAGGGAAGGGTAGTGAGGAGCACTCAGGGAAGGGTAGTGAGGAGCGCTCAGGGAAGGGTAGTTGAGGAGCACTCAGGGAAGGGTAGTGAGGAGCACTCAGGGAAGGGTAGTGAGGAGCACTCAGTGAACGTGTGAGTGAGGAGCACTCAGGGAAGGGTAGTGAGGAGCGCTCAGGGAAGGGTAGTGAGGAGCACTCAGGGAAGGGTAGTGAGGAGCACTCAGGGAAGGGTAGTGAGGAGCACTCAGGGAAGGGTAGTGAGGAGCACTCGGAAGGGTAGTGAGGAGCACTCAGTGAAGGGTAGTGAGGAGCACTCAGGGAAGGGTAGTGAGGAGCGCTCAGGGAAGGGTAGTGAGGAGCGCTCAGGGAAGGGTAGTTAGGAGCACTCAGGGAAGGGTAGTGAGGAGCACTCAGGGAAGGGTAGTGAGGAGCGCTCAGTGAAGGGTAGTGAGGAGCACTCAGTGGACGCGTGAGTGAGGAGCACTCAGTGGACAAAGGAATGTGCCTGCCATACTTTTCAGTCCATTTGGGGCAGGTTCCCTGGAGGGCTTGGAGCAGGTGGCACGTCTTCTCTGACGACCAGCCGAAATGCCAGCAGAAGAGAGGGCAGGAAGAAGACCCCGAACCCTCACAGGAGGGTGCAGCATTCATTTATTCAAAAACAGCTCTAAGTCAGCACAAGGTGCTTTAGGATCCATTTGTGTAGCTTCTCTGATGATCATTTCATGAGGAACCCCCCACAGGAGGCAGGGAGACTGGACACACCCAGAGACCCCAATTTTGTGTCCAAGCCCCAAGGCGGGAGCTGCAAACACCAAGTAACTGCCATTTCCGCCCCTGCCATGTAGCTAGGCTCTGGAAGGTTCCCTGCGATCCCCACCCGGTGTGGACAGGCCTTTCAGACCACTGACTTTCCTCTGTCGGCATCTCTTGGCATTTGGCAAGTGTTGCTTATCTGTCACACCCTCTCTCGGGTCCTTTCCAGTTCTGAAGTTAACAAGAGGCAGCATACTTTTAAGGTTGATTTTCTTGAATTCACAAAAGCAGAAAATCTTTTCTGCTGGTCTTTATTAGTGTTTAATTAAAAACTTGCTTTCCTAAGTCTTGGCCGTCCAAGTTTTTTTGAATTCTGCAAACACAGAAGCTGGGAAGAGTTGGACCCTGGAAGTGCCTGTGTTTAATTATCAACCTTGAGTCATGGCAGAATCCCAACCCTGAGAGCAAATGAAACACTCAGTGTTCTGCAGATATTCACTGAAGAGGAAATACGTTTCATTTTTAATAAATAGGCCAACAGTGTGCTAACGTGCAGTGCAGGACGGTTTGCTGGGGACGGGGACTCTGAACTGTCAGCTCCTGTCACATTTGTGGAGCATTTTCTTCCATAGGAATTTTACAGATGGAACTTTCTAGGTATCCAGACCAGCTCACAAGATTTTGCTGTGAAATTGTTTTTGGAAGTGAATATCTTAGTGAATGTGATTTTCCTATAATAAAGTACAAAAGCCAATGTCATTAAAAAAATTTTTTTTGAGAGGCGAATGCTAGAAAATGAATGGTGCCCTTTCTTGCTTTTATTTTTTGTTTTTAATTAAAAATTAATTTTTAATTTTAATTTTTAATTATTTTCAATTTTTAAATTACCTTCAACTTCAAATTTTTTGACTCATATGCTCTATTAGATTATAAATAATAGCAAAGGTTTGCCATGCCTTGGTTTGAATAATGTGCAAAGTTTTAAGTGAACCACATTTAACTGTGTTTTGTCTTATTTTTCTCCAGGGTTTTTGAATGTCATTTTTAATGGTCATGTTTAAATGTGTAATACATAAATACTGTGTATATATCATTTGCCCTGGAAGATGGAGCCTGGGAAACCCTAGAGCAAAGCAAGGAGGAGGTAGAACAATCTTGGGTGATTCTTGAAGTCACCCTTAGGCCTCCACAGACACACGCATGCCCTCTGATACACACACACACACACACACACACACACACATACACACACACACACACACAAATATAAATAAATAAGTAAGTAAGTAAATACATATATACCCTCACAGACATACTTTGGGGTGATTCGTCAATCTCTTTAGGCTCTTCTTATTTCAAGCAAGTAGAAAGTCCTGACCAATCATCACTCATACATATGTGATTCTGTCTGAAGTCTTTCCATGGGATGAAAACATTAACCAGCCCTCTCGCTGAACATAGCCATTGCCTATTACCCTTGTTTAGTATCCTTGCTAAGTTTAAGACATGAATGAAAAGTTCTACCACCAACATGGCTGGACTCCATAGTAGGGGTATTTTTTTTTTATTTTAGAAAATGGCTATCCATTTTGTTGAAGTTCAGTGAATGCAAATTTCCAGTGATTGACAAGAGGAACATAGAAAAGGAATGAAGCGGCTGGGCACTGGGCTTCCCGTGGTTTTTCCTGGCTGGGCTAGCCACTCATCTGTGAATCTGGATCACAGTGGAGACTGAATGTCAGATGCAATGTCAAAAAGCCAGCTGCTAAAACATGGTGTGGCTCCCCCTCCTCTGCCTGCCACGGTAGAGAACTGTCTGAGCCACAGCCTTGAGGGGTAGGATAGGAAGCTACACGGGGACCCCGTGGCTCTGTCATTTATTATCTGCAGTCATTGACTGGCATGTGTTTTAATAGAGCTTTTGATGAGATGAATAGTTGTGTGTGTTTCCTTTAAGGAATTCGTGCATTCTGTGGAATCTTCGGCCAGTTGGACAGTGTGGTTTCTCATCCTGAGAATCATGTCTCTCTTCCTTGTACCCAGAGCACGTGGCACAGCCCCTCATGACTGGGTGTCTTCTTCCACCAAGTGGGGTTATAATATCTCAGAGTACCATTGTGAGAATGGGTGGGTGATGCAAGCCTGGAACCCCAGCATTTAGGTGGCTGAGACAGGAGGAGCATGAATCAGAGCCTGCCTGGGCTATGTGGAAATTCCAGGCCACCTTGTAATGCATGTCTTCTCAAAGAAACAAGGGCTGGCTGTATAGCTCAGCTTGCTTCGCATCCACAAGACCCTGAGCTGAGTTCCAGGAACCCAAAACAAAACACTGTTGCCAGGTTTAACCGAGGGAACACGTGTAGCTGCTTATAGCAGTGTCTAGACTGCGACATGAACTCAACAACTCGTCGTTTAGGAAAAGAGCACTAGCTACTCCAATGGCAAGAGTAACAAAAGGAAAAATAGTCTAGAAATGAGATTCTCCCTTCCTCTCTCAAATAGACAAAGTTACTCAAAATAAGAACAAGAGGAGGCATCTGAAAGCAGAAAAATTAAATTAGAGTTAATCTGGTAAATCGTTCCACCTTTTGTAGGGTAGTTTGATTGTGTATAATTAAAACGTAAGGTTCATGTCACTCTTGGCTGGATATTTATTTCAGGAGGGATTTAAATTGCATTGTTATTTAAGATAGCAAACCAGTGCAGGCGAACAGAATGGCAAACTAAATGATGGTCCTTCTGGACTATAGAATTCTGCAGATCAGCAGGCCCAAGAAAGTGTCTGTCATGTACTTTTGGGTAAAAACAAAGTGCAAACAGTGTAGTGCCTGTCTTAGTTTTGTTGCTTGTTGCAGCAACAGAATAATCAGGCCAAGCAACTTAGGGACGGGAGGGTTTCACTGACTCACAGTTCCGGCTACCGTCCGTCGTGGCTGGTAAGTCACAGCAGCAAGAGCCGAGGGAACTGGGCAGCTCACATCCACAGCGAGAACAGAGAGAAAGGGCCAGTATATGTGGGGCTGCTCGCTTGTCTTTGCCCGGCTCGCTCTCTCCAGTTCTTTATCCGTGTACTCCAAGAATGGTCCTCCCTCCTGTGGACTGTGTCTTCTCAACCAGTTACACAGTAAAGACAGTCCCTCACAGATATGCCCAGAGATGAGTCTTAATCCCGAGAATACTTCTCAGGGAAACTCACAGACCTGCCCTCCAAGTGTCTGGTTGACAGTTAATATTTACCATCACAGGTAGGTATATAAACATATGGGCATGTATATACATATACATATGGGCATGAATAAATGCATATGCTTACATAGGTACAGATTCACGCAAGATATATGCATCATGTAAATGAGTGGATGGGGTTAAAACATATATATCAAACCAGTAATAATCTGGGAGGGTAAGTCCAAGAGGGGAGAGAATTCTATTTCTTTTATTTTCATAATCAAGAATTTAATTTTAAATAGCAAATATATAACATATATATTTACAAATTACAAATTGCATATATACACAATTTGTAATTTCACAATAATTTCTATTCAAAACATCTGATTTTGTTCATGCACACACCTGTAATCCTAGCACTTGGGAGGTACAGGCATGAAGATTGTGAGTTCAAAACCATTTGGCAATGTCAGAGATATGTCTCATCGAAACAAAAATAAGACAATCAAGAGAAACCCTTTTGGGGGGCTGGAGGGTTGGCTTATGAACTATAGAACCTTTGCTTTGCAAGCAAAAGAACCTGAGTTCGAATCCCCAAATCTCATGTAAAAATACTGGGCAGAAATGGCAGTGGCTTGGAATTTTGCTCTGGCCCGGAAGACACACCTAGGAAACCCCAGAGCAAAGCAATAAGGAGGTCGAACAATCCAAAAATGATCCTTGGGCCTCCATAGTGCCTTCTTCTACAACACACACACACACACACACACACACACACACACACACACACACACGCACACAAATCTCTTTCATTCAGACCCTCACATAGATGATTTCTGGAAAACAGAGCTCCAATTTCTCCCTAATGTCTATTTGCACAGTGCAAGAATGTATGTGAAAAAATCTCTGTGGTAAAAGAAAACAACAAATGATCATTGGTTGTTATGGATATGACTGCTCTTGTGAGAACCACAGAGTCGTTTATCATTAAAGTAACATATCCTCAGGTCAATGAGATGGCTCGTGGGTAGAAGCACCTGGATGTAAATGTGTCATCCTGAATTTGATCCCTGGAGCCCCTATGGTGCAAGGGGAGACCCAACTGCTGAAGGATCCTCTGTCCTCCACACGTGCTGTAGCATGCACTCTTTTTCTCTCTCTTTCTCTCTTTCTCTCGCTCTTCCTTCCTCCCTCAAATAAATAAATAAATAAAATATTGTTTTTAAAACAATGTAACTATAATCATCTGTTTCATTGTTTGAGGCTTTGAAGGTGAAAGTTCTCTCATAGTCATTAGGATAGATATACCATTACCAGGCATTTGATAAACATACCGTGACCTACATACTACATTATAATAGAATCTTTTCTATGTGTAAGACCATCCCATACATTTTGTCCTGTATAGTATAGTACTTATTTCCTCGTCTTACATGCAGTGATATCTGGATGTTTTTCTTTAAAATTATGATGCACTTGGATGAAAATTCATAAATTCATTGTAGTTATGTATAAAAGTATCAAACAATAAAAACACCTATGATATATGAATGAGCTACAGTCTCTTCAGTCTCCTTAGGTTGAGACAATTAGATTGTTTCTAGTTTTTACCAAAATGGCACTTTATTAAACATCCTTAGGCATCACACATTTGTGGGAGAATTTCTGTAAGGTAAATACTATAAAGTGATATTGCTGGAATTTGGAAAAGATTTTGCTTTTCCTAAAAGATAGTCCTAGTTTTTGCTGATACTGGGAGACCCAGAATCCCAACCAACAACTTTTGATCTAAACCAGTCCACTAGCCCAAAGTGTGAATTTAGTATCTGTTTTCATTTCACCTCTTTTATTAGTAGAGTTTTCTGATCTCCATAGCTTTCTTAAGGGTCATGGTACTTAGAACACCGTTTTTTGTTTGAAATACTCAGGCAAAGACAGTCTGCTTTATCATGGTGCACATTTGGTTATATATGTTTTCCGAGCCCCTTGGGAGTAAGTTTTAGTCTCAGAAACTGTTCACTATCTTGAAAGATGTGGGATTTCCTCGTACAAGTAAATTCAGTAAACAGCGTTGGTTCAAGTCCATGTACCATAATGATGTGTGACTCTTCTGTCATATACTGAAATTAAACTTCAACAATGGCCAAGAAGACTTAGTTTTTGTGTTCGTTGTACTGTTTAGATTCATGCTCTGATTTTTTCATGTATTTCAGCAATTGAGTTATAACGAGGCTATAGATATGACAAAAATTTCATTGAGACAAACTGGAAAGAGATCAGCAAGGCCTTTATTTTTGTGTCACTTTGAGCAAGGGAGAAGGCAGGGATCAGAAAAAGGGCCCAGCATACCTCTGGCTCTCAAGCTTTTGCCCTTTCTTTGAAAGCATGGTTTAATTTAAAAATGACTTTGGGGCTGGAGAGATGTCACAAGAGTTAAAACTGTGCCTCACAAGCAGAAGGTCCTGAGTTCAGATCCGAGGTCCTATGTAAAAAACGCCAAGGGAAAACATCAGTGGCCTGCACTTCCAGCCCTGGTGGGCAGGACCTGGAAAATCCCAGAGTGAACGAAAAAGGAGGTAGAAGCAATCCAGGATGATTCCTGGAGTCACACTTGGTCCTCCACAGGGACACAAAGTGCTCCCCCCTCTCTCTTTCACACACACACACACACACACACACACACACACACACAAAATAAAAGTAAAGTAAAAATGACTTTGCCAGAGTTGAATTGCCTCGACAGGTTTCTAGCCACCATCACTGTTGGAGCACTGTGTCTCTCTTGGGCACAGTGGAGCTGACCACTTGTAGGGTGAAGGCAGCTGCCAGACTCGTTCTTGCCAAGGTGATTTCATAGATGGCTCTCCGGGTGGGGACAGATTGGTCCGATCATGCGTTTGGCTGTAGATTCCAACCCAAACCAGGCTGATTCAGAGCTCAGCTGGCCTCGCCGCAGGAAGTCCCCTCAACAAGCTTTCTTTGCCGCCGCTTCTTACCCAATGCTGCTCACTCTTTTTCTGTGAAGGCCCCACCTCCCTTCTGGAAGTGCTCACCAGGCAAATAGCAAGAAAGACACTGCATGCGCTAGGTTCTGCTGGGCGTCGAGGAATGGCTCATCTTCTGGCCCCTCCCTGGACCGGCTGCTGGATGCTCCTGAGCCGTGGCTTTGAGTTAGCAGGGTGGGCTGTGTTATGGCCTGTTTGGGATGCTCCCGGACAGACGCGTGTGCTGGCCACTTGGTCCCCTGCTGATGATGCTGTTTCGGGACGTGGAGCCTAACCGGCAGACAGAAGCTACTACAGGCAGGTCTGGAAGGTCACAAACACCTCCCAGTTTGGTCGCTGTATGAGGAATATTCACGTTTTCCTACTACCATGGAGCCGCTACCATACCTGCCCCTGTGATCTATGAAGCAAGAGAAGTCTTTCCTTCCTCGAGTCATTTCTTTCGGCCATTTCGTCACAATGACAAGGACCGTAACAAAGCGAGTCTGAGAGTCGGAGCCACAGTGGTGGCAACAGCCGATGTGGAGTGACACAGACATGACGGGTGTGTGACATGGCGTGATGTCAAGATGCGATGTCATGGTGTGATGTCACAGTGTGATGTCACAGTTGGTTGGATTTGTTTGCCCCGTGCATTCTTTCCTTCCATGCTCATTTTACCAAGCCCACTTCCCACATCCATTCCTTTGTTCTCCATCCTCAGAGGCCTGGTCTGGACACTTCCCCTGCTGTAATGGTTACGCTTAACTATTGCTGTGAGAGAACACTCACAGTCATATAACTTAAGAGAGAAAAAGAAACTTATTTATCTTACAGTTCCAAGAGGGAGAAACGTCTTTCATGAAGAAGGCGACATGGCTGGTGGCTGAAGCTGGGGGCAGGCTAAATCACTGCAAACATCCAGTAGACTAGTGGGTGACAGCTGAAGGCTGGAGGATTCCTAGAGAGTCTCTCTTCTTCCCAGTCTTCTGTTCTGTGGCTCCTTTTATCTGGTCCACTACTGGGAAGCTCCATTCGGATCTAGGGCTGGTCTTTGTATTATAAATGTATTGATCCAGATAATCTCTTCAGGTGGTCTCAGCTGATCTTAGTAATGCCAGGTGTGTCAAATTGACCCCCAGGATTAACTTTCACATGTGCTGTCTGAGGAAACCTTGGCTGGCCTCTGAGCCGGCACTTCTCAGCATCTTTTCATATCTTAGAATTTACAGACAAAGAGTTCTTGTCTGGCACCAGCAACATGGGGGTGGGGGGTTTGCTCAGGGATGGACATGACCATTAGGGATTCTGACTGCAGTGAGGCAAAAGGACCCAAGAGCTCAGGACGTTAGTAAGCGATTGCCCACGATATCCGATAACGTTTGTGGTGGTCGAAGCTAAACATGGTAGTCCTATCCCTCTGCCTGAAATAGATTTAAGGTTAACAGATGACACAGCCATAGCCAATGGGTGCTGTGAAAAGCTCTCCATTCTTAAAAAAAAAAAAAAAAAGTAATAAAGTCCCTTTCTTGAAGAAAAGATGCCACACCTGGAAGAGTGGCAGCTGTGAATGTCAGTTTGCGAACAATACACTGACTAGAAAAGCAGAAGGAAGCATTGCTAAAGGCAGCCCACACCTGAAACTGCCTCAGCTCTAGGTGCTGTGGTAACAGGTCTATGGTATTCAAGTGGCTATTACTGGTTACTTTTGTCAGAGCCATGACCAAATACAAGGAGCGATAGAAAGAGGGAAGGAGGGAAGGAGGGAAGGAGGGAGGGAGGGAGGGAGGGTTCATTGGCTCCCAGGTTAAGGGCTGGTGAAGTCATGGTGTCAGGCAGGAGGCAGCTGGTCATGGGACACACCCTATCAGGAAGCAGAAAGAATGAACGCTGGCGGCTCAACTACTTTCTGCTTTTTGTGTGGTCTAGGACCCCACCCCATGGGATGGCGCTTAGCTCCTTTCACATGAGTCCTTCCACCTCGGTGAACCCAATCTAGAAAGTCCCGCACGGGCCCCCCGAGGAATGTCTCCTGAGCTATTCTAGAACGCGTCAAGCTGGCGGTCAGCAGAAACCATCCCACCACCGACTTTCTGTCCTTTTCAGTCCTACTGACTCTGACAAAATACCTGCCCAGGTTCCAAAATTCAGGACTTACAAAAGGGTTATGCAACAACTGCAAGAGCACAAGAGGCTCAGAATGAGGGGTAAGAGATCAAAAGCTCGAGGCATGCAAATACAAGGGAAGCGTCGGGGCTCAGAGGCAGACGCGCTACAGGAGAAAGACACCCCGGCGAGATCAAGGCCCTTTACTTTAAAGAACATGGGGCTTTTTAAGTGTTGTGCTCATCGATACTTGTCAGCTCAACGTCAGGGGAAGGGAAGAGATACTTAGGGTTGATTTCAGCAGGCAAAGACCTTAATAGCCAAGAGCTTGGAGCCACACTGTGTCGGCTCAGGCCCTGTGTCCCTGCTTCCTAGCTGAGTGATGGCATGTAAGTTACAGAGCCTCTTGGAGCCTCAAGTTCCTTGTCTGTCAAATGAGAATAAACAGTAACAGTCCTTACCACAAAGGTATTGGGAGGTTTATACTTACAAAGCATGGAAACGGGGTCTGGGTGTATTCAGTACCATGGGAGTGTTTGCTCGAATCAGTCTTAAATGATCATCAAAGCCCATGCTCATGGAAAAAAAAAGTAGTCTCGGAGCAGTATCTCTGCTACACCCTGATCACCAGGATGAGCTAGCCTGGCATGGTGAGGTGTGGCCGCCATCCTGGCACACTGGAGGCTTAGAGCAGGAGAGGAAGTTCAAGGCCAGTGTCAGCTACATGTCCAGGGCCAGACCAGTCTGGGATGCAGAGAAACAGTCTTTCCAGAAAGCCAACAAGAATAGGAGGGAAGAGGAGAAGCAGGAAGATGAAGAAGAGGAGGAGGGGAAGAGGAAGAGGGAAAGATAAATAGAGGTGGTCAAGGCAGAGCACTCACAATTTCATGGTAATGTGTAATATAGTGAAACCTGTGCAAATTCTTTGTTAATTTCATTAATGAAATCTACATCTCCTTCATGGTCCATTAGCACCACTAATTTTGGTTGAAAAAAATGAACACACATAGCACACATGACCATGTAAAAACTGTTCACAGCATATTTGTTTTAATACCCCCAATATTCCCGATTTCTATTAACAAGAATAGATATCAACTGCAGTGTATCCAGATAGTGAAATACTACCTGGCAGTGAAGGAACTGAATCAACACTATGATTGAATATTAAAAAAATTCAGTGTGTGAGTCTATGTCTCTTTAAATATTTATGTATTTAAGAGAGAAAAAGAATCAAAGGCGTATACATGCATACCATGGTACATGGGTGGAGGTCAAGGGACAATTTTCAGAAATCAGTTCTCTCTTTCCGAGGTATTCTGAGGGTCTAACTCAGGTCACCAGGTTTTCAAACAGGCTCCTCACCCACTGAGCTTTCACACCGACCCAAAATTTTCTCCATCTCAGTCGTTGTTTATAGCATGGATGCAATTCTTTAAGTATGTGTGTCTTGTGTTCAGGACATCCAGAGTTCTGGGCCAGCCTGGGATAATGACAACTTGTCTCAGAAACCAAAACAGGCTGGGAGATTGCTCAGGGATTAAAGCCTTTGCTTCGAAAGCAAAAGGACCTGAGTTTGGATCCCTAGATCCCACATAAAAATGTCAGGAGGAAATGGCAGTGACCTGCACTTCCAGTCCTGGAAGATGAAGCCTGGGAAACTACAGAGTAAAGCAGTAAAGAGATGGAGCAAACCAGGATGAGTCCCAAAGTCACCCTTGGGCCTTCAGAGAGAGAGAGAGAGAGAGAGAGAGAGCACGCAACTAACATTATTTTCAGAACAGGCAAATGAAAGTAAGGAAGCAAACAACTTCTGTTTCCTAGATGAATGACAGGCTTAGCTGACCAGGAATGCAGTAGAAGTGAAGGAGGTAGTGTCAGTGTCCACTTGTACTCCAGGGCGATCTGTCCACACAGAGATGCCTGGTTGAACAGTGCGGGTCGGTAGAAGCAGAAGGACAGTGTGCAGCAGCCCAGGATCAGAAGCTCTGGGTACCAAGCACCAGCAGCTACAATAACAAAGGAACACAGGCCTTGCGGGTGACCTGGGAGACTGGTCTCACCAACAGATCTGACCAGAACCTGAAGCCTGTGGAACTAAAGTGGGCAGCAGAATGTGCCAAAGGACACCTTGGGGGAAATGGCACTTTGGGGTGCAGCCAGCAAAAGCCACCTGACAGGAGGATGAGAGGGTAAGCTGCTGACTTCTTCCGCAAATAAACTGAGACGAGGAAAAGGGAGACAGAGAGACAGCGTAGAGGAATACGAACCAGACTCCAAGCACGGGCCTGCGGGTTTGGACTGATGGTACCAAGAAGTGTGGAAAACAATAAAAAGAGAAAAATTAGATGTGGTTGTTCCTGTAACCCCTGCATCTGTATCATGAGTGTGGAGTTAAGATGCTCTACACAGTGAGACATTGCCTCAAAAAAAAGATTACAATAAATATAAATAAAGCAACAGCAGAAATAATTGACTGGAAATCTGAACTCTAGATATCCAAAGATAGATTTTTTTTTCCTTTTAAGTATGTAGGGCTTTGTAAAAAAAAAAAAAAAAAAAAAAAAAAGGTCCTTGTGTGTTTTATATTGAAATTTTGATGGATGAAATTACTTGGTCTATGTCAGAATGACGCAGAAGACTGACTGAAAGAGGTGAGAAGTGGCTAAGATCCACAGGAGATCTTCCCAGCCGCCTTGGAGACGTCACCCATTGTCCCAGCCTGCCACTCTGCGGGGCTTCGGATTTCCCTTCATTAAAAGTTCATTTCACGTAGGGGCAGTTCTAGCTCAAAGCCAGCTTGGGCCTGCAGAACTGAAAACCCTATCCAAAATAAAAATAAATAATAAATAAATTAAAATGAATGAATGAATGAATAAAAGGTTATTTTGTTTTCAAAGGATCGTGAACAGGAAGAGAAAGGGGAAAACGAAGTAAAACAAAGGGGGGAAAAAAAAGCAGATTCTGCAGAAAGGCAGGAAGGAAATCTCTCAGAGAAAGCCTGGCTGTTAACCCTTGGATGCTTCATACATTGTCCTGAAAGGAAAAACCAGACTAGAGAACATGGGATCTGGGTGCAAATTCTGTTCTTTAATCCCTTCCCCAACTGGGAGGCCCTTGAGTTCTCTGAGCTTCAGCTTTTCAAGTGTAAAATGGACTTCAAACGTGAATGCCAAAGGCCACAGGAAAATTACTAGACCTTCCAAAGTATATGCCCATCACATGCCCGCCTCCCCCACTGCCCCTAGTGCCTTTCACCTCTGTTTTTCCATTTTTCCATTTGTGGTTAAGAAATCAAGAGATCGACCTACACAAGAAACTTCCCTCTTTTTCTGCCCGGAGAAGAACATGAATAACCGACTTTTCCATCCAGGCTGTTTTTCCTGGACATGGTGTACCCCTCCAACGGCTGCAGCCTGTGAGCTCAGAGAGACCTTAAATAAACTTTGAATGTTCCTTATCTGTCAGCCCCTGTTTTTACTAAGTTATAAATCCATTTTCTGTAGTCAGTGATTTTCCTTTTCAAATAACAGTCCCTTTCATTCAAGGAGTTCACTGAGAACCTTCCAGGTGCCACATCCTGTGTCCCCCGAACAAAGCCAACGGTCCACGAGCTCAGGCCTCAAGAGTTCCCACAGCGGCTACTTCTCCCTGGACTTCAGCCAGTGTCTCCCCTGAACCCCCTGGGCCCTCTGCCCTTCTCTGTGTCTTCAGCTTGTATTTGCTTCATATGTGCTACCCACATCTGAAACCATCTCATGCATACCCCACTTTTTATATTTCTGGACTTCCTCTGGATCTCTCTTCTGCCCTTACCACCCGGCACAACCCCTCCTTTACAGGGCCCCATGCAAAATGAAAGCTTGTAATTCCCCTGTTTGGCAAGGACCTCCAAAGCAGAAGGCCACCCTACACACCCCGAAGCCAGCCCTGATGCCCAGCTGGAATGAATGAAAAGCTAAGCGATGCATGAAGTGCTTAAGGGGCCCTGACTGCTGGCTGATTAGGATGAAGAACAGAAAGGCAGCGTGTGGGCTGAAGGGACTCTGTCCTCTGGCAGCTGAGGTGTCAGTGACAGATGAAGTGGTCACTACTCTCTTCCCAGGCTCCAAGTCTAATGGGCTGCGGGTGAGAACACAGTGATTTCCCTTGTGTGCTTGGCTCCCCAGCGACATTTGAACTGAGCTGAACTAGTTCCAGAGATTAAAAAAAGAGGAGAAAAAAGGAGAGAAGGAGGAGAAAGAGAAGGAGTGATTGGAGGGGTTTGAAGGCTCTATTCCTTTCTTTAGTGCAAACTTCACTACATTTAGGAGACACTCCATTTCTACAATCGCTTTGTCATGAAAGATGATTTATGCTGTTGGCTTTGGAAACTGTAACCTATTGTCTGCACTGGGTGTCTCTGGCATGTCTGGCGGTTGCTCCTTATGTATGAGGTGGCCTGCAGCAGAAATGACAGATTTGTGATACTGATATTGGCTGTGATAGCTAATCCTGGGTGTCACTTCAACCATACCTGGCATTATTAAAATCAGCTGTCAGACCACCTAAAAAGATTATCCAGATCAATACATTCACAATGCAAAGAACAGCCCACTGGAACCTCCCAGTTGCAAACCAGATAAAAGGAACCACAGAACAGGAGGCTTTGAGAAGAGAGACTCTCTGAAGCTGTGCAGAAAACTCTTCCCTCCTGCTGCCTTCGAGTCTCCAGGAATCCTCCAGCCTCCAGCCGTCACCCACTGGCCTACTGGATTGAGCAGCTCTGAGCCCCCAGGATGTTTGTCAGTGTCTTATCCCGCCTCCTGCTTCAGCCACCAGCCATGTCACCTCCACCATGAAAGACTAATTTCTCCCCTCTGGATTCATAAGCTGGATAAATCTCCCTTTCTCCCTTAAGTTGCTTGACTTTGGGTGCTCTCTCACAGCAACAATTAAGAGTAACCGTTACACCAGCCAAGCTTCTCCTAAAGGCTGCTAAGAGTCTATATTCCTTTTAAAACCAGGGTCTTAGGTTCACACACAGTGTCCCCTAAGTTGGTGTGTATGTCTCCCTCACCTCACTTCAGAGTGGAGGAACATCTCCGGGAAGTTACCAGAGCAGTCCACGCTGGCTCAAGATGATCCTGCCACATCACGTCGGCGTCGGATTGTCACTGTGTCCCCTTGTGCCCAAATGCCACCTGACTTTGCTCCAGCACGTCACTCCGTTTTCAGCGCTACATGGCGGTGTACGCCTCGGCTCCTCAGTATTCACAAGCTGGAAAATTAATCCCCAAACTTACATGCTGATGGCATTTGGAGGTTGTTAGGGTCACATGGAATCCAGACAGCCAGCGCCCGTGACTGCATTACAGTGGTGCTAAAGGAAGAGGACGAGAAACTCAAGTCAGCAGTCTTGCTGTCTAGCTATATGGTGCCCACCCGCCCCCCTCACCCCACCCCATCCCTGGTGATGTTTTGATGTAGCAAGAAGACTTTCAATAGATTCCCTCATGCTTCAGGTCTTCCCGCCTCCAGAAACACCAGAGAAACAAACCTCTGTTTTTTAGAAATCGCCCAGTCTCTAGTATTTTGCTGTAGCAACTGAAAATAGACAAAGATTTCTTAAATAGGGTCCCAGGTTAAACCTGTTCAGGACTGACTGCATATGAAGAGCGTTGGGATAAACGGTGGATATACACTGGAGAGAGTGGGTGGCCTTCACCCCATTTCTGATTAGGCCTTTAAGTATGGCTTCTCTAGAACTGCATCTAACTCATCCCAGCATTCCTACAGGTACAGACACTACAGGAGTGATGGGAGGTATCTTGGTAGGGGATTTCCTGGTGGCTCTGAAGGTTGCCACCTCAAAACAAACCATAACAGAGCACATCCGCAATCCTTAAAGTACCTGTTAGAACGGTCTCAGACTTAAGAGCATTCATCGTCTAGTTAATAACTTGAGCACTATCTAATGTGCTTCATACACGTGTGTGTGTGTGTGTGTGTGTGTGTGTGTGTGTGTGTGTGTGTGTCTGAGCATAGGGGGATAGAGGGTGCTAGAGATTACACCAGGCCATGTGCATGGCAAGCAAAGCTTTGCCACTGAGCAGCACCCCAGCCTGCTCCCTCTTTACTAAGTAACTTCACTCTTCCTCTTTGCCTGTGTCCGTGTGCTGGCATGGCACCAATCCTCTTAGAAAACTCTTCATGGTCCGCCCAAACATGGCGTCTTTACTTCAGCCCAGACTGCTGGAGCCACGTGACTTTTGAATGTCCTCATATGCAATCCACAGCATTTTGGACTTTTTTCTCATTTGGCCTATAAATTTACAGATATGCGTGTGTGATTGTGTGTGCATTCATGTGTGCATGTGTATGCATGTGCATGTGCATGGTGTGTGTGTGTGTGTGTGTGTGTGTGTGTGTGTGTGTGTGTATGTGTATGTGTGTGTGTATGTATGGTCTTCGCAGCAACCACCCATAATATGGCTTCATGAAGTGCTCTTTAACCAGCCTGTTTATTCCAACACCCAACCCCTTCAGCTCTAAGGACACGTACTCCTATGGGGTTTCTAAATCTGGACTGAATTCTTTGTCACCCTGTCTACTGATGGCATTGAGTGGCCTCTGTCTACACAACAACTTGGCATTGATTTGGGTTGTTTTCAGCTGGGTCTTCCCCACTCAGTCCATTGTGGTTCAGGATAAATAGAGTCTTTGAAAGGACTCAACACTGAGGGGTAACCTGGGGGGTGGGAGAAGGGAAGCAGTTCACCAGTATGTTCTTTTGATAACTAATACTTACAAGTCACCAAATTCCTGGTGCTTTTTGCATTCTTAGTATCTCACTTAATCCCCCATCATTCCTTATTAAAGAAAAGACTCCCCCACTCAATTCTACAAAGGAGGAAATAGGTCTCGGAAAGGTCAAGTAACTCTTTCTTGGACATTTTGCTATAAAGCACATCATCTTGCACAACATTCCAGAAGGCTTGTTTTGTATTATTATTTTTGTTCAGGTGAACAAATTACAGAATGTGTTCCAAGGTCTTAACCAGTCTAAGAAAAAAATAAGTGAACATATGATTTTTTTCCTGGATTCTGTATATTTTTCTCTCATCTCCTCTTGAAACATACTGTGTTTTGAATATTTCCTGCCCACTGAGTAGTTCCAAAAGTAAATGATTTTGTGAATTGCAGATGATGGAATAAGTCCCTTCTGAGTCCCCAGTGAGCCCACCAAAATGTTCTGTTTGTGCCTGGTGTCTCCATGATTGACTGTTGTCCCGTGGAATTCTGGGCCTCTTTCTAAGCAGAATCTACTCTCCTGGCATGAGATGTCTGTGAGGAGTAAAAGCCAAATTTCTCGGCTAGTCCAGACTATGCAAAGGAAGAGGAGCTGGAGTTTAGTGGTACCTAGCCCAGCCCACGTCTGAGCAGTTACACTGCTTACTCGTGCACTGCTGGTAAAGCTGAGAGAACAGCACATGTGTGCTGCTGAATGTTTTAAGTGTGTACGGAGAGGAGGCTATGGGTGGTCAAAAGGAGCAATAGACTTTTTTTAGTAGGATTCCCCCACCCCCGCCCCCTTGCTCCTGACTCACGGTGAAAGGCTTTTGTTTCTAATCAAAGCAGCAAACAGTAAGGTCATTTCCTTGAGATTATATGGGCAGCGGAAGGCGTCAGGGGTTTTGGATCCCTACTGCCACCAACTTGTAGTTGGAACATACTCACACACGGGCGTGCACACACACTTCACGGAACAGCGCTTAATGCATGCGTCCTATGTCCCGCACCTTCTCTCCAATCCCTCATGAGTGGTCAGCATGGTTCAGAGGTAAGAACCTGAGTGTCTTCTGATTCCAGGCAGAATCCAGCGGTGTCCGGAGCCTTTGCCAGTGCACCTTGGTAAAATCTTGACCGATGTGCAGATTAAATAGGGGGCGAGTTCCTAGGAGTATAACATTTCAAAAACAATCTTTAACCGCCCCCCCCAAACTACCAGAAATGTCTGTCTTCTTCATACTTTTCAATGAATTGCTCTTTGGATGAGCTGCAGTCAGAGATCAGCATGGGGAGGGTCCTGGACATTTGTCTCTGGAGGGATTTCCTGAGATTGTTTCAAGTGCTCTCTGCTTTGTTAAAGAATTAAAGGGCTGGTTTGTTGACTTTTTCTTGGAATTTTGTTGAAGGTAGAAATTGCCATCTGTCTCGCACACCTAGTCTTTTTCTATTCTTTCTTTTTTCTTAATTAGTTTAGTTTAGTTTAGTTTTGTTTTGTTTTGTTAATGTGGAAGACTCGAGCTCCTTTACTGGCGGGGAAAGAGCAGCATAGACTCTCAGCAGAAGACTGCATCTGACCTGTAATGGTTAATCATCTTGTCAGCAAGGTTGGAGTGAGTGAGTGTGTGTGTGTGTGTGCGTGTGTGTGTGTGTGTGTGTGTGTGTGTGTGTGTGTTTGGGGTGGGGATTCCATCCTTCTGCCTGGAGAAAGCATGAAGATCCAGTTCTGTTCCACAGTCTAATTTACAGTGTCGCCTCTGGTGGCCAGAATCCAGCAGCTCCCAGTCGGGACCTCGGAAATGCCATTTTTGGAGATCAGCTATCAATTAATAAATCAAACGTCTATAATTTATCAGAGGAAATCCTGTATCCTTATTAAAGGGAAGCCTTTTGCTCTTTCCTCCCTTCTAATGTGGTTATGGTAAACTCGTTAAGGCCCGTGTGGTGTGTCCATTTTTCTCTCCTGATAAGTAGATGTTGTTGGTGGGGGAGGGAAAGAGAACTTGGGATAGACTTCAGAAAGGACAGGAAATTATCTCACCCAGTGAACTGCAAAGCTCTTGGGAGATAGACGGAAGTCTGTGGAGGAAGTAGGTAGGATCAGGTACAGAAGAGAAATGTTAAAGAAATAAATATGTCGAAAGGGACCTCCCACCATAGCAGAAAACAATAGTGGTCCTTAGAAAGGAATCATTTGTCTGAAGCAGTCCTGCCTCAAGGTACCTAACGTCCGAAGGAGTGGAAAGACTAGATCCCTTCCCAGAGCACAGCCGGGGGTGAGAGCTGCATTTTCAAGAGTGGCATTGTGGTCACCTAGGGGCTCATGGGAAACGGTTCCCATCCCAGAACCTGCAGCCTTTTCAGAGCTCAGGGATGGCCACTTAACCGAGGGTCTGCCACTTTGGCCTGCCAGGGTCCACGCGGGGGATGCTCCGTGCATCCACACCAAGCCATGCTCCGTGTGTCCCAGAGCAGCTGGTTTGTGCCTCTGTCTAGAGACTGGGGAAGGTGCTAGTGTTGGAAGGCAGGGTCTGCAGACAGGTGGTGGGCCTCTCCCTCAGAGACCATGCACAGTGGCCCTCTGCAGGCGGGGGAAACAACCCAGCTCTGCCTGCTGCCCACAATGTGTTTTCGAGGGCAGCTGGTCATCTCTGCCCACCACGAGGAACAAGTCTTGGACTAGAAATGCTAGTGCTACATTCTGAATGAGGTTCTTTCTTTCCCCAAAGGCATTAATTCCAACTGCTGGCAGAAACCAGTGGGCGGGTGCACAAAAGACCCCAAGGAAAAGAATCCACACAGTTTTACCTCCAACTGTAGTGAGAGGTAAAAACCAAAGGGCTTAGAAATGTGAGCTAAAGAAACTGCCTATTCCGGGCTGGGATGTGGCTCATTTAGCAGATGGCTTGCCCACCTCTGCAATCCTCTGGCCTGACCCCCAGCACTTCCTAAAGCTGTGGGTCACATCCCAGCATTGGGAAATCAGAGACGGGGGGATCCCAAATTCTCCATCGTCAACAACTACATAGCAAGTTTGAGTCCAGTTACATGAGACCCTTGTCTCAAAAGCAAACAAACAAAAGGTTTCTTTTCTTTATTACCAAGATAGAACTCCGTGAAACTCTGGTTTAAACTCTGTCTTTGCTCAGTGTTGGGAGGCTTCAAGAGTCCTTAAGTGAAATATTCTCTGAGTTGGAATGATGAAGCGACGTTATGGGTCAGTAATGTGCTAATGTAGATGACCAAGGTCTGTGGCAAGATTAGGTAAACAGATTATTATTCTAATCACAGCAGCTTAAGGAAAGTGCAGCATTGGACATATTGGGCGATAAAAAGTAACCTTGAGTCATTTTTCAAATCCTGTTTTTTGAAAAGTTGAAGTGCATCTTACTGCTTGGTATCCTGCAAAATGTGAAGGAAATTCAAGGTAAATTAGTTTACATAGATTTCTTAATAGAAGATAAACAGATGATTAAATTATAGTCACTCAAATAGAGACACAAAATAAACTGTTGAATCTTGGTGAGAGTCTCTGAACATTTGACATAAAATTCTCTGTCAGTTACTAATCTGAATGAAAATATTCAGTCTATCAATTTTTTGTGTTTTTTCCCCTTATTTAAATGACATAAAAATAGGAGGGAGACCGGTTGGGAAGAAGAAAGTAGCTGTGGGAAAAGGGTGTTTATTTCAGATGCTTATTTTGTTGTTTTTCTCTAAGAGAACACCTTGCAGATGGAGCTAAAAAAATATGTTCCTGTCTGTTCTCCTGCATTAACTTATCTTCTCTTTCGGTCCTTTTTTCTTTCCTTGCTTGGAGGTTAAGACAAACCAGTCAGCAGAGCTTATGTTTGTTCTGTTGAGGCTATTTGCTTTGTCACCTTGCTGTTGGAAGTTGTGATGGTCAGAATGGGTCCCCACAAATTCACTGATTGGGATGGTAACTTTTCAGTATGGAAATGGTGAGAGTTGTGGTGAGAGGTGCAAGAGGCGAGGGTTGCCAGAAGGGATGGATGCCATCTTCACAGGACTTCGCAGGAGCAAGGCCTCCCTTCTGTCTTCTCAATTCCATTCAAGCTCACCTACCCTGTTACCCTGCCTGCCCTGTTATCCCACAGCACATCTAGGTATGATCTGGACTTGAGCTTCCGCAACTCTGAGCTAAAGAAACTTCTTGCAAATCCTGCTTTACCTCTCACAAATGGAGGGACCCTTTGAACTTCAGATGGAGCAATTAAAATGTACCCAACAAGCAGATCTGCTATCTGGTGCTAAAGATGTACCTCATAGAGAGTAACATATTTATGCATCTACCCCAAATGCACTAAAATAGGACAGTGGTGTCATGAAAATATTTAGATACTATCAGAAGATAGAGCGTACAGCAGCAGATGGGTAATTTTTCAGGACAGGTAACATTTCTGGCAACATGCACAAGAACCAGCAGTTTCTTGGGATCCATCCCTGTGTAGATTTCTTGGTCTCTTCTTACTCTTATCAGAATGTCCATCTGCCTTCTGTTGTTGGGACATAGACCACCCGACTGTATGGACATTCATCTGGATTTGCTGGGCAGAAGCTCACAAGCAGAGCAAGGAAGCTGCAGACTCCTTTGTAGACACTGATCTCAGTGTGAGGTCAAATGTTCATGTTTTAAAGATCTTGTTTCTCAGCCATTTTAAGGACAAGAACTCAAGACATAGTTGATCAAAATTCCAGAAAGCTTACCTGGGAAGCTTGTTTGTCCTTGGGGAGCACAGAGCATTGCAAAGTCTTCATTCCTCATTCATTGGCCTGTGAGAAGGCACAACCTATGATCTAAGGGCTTTTAAATATGTGTGTTTACTGTTGGAGAAGGAAGGAGAGAGAGAGAACACAAGCATGCTATGGCGCCAGGCTAGGTGGAGGTCAGAGGACACCTTTCAGAAGTCAGTTCTCTCCTTCCACCATGTGGGCTTCCGGGGACTGAACTGTCTTGCCAGCCCAATGACATATGCTCTTAATTGTGTGCCTGTGAGTGGCGAGATGCTTGGCATCTGTCTCACTACCAATGGAATACCTGAGACTGGGTAACTGGTAAAGTACAGGAGGGGTAACTGGTAAAGTACGGGAGGGGTTTCTCACAGTTCTGGAGACTCGAAAGTCCAAAATCAAGGTAGCATTTCACCTGCTGAGGACATTCCTGCTGCATTCTCATGAAAGAGACTGCTCTCGATGCAAGCTTGTCTAGTAGTGCATGAAGACTCCTGATAAGCTACTGTCCACTGGGGAGGGGGGACAGGGCTCACACTTTGTTACCTCTTTAAAATGGTTTTATTTTAAAAATATTTATTTGAAGAAGAAGAGAGAGAAGAGAGATCTGCATACCATGGCACAGCCGGAGGTCAGAAGACAATGTTCAGGAGTCAGGTCTCTGCTTCCAACACATGGGCTTCCACGGATGTAACTAGGTTTGCTAGTGGAGCCCTACCCACTGAGTGGTCCTGTCGGCCTGCTGCTTAAGCCTGTCATGTGAGCAACTTGAGGGTGTTGGAGGAGACCCATTCCTACCTTGGTAACGCCCCTAGAAGGCACTTTGACAGAATGCCAGCATCGGACCTCACTAGAGCCTGCTTGGAAATGTGATATCTTGGCATTGACCTATAGAAGGCACTAGAATCTCAGAACAGTGCCTGCTGCCTCCCTTCTGCTTCTGTTTATACTGCTCCTCTGGTAGTGGGAGTCACGCCTTTAGCAACAACCAAGTATGGAGGGCAGGTGCCCTCTTGCTACCTGGGCTTGTATTGAGCCAAGAGTGAAGTCACCCAAGTGGGATCTTAACGTAGTTCACCATTAGAAGAGCCCCTGGCTTTAAGGGGTTCGTCTGGGACTCTGTGGAGATTTTGCAGCACTCCTTATGTTTGCATTGGAAGCATCAGCAATGCTCAAGCAGCTACGCCCATCCCCTGAAGAGGATGCACGTTACCTTATTAGGCAAGTGTCAAGGTCTCTTGTGCATCTTTTCTTGCTTTGTGTTATTTTTTTCCTTCCTTTTAAAAGAAATTGCCAACCAACCTGTGAAATCTTTGTCTTCTTAAAATATTTTTTTGGAAGCAGGGTCTCACCAGGTATTGTCAACATAAGAAAAACAGCTTCCTCCTCAAAGGGGATATGATATAATTTATTCTAGAGCCAAACATAAGTGCTGTGCTAGTTAGATATATAGGTGTCAACTTGACAATTGAAGGCTAAGTTCCGGGCACATTTGTGAAACACTAGTGGTTGAGTTAAGCACTGAGTGAGTCTGATGGAGGTTGTCTAATTGATGTGAAAAGGTTCAGCCCACGGGCCATGTTTTGATCAGGCAGATAAGATGGAGGAAGCTGGTTCGATGAGTTGGTATTCTTCAGCATACTTTAAACCTACTTGTTGCCTGGCAACTGAGGAAGTTTTTCCTTCCCTCAGCAACCCCTATGGAAATGGTGTGGTCATTTTTCCTTGGCTCTTGGTGTTGTGATGAGTTCTCCTGCCAGCTGGACAAGGAAGTGTGACTAAGTATTATAAGCCTAGAAGAAAACCCCTCATCCCCCCCTAAGCTCTTCGGTCATGAATTTATTGGCAACACACAAATGCCTATGGCCCAAGAATACAGATTCAAAGGACTCCAAATTCTAAAGTGGCAGCAGTTTTGTGAAGTTTTTGGAAGTAACAGACCGAAGAGAGCCATAAATCAAGATGCAAGATGTCAAATGCATTGGTGGGGACAACAGGAAGCTCACGGCAAAGCAGGGGAACCCCTGCTACATGTCTCAGATCCCGTCTGGATACATGACATCCTTAGCTTTGGGGTTGGTGGACGCTAAGGGTCTGTCAGGTTAATATGTTCCAAAAGGTTTTACCTGAGAGTCACAAGGATGCTAGGTGAGACCCAAAGGTGGGCAGTGAATGGCTATTAAGGGGGCTGAAGATAGCCCTAGATGAATTATAATTGGGTTCTAAGCCTGCAATATTGGCACCTCACTACGGTCATTGAAGTTCTAACCAGTTAATCATCCTGGCACAAGCGTAAGGGTGCAGCTTCTTTCTGGGAATGAAGAGAATGTGTGTGGCTGGAGTGGAGAGTTTGAGGTCAGATGAGTACAAAGGAAGGGGAAAGATGGACAGGCGCCATTGGAGCAGATCTGGTCTGCTGTGTAAGGGGTTTGCAGTCCTGATGGTGGCTTAGGCTAGACTTGAACTCTGGGTATATACCAGACAAGTTTTTAATTGCCCTCTTCCTGTGTCTAGTTCTTCAAGTGCTGAGATTCAAATCATGAGCCACCACACTCCACTGTTTAAACATTTTGCTTTAAAAAGCTATTTTGTTGCTTTCACTCAAGTGCCTATGTTGCTTCCCCGGATGTTTGAGTAGCCTCTTCCACACAGTGAATGCTGGGGGCTAGAGATTCAGTGGTTAATAAGATAGATCTCAGGTCTGCAGACGGACTTTCAATAATGAATCTGTTGTTACTTAATTACAACTATGAAAAGTGCTGTGAAAGAGACATACAGAGAGAAAAGAACAAATAGCTCCCAAAATGGACATTAGAAAACCCCAGGTCTCTGCATGGGGTTGTTTAAACTTCCTAGCAGGGTACCAGTCTTATTTCTAATCAAAAAACATTAACAAAGCGTCTGAGACAGGATTGGACCCTAATGGTTGCTGGCTGGACCCTAGTTTTCATGCATAAACAATCCACAAAGGAGTCCATGAAAAAATGTGATTGTGCCTGTATGTTATGTCTGTGTGTCTATATGGTGTATCTCTGTGTCTGTGTGTGTGTGTGTGTGTGTGTGTGTGTGTGTGTGTGTGTGCATGCTAAAAGACACCGGGTGTCTTCCTTTATCACTCTCCGCTTTATTTTTGAGATGGGTTCTCACTAACCCTGGAATTTACCTACTGTCAAGTATAGTTGGCAAGAAAATCCCCGAGATCCTCCTGCCTCTGCCTCCCCAGCACTAGATTACAGATGTATCCACTATGATCCACTTTAACGTGGGTCCTGGGGATATGAACTCAATCCTCGTGCTTGCACAGCACGCACTTACCCAACTGAGCCATCTCTCCAGCCCTGAGAAAATGATGTTTAATCTATGTGCTTAAGGATAAAATGGATTAACAAGGTCCTGTTCCCACCCTGCACGCCTGCAGTTAGATCGGGATCAAATGGAGACGAACCAACAAGAGAATATGTGTGGCTGGAGCCAAGAGAACAAGGTCAGATGAGTACAAAGGAAGAGGAAAGACAACAGGAGTCCCCTGAGCAGATCTGGTCAGCCTGGCTGTGTAAGGACTCTCTGGGTCTAGTCAGCTGTGAAGGGGTCTGCGGGTCTGGCCAGCTATGTAAGGAGTCTGCAGGATGGCCGTATGAGGTCTGCAGATCTAGGAGCTCTTGTCTAAATGAAGCCGGCGCTGCAGCTAACCACAGCCCAGCTTGCATGCCTGCCGTCTAAAGACTGGCGAGATGCTCCCCAGCACAGGGCTGCGCTATTTCGGACCAATGTAATATTGCGGAGACGTGGGGCAGGCAGTCTGGAAATGTTTTATCTGATGACCGAGTGCACTCGTGTCAGTTCCACCCTTTGGAGTTTGTAGAAGGTGCTCTAAGAGTTCCGGAAGCTCTCTGTGGCAGTTTTGCTCATCAGTGATCTTCGGGGCTGACAGAGGAGGTCAGCCCTGTGCTGGTTTCTCCCCTGGGTCTCAGAGACGCACCCCATCCTTGGCCCTGTTGGTCAGATAAGGAAACAGATGCACAGAGATTAAAAGACTTGGCCAATTTCACGTGACCACCGGATGGGAATGTAGACATTCTAAAGAGACAGGACGCCATGCCCCTCCCTCTCTGTGGTTATCAGTCTACTGAGATATGAGACCCTGATGATGCTGACACTGACAGAAGAAGGTGCCAGCCAGAGGGTGAGCTAGTGTCCCAGCGAGAGCTGTCACTTGATTTCGACAACTTGTCAGACAGACCAGAGCCAAGACAAAGAGAACAATGCAGGCCTTGCCTTAACCAGGACCACCGAAGAGTTGGGGGTCTTTGGGCATCTTTTTTCCTCTTCCCAAAACGACTGATTAGAATGTATCTCCTTTTTCTATTTTTCGCTATTACTGTTTATTTAACTGGACTATTGAGCTTGACGGCTCTGTTTACAGCAGGTCTTTCATACCCGCTTGCCCCATGCTGACGGACACTGCATTACCTCCCCGCACGGGGTGGCTCTTATTTTACAGACATAATACCTGTCCAGAATTAAGGACAGAGCTCACTCTAAAACCTGGATTTTATTGTAAGCTTCATTCGCTGGGCTGACACTAACATGTTATATAGGTAGCAGAGAAAGGGAAAGAGAAGGAAGGAGGGAGGGAGGGAGGGAAGGAGGAAGAGGAGAGAGAGAGAGAGAGAGAAGAAGAAAGAAAGAAAGAAAGAAAGAAAGAAAGAAAGAAGAAAGAAGAGAAAGAAAGAAGAAGGAAAGAAAGAAGAAAGGAAAGAAGAAGAAAGGAAAGAAAGAAAGAAAGAAAGAAAGAAAGAAAGAAAGAAAGAAAGAAAGAAAGAAAGAAAGAAAGCGCCTTCCCCTAACCTGAAGCAACCTTGTAAACATGGACAGCTTTACCAGCCTGCCTGACCACTGAATTGGTTGCATTGACACACACACAAGGGATCTAAAAGAAAAATCAGGAACATGTATTTGAATATTAACCAACAGAAATTTGGAAGCAAAAATTAAAAGTCAAAGCAGAATCACTGCAAGATTTGCTTGTAACTTATTATGCGATTGGTAAGAGTTCTGTGAATATAGGACTGAATGTTAGTTACAAATTACGCTGTTCTTTTTTTACATTAATTTATCATGTGTGGATATGTATGTATATCTGTTTGTATGTATATATTGATCTATGTGTCTGTGCGAATGAGTGTGTCTGTGTGTGTGTGTGTCTGTCTTTCTGTGTGTCTGCCTCTGTGTGTGTATGTATATGTGTGTCTCTCTGTGTCTGTGTCTGTCTCTCTGTCTCTGTATGTGCGCATGTCTGTATATATATACTGAAACCATCTGGTACGCAGCTTTAAGTCTCTGGAGCTCACTGCGTTAACAGGCTGACTTTGAACTTGAAGCAATCTTTCTGCTTCTGCCTCCTGAGTGGAGTTCTAGGATTACATCAGGCTCCTTCTTATTCTTAAATAACATCCCACACTTTCAAAACCAGCAGCAGCTACTGCTTAGGAAATACAGTACAGTAAGCAAACTTCTGCCTCCTTCACAGCGCTTCCTCAGAGAGGGGGCTGTGTGAACAGCCAATTGACCACAAGGCCAATCACAGGCCCTCTACCTGGGCCTCTCCAAGGGATGGCTCCTGACCCCTGCCTTGCCTGAAGGGCCAAGTGGCCAGCTCCCGACTGTGTCCTCTAAGGCCTAAATTGTGAGCAAGCTTGGAATTCTAGTGGTTAGTGACTGCAGGGAGTTTGCATAACCTTTGTGCCCCTCCCATCTCTTACCCACCAATCACCTAAGTTCTTTTCAGTGACTCAGCCCCAACCCCCCTTCCTTTGGAAAGCTACTGCCCGGGAAATAAGTGTCAGCAACTGGGCTGAGCCTGGCCACGGGGGAAAACATTTGGTTCCCTGGATACAACCCCAAGTGTTGGGTGAGACTTCCTCTCCCCAGGCACAGCCTTCCGATGGAGGCAGAACGGAAGTGAGAATAGAACAGGGTGGGAACAGAGGCAGGGGAGAAACTTGCCGACTGAGCAGATCCGCACGTGAGAGGGACACGTGCTCAGTTCTCCCCGAGAGGGAGGGAGATGGCGTGGACTGAAGTCCACCAGGTGGAAGGTCACAGCAGCCTGGTCAGCAGGACGGGGAGCCCCAAGGAGCCCAAGCAGCCAGCCAGCTGGGAGGAATCCAGCATCCCAGAGTTAAAGGGAGCATATGTAGTTGTAAGCCCTGGATACACACAAGAAATCCTGTAGCCCTGGCTGACCCCTAGCTGGGTGTGTGACTGGGGATGACCTTGAACTTCCAATCCTCCTGCTTCTACATCCTGTGTATTGGGTTTTCAGGACGATGTGTGCACTCTCCAGTTTATGTGGAGCTGGGGACTCAACCCAGGGCTTCCTGAATGCTAGGCAGGCAGTCTGCCAACCAAGCCACATCCCAGTCCGACCAAGAAACTCAGAAGTGCAACAGACAGATCCCAACTGTGGAAACAGGTGAACTCTCAGAAGTGAGGCTCGGGTGGACGTGAAGTTCCTTCCATCCTCCACCCTCCATCATGCTGTACTCGCCCATGCCCCCCATGAGCTGGGCATCATTTTAAGAGTTCAGAGTAGGACTTGCCTTTGTTCTTAGGGAACCGGCATTGCAGAAGAACTGCAAAGGCAAATGGCAGTATTTGGCATGAGATTGGGGTTTCCCGGGTCAAAAACTCGGCAGTGAGTTTGCCATAGGCACAATCAAACATAACCATAACGGGTTGTGGTTGTGGCCTCTGATTACCAAACTCCAGCTCTGTACCCAGCATGCAACTGCCCTGGTGGTAGTTTTATCATCACCATTTTAAAGATTTTTTTTTTAAAAGCCCTTCCAGGGTCACTAAGACAGCTCAGCAGGTAAGATGTCGGCTCACAGATCTGGAGACCTGAGTTCAAGCCGCTGAGCCCAGATGGTGGAAGAAGTGATTTTAGGGCCTCCACCAGTGCACTATGACATGCGTGTTCTCTCTCTCTCTCTCTCTCTCTCTTGTGAGCAGGCACGCACATGCTTTGTTCTCTTTCTCTCTCTTGCTTGTTCTCTTTCTCTCTCCCTCTCAATAAGTAAAATATTTAAAAGCCCTTCAGATGTTTGAGTTTAGCAAGCTGTGGCTTGAGCGTAGTTATCTGCACCTGAGGCTCCTGGTATTTCATCTCTGAATCATAGTCTCCGCCGTGGCCTGAACATCCCTTGGTGTGTGTTAAGCATGCTCAGATCTACCCCCAGGTACTTCTCCAGTGGCGTGCCCACAGAGGCTTCACAGTCAACACTGGGAGAGGGGCACGGGCTGGTAGCATCTTCGTGATGCAGATATGCTCACAAATTTGCTGGGCTGAAGAAATGCTGAGTCATGGCACATCATTAAGTCGCGAGGCTCGCATTTAAACACCTGCAGGAGCAGAGACCACAGGAAGATGGGGTAGACGGATTGGGAAGCAGAGAGTTTTGAGAACCATTGCCTTTGCTTTGCAAGCACTGCCTTTCATTGATGTTCAGAGTTGTATGATAGTTTTTATTTTATACAGTTATTTAAAAGGTGAGGAGCACACACGCATGCCGCAACAGATGGGTGGAGGTCGAAGGACAACTTTCAAGAAGTTCTCAGTTTTCTCCTTCCACTCCATGGCTTTAGGTCACCAAGTTTGCAAATGGGAGCCTTACCCACTGAGCTGCTTCGCCAATTCTGTGTGTTAATTTTTAGTGACTACCTTGAAAATGGATCATCAGGTTCTCCTGAGTTGCTGAGAGCTGGTCCTGCCACAAAGTTCTCATTCTCCATTTCCATGCTCTCTGCTGCTTGCCTGAAGTGATGGGGGAGAAAAGGGTCTCCTTTTCCACATTTCTATCTGCTCCTCGGCTGTGGTCTTCCGGGCTTGACTTCACTGCTGCCATTCCGTGATAACTTCAGACGCACACAGAAGCCCCTTTGGATCACATCTATGGAGTGAGCAGGAAGCTGACTGAATGAATGCTAGAAGCCTCTCGGCCAAGAGGGTGTAACCACCCAGCACTGCTGGTGCAGGTCAGTGATGGGACACTCTCTGAGCGGGCACAGCCCTCATTCCCAGTGCTACGACATAAATAAAAATAGATGTGAAGAATTTTTCTGTAAGTCACAAGTGAACCTGAGTTTCCTGTCTTCTTGGTGCTTCTCTAAACTTCTTCCCCATTCTTGTGCTGTTTCCAGCAACAATCACAGACAAGCTGGGTCTCTGGCCCTGATATGATCAATCTTGCTCTCTCAGCACCTCGGCTGAGGGTCTCAGCCTCCGCTTACATGGGGAGGGTGAACAGAGATATTGAAAAGCGCAACCGCAAGATCTGAGTAGAGCTGGTGTGGATTGAAAACAGGACAAACTCAGTCCATCTGTGAGCGAAGATTTGTTAGTGTCTGGGTCCCCCTGGGTGACGTGTGTGACCCGTCTACTCTGGGGTGGCTTGTACTCAGCGTTTCTGCATCATACAGCGATGAGGCAGCGCCCAGAAGTCTCGAGTCCCACCGTCGATTTGAACAGCGCGTGTGTCTTTGCTTCTGAGTTTTTGAAAGATGCTGCTTTCCTACAGGCAGCTTCACATAGGAAACCAGAAAAACAGTTGGCAAAGCAAGAAAGTTTCCAAACCACAGGGCGTCTGCTACTTGCATAATTCCCGAAGCCAGATTTTCCATACTCCCCAAGTCCGCTGAAAAACTTCACTCTCCGTAACCTGTGCTGCAGACTTTGACTAAAGTCCCTCTGCTTTCCTTGGTTACACGTCTGTGACTTGTCTTGTTTTCAGGATTTGTTCTTTCTGTCTCTATCTTTCTCTGTCCGTCTCTGTCTCTCTGTCTGTCTCTTTCTCTCTCTGAATCATTGGTTTGTTAGTAAGATGTCTAAAAATACCTCCTCACAGCTGGTTTTCAGTAATGAAAAGCAGTAGAAATAACCTGCGTGCCTGGGCAGTAAGGAACGCAGGGTCCATCATACAAGTACAGCCAGCGCATTGGCAAAGAGAATCCCGACTTTGCTGCACCCCCTTCTGGGACATTACAGCTCCTTTTCTCCTTTTTTTTTTTTGCCTCTTGTATTGACTCAGCCCTTGTTACCTGTGGGAATTCAGGGAGTTATTCTCAACCGCTTAGAAGTTCAGTTTCCTCCAAGTAAAAGGGGACGTGAAGTATTGGTTTTTCAGGGAGTTTGTAAGGAGAGCATAAGGGAAATAAAATGTATGTAAAAGTGCATGATGCAAAACAGGGAAGATAACTCAGTAAGTGCTTGCCATACACATCTTGAGGACCTAAGTATGGGTCCCCAGAACCCCCTTACCCTCGACTACACACAAACACACATGCCCAAAAAAACCCTGGGGTGGTGCCTTTGTAAACAAACTAAGCATTGGGAAGGCAGAGACAAAGAGAAATCTTGGGGCTCAAGGCCCAGATAGCCCTATGTATCTGGTAAGCTCCATGCCAGTAGGGAGACCTTATTCCAGAAAACAAGGTAGATAGCATCTGAGGAAGGATGCCTGAGGCTGTCCTCTGGCCGCCTTACCCTTACACATGCACACACACACATGCACACTCACCGTGCACCTGTGCATGATGTAGAACCACGTATGTAGACTACAAAAGCAGAAGTGAAACTGTCTAGAGGAACAAAGAGGCGTATGGGAGTTAAAGAGGAGCAAAAAAGTGTCGGAAAGGGGAATTTGGAGGGAAATACACTCAAAGCACAATACAATCTTTGATGATGTTTTCATATGAAGCCCAGTAAGTACCATGTACAATGAATACTCTTCAATTAAAATATTATTTAAAAAATAAATAAGCAAATAGAAGCATATTGTGTAGACAAAATCATCTGCACATATCACTAATCATTTTTCGTGGATGGGAGCAGCGTTATTCTGGCCCAGACACAGTCTGGATCTGATCTGATAAAAACCAAGAGTCAAGAGCTGGGTGTCTCCCTTCCCTAACTTCAGGTGCATGCGTGGCAATAAACATGTGCTTCCTCTGCTTGTTATAGTGCAGGGGCTCGGGCCCCGGACTTCACACATGCTGTCTCTGTTCTCAGCCCTGAACTGTTACTGTGATGGCTGTCACTGGGAGATAAGAAAGAATCAGTCCCCCAGTGTTGAATTGCTGTCCGCTCCTGACACGCCATCCTTACACATGTTCCTCTGCGAACCCTCGTTAGGCAGAAGGGAGGGCGTGGTTGAACATCTCTTCTCCTTACCTATGAGCTGTTGTTCTCTGAAGAGGTGATTCTGAAGTTGGGAGATCTATCTAGAGTCACCATAGGGGAAGGTGTGCATCGACATCTAGCAGGTAGCCGTCAGTGGCTGTACAGCCCGCAGAACACCAAGAGATTATGACGTCACCAGTGGCCATCATGCTGATTGGACGCTCCAGAATCAGCAGCCTTGTTCTCCTCTGCCGATCCACATTAGTACTGAGATGGGGTTTCGACATGGAAGGCCATTGCCTGAGTTAATGATGAATTCGTGACAGAGAGCTTGAATGTATGAATGGCACTGTGCTCTAGGCTACCTCGAAAGCCAGGTTAATGCGGTCATTGACCCAGGAAGCCACACGACTGATATATGTCATCACACAAGGTTTCACAGAAGCATGGTAGAATGGAGGGAACCGCTCAACTTGACTATTCTGTCAGACCCAGTAGTGAACACAGGTTGTGTGATGTTAGGAGCTGCCGCTGTCTGTCTGGCATAGGGCCAGGAGATGGTTAAAGAATTGAAACAGAAAGTTTGCTCTTCTTCTGGTTGTGCTTCTAGGTGCCAGCCTGGACCAATCCAATGTTGCTTTTCCAGAGGCATCCCAAACTTTACAACTGCCATGCTGCTAGCCTGCTACGTGAAGTTTACTATTACAGAAGTTTGCCTGCATTGTTGCTGATAAATAATCACCAATTGGGATAGTCTGGTTACAGTTCTTCGTCCAGTTGGCAGGAAAGCATGCATCATCACCAAAGGGCTGAAGGAACTGAAAATATATTCACATAATGGCTGAGAGAGAGAGAGAGAGAGAGAGAGAGAGAGAGAGAGAGAATCTTTACTTGCCAGACCAGCATGTCTGGCCAAGTATACACAAGAATGTCCACTTACTTAAATAGTTCCCTCCATTTTATTCACCTGTCCAAGGACTAGTCCCACCTACTATGGGCTGGGCCTTCCCCATTAACTGGACAATCTCCTGCAGGTTCACTCTTAACCACTAATTCTCTACATATGATCCCAGAGCTCAAACCCTCAACTGTCAAGTTGACACCTATATTATAGCCACGTGTTGTGTTGCATGGGAGATTCTTTCCAGTGAATCGGTAACTTGGCAGGAGTGAGAACACCGGCTGACACATTGCTCCACCTCTTCCAAGCTCACCCAGGAGTCAGCTGGTTAGCTGCACTGAGCCTCAGTTTTCTAGAAACAGAAAATCACCTGGGAGTGATAGCTCAGGCCTGTAATCCCAGCATTGAGACAGGAGGATTGCTCTGAGACTGAGGCCAGCCTGGGCCTTATAGGAAGATCTTGTATGTTAAAAATAAAAATAAATTGAAAAAAGCAGTAAATAAATAAACTTAGGATAGTGCTGGGCACATAGCCAGCTACCATTCGTTCCTTAAGTTTATTAGCACATATTATATATACTTATGATAATTATAATAAGAAGTTTCAAAATGGCATAATGTGTTTTGATATTTATCCCCCCTCACCTTCTCACTTGACATGGACTCCTACTTCCTCCCCTTCCTTTTCTTTCCTCCTCCTCCTCTTTCTTTAATGAACTAGTAAGTTTAATTCGGGTTGCTTACAGGATTGCTCTGGGATTAAGGTGTGTGTCACCATGCCCATTTTACCTTTTTATGCAGTGTTAGGAATCAAACCAGATATGCACTCTACCAGCTGAACCCCCCCAAGCTATTACTTCTTGTTACTATTTTCCCTAGAAAATGATTCAGGGACTGAATTACTTTTCTCTTTCTTTCTTTCTCTCTCTTTTTCTTTCTTTCTTTCTTTCTTTCTTTCTTTCTTTCTTTCTTTCTTTCTTCCTTTTCTTTTTTTCTCTTCTTTTCTTTCTACCTTCCTCTTTTCCTTTCCTTTCCTCTCCTGCCCTCTCACTTCTCCCTCCCCCATGGACATTCCAGGGTTGTCTTCGCTACAAGTGCTTCTTCGGACCTGTGCTTCTGCCCGTACCATGCATCAGTGTACCTAGAGAAAAACACAACCTCTCTGTGTCTCCGTTTCATTGTGTGGAATCTGAACGGCGGTGAGGCGTCTCACCTCTGGCAGCGAGCTTGGGGAGACAGTGTAAAGACATAAGTCAGTGCTTCACAGGGGCTGTGGCTACATGCTGGGGAGAGAGAGACAGTCTTGAGAGACAGACAGGAACATTGTAACTGACACGTCTGGAGACATCAGCGTAAGCCATTCTCGGGACAGAGAATCAATCGCCCATGGTGACCAAGCATGACATAAAGAGAGCCCTGTTCTGCTGGGGTTGACATCATTTTGGGTGAAACATAAAACTCCATCCATTCAATAGGACCTCAAGTAAGACCAGCCTAGATCCACCCTTCCCCGGCTCTCCAGTTCCTACAGAGCCTCTCATCTGATGAAGAATTTAATAGCTCACCTTGTTCTGCGGGTGGAAACTTGTTTTTATGTGTACGAGGTTTTCTGGGCCACAGTTTGAGAGTTCTCTGGATCACGCTGTATCGATTTCCATCATTTGCGACCATACTTTAGTGCTAACCATGCCTAGATTCTGAACAGCCAAAGATACTTCTTCACTCAGAAAGTTTCCGTCGACCGTGTTCTTACCGTGGACCCCTGGGGGAATGCGGTTGGGGCAAGGGGGCAAGCAATCAAGGTCTCTTTTTGCAATCTTACGTGCAAGGCAGAGGCAAACAGCCAACTGAATGGGCACTACCGGCTCACGGGGAAATGGCAGCCCCTGGGGTGAAGAGACTTGAGCGTGGAGAGCAGGAAGGCCTCCTGGGAGGAGACCCGAGAGCTCAGATCTGAAAGAGATAGAAGAACCCAGGGACACAGCGCCCTGGGGCAGGGCATGCCAGAGGGAACAGCATGTGCAGTCCACACCCCAGAGTAGAAAGAAGGGTCTCAGAAGGCCGGAGTGGCTGTTGCTAGGTCACAGGCAAGACACGTGAGGTAGAAATAAAAGTGGACATGGTGGGCGCTGGATTAGCAACATTCCCCATCGCTGTGAGGAATGCCCCTTGAGAAGTTTCCTGCGGCTCACATGCAAGCGAGCCATCCACCGTGGCAGGGAAGGCGGGGCAGCAGGAGCCTGCGGCAACTGCTCCTACTGCGCATCCGCAGTCAGGAAGCAGAGGGAGATGCAAGCTGGTGCTCGGCTTGCGTTCTCCTTTCGTGACTCCATCCCATGGGGTGGGGGCCACAATCAGGGTGGGTCTTTCTCTTCTCCATTTACCCAATCTAGAAACTTCCAGACACACCCGGAGGTGGGTCCCTTGGGGATTGTAGCTCGAAAGCCCAGTCTTGTGAGGGTGATGATGTTGGGGAGCATATGAAGTCAGTTCCCCGCTGTGTTGCATGGGAAGCCAGTGAACAGCTGTAAGAAGAAAAGTAAAGGGATTTGTTCCACACCAGGAGAATGTCGCTCAAAGCTCTGGATGCTTGGTGAGGGGCCCACTGCTGCTCTGCGGTGGGAAAGTTGGCCCCAGGTGAGAGTGTTGGCTTCACACACACACACACACACACACACACACACAGGGCAAGTTAGACTCCCACTGGGTCGCACTGCAGAAAGCCATCGTGAGGAGGCAGATCTCTTTTGTGCTGAGCTTTCAAAAAAAGTCAGAAGGGAACTGGACAAGTGGGAGGCGGGGGACAGAAGCCCGCTGCTTCCTAAGCAAGCTTTCATGTTTCTGTGTTTCAAGTCGCAACCAAAGCAAAACCAAAGGCAGCTGGGGTTTTGGTCTCTCTTTTGTAGCTGTTATTTCCTGTTGCTTTTTAATCTGACCCCAAATACTCTGAGCTAGACCCATACTGCCCTGTCAGGGAATTAACTTTTGGGTTGTTACCAACCAGCTCATTTCTTCTCTCTCCTAAGTCAGGTAGAGAGATGGGGACCAGGGTCCAGGATAGGTGTTCTGTCCTGTGGACTTGAACCTTGGGCGGCCTCCTCTGTGCTCTCTGCAACAGAGGTTGGGCTTCTAGTGGATTCTCACTTCCCCCTACATCTTCCTCATGCGACAGCTGTCTCTCTGGACAGTGCTTCCACCAGCCGCCAGCACTCGCAGGCTGAGGACCCGCTCTTATCCACTGGGGAGCAAAGGCAGACCGAGGTGGGAGTTCTAACCCAGCATGCATCAGTCTAACCTGGGGTTGGGTGAGGAGGAGGTGGGAGAAAGCATGCCAAGTCTGGGTTTGGGATGTGCCGCTTACCAGACACACCATTTACTTCAGGTGAGTCATTGCTGCAATTAGCCATTCACTGAGTAAAGATAATCCTGAAACTACTTCCATGTTCTCTGTGGAGCTTAAAAGTGATTGTGTATTTAGAGATATAATCACGGAATTCTATGTAGAGAGGTCCCTTAAGTAGAAAACTTGTTATTGAACTTAGAAGATTAAGCATTGCTAAGAGTCATGGTTTAAAATAAATGAGAAATGCCTAGCTTTTCTTATTTATTTTTCAGATTTTATTTTTGTCACTACAGCATTTCACTAGCTAGCTGATAGAGATCATGCTTATCTGAACTTGACCATATGTGTTAGCTGAGTAACCCTTGGTATCTCATACATGTCCTGGCCCAGGAGACAGAGTCCTGAGTCTCAATCCAAGTCTGGTATTAATGATACATGTGGCTTTGAACACGCCTTACTTTATTTTCTCCCTATCTCAAACAAATCTATATAAACATTGCAAGTAGCCCTGGTGAAATTATTTTTATCTGGAAGTGAAATGGGTTTTCATGTTTACCCATCCCTGTAAGGCTTTGATTACGACCTTCCCTGGAAGGTTTTCTGGTCTGTGTGCTGGGCACGCAGGGCCATGTGTGAAGCTATGTGGTTGAGAGCTGGAGTTTTGAGTCTGGATCCAGTTCCAGCACTTGCGGATCTTGTGGTCTGTGACGTCTCTCCCTTCGGTTTGCCCTGTGGTGTCGGATCTCTGAAAGAACCTGCCTCGGGAGCATCCTGGGAGTTGAGTACATGAAGTGCTGACCGTGGCGTCTAGGTTGCAGATGGCGTATACGAGTGGCGCCATCACTCCTGTTATTAAAGTGCCCTCCCCAGGACAGACCTGCCAAACACCTGCAGAAGCCCCTTCTTGTTTCTGGTCTCTGTCTGTGTCAGCTCTGAGTGTCTGTGGTATTGAGCAGAGCCTTCCTGGTCAGGAATTCCTCAGGGCTCTGTGTCCTGATGCTTATACTGAGTGTGCCCCCGTCTAAGGCTCCTGCATAAGCAGAAAGGCTACATTAACTGCACTTAGGTGTCAAGCACTGTGTTAGCTACTTTTGCAGCCCCAAGACCACAGTACCTGCTATAACACAAGGGAAGGAGGGTCCATCGTGGATCAGGGTTTCAGGGAATTCTGCCATGGTCACTTGGTCCCATGTGTTTGGACAGAGCATCATGGTAAAGGGACCCTGCGAAAGAAAAGCTTCTCCTGGTTGCAGGCAAGAGGCAGAGAAAATGGCACCTATGGAAGGCAAGACAAGGCTTCCAAGGTACCACCAGCGACCTATCCCCCCAACTAGACCCCTGCAGTGATGCCACCATCTTGTAAAGGTCATGTCCTGTCGCTCCCTAGAGATACCCTTCCAGACTTACCTGCTTTACTGCTCCAATCAAGTGGACGGTCAAGGTTGACCATCATGAGCACTTTGCCTGGGCTCAGCAGGGACTTCCCAGGTGCGCACACATTTCTTTCCCTGGTTCCACGTGGCTTTGCTTAGAGTTTGCCCTCTGAGATGCCAGGACTTGGAGGATCCTGGAAGCATCCACTTGGGTGAACCAGACCCCAACATCCCAGTTCAAGAAGCTACTCTGCATACACTGTTTGCCATGGAGGAAATCAAGCCCAGGGCTCCTGAATCGTTCCCTTTGTCAAAGGCCTCTCCACTGGAACACGCATTCTCCTGTCACACCTGATTTCAAATGTTATCAACTATGATTTACTCACAAGTTTTGTTTCGATGAGCAAAATCCACCCTTCGCTTTCCAACTTCTGATTTCCATAAGTGATAAGAAGAAGCATTTCTGCTTCTAATGACAATCAAACCAACCTCATCTTCCCCTCAAAAGCATCCTCCCCAGAAGAAGGGGCTCAGAGCGTATTGAGCAGGTTGTATGGAATGTGGACACATAGCTGCAGTGTACCCTCCCCCTGCCCCTCCCACTGGCTCCACCGCGCAGGGGGCAGTTGTGACCACCCTTCTCAGACACCAGACATAAGTCTGTCCTGATAGCACAGCTACTCAATGGTAGCATCCAAAATCAAAAGCAAATGATACAAGCACATTAGTGATACTTGGGAGCTTGTCCTTTGGAAACCATTTGCTTTGGTCTAATTATGTGTTGCTCAGTGGTAGACAGTTTGCCTAATATATGAGAGCTCCATAAGTTTAATCCCCAGCACTGAAATGGGAAGAAGGTAAGGTGAAGAGAGGGAAGTAGGGGAGAAAATAGAGTAGGGGAAAGGTGAGAAAGGAAGGAAGGAGGGAGGGAAGGAAGAGAAAGAGAGAAAGAGAGAAAGAGAAAGAGAAAGAGAGAGATAGAAAGAGCGATAGAAAGAAAGAAAGAAAGAAAGAAAGAAAGAAAAGAAGAAAGAAAAGAAGAGAAAGAAGAGAAGATAAGACCTCACCCGAAAGAGCTCAAGAAAGAAGAAAAGGAGAAACAACAGGATCAGTGTCTTCTGTCTCCTCTCAGGTAGGAGGATTTCAAGAAGTTTGGGGCCAGCCTAGACTACATGGCAAGACCCTGTCTCAAAATGATAAAAAAGATGGGGCTGGAGAGATGGCTCAGGGGTTAAGGTTCTGCCTCGCAAGCAGAAGGACCTGAATTCGGATCTCAGAATACGAAATGAAGCAGGTAGACGTAATCCAAGATGATTCCCAAAGTCACCCTTGGGTCTCCACAGGCGCATGCGCGCGCACAAACACTCACACACACACACACACACACACACACACACTCACACTCACACACACATTCTCACACACACACACACACACACACTCACACTCACACACACACACACACCACACACTCACACTCACACACACACACTCACACTCACACACACATTCACACACACATACACACACTCGTGCATATGCACAAAAAAATGAAAAAAAGTTGAAAACACTGATCTATGGATGTGCACCCTGAAAATACACATGGAAGTGGATTCTGCATCTGACAGAGCAGATTCCCACAGATAAGATGGCCGGGGGCTGTGAGCTCACCACGGGCAGCAAGTGTCTTCCCATTCTATTCTTTGTCTAAATATTTTTGATGGGTATTTCCCAACTACTTCCAATTTTAAATGATAAAAATTATATATTATTGGAAATTGGTACATCCAACTATTGGTAATCATATGTCTGAACTGTTCTCAATATACTGATTTATTAAAAGAAAGGTCAAGTCTTCAAAAGTTGAAGGCACTGCATTTGAACTTTAGTATCAGCTTTTTTTTTCTTGCATGATGCATGGGCTGCATTTAGTTAAGCAAAGTCATGGCTAGAGGCATCTCCCTTTGAGAGTGAAATATTGACTCAAGGCAAAACATGGTGCTTTTTCTGGGGAGGAGGCCTGCAGTCTCCCATGTGGGTTTGAACATGGCGTGTGGTGTGCACTGTTGTTTCAGTCCAGTGAGTCATCTTCACCTTGTGTCTTTTAGCTCCACACAATGCTCTGTAGTAAGTCTGTTTCTGGTCTGTCGATTTCAACTCAACACCTCAGGCCAAGCACCTCGCCTGTCAATGCTTAAGGCAAGGTCGAGGATTTGCTGGGCCCTGACGCTGCTCTCCATGTCTTGTCCCCACAGATGACAGAAGGCAGGTACTGCCAGGTGCACCTGCTGGACGACCGGAGACTGGAGCTGCTGGTGCAGGTGGGTGTCATTCACTCGAGGCCCCGCCCCTCCTGCCTCCCTGGTGGCCTGTGTCCAGGCTGCTGGCCGCTCTGTGCCTAGAAGTCAATGCCTCAGAGCGACAGAGGGGGAGGAGACAATGTGGAGGTGAGCATGCTCTGTGTGTGAGTCATCGGAGTCGAGTCCTTCTGACAAAATTATGGTTAAGACAAGTGAAATTATGGGTTTAGGGAAAGGCATTCTGCAAAGCCTGTGACCTGTCTTGAGAAGTGATATTTCAGTTCTTGGTGCTTTTTTTTTCTTTTATTGCCCAAGGTCCTGGACCAAGAGTCATATAAATGAGTAAAGTCTCTGCAGACAAGTCTATACCTTTGGCTAACCTAGGTGTCTCTTCCCTTTCCCCTTGAGTCGTACCCATCACCCACTGTGCCTCATCTTTGATCAGAATGACTAGGACAGGACACAGCAATTTCAGAAGGATACAACTTTTACTCCGGGTTTCTGCTTGTTTTCTTTCTTTCCTTTCCTTTTTCTTTCTTTTCCTATTCTGCTTCCATTTTCTCTTGCTTGCTTTACTTTCTCCTCCCTTTCTTCCCTTCTCCTTCTTTTCTCTCCCTGCCACCCACTCTCTCTCCCTCCCCATCCTTTCGGTCCCCTTCTCCAGCAGCATGCATGCATTCAACCCTTCAGACCATCTACAACAGATGCCCCTTAGTGGTGCTCCTGCTTCCCTAGTCCCCTTCCTTCCTTGGTCCCCCAGCTTCCTCGCTCCCCCAGCCTTCTAGCTCCCCTGCTTTCCTTGTTCCTGCCGGTCCAGTATCAGCCATCACTTGGACATTCTGGCAGATTCCAAACCACACTTCTTCCTGCTGACGGGCAATTATCATTGCTAGTTCTTTCTGTGACCCTCCAGTTTCGAGTCCCTAATCCCCCCTTTCTTCTGTCCAGCACTAAGCAGAATTAATTCCTTCAGTCATTTGTAGTCTCACAGGCCGTGAGGTTTTTAATGTTCTTTATACTGGTTGTGGGCACCAGGTTCCAACACAGCTGCTCAACAATATGCATGTTTTGCCTTAGGGGAAAAGTAAGGCATCCATGAGAGCTGCAGATACCAGAGGGAAAGGTTGGCCCCTCTACTTCCCCACAATGCCTAGCGGGCCGATGGCCCATGAAGGTGGCTGTTGATGTGCAAGGGAGCAAGCGAAGCAGCTGAGGGCTGAGAAAGGTGTTGGCAGGAAGAGAGAGGGGCAAGCAAATTGCTGCTAATCAGTTCTGTGTTTTAACAGCCCAAACTTTTATCAAAAGAGTTGCTGGACCTTGTGGCTTCGCACTTCAACCTGAAGGAAAAGGAGTACTTCGGAATAACGTTTATAGATGATACGTAAGTGTTCCCACTTTTCCCTCTCTCGTGATTGACAGAAGGGGGAAAGTATTTGTACCCTGTGGTTAAAAGTTTCTCAGCATGGGTATTCTCTTACAAGTGAGAAGAAAGGGCTATTATTGGTCATTTTAAGAATGCAAAACATGCTAAGTTATGTGACAAGCCAGGCCTGGAATAATCTCTGTACTCAGGAGGCAGAGGCAGGAGGATTGCTACAAGTTTAAGGTCAGCTGACTACACTGTGAGTCCCAGTCAGAGGTCACAACCCTGCTCTAAATAAATAAATATATAAACAAACAAAACAAATGCAATTATAAAACACAAAAAGCACAAAATATTGCTGTCTTTACAAATTTGTATAATGAGTTTGATACTCCTAATTGCAGTCTATCTTGACATGTCTTTGAGTGAGGTAATGCTTGCTAATTCACATTATGTGTCAGTGATAAAAATACTAGGTTATTGGGAACCTCGAGGAAGAGGGGGTGGTAAGATTATAAGAACCTAAAGATGGAAAGGTTCACCATTGGACAAGACATTCCATTCAAGTCAGGACTGCTGCATCTACCAGCTCACTACAAGACTTGTCCTTATCAGATCTGCATAATGACTGACATACCAACATGCCCCCATAGACGATCAAGGAACTCAAGAGAGATAAGAACATACAGCGGAAACCTTGGGGACTAGAGCTGGATGAGTAAAGGGGAATGCCCCTCCCTATCAGTGGGGTTGCCTGAAAAGAAGCAACTTGGTATGCCACAGATGCCTGAATCCCCACAGTAGTAAACAAGCCAGATGGAACCCTGGAATCCATAGAAGTATAGACAGGCAGGAGGGTGGGAGGGAGTGGAATGGATTGATGAAGGGAAGGAAGGAGGATAGGAAGAAGGGGGGATGGAGGGAAGCAAGGATAAGTACTCAATATGCTTGTAAAACTAGAAAAATAAAATAATAATAAAAAAGAAAGAAAAAAACACTAAGTTGTTATTCTCTGGTATCTTGAAACCAAAGGAAAGTTTTTGTGCTGGAAGCCAGAAAGTTTTGAGGCAAATTTGTGGCCCACTTTTTTTTTAAGTGTATTTTAATGTGGGATCAGCTTTTTCAACTACATCCCAAGGCTCCTTCATTTTGTCATTAACTATTCACTTTCCATGTGTAAGAAAAAAATTTATAAGGACTTTTTAAAACTATCTAAGTGGATGTGTTTAGAGTTACTAGCTCTATTCTTTCTTTGTCATTGTTTTGGATCAAACAAGCTTGTCTACATTATAAGTGGTCTGATTTCGACGGGATCTTTTCCTTTTCTGTTAACTCTAAAGAATCTATTAAATATAAAATACAAAAAAAAAGTTCCAGTCCAGTCATAAGCCAGGTTGGCCAATGCCCTGCATTCTCTCAGTAACACCCAACTTAAGTGGTCTTTTCAGTTCTTCAGTGCAACCAGGTGACAAATGGTGTGGGAAGAAATCCATTTGTTTTGAACACCTGTGGCTTCTAGTGATTTCTAGAAGTGGAAAACTGAACAAAACCTTTGAGACTTAGGTTAGGTCAAATCCAGGCACCTGTCCTAGAAAACTTAAAAACCTAGGGAAAAAACCTTTTTGCAGACTCAGAATGCTTACTGAAGAAGGTTCTAAAAGCCAGGAATCACTGTAGGCACCCCCTTCTTGCCTCTGAACCACCGGAGTGTGTTCACCCAACAGCAAGTTGACAGATGCTCTGTGTTCTGCCCTCTGCTGGATAAAATATGAAGTGCAGGTGCCCATTGGCCACAAATTTCCACCCTGGGAGCTGAGGCCAATTCACATGAATGAGCGACTAAACAGCCACATATAACTAAGTATAATGGGATGTGAATGAAAGAAAACAGTAGAAGGTATAAGTCCACAATAGCTAAGTCAGGGTACTGAAATTGCTATAAGCACTATAATGTACAAGGAGCTCACAGAACGTTGAAGCTAAACGTGTGAGTGCTGGAGCAATTTATTTGTTGGACAAATATTTCCTGAGTGCCCCGTAGCTGCCAAATGGTATTTTACTCAGAGCAACACAGGCAAGGTTCCTGCTGGTTAATATTTCAAGTGTAATGAAATGGTCTAGTAACAAGCAAAGAAACCATGAGAAAATACTAGAAATTACCAGTGTAGCAGAGAACACAGATGAGAGAGGCTGTCTAGCTGGATATGGTTTTAGACAGAGAAGACAAGGGTGACATCGAAAATCAGTTCTGCAAAAGCTTGGAGAGATTTTCCAAGCAAAAGTCAAGTGCTGATGTCTTGAGGCAAAAGTGGGTTGAGTTTGTGTGATTTATTGTGTCTTGTTCTCTAGTTAACTTTTTTTGAGAGGATGAGAGACAGAGAGAGATCTCACATAGCCCATGTTGGTCTTGGACTCCTGGTCCTCCTGCTTCTACCTGAGTGTGGGGATTATAGAGGTGTACCACCATGTCTGGATTTGTTCGCTTTTTAAAAAAGGGATTAAGCCTCTGCCGTGCAAGCAGAAGATCCCTAGTTTGAATCCTGGGTCCCACGTACAAACACCAGGCAGAAATAGCAGTGGTCTGTTCTTCCAGTGTTGGAACCTGGGAAACTCCAGAGCAAAACAAGAGGAGGCATTTCAATCCAGGGTGATTCCTGAAGTCATTTTTGGGCCTCCACAAGCACACACAATGCTTGTTCTCTCTCTCTCTCTCTCTCTCTCTCTCTCTCTCTCTCTCTCTCACACACACACACACACACACACACATACAAATAACAAAAATTAAAAATAATTAGAAAGTTGGAAAAACCATTGTGGATAGAATATAGAAAGGTCAGTACAAGATTAGAGTGAGCCAGGCTGGGGACGAATATCACAGAATACTGTGTGATCGTAGGACAGTTTTCTGACACTTCTGACGCTCACGTGTCTGCGCCTGTGCACATGGCAGCTGCACATATATGGCAAGTACCACACAAGGCTCTCAGAATGGCGCACAGGCCTCAAATGCTTCAAGCTCATTAAGTCAGATTTGCAGAGCCCAGAGTTCCAGGCACACAGTGAAAGGCAGGCTTTGTCCTTCTCCTGGTAGCTTTGCTGACAAGATTGTGAGGAGGGAAACTCTCCTGGGGTCCAACTGGGTTCCACTAGAACTGGGCCAGGCAGATAGAGCCCACTCTGAGGGGAGAGGAGATGGCATTCCAAGCAGGTGTTACTTGGAGTGGGAGGGGGGAGCAGGATGACAGATGTTCATACCGAGAAATGAATAGGGGGCAATGACCCAATGTAAAGACCCTGGATTCAGAGGTAGATTGAGGGGTAAGCAAAGAACAAGATATGGGAGAGCCCTGTGAGTGGCAGATATGGTGACATAAGACTCCAGGGTCACCAACTGCTAAGGCTACAGGCTTCACGGTGGGCAGGGCCTCAACCCCAAGCTTGGTGTACATTGTCCACACATTCTTTTTTTTTTTTTTTACAGTTCTTTTTTTTTTTATTAAAAATTTAATTATACATTTTAAAATTTTTTACCAGTTCCCTCCCTCCCCCCTCCTCCCCCTCCCCTTCCCCCAGTGCCTCCCCCCCAATTCCCAGAGAGTCCTTTATTGTATACGCCTAACTCTCCATTGGGTCCTCCTCTCCGATGACATATAAGGACCCAGTGGCATTTCCATAAGCCCTTTCTCTTGTTCCCCTTAAGCATAAGATCACTACTATGGCTGTCAATCCCTTGCCTCCAGGGGTCTCGGTGCCCTTAACAGATGCTAGACTTTATGAGGGCAACAGTGCGCTGGACATTGCGCAGGGCATGCAAAGTCCCATTACGATTGCTTTGGCCCCAACTATTGTTGAGAATCTTGCAAATCGTTGCTCCTCCCATCCTTTTGCTCTTACAATCTTACCGCCCCCTCTTCCGCAAATGTCCCTGAGCTCCAGGATGGGGAGAGATTAGGCTGTCCTAGTTCTATGTGATTGATATAGTCTCTGAAGTTCTGGATTGTGGTTTGTTGATTTTCTTTTGCAGTTTTGCTGCTCCTGCAAGTCCCTTCACTCCATTCTGCTGGGCACTGTATGTCACCTCCTGGCCAGAGACAAAAAGCTGTTAAACCGGAGTCTTGTTGTAATAGCACATTCAAGGGTAGATGTAATAAGAGTAGGAAACCTCCCTGAGGGAGGGGTCCATCACCCATTTGCAAAATGATTACTTTTTATCTGCTAGACTATATGCCCTCCCCTTCTGGTGAGATCAGGAAAGAATGTCTGTGAACTTAACCAGGTTTCTCATTACTTACTTGCAGACCTTGATGGAGGCCTATTTTCTCTGCTGTAACATGGTTTCCTCTCTCCTTGTTTCTGGTGTGGCCCTCCTAACCCATCTCTCTTGTTCATAATCCTTGCAATTACTGTGTTTCATAGGTTTACTTTTGAGTGTCTCAATGTGGGCTGGGTGAGTTTGGTACTAGGAGCCACCTATTAGGGAGTACATATGGCGCTTAATTTTCTGGGTTTGGGATACTTCACTTAATATAATTCTTTCTAATGACATCCATTTCCCAGCAAATTCCAGTAATTCATCATTTTTGATGGCTGAGTAGTACTCCATTGTATAGATGTACCACCTTTTCCTTATCCACTCGTCAACTGTTGGACATTTAGGTTGATTCCATGACTTTGCTATTGTAAACAGTGCTGCTATGAACATGGTCGAGCTTGTGCTATCGAGGCGAACCTCTGCTGCATGGGGGGTTATTCCCAAAAGTGGGATAGCAGGGTCATATGGCATTTCAATCTTTAATTTCTTTAAGAATCTCCAGACGGCTCGCCAGAGTGGCTGTATGAGCCTGCATTCCCACCAACAATGTAGGAGAGTTCCCCTCTCTCCACATCCTCTCCAGCATTTGTCGTTGTTAGTATTGTGGATTTTTGCCATCCTGACCGGGGTGAGATGATATCTCAGGGAAGTTTTGATTTGCATTTCCCTGATGGCGAAGGAAGTGGAGCATTTTTTAAGATAATTGTTAGACATTTTAATTTCATCCCTGGTAAAGTTTCTTTGAAGTTCCAGGGCCCATTTTTTAATTGGGCCAGTGTTTTCCTTGGAGTTTAATTTTCTAAGTTCTTTGTGCACTCTGGACAGTAGAGCTCTGTCAGATATGTGGTTAGTGAAGATTTTCTCCCATTCTGTGGGTTGCCTTTGAGCTCGTGTGACAATCTCTTTATCTGAACAGAAGCTCTTTAATTTCACAAGATCCCAACTCTTGAGAGTTGGTAGCAGTGATTGTGCCATTGGATGTCTGTTTAGGAAGTGTTGGCCTAGCCCAATCAGCTCGAGGGAGTTCCCTATCCTTTCAACTATGGTTTTTAAAGTCTCTGGCCTGATATCAAGGTCCTTGATCCATTTGGAATTAAGTCTTGTACATGGTGACAAGTATGGGTCCAGCTTTAATCTTCTGCATGTGGAGATCCAGTTTTGCCAGCACCATTTGTTGAAGATGCTGTTCTTTTTCCATTGGATTCTTTGGGCCCCTTTGTCAAAGACCAAATGGCTGTAACTTTGTGGGCTTATATCTGGGTCTTCAATCCTTATCCATTGATCTGTGTGTCTATTTTGGAGCCAGTACCAGGCTGTCTTTATAACTATGGATTTGTAGTATAGACTTAGGTTTGGTATGGTAATACCTCCAGCTGTGTTTTTGTTACTCAGGATTGTTTTTGCTATCCTGGGTCTTTTGTGTCTCCATATGAACTTTGAGATTATTTGGTCAACTTCTTTGAAGAATTGCTTTGGGATTTTGATTGGTATAGCATTGAATCTGTATATTGCCTTTGGTAGGATGGTCATTTTTACAATGTTGATTCTGCCAATCCAGGAACAAGGGAGGTCTTTCCACCTTCTGGTGTCTTCTGCAATTTCTTTCTTTAGGGTTTTAAAGTTTTCATTGTAAAGGTCTTTTACCTCCTTAGTTAGGTTTATACCAAGGTATTTCATTTTTTTAGGGGCTATAGTAAATGGTATTGTTTCTCTCAAGGCTTTTTCACTTCTTTCATTCTGGGCATATAGGAAGGCCTCTGATTTTTGCACATTTATTTTGTATCCTGCCACCCTGCTGAACTTCTCAATTAGTTCCAGAAGCTTCCTGGTGGAGTTTTTGGGATCACTCAGGTATAAGATCATGTCATCTGCAAATAGGGATAGCTTGACTTCTTCCTTGCCGATTTGAATCCCTCTTATGTTCCTTTCTTGTCTTATGGCTTCAGCTAAGACTTCAAGTACAATATTGAATAGAAGTGGTGAGAGTGGACAGCCTTGTCTAGTTCCTGATCGAAGTGGGAATGCTTCCAATTGTTCCCCATTGAGCATAATCCTTGCTGTGGGCTTGTTGTATACAGCTTTTATTATATTGATAAAGGTTCCTTCCATTCCTACTGTCTCTAGCGTTTTGATCATAAAAGGCTGTTGGATCTTGTCAAAAGCTTTTTCTGCATCTATCGAGAGTATCATGTGGTCTTGGACTTTGGACTGGTTTACATGATGAATTACATTTATTGATTTGCTGTATGTTGAACCAACCTTGTGTGCCTGGGATGAAGCCTACTTGGTCCCCATGAATGATCTTTTTAATATGTTTTTGAATCCGATTTGCTAAGACTTTGTTGAGAATCTTTGCGTCTGTGTTCATCAGGGAGATCGGCCTATAGTTTTCTTTTTAAGTGAATCTTTATTAGGTTTTGGGATTAAAACGATATTAGCTTCATAGAAGGAATTTGGTAGTGTTCCTTCCTTTGCTATTTGATGGAACAGTTTAAGGAGTATTGGTGTTATTAACTCCTTAAATGTCTGGTAGAACTCTGTGCTGAATCCATCTGATCCAGGACATTTTGGTGGGAAGATTCGAGATTACTTCCTCAATTTCCTTATATGTTATAGGACTATTTAAATAATTCACAACTTCCTGATTCAATTTAGGTAAGTTGTGTTTACTTAGAAATTCATCCATCTCTTTTGTGTTGTCAAACTTCACAGAGTATAAGTTTTTGAAATATGATGTTATAATTCTCTGGATTTCTTGGGTATCAGTAGTGATAACTCCATGTTCATTTCTAATTTTGTTAATTTGGGTTTTCTCTCTCTTGCTTTTGGTTAGTTTAGCTAGGGGTGTATCAATCTTGTTGATTTTTTCAAAGAACCAGCTTTTTGATTGGTTGATTTTTTCTATCGTTTTCTTAGTCTCGATTTCAGATATTTCTCCCCTTATTTTGCTAATCTCTTCTCTTCTACTGCTTTTGGGATCAGATTGCTCCAGTTTCTCTAAAACTTTAAGCTGCATTGTTAAGTTGTTTATTTCTGATGTTTCCATTTTTTTGACGTGGGCATTAAGAGCTATGAACTTACCTCTTAGAACAGCTTTCATTGTGTCCCAAAGATTTTGGTAAGTTGTATTTTCGTTATCATTCACTTTCAGGAAATCTTGAATTTCCTTTTTAATTTCTTCCTGAATCCAGTTCTCATTCAGCATCATAGTGTTAAGTTTCTAGGAGTTAGTGTATTTTCTCTTGTTTGATGTGTTGTGGATGTCCAGCTTTAGGCCGTGGTGGTCTGATAGGGCACAGGTTAGAATTTCAACTTTCTTGTATATGTGTAGATTCATTTTGTGGCCCAGTATGTGATCTATTTTGGAGAAAGTTCTGTGTGCTGCTGAGAAAAATGTGTATTCTTTGGTGTGTGGGTGAAAGGTTCGATAGAGATCTGTGAGGTCCATTTCTTTCAGGGTTTGATTAAGTTCCAAAGTGTCTCTGTTAAGCTTTTGACCTGTTGATCTATCCCATGTAGAGAGGGCGGTGTTGAAGTCCCCAAGAATTATCGTTTGGGGGTTGATTTCATGCTTTAGACGCTGTAGGGTTTTCTTAATGAATGTGGAGGGGCCCGTATTGGGTGCATATATGTTCAGTATTGTGAAATCTTCCTGGTGAATTGTACCTGTGACTAAAATGTAGTATCCATCCGTGTCTCTTATAATTTTCTTTGGTTTGAAATCCACTTTGTCTGATAGCATAATGGCTACCCCTGCCTGATTTCTGCTTCCATTTGCTTGTAGAATTGTTGACCAGCCTTTTATTTTTAGAGCGTGCCTATCTTTTGTGGTGAGATGGGTTTCCTGTAGGCAACAGATTGATGGATTGTGATTTTTAATCCAAGTTTGTAATCTGTGTCTCTTGATCGGTGAATTAAGTCCATTAACATTTAGTGTTATAATGGAGAAACTATTGTTAATTCCAGACATTTATTATGTTTAGTAGCTTTTATAAGTATATTGCTTCGCTTTTAATGGTGTTATATTTGCCTTCTGTTCTCCTGGATATGCCTGTTTTTTTCTTCACGCTTGAGTATCATTTCTAGCAGTTTTTGAAGGCCTGGTTTGGTGGCCATGTATCCCTTAAAGTTGTCTTTGTGCTGGAAAATTTTTCTTTCTCCCTCGATCATGACTGATAGTTTTGCAGGGTAAATCAGCCTGGGTTGACATTTTTGCTCATTCAATACTTGAAGTATGTCTCTCCAAGCTCTTCTTGCTTTTACTGTTTCGACTGAGAAGTCATTTGTTATTTTAATAGGTTTGCCTTTAAAAGTGACTTGTTTTTTCTCCCTTGAAGCTCTCAGCACCAGTTCTTTATCTTGAATGTGGAGTGTTTTAACTATTATTTGCCGCGGTGTGCTTCTATTTTGGTCGTATCTGTTTGGGGTGCGGTATGCCTCTTGTATATGAATGGGCCTCTCTTTTTTTAGATGAGGAAAGTTTTCCTTGATGATCGTTTGAAAAATTTCCTCAGGGGTGGTATTTTGAGATTCTTGCTCCGGTATTCCATGAATACGCATGTTAGGCTTCTTCAGGGTGTCCCATATCTCTTGGATATTTCTCTCAAGTATCTTTTTGGCTTTAACAACCTCTTCCATTGAGCTGGTTAGTACTCCCACTTTATCTTCAAGGTCTGAAATTCTGTTTTCTGCTTCATTAGTTCTGTTGATAAGACTCTCTGTGGCGTTCTGGGTTGAAGATAACTTGTCTTTTAGCTCAGTTTTAAACTCTGCTTGAGTTTGTTTTAACTGCTCTATGCCACTTTTTGTTTCTTGCACTGTTTTTCTCAACTCCTCCAGATGTCTGTTGTGTTCCTTTTCAAAGCGATTGATTCGATTATGTAATTCCTCCCGGATTTCCTCCTTCATAGTATTGAACATGGTAATGATCATATTTTGAAAGTCGTTATCCTGGGTCAGGCTTTCTTGGCCTTTTTCCGCGGGTTTGTTCTTGTTGGAATCTATCATTATGGGATTAATATCTTCAGTGGGAAATTTGTTTACTTGAGTGTTGCTTCTCATGGATTTGCACTTTGACTTTGGCATTGTCATTTTAACTCTTAAGATCTCTCAATTTCACTAAACTGAATTATTTGGCCTGGGGTACTGGTGGGCGGGGCCCGAACGGGGACTCACCTAGGGCGTGGGGTGAGGCCCGGGTGGACCGCGCGCGTGTCCCGACCGGCGGAGTGGGGGGGGGTGTGGCGAAAGGGGACGATGGGCGCGTAGGTCGTGGAGCTATTTAACCCGAGGGCAGCTGGGGCGGGGCCCGGGCGCAGGGGGAGGTCCTCCTCGTCCCTCGGCCCCCGCGCTGCTCCGGCTGGATGGCGGGAGTCGGAGCCGGGTGTCTGTGGGCTGACCTGGTCCTAGAGCGCGCGGTGAGAGCCCGGCTGGATCTCGCGTACGCGTCCCGACCGGCGGAGCGGGGGGTGGGGGGTGGGTGCGGCGAAAGGGGACGATGGGCGCGTCGGCGTGGAGCTATTTGTCCACACATTCTGAATGCAAACGCTTGCTTGTGAAAGAAAAGGAGCAGGAGTCACGCCTGGGATCCCAGCACTTAGAATCACAGTGGAGGTAGAAGGACCCCAAACCTGGGACACGTGGGAGACCCTAACAAAAAGAAGGTGAAGAAAGGGATGGAAGAATGGAGGGAACAGTATGAGTGACCCCCTTGGAGGACCTGGGCTACCCTCCTCAGTATATGCCGAGGGATCTGCCTGGGAGAGGACAGCCGAAGCTTAAGGTCTCCAAGAATCCAGGGTCCAGTGTGCCCCTGACCACACTGTTGCTTTCTGAGCATGACCAGCTGGGGAAGATGTCTGTCTTCTGGCTCCAGCTGTGTTTATTTTCAAAAGAAGTATGAGTTAGGTTTTTTGGGGGAAGAAGGAGGAGCTGACCTTTCCCACCTTTCTGGAAAACCGCTGGTGTCTAAGGGTGTCTTCTTGATGCATCTTGGTCACAAGCCTAGTGCTTTTCTTTGTCTGGTGAATATTTTTGGAAAGAATTTTTTTTTTTTAGCACTCCCATTCTCAGCCCCCAGGAAACCGCTAAGTGGGGTCCTTCCCAAGGCACTGGCTGAGTCCATACCACGCCAGTTTTGGAATTGTGGTAAATGTCTGTGAACAGGGGGAGACAAAGGAGACAGAGACAAAGGAGACAGAGACGTCATGTCAATGAAACTGGCCACGGTCTTTACCCCCAGTCCATGGAAAAATGGAAACATGGACCATGGTTGCATAATGAAAGCAGAATGGAAGCGGATTCCTTACTGTGGTAGATACAGCAATGGTCCTTGGGGGCTGGACTTGCTGAGTCTTCTGATCTCTGCATGCAAGGCCATCTTTCACCCCTAGAGGGCAGTCTCAACCCTCCCCCGTGATAGCATCCCCCCCAAGCCCCCCTATTTTAAACCTCACCACCACCACCATACTTTCTGTCCCTTTGCTGGAGTGAACTTCGAACTTCCAGACACATCTGTGACTTTTGACCCCTACCCCTTCTGATGGACCTGAGATAATATGGCTGTTCCTGGGGGAGTTCAGCCAAAGAGAAAGCGCTGGTTCGAGGTTGTTCTTAGCAGCCTGGTAACAACAGGGATGCCTGCCTGTCTTTCCACAGTTAATGAAGTCTCTTATATTTGCTGAAAACATTTGTAAAAAGCAGGGTGAAAACAATAAATGACCTCGATTATATTAGAAATATATGCACTTTGCATTTTTTTATTCAGGTTTTTTTGGGGGGGTTGTTTGTTTTTGTTTTTGCTGTGGACAAGATTATAAATAAACCTTCAAAAACCTAATTCCTAAGTATATGATCACCTTGGAAAGATACACTCCAAAAAAAAGGGGAAAATTTTAAAAAGAAAACTAATTCCTGCGTTAGTAATACATACATGCCTCCAATCCTAACATCTGGCAAAAGGATTGTGAATTGGAGGCCAGTCTCTCCTGAAAGTTCAAAACCAGAGTTTGCAATACAGCCAGAACTTATCTCAAAAATAAACAGCAAGGGGCTGTGAGGCAGCTCAGTGGGCGCTTGTTCAGAAAAACAAACAGGAAGAAGAATCTGGGTTCTAGGGCTGGCAATGGGGCTCAGCTGTTTGCCTAGCATTCCTGGGGCCCCCAGTTCAATCCCTAATACAGGAAAAAAGAGAACTTATTTCTCATACGTTCATAAGAATGTTATATTGCATATGCATGCACATCTCCTTAGAAGAATATCCAGGACCATGGGTGAAGCTTCCCCCTTGGGACTGTAGCTTCTTGCACAGGTGACCCTATTGACAGGTGGGTCTGCCTCGCTCCAGGAATCTATGTAAAACCTTGGGACTTCCTGATTTCTGTCTTTAATTGATCCCTCAAGGAACAAAATAGGTTGGAAAAATCCCAGCCCACGATAGATTGTTTTGCAATTCCCTTTCCACCACCACAAAAAAATATATATTCTTAGGATAGGTTTTATGTAACCAAATGAAAGGGTCTCTAAAATAGATGGACCGGGCATCCATGGAGTGTCTGGAGAGTATTTGACCTGTACGTTTTTTATTTTTCTATTTATTATTATCAGCGTGTGTATAGGCAGGTGTGTTATGATGTTTATGTGGAAGTCGTAAGACAATCTGTGGAGTCAGTTCCCTCTTTCCACTTGTATGTATATTCTGAGGCTTCCAGTTGACTCACTTGCTCACCAAGCGCCTTTGCCTGCGATCCATCTCACCAGCCCCTGTATGTCCTCTACCAGCCGTGGTATTATTATTCTCCATGTCTGCTTCATTTCACCCAAGCAGAAGGTGTACCCCTTTCTTGGCTGACGTGAGTCACATCTAGCATTCCACAAAAAACAAATCGAAAATTTAAAGATTAATATTGAACTAGTTATATTGCTCAGTGTTTTAGCCCCCACAAGCCACTGGGGTTATCAGTTTGCTATTTATCATCCCACATGTTTTTATCTGTGCATGCACCTACATATGTCAACTTCCATTCATTAAGAAATAGGCAAGCCAGGTATGGTGATGCAAGCCAGCACTGGCTGAAGAAAGAGATTGATATTTAAGGCCAGTCTGGGACGCACAGGATCCTCTGTTTCCAGGGACAAGAGGCTTGTAGCTGATACATGGCACTGACTGTGCTGTATCTTGCCTTTTTTTTTTAATTTAAGATGCTATCTCACACATTGCCCAGAGCAGGTTTGTAAGCAGGCCCTCTGCCCTATTTTATGACTCTGTTCTATTTCTCTGTACAGACTTAGATGATTAATAAGGCTCTGCAGGGCAATGAAGGTATTTCTAGGCATTTTGCTATTATACGTAAGCGTGAGCCAACATGTAAGGCCTCGTGAACCCTGGTAGCAGGGGGCATCCTGCTACTTCTGAGCTATGAGAATGACTGTTTCGCCACATCCGTTGGGCTTCCTGTGACATCCTCTGTCTTTGCTCTCCCAGAGGTCAGCAGAACTGGTTGCAACTGGATCACCGGGTGCTGGAGCATGACCTACCCAAGAAGCCAGGCCCTGCCAGCTTGCATTTTGCCGTCAGGTATGTATGCATGGCTGCGGCTGGCATTCCTTCTTGTTCTGTTTCCCTTTGGGTTTTGACATTTTTACTGATCAGAGAGAAAAGACCTATCAAAGTGTGATCGTGGGAAACAGATTCTCTGTCCTCTTGGTCCAGGAACTAAGTTACCATAGATACTAGGTAGAGCTGTTTCCTTTGAAGATGGAGCTTTTATTCCTCAAAGCTTCTTAGATCATTGTATGTCTGAGTAGTCTGGGTGTTATGCTTAATGGATAAGCATGTTATCGAACACATAGTTAGGAGCCCTGGTGTTTTGAAACCTGGCAAATGCTTGCTATTATGCATTATATTAGCATAATATGTCCTAAAGACTTGGAAACAACTGCATTTTATGCAATTTCTTGCTTTATTTGGAACAGAAGATAAAGTACAAAACAAATACCCACGGGAAGAATTATCCTCACAGCTCAGAGATCTGGATTCTGTTCACACATAGTAGACACTGCTGAGCGTAATTTGTGGGTTCCCTGACTGGCTGTCTGAGCTCTGTGTAGGCAAATCACCTAAAGGGGTCCTGAACCAGGTATGTTTGATGAACTCAAAGCTAGCCTGTGGTGGAAATGTTTAATGTTTAAACATTAATCATTCTATTCCCAATCTAAGATGAATAGAATGTGTAACATGTGACACCCTTGTTTCTTTATCTAGATTAAGATGGAAAACTACTATTTAGGGTCAAAGTTCCTTCCTAAGTGATAGCCCCAACCCTCATCCTAAATCTGATGAACAATTTCACAATACAATGACTGTACTGTCTGAAGCTAGATGTGACGCGCGTGTGCTTTGGTGGTAGGCACCTCATAAATGTGCTGGGTAGAGAAAGCCTGGACCATCAGCACCCATTCAGCATAGACGGGTGACCAGCCACATTTTTTAAAACGTGGGCCGCTCACAGCAAGAGGGACTAAAATAGGCGATTCCACAGAGCCCACAGAACAAGGGAAATTCCTTACACCTATAAACTTTAGAGAGGAGTGGAGTTTGAACTTAGGAAGGGTATCTATTGGAGGGGTTTCCTGAGTTTAGCAGTTTAGTTAGTGGAGGTTCTGGATAGGATGTGAAACTATAAGTAACGAACCTAACCCCATTGTCCCACAGCACGTTTGGGAAGTGACCAGTCCGGAGTTTAGCGGTTCAGGGAAGGAACTAGAGCTGGCAAGATGGCTCAGTGGGCCAGGCACTGGGTGATCTGAGATCTGTCCCAGAAGCCCACCTGGTAGAAGGAGAGAACTGACTTCTGAGAGTTATTCTCTGACCCCACCTGTGTGCCATGATATGCATTCTCTCTCTCTCTCTCTCTCTCTCTCTCTCTCTCTCTCTCTCTGTCTCTCTCTGTCTCTCTCTGTCTCTCTCTCTCTGTCTCTGTCTCTCTGTCTCTCTCTGTCTCTCTCTGTCTCTCTCTGTGTCTCTCTCTCTGTCTCTCTCTCTCTCTGTCTCTCTCTCTCTCTGTCTCTGTCTCTCTGTCTCTCTCTCTCTCAAATAAATAATGAAAGTACTTGATAGGACTGAGATGTGGCTGATCCTTCTACATAGGTGACTTCTGTAACCTAACAAAAGTCTAATTTTTTTCATAAAGCTAATTCAATTTGAAGAATAGTCTTATCTTCTAGGATTTTGTTTGGTTTTGGAAAAAGAAAATGTATCTTTTTATGTCATGAAGATAGAATTTGTGTTTCCATTCTCCTCCTCTCCTTCTTCCTCCTCCTCTTCTTCCTCTCCTGCAAAATCATGCGGAAATTTCACCAATACTTTTTTTAAAATTTCATCTGCTCCATGAAATCCGAAAGTATGTAGATATATGTCATGCTCTCTTTCATCTTTTTGAACGTATTTTACTTGAGGGGAGAGAGAGAATACATGTGTGCTGTAAACCTACTTATGGATGTCAGAAAACAGCTTGAAGTCAGTTCTGTCCTTCCACCATTCCATCATGTGGGTTCTGACAACCCAACTCGGATCCAGGTTTGCTGGTGCCTTTACCTGCTGAGCATCTGGATGGCCTTGGTGGTTTGTTTTTTGTTTGTTTGGTTAATTGGTTGGTTTGGTTTGGTTTGGCTTGATTTGCTTTTTATCCCATAGGAATTACTTATGGTTAGTGCTTTTTATTCAGAAAACAAAATGTTAGCATATCCTAGTCATCTGTCTGTCTGTCTGAACAGTGCTGGGACTTAAACCCAGGGCTGGATGCATGCCAGGCACATGATCCACCTCCGAGCCTGTCTCCCAACCTTCTCCAAAGCTCTAATTTATTACCGGGAAAGGAGAGGACACGTAGAAGACGTGCTCAGGTGCAAACCATCAGTTGGGAAAGTGCACAGGCTCCTAAAGAAAGATGGGAATTCACCCATCGAAGGCTTATGCACAAAGCAACCAGAGACGACTCCTCCCAAGTCACTTCATCGCTCCTGAACAGGAGTCAGAGTGTAGCGAAGCTCCCCTCGTGTGTTCTGTAGGGAAAGGTCCTTCACGTAAATGAGGTGCGCTTTTCCATGAGGGACTATGTTATGTCTAAGCACTTGTGACTATGCATGCACAAGATGAAAGGCAAAGGTGTCTCTTTGACTTTTGCCCCCCTCTACTTTGCCTCCATGTTAGAGGAAAGTGAGTGTTTGTTGAGGGCTCACCTTTTTTCTCACATAGGCAGACAAAACATTGATCTCTTTGCTCTTGCGCGATTTGGCTGTCAAGTCCTCCCTAAGCTTCGAGTGCTGCCTCCGATCGTAGTAGCACTTCCTGTGCAATTAGTGTCCTTGTCTTACCCGCTCATCATCGTATCCAGATGCTGTGTGTCTGTTGCATAATGACTCAGCGAGAGCCTAGATCCTCCGAGAACCTTACCAAGTGTTTGTGCAGGAAGCAGATTTCCACCATGGTTCTTTGACAGCCGCTCTATATTCTATTTTGGGTCTGAGAATGAGAGAGGAGTGAAGCCTGTCTTTCCTCCCCAGAAGCCCTTCACAAGGCTGAGCTATCTTTTCCAGCGGGTTCCTGGGATTCCACACTGACCTGCTGCTTGCTGCGGACTTCAGCTCCTTCTCAGCGAGTTATCTCAAGTGTCCCATAACCACTTGGTGTTATTTGCCCTGAACCACTTGCACGGGTGAAAACCCTTATCAAGTTTTAATGATTCACTTAATTCATCCTCCCAAGGAGACAGTGACATCATTACAGTGTTTATTACTCCAATTAAGTAGTTGTTGATACTCCAATTAAGTTAAAGAGACCATAAACCAAAAGCACACACCACAGAATTAGGTGAACCAACCCCAGGAGGTCAGAGTGGAGGGGAATCCTGAGGACAGCAGGGGGGGAGGAAATGGGCTTGTCACAGTCTCTGGTCAAGTCGCTTGCCAGTCACAGGGGCTCACACCTCCAATTTGGAGAAAATGAAATTGTACAGTGACATTTCTATCCCGGGATACACCTCCTCAAAGATGGTACCTGCATTAACTGCAGAATGAAACTGAAGATATTATTTGGCTCTGTCTTGATGGTTGGCCACTGACTGTGCAGGGACCCCTCCTAAGATTGGGTCACCAGCACTCCTAGCTGAGCACAGTATTGCCACATGTGGTAGGAGACAGCATGCAAGACACCCCCTTACCCCCTACTCACCCACTCTCATGCATGCACACAGACTGTGTAGGGTCAGGGGTTAATGCATGATAACAAGGGATTTGCTCCAGTAGCCATAGCTCCTTAGGGTGCATGACGCGACAGAAACCACCAGCAGCATCCGGATGCTAGCTCTGAAAGAGTTGCAAGTCACAGCCATTCTTCCCAAGAGCAGCGAATCGCTTTGATAAAAGAAGGAAGACACAGACATACAGATATCTCAGTCTTTCAGAGCTTGAAGCAGATTTCAGCTGACTTATCTCTGCAGAATTTTCAAACTATGTAGTTGCTCTTCCCTTCAGCCCCAAAACCTCCAACTTCACCCATACCTGGTCCAGATACTAATGGTGGGATATGCGAGGGGCTCCACTGCCAAGTCCTCTCTTGTTCCCCCCTTTATGAATCACAATAAGTCAGTGTTATCAGAGGTGCTGTCTTGGCTCTTGATCCTCTACCTGTGAGGACACACGTTGTGTCTGAATAATCAGAGAATGTGTGCATATTTCTAGTGCACACCATACCCCAAGGAAAGACATTTGAGTTGCCATGTGGTGTCACTTATTTTATTTATTTTGCGAGGTTGGTATGTTTTATTATCTATAAGGGCTGTGGAAAGGTCTGGAAGCTGCACCAAGTTATAAAGAGTCACTTCTTCCTCCCTGTGTTCGACCTGTACTGGCCACCTGCACTGCGCTCCACTCCAGCTCTGGGGAGACAATGGCAGATGAAGCAAAATCTCTGCCACCATAGCAAGCAGTGATCCTCCTGCTCTTGCAGAGATCTGTGTATTTTACATACCATTTTTCATTTGAGACAGGGAGGGGGGAAGAGTGCAGGTGTGTGTGCTGCCAATGTGTGTGGAGGTCAGAAAACAACTTTTGGAAATTGTTTCCTGCCACCATATGGACTCCAGGGATCTAACTCGGGTTGCCAGGTTTGTGCCAGTTACCTTTGGCCTGCCGATTTATCTTGTTGGCCCTAGGCGATATTTTTTAATTGTAGGGTTTTGGGGAAAAAGAGAGAGAGAGAGTATATGCTTTTGCTCTTCATTGATTTCTTCTGAGTCATAAAGTACATAAGTTCTGTAACAGGCAGTGGCTGAAATATTTGACAAGTGTTGTTTCATTTGCTCCTGACTTTGACACAGAGTTCCTACAGATGTAAGTAAGTCTCCAGTTTATATCCTTGGATACTCAGAAGCATAAGCTACTTCTGCAGAGAGAAGGGAAATGGGAAAAAATCAAAGGAGAAACACATTGCTTTTTCTTTATGACTTCAGCGTTAAACATTTGTCCCCCCCATCCACCCCCCATTTACATATTCTCTAAGAGATATGTTAAATCCACATCTGTGTACGGGCATGACATCATTTATTTCTGCTGTCCATTTCCATCAGGGCAAATTCCCCTGGCAAATTTCTGGGGACTCCTCCTCAAGGCTGGGGGTTGTTATCTTGCAGCTGTAAATTATCTTTGGCAAACACATGCCTCTTTGGTAATGCACTCCAGATGTGAGCATTAGAAAAGCTGATAGTAAGTGAGCGATTATGAGTAGTACTTAGCTAGGACCAATGCAGGGACGTGCCTGATCCCCTAGAGAGGCCCCTACTCCCTCCCCGGAGGGTGGCTGGGGTGGCACAGGCTGACACCACCCTGATCCATCTACCAGGACCACAGTGTCTCTCACACGCCCTCCCTGCTTATTCTACAAAGCTGCTGCCAAGCTGTGAAGAGGCATTTCTCCTTCCCTATTTCACTCTGTACTGGACCCCTAAACACTGTACTCCGCTCTAGTGGAGGGCCAAGGATTCTCTACTTTCATAGGGAATTCCAAGAACTCGAGCAAAACTGCTCTCTGTTTTTCTTTTTTTTTTTTTTTTTTTCAGTGTTGCTGAGAATGGGGAGTCTTCGAAGGCCTGTTGAATGCCTTCCCATGATCTGCTGCTGGAATACGTGGACTTAGAAAGACGTTAGGTAGGGCCAAGCATGGTGGCACCCGTCCTGTGACCCCAGCACTCAGGTGGCCAGGGAAGGAGGATCACAAGTTCAAAATCTGCCAGGCAGGGGAACAAGATTCTATCTCAAAAGTGAGAAAAGAAACTCAAAGAAAAAGTATTAGTATAATCCATGGGCTTCCTTATTCTGCTAAAATGTTGTCTCTTGAGAAGGAGGTCACACTTTTAAAATCAAATTTGTGGTGATCCTTGTTCTGACTCCCAAATGCTGGGATCTCAGGCATGCACACCACCGTGCCTGGTCCAGATCGTTTCTAAAGAGAACCAGGAGAGGCAGCATGTGAGGGAGAGATTCGTTGTTGGGGGAAGATGCTTCTGGAATTTTCTAAGTGGAGAAATACCAGCTGAATAGAATCTGCAACATGATAGCAAGTTCACAAAATTTTTGACCATCTAGACAAAAGTTTAAAATGTTAGCAGGAGTTCATTTCTGAGTGGAGTGATTTTAGGAATGATTTTTTTTAATTTGCTTTTTCTTTTCCTGCAATGAACAGGAATTTTTTTGCTTTGTTCTAATGTAAATATGAAGAGTACTAAGAGGAAGGAGCAAAACCATTCCTGGGGCCGGCTAGAGTTAAGTGATCTTGCACGCTGCAGAAAAGAGGTGATTGACAGTTACTAGCAGACACAAAAGCTCATCTTTCCAGGAGGAATGTGGTCCACAGCCCAGAGAAATAGCAGATTGCTCTGCCCAGGCCCAGCAGAGGCCACGTGAGGGATGGGGAACCTCCGGCGCGCTCCCCTTCTCTGTACTCCCTTCGGGATGTCCAACATCCAGAACCCATGGCTGTTTCTGTTGTCACCTTAATATCAGTCGCGAGTCCCTCAGTGGCCAGAGCTCTTCTCAGCCCCCATCTGGGAGGCTCCATCATCCTTACTGAAGCTCAGCAAAGACGCAGAACCCCCTGAACTCATTCCCAGTCCAGATCCCAGTTCCTCGTGGGTTACATTCCTTGGTGTACTCTTCCATCAGATAGGAAGGGTTGTTTCTGCCCTCTATATCCACTGGTTTGAAGAAACAGCAAGGGCTGGGGAGATGGCTTAGTGAGTAAGATGCTCACCGAGCAAGCATGGAGACCAGAGTTCAGATCCCAGCACCCACGTAAAACCTGGTCAGACCTAACAGCTGCCTGTATTTTGAGAACAAGACACAGAGCCGGGACAGCTGGCTAGCTAGACTAACCAGTGGGCAAGCTCTTTATTCACAGACTGTGCCTCAGAAATGTGGAGATTGATCAAGGAAGACTCCTAACGTGAACTCTGGGTCTCCACAGTCATGTGCACCCACATGCATGTGCTCCCACATACATACTTACACACATGCACACTGCCAAAGAAATAAAGGAAAAGAAAGAAACTGAATTCTTGCAGAATGTATCCATGGAGTGTGTGTGTGTGTGTGTGTGTGTGTGTGTGTGTGTGTGTGTGTGTGTGTGTATTTCAGGGCAATGGAAGTCTTAGAGTGACATGAAAGGAAAGAATTCTTACTGTGACAAGTAAAAGAAGTTATACAGTAAGTGTTAAAAGTGTGGCCTTCCACGTAGGATCTCTCGATGGCTGGCATTTTGGACCCTGTCACTCTTAGTGGTAAAGAGGTAACTAACTGTGCTGTCAGTCACTCAGCAGCATCCCTGGCCCCGCCCACTGAGGCCAGTATCACTTCCCGGGCCTGAGCATTATTCTGCATGAGGCTTCCCTACCAGTATTCAACAGCCCAACTCTGGAGTCTGAGCCTTCTGATTTCAGGCCCTGCTCACCAGGTAAACACAAAATCAAGGCTAGCACTTACCTGTTTGGGGGGTTATAGGAGGGCCACACATTCACATGCCATGACGCTCTTGTTTATGTGTCATAAATAACACATCCATCCGGAGTCCATCATGTGTTCAGTGGGCAAAACAACCGCTGTGTGACTTTCACTGTGGAAGGTCAGGGACTGTGGCTTGCTTGGGGCTGACCCAGTGATCTCTGCCCAGCTGGAGGCTCTGAGCATTTATCTCCCATTATTACCTCCCCTGTGCCTCCTGCCCCTGGGAAAGGAGCCAGGCACTTCCTTCACAGGACCCCATACCTCCTCCTGTCCCTAGCAGGTCACAGAGAGGCTGTCTTGCCCTCTCACAGAACTCATAAAACTCAAAGTCTCCTCATGGATGCGGAGCAAAGGGAAGAGCCAAGGCTGGCTCAGCTGGACATCCTTTCAGCTGCCCTGGCCACATCTGGAAATGCAGATGGAGGAAGCAGATTCCTGGCTTGGAGTTCGGGGAGAAGCAAATAGTCTCTTGGGAGTTCTCCGGGGCCGCACCCGTCCCAGAGATGAAAGGCCTCCTGTACCACTGTGTAATGGCTGGGAGAAAGTCATGTGCTTGGAGAAAGTGAGATGCTTTTAAAATTACACTGCAGCCTCCCAGTGCTTGGAAGCGAGACTGAGACTGTGTTGAGGGTCACTACCAGCAAGAAACAGATCTCCCTGCTTGGAGCGCAGGGTAGGATCTGATAGGAATCTTCTGAGGCATTTGGCTCCAGTGAGCTGCGCACTCTCTCTCTCTGTCTGTGTGTGCGTGCACACGCGTGTTCATTTGTATGTTTGCACAGTCATACATGGATGCACATGGAGGGCAGAGGACAACTTCAAGCACAGGCCATCTTTTGTTTCAGTTTTGCTGTCTCTCACTGTCTTGGAGCTTTCCAGGTAGGCTAGGCTAGCTGGCCATTGCGCCCCGGGGATCCACCTACCTGTGTCTTTCTGGCACAAGGATTGCACATGCGCCACCACCTGGCATTTTTTTTCTTTTAAGTGGGTTCTGGAAGTTGAACTCAGGTCCTCAAGTACTTAACCAACAGAACCTTCTCCCCAGCCCACAGTGAGTTCCTAAAGTATCCCCAATGGACAAGTGCAACTGTGAATGAGGCATTTTGACTTAGCCCCCATTTGTTGTCGTCAGGAACACACTAGGCATTGTTCAGAATGCAAAATGATTGACTGGCTCTTGCCCAATTCACCTTTGTGAATTCACAGATACAAGCATAGCCAATGTTTTGGAAAACAAAGGAAACGTGCTCTGTTGCTGCAGAAAAGCAGGTTGCAATGGGATGGAAGAGCATCGGTTTCAGAGTGTGCTTGCATTCCGCATCTAAAGCAGACACCTGGAGCTGCCTCACAAGCAGAAGGTCCTTAGTTCAGATCCCAGGTTCCATGTAAAAATGCCAGGTGGAAACTGTGGCAGCCTGCACTTCCGCCCCAGTGATCAGAGCCTGGGAAATCTCAGAGCAAAGCAAGAAAGAGGTAGAAGCAATCCAGGATGATTTCTCAGTCATCCTTAGCCCTCCACAGGGACACACACACACACACTCTAAATGAATGAATAAATAAAGTTTAAAACAGACACCTGGGCATCACAAATTCAAGGCCATCCTAAGCCACTAGTGAGAGCCTGACTTATGAAATAATAGCAGCATACTAATTATTAGGGCCATGCATCAGCTGCTAAAATATATGTTGCCACCATGTTCAATCCATTTTTTTCTGTTTCCATTTTCATGTAAAGGTGGGGGAACTCTGTGTGTGTGTGTGTGTGTGTGTGTGTGTGTGTGTGTGTGGACACGTGTATGCAGATTGACATGCACATGTGCGTGCATGTCTGTGGAGGCTCAAGGTTGATACTGGGCGTCATCCTCAAGCACTCTTCTACCTTATTCTTTTGAGACAGGGTCTTTAGTCAAGCCCAGAGCTCACCAATATTGCTAGTCTAGCTATCCAGCTTATTCTGAAGATTCCCAGTCTCCGCCTGAAATTACAGGCTGGACTTACTATACCACCCAACATGTTACGTGGGATCTAGGGTTCCAAACTCTGGTCCTTCTGTTTATTCAGCAGACACATTAACTGCTGAGCCATCTCCCTATCTTTGTTCAGTGTATTTTAGACATCCCTCATTTTCTTTGGTTGTAGAGGTCGGAGAGGGGAGAGAGGAGTTGAGAGCCCAGCTACCATCCTGATTCCCGAGGCTAATCTTACTGGGGTTGATACAGACAAGTGTGTGCCAGCTCCGTAGTGCTGAAAAAATACCAGGAGATGAAATACTGGCTTTCAAAGCATTCAGAGGACATCTACCTAAACCACTCTTGTATTCTGCTCTGTGCGTGCGTGTGTGCAGAGACTAGAAGTCCACCCCCAGTGTCATTTCTCAATGCTGTCCACTTTGTCTTTTGGGAAAGAGTCTCTCACTGGCCTGGGGCTTGCCCACTGAGCCACAAGAGTCCACCTGTCTCCCCCTCCCTAGTGCTAGAATTATAGGCACACACAAGCACAGCCTTTTTTATGTGGGTTATTTTTTATGTGGGCTCAGGTCCTCGGCTTATACAGCGATAGCTCTTACCCACAAGGCTGTCTCCCCAGCCCCTGTTGTGCCCACCTGTCTGTCATCTGACTGTCCCTTCCATAGTGGTCTTGGTGATGGCGGTCTTGGTGATGGCCTTGGGTCATGAGGCCTAGCGCCTCTCGTAAGTGGTTGGCTGAACCATGAGAAAGGGGAGAACATGCTCATGGGAGCTGGGGAAGGCTAGCTTTTGTCCCAGTAGTTTCTCTTCCCTAGAAATGATCCTTTGTCAGACTGTTTATGGTCTGCCTCCGAAACACACCCAGAGTCTTTTGCAAAAGGGCTGAAACAAAAAGTCTTCATGCGTGAGTCTGGGATAGACCTTTTGCCTTTCCTTTTTTTTAATACATTTTTATTATTATTTCAGCTCATACAAACTTAATAGGTACACCAGTTCCCTCCCTCCCTCCTCCTCCCCCCAAACCCCCTGTTCCCTCTCCCCTCACCCCTCCCTCCCCATCCCCCAGTGCCTCCTGCCCCAATTCCCCGAGAGTCCTTTATTGTGCATTCCTGACTCTCCTCTGGGTCCTCCTCTCTGATGACGTACAAGGACCCAGTGGCATTTCCCTGAACCCTTTCCTGTGTTCCCCTTAAGCATAGGAACACTACTGTGGCTGCCAATCCCTTGTCTCCAAGGATCTTGGTGCCTTTAGCAGATGCTAGACTTTGTGAGGTCAATAGTGTGTTGGACATTGTGTGGGCATGCAAAGTCCAATTATGATTGCTTCGGCCCTAACTTGTGTGGAGTATCTTACAAATCATTGCTCCTCCCATCCTTTTGCTCTTACACTCTTACCGCCCCCTCTTCCACAAATTTCCCTGAGCTTCAGGATGGGGAGAGATTAGTCTGACCTAGTTCTAGGTGGTTGATATAGAGTCTCTGAAGTTCTGGATTGTGGTTTGTTGATTTTCTTTTGCAGTTTTGCTGCTCCTGCAATGCCCTTCACTCTATCCTTGCCTTTCCTTAAGAAGCTGTGGTTCCTTGTCAGTTTGCGATCGTCTTCCTAGACATCCATTGTCTCCAAGGACTGCCTGAACTTTTCGTATACTCATTACACCTGAAGTCATGCCCCCCTTGCAGCAGACATGGGTGGTAGATTCAGAGAGGTGGTAACCAGATGCCAGGGAGGATTGCCAGCAGATAGTGGGAAATAAGAGAGGGACCTGTGCTGGTCAGGGGTCCACGTTTCAGACAGGTGACCCCAGTGTCCAGTGCAAAGGTATCTGTTCAGGGCTGGCTGAGCCTCAACTGATCTGTTTGGTGCTGGGCCACCCGGCAACCTTGATGTGGTCTCTTCAGTTGTGAAATCCAGCCAGAGAGCGGTTCATGGTGATAATCCTCCACCTGGGGTGCCCCGCAGTCCTCTGTCACCTGCCAGACTCATGCATTCTTTAAGACAGCTCAGTTGTCCTTGCTCCTGTGGCACTGAGCCGGATGGATTTCACCCGAGTGGGCGTGCTCCCTCCTGATTCATCAGCAGAGTGTATTGCAGTCCTCACGTGACCCCCATGGCACTGTGGACATAACCCGCTTCATGTGTGTGTGGGAGGGAGTTGTTTGTTTTAGAGACCATTCCTATTGTGTTGGTTTGGAATATGACCTCAGTTCAGGTCATTTATAGCTGGGTAGCCTAAAAGGAGGGTGTCCCATCACTGTGCCTCAGCCTTCTCGTCTGCAGGATGGGTTGGCTCATAATTTGCTTCCTGACACATCTGGGTTTATGACACACAAAAGAAGTGCAGCAGCCTGCAGACCTGGTGTGGTGTCTCTACTACGCAGGGTGTCCTCTGAGAACTCGGCTTCTTGGTTGACAGTAACTGACTCAAACTATGGCCGATATGAATGCTAATTAAAGGAAAACTGCACTAGCAAGACCTCAGAAGAGATGTAGGGGTCTAGAAAGCAAAGATTGCTTATGACTAGCAGAACAAGTAAGTGCCAGCCATCTTTGTAGACATTCTAATTGCATTTTTAGTCCACTCGAGTCAGGCTGGTCTAACTTACATGTGAAGAAGAGTAAATTTGGCCTGAAAAAGAGTTTGGGCCGAGGGAGCACATGCTGCTGCCCTGTAGAGGTGACCTATTGTTCAGCCTCACCTGGGCACATCCAGCTTCTTTCTGTCCTTATATTTTTGCATATGTGACTTCTGCTGCAGACCAAAGCAGTGTTGCGGATTCAATCACAGAATCAGAGAATGTTTAAAGAAAATGCTGAAGGCAGAGGAAAATTAGGATGAGAATTGCCTTTAAAATCATATGAAGTAATTATTATGAACTTAGTACATAAATCCATTGAGCTTATAGTTTTAATACAATACTCCTCTGCTACACATTCACATAGAAGTAATTAAAAGTGAAGTTGTCCCTGCATTGTAGCTGTTTGTGTGCCCGCCTCTGCTTTATGGGCTGTGATCTTTTAAGGAAAGTCTGCCCCTCTTCTGTGTCTTTAGATGATAATAGTGTGTCGTGGCTGAATGTCTTTTGAGGCAGGCAAGTCATCATTTAAATTGCTCGTTCTGCAAGATCTGAGCATCACGCATGGGAAATTTACTTTCTCTGCTCATCTATTTGTCAATTATAAGATGGGGATAAAACAAGATGGAGAATCCCTGCATAGTGCCCAGCTCATAGAGTGCTCTTGATAAATGACTTCTGCTATCATTAATATCATTGCTGTTCCTTATTCCCTTTCATGCTAATCAGTGTGTGGTACCTGTAAAATATTCAGTGTTGGATTTCTCTTTATATATATAAAGTTAAGTATCATTTGATTAATTTAGTTAGAGGTCTTTCAGCAATGATTCTACCATATTCATTGGTACACGTTCAACTTCCAAAATAGTTCTTTCCAAATAGTAGGTTTCTATGAGATACTCAATGAAGAGAAAAAGAAAGGATAGAATCTTGGGATAGAAAGCAGACTTGGAGTTCTATTCACAAGGAGGATAAGGAGACCCCTCCTCTCAGAGAGCTTCTCCCTTCCTAGACAACTCCAACCTTATAAAAGATGTCATGTAGATTATTCTGAAATCTGATACCTTCTAACTTGTCTACAAGTGCTGGTTTTTCTCTTTCGGAGCCAGAATGAAAACATACTTTCACAAGTTAAAGGAAGTCTAGTTTTTCTGTGTGTCTACTGATGCAAGTGAGATGCCCATCATCACTGAGCCGTTAGCTCTTGTCAACATGTGGCCTGAGCAAGTCGGAAATGTGGCGCGGAGGAGACCTCGTTAAGAGCGCTCTGGGGAGTCTAAGGAACCAGAGTCAGACCTAGCCCTGTTTTCAGGGCGAATCTAGGTAAAGAGGGTAATAGCAGACCTGATGGTGACTGTTGGTGGCGCAATGCATGGAGACTCCACACCCGGGGAGAGCCGAGGAAATGCGAGCCGGTTGCCCTTCTGGGCTCCTGGGGGCGTCCTCCTCGGGTTACCTTTGTACATAGACACGGGGACAGATGATACAGGGAAAGGGAAACAGCCAAGACCACCTTTTGGAGATGCGAGAAGACCAACGAGAAGCACCATCTCAGCCTCTAATCCTCCTGGGCTTGCTATGCCCCTTATCACGATGGGACGGGCCACTCCCTGCTTGGTTCCAGCGGCCTCCGCACCTGCTGCTTGCATTTGGCCCCATCCAAGCCTGCCCATCTCCTGTGGTTTCTGTTCAGTGTCTCTCTCTGCCTCCCGAGAGTCCCTCTTGACCGATCTCTCAGCCTAAGACAGTGAGGAAAGAACTAGTCTGTTAGCTTATAAAGCCCCAGAGATCCACTCGGTGAGTTCCTGGTACATATAGGGTTTAGCCACGCGTCATCCAATGGGAAGCCTCTGTTGAATGTAACCTTCCAAGCCACCTTTCAACTTCCTGATTGGCTGTCTTGAGTCAGGTGACTGCCCTTGCCCCTCATAGATGTGATCAGAGCAGAACAAATTAAACCAAAGGGGGAATACCTAGATTATAACAAAAGCAGCCTTCTTAGAAAAAAAAAATACACGATTCCATTAGGCAGCTGCTGAATTTATATAACCTGGATTTTAATTTGTTTTTGGGGGATGTGTACAGAGGATGTGAAAGTGTGTCCCTGTGGAGGCCCAAGGGTGAAGTTAGGAATCATCCTGGATTGCTCTATCTTTTCATTGCTTTGCTCTGGGGTTTCTCAGGCTCCACCTTCCAGGGCCAGAAGTACAATTTGCCGCCATTTCCAACCAGCATTTTCACTTGGGGGATCTGAATGCAAATCCTTTTGCTTTTGAGGCAAAGGTTTTAATCACTAAGGCACTGGATTTTAGTTTTATCCTGCAGAATCCTGTGGCCTCTTGGCCTTCAAATATAGTTCAAATTCCATTCCATCCCTTAAGCCTTTTTAGTAAAATGTAAGGTTTGCTGAGCCTCCATACCTACCACGTGCACTTTATTTATAATATGATTCATTATTATCACTTAAGAGCTCTCTGAATTAAGTGTAATTATATCCATTTTATACACAAGGTATTTTCTTCAGCTCATCAGGCTTGTATAACTTTACCCACACCCTACAGGAATTCCAAGACCAGGTCGGGGGAGATTTTACTAGGAACTGTTAATATTTTTCAGCATTTCACATGTTTAATTTATACTATTCTTCCAAAATTATAAGTGCAGTCACAACATTCATCCTCACAAGTGCACAAAGAAGTAACTTCCCAAGGTCTCGCAGCTAATAAACAAGAGTGTGTTTTGTTTTCTAGATAGTTCTTATTCCAGAGCCTGTTTTCCCCTAACTTCTCGTTTTCTTCCCGGTCTTCTTCAGACTTAAAACAGCACTCTCTGGTCTTCATTAATCTCACTTACCAGGGAGCCAAAACCCTTGTAAGTGAAAATATACAAGATTTCTTCTCCCAGAACTTCCCTTGATGATTCATTCACTCTTGTGGGGTGGCGTTTAGAAAGAATTTCTCTATCTTGTGATAAATTATTTCATAGCCCTTTTGGCTAGACTTGGGTTCCACACACTCCACTCTGACACTGAAAGAAAACAGGAGCAAATGCTCAAGCCTAGCAGGATTTTTCAAACGGAAGGATGTTCGCCTTTCCCCCTGGCTCTGGTGTGTCTTGAGTCTGGCCAGTTTGAGAACCAGTTTGACCCTGTCACTATGCTAGATCCTTCTTTATGTAATCTCTTGTGGATTATTCGACAAGGAGGTTCCAGAACCCAGGGGGTAAAACACCAGGATTTAGGACTCCTTCACACTCAGCACCCAGCACCCATCCTAGCAGGCCTGGTTCAGCCCTGTGCCAGGATGAAGACGGAAAGTGTCCCTCTCAGCCTCCCTCCTGTCCCATCAGAACCCGGCTTCTGAGAGGGGCCTCTCGGGTCACAGAGGGAACAAGCAGAATCCTCCGAAGAGCATAGCAGAGGGAGGCCCAGAACATTCTCATTTGCATGAGAAAAGACCTAGATGGACAGCTGCTGACAGCTTGGCTTCCAGCCAGGGGAGACCCCAGTGCCTCAGAGAAAGGGAGGGAAGGAGCCCGCACAACTGAAACTCCTACAAGACAGGGGTGGGGGAGGGCCTGGAACCCTCAGTCCACTCTAAATGTGAGAAATCCCAGGCCCGACATGCCTGCAGGTTAAAGTCCTGTTGCTCAGTCAGTCATCTGTGCTTCCTGCTTTCAACACTTACTTGGGCTCCTAGAACTAGCTGCCTTGTGTTCTGAGATCCCAGGGCGTGTGTTAGAGAAAGCCACTCGGATACACGTTTGCAGCGGACCCGGTTTCAGTCTCCCTTTAACTGACTTCCAACATACACGTTGTGTAGGAGATTTTTTTTTTCCATTTTAATTTGTTTTCTACTTTTACAAACATATTGAGCATTCATCCCATCTTCCATCCCTCCCAGCTCCCTCCCCTCTGCTCCCTTCCCTTCATCATGTGTAGGAGGTTTTATTTGTGGGAATATGTATATATTAACTTGCCCAGTGCATGTGTGAATAGATGGAAAAGAAGGTGAGCTGGAAGAGATGGCTCAGGAGTTAAGCCTCTGCCTCACAAGCAGAAGGACCTGAGTTCAGATTCCTGATCCCATGTAAAGATGCCAGGCATAAATGGCAGGTGGCCTGCACACCTGGCCCTAGAAGGTGGAGCCTGGGAAACCTCAGAGCAAACCAATAAGGAGATAGAACAACACAGGATGATTTCCAAAGTCACCCTTGTTGCTTCCATAGGCATGTGCATGTGCGCGTGTACGCGCGCGCACACACACACACACACACACATGCAATCAAACAACAAAAGGAAGTGGACATCTGTACTTACTGGTGCATGCATAGATAGACAGCACAACCATGGCCTCAAAAGTCTGTGTGGCTTCTGGGGAACGCTGAGTGAGGAAACGAGATGATGTCAAGCAAGAGAAGGGAATAACTCCGAAGGAACAAACTCCTGTTCTGTCTGCCTTTCAGGTTTTACATCGAAAGCATTTCCTTCCTCAAGGATAAAAACACAGGTGGAGCTGTTTTTCCTGAATGCAAAGGCCTGTGTACACAAGGTAAGATGCCCTGCACGTCATGTCCCCTGGCCACCTCCCCAGAGACCGATGGCCGAGTGACATGTACATTCAGCTTGAACGGGAGGAAAGGAGACGTGGGTTCATTCTCACTTCCCGCCAGCTTCACACCCCTCGGGGATTCTGACTGGTAAGGTCGGGAAGTCCTGCTTATACTCAGCTACCACATCAAGGCACTCCTCACAGAATGGTGCACAAAGACTAACCTCTTCAGCTAGGACGTCGTATTTAATATTTACCACAACCCAAAGCATAATTTAATCCCTGCACACCTCTATCACCTTAGACCCAGGAAAGCAGGACTGCTCAGAGCCACGTGCTTTGAGAGCTCAGCTTACTTGCAGAGAGGGACCAGGGATGAGCTGTTTTCATTTGTTGATTGGATTTTCATTTCTGTGCAGTCCACCAAACAGATTACTCTTCGGCCCATGCCGAGGAGGTAGAGCCAGGTTGAATTACCATAAAGGTTTTTGTGTGTCTTGAGTATGGGTGTAGCGGTTGAGGTTTTTGTTTAGTTGAATGGTTAGTGGGTTAGTTGGTTGATTGGTTGGTTGGTTGGTTAGTTGGTTGAGAACAGATCTTGCTATATTGTCCAGGCTCACTTTAAGGTCTCTTTTTTAACTGAGATGTTTATTACATTTATATTTAGTGTGATTACTGACAGGGTCAGATTTAAGTCTGTCATACTAGTATTCTGTTTATTCCTTGATTTTTTTTTCACTTTCTTCTGACTTCCTTTGGATTCATTATGTTATTTCATTTTGCCTCCTCAATGCGTTTATTGGTTGTAACTGTTTTTGCTATTGCCATAGTTGTGTTAGGATTTATTGAATACATCTTCAAAGTACCAAACCCATCTCTAAGTGATATTACATGTTCAGTCCCATGTTGTATATGAACCTTATGGGGGCTGGGAAGATGCCTTGGTGGTCAAAGCTCTTGCTACACAAGCAAAAGGATCCCAGCTTCAATTCCCAGAACTCACATAAATGCCAGCAGAGTATGACAGCTGCCTGTAATCCAAGCCTGGCAAGGCAGGGACAGGGGATTGCTAGAGCAAGCTTGCTAGCGAATTAGCCATATCAATGAGCTCTGGATTTGATTGAGAGGCCCTGCCTCCAAGATTAAGGTGGAAGAAGATCTCTGAATCTAGGGCTCACACACACACATACACACATGTGCACCTGCACCCACACACATACAAGTGTCAACACCCATGCAAAGGAAACAGAAAAAAGAACCTTGTAGTAGTATATTTCTGGTTCTCAATAGGCTATTTACATCATATTTTTATGACTACATTATAAGTACCAATGACTTTATTTTTGTATAAAATTTCACTTTACATTCACAAAATATTTAAATATTATCAAAAACATAGCCCCATGTGGTTGCCATTTCTGTTTATTTTCATTTCCTTTGTGTGGATTAATATTTCTGATTTAATTTTCTTTCTACCTGAAGGACATTGGGTAGTATTGCTTCTAGTGCTGATTTATTTTTTCAGCATGTTTCTGAAAACATCCTTCTTTGCCTTCAGTATTGAAAGACATTTCACAAGATGTAAAATTGTGTATTGGCACTTTTTTGTCTTTCACTTCTGTGACAATATTGATTCATTATATTTTCACTCGCATTGTTTCTCCTGAGATGTCAACTCACATTTTTGTGCCTTAGAATGTAATGTGTCTTTTTTCTCTGACAGCTTTTCAAAGTTTCTGCTTTGAGCAACTTGATTCCAGCATACCTTGAAACAGTTTTCTTCATATTTCTTGTGACTGGCATTTATTAAGATTTAAAATGTCTTTGAATGTTTTGATTTTTAGATTTAGAGTTTATATTAAATTTTATTAAAGTTTATATTGTTATAGTTAGACATCGGTGTCAACTTGATGGTTGAGGTTTTGAGCTCTGGGCACATTTGTGGAGAATTAGTGGTTGAGTTAAGCCCAGAGTAAACCTGCAGGTCCAGCCTATGTTGGCTGGGACTAGTCCCCAGGCAGGTGAATAAAATAAAATGAATAAACATATGTGCACACATATATTTAGAGGTCAGAGTTTAGCCTCAACTGTCATCCTTCAGGAACCATCTACCTCGTTCACTGAGATGGGGTCACTCACTGGGGTCTGAAGCTCACCAATCAGGTTGGAGGTTGGCCTGCTCCCTTCCAGGGAGAAAGGTTGATTGGCCAAATATTGTGCAGGTTTTATGGCAGTAGACAGCTGCGGTATGCTCACGGGTACATCAGCCCCCACATGTCCACAAGACAGAATTTGGCAGCCACCTTCCCCAACTCTGGTTTTTACTCTCCCCTCATCTGCAGTGTTCCCTAAGCTTTGGGGTGGGAGGTGTCCTATAGGGTGGAACACTCCATAAACATTTATTCTCTGCATTTTGAGCAGAGATACTAACTTTGAGCAGAGGTATTAAATACCTTCCATTGCAAAAGGAAGCTTTCAGTTGAACGCAGCAAAGGGCTGAAGTTACTGTTTGTGATATTTTTCACTGCCCAGCAGGCCATCGTCCAAGAAAGCTGTCTTTTTGGTTGCTCGTGTGCTCTGTCATTGATGTGAAGAAAGCATGTGTGTTTTTGACTCATGGTCTTATAGCTCTGTGTGTTTTATGCAGTAATAGAAACCAGAACTCTTTTAAATCTTACTCCACTGTATGTCTGTCAGTTGAGGTAGCTCCCTTCTAAGTGGGAGTGTTTTATGTCATCTTTTTGTTTTGAACATTTATTTACTTAGACACAGGATCTTGCTGATTTAGAATTCTTTGTGTAGCTCAGGCTGACCTCAAGTTCATACCATCCGCCTACATCAGCTGCCTGAGTGCTGTTACTAAGGACATGAGCCACTGTGCCCAGCCAGAATTTAGAACTTTTTATTTTTGCCTATTTAGTGTGTGTGTGTGTGTGTGTGTGTGTGTGTGTGTGTGTGCGCGCGCGCGCGCGCGCGCAGATACACACATACCATAATGCACATGTGGTAAACAAAGGACAGTTTGAGGAAATCTGTTCTTTCCTTCTACCTTGTTGAAGTGTAGTCTCCCTTGTTTCTGTTGCTGGGTGCTGACTCAAAAGTAGCTAGCTCATGAGCTTCTGGAGGATTCTCCCATCTCTCCATAGGAGTGCTAGGATTACAAAAGCACACTACCACAGCTAGCTTTTTACAGGCATGTCTTTAGGCTTGCCCGACAAGTGCCTTTGCCCACTCAGCTGTCTCCCTGGCCCAGAATTTAGAACTTTCATGAAAGATAATATTATAGGACACTACACCTATTCTTCAGATTAGTTGTTTTAAATTCAGCAATAGAAATTTAGGTTGGGTATTTTTCCATCTAATTCATATGCAGATAGCAATCTAAATAAAAATTTTAAGTAAGATAAATATTAATAGAATATAGCAGTGTTTGGCAGAGCCATTTTTAAATCATTTCTTAAAGTGCATAACTAGTTAAGGATGTTTTACTGTCCTCTGAACCATGGCCATAGAAGTAAATAAATCTTATGAGCACATAGCCTTGTGTGTGGATCACACGTAGGTGGGTTTATTGATTGGTAAAAGTGAATCACTCTTGTTGGCAGTTCCTGTGAATTCAGGGCTCGCTGCTAGATCTGAAAGTGAGGCTCCTTCACAGTGAGTAGGTCATGGCCTTGGCCCTCTACCCAGTGTGTGTTTAGTCATTCTTCGTGTGTGTATGTTCATTTATGAGTAGGCACATGTGTGTGCACATGCATGTGGAAGTCAGAAGACAACTTGAGTTTCATATCTTGGGTACCTTCTGTCTTTGTTTGAGAAAGCCTCTCTTGTTGTCCAGAAACTTCCCCCAGTAGACTGGACTAGCTGGCCAGCAAGTATGGACCCATCTGTCTCCACCTCTCATCTCGTCATCGCTGGAATTACAAGCACACACCACTGCACCTGGATTTTTTTTTAACCTGTGTAGGTGTGGGTGTGTACGTGTATGGGGTGGGTGTGGCCGTGTGTACCTATGGAGGTCCAAAGATGACATCAGGAAGCATCCTGGGCCGCCCTCCCTCCTTTTGCCTTTTCTCTGGGTTTCCCAGGCTCTGCCTTCCAGGACCTGAAGTGCAGGCCATTACCACTTGGCATTTTTACATAGGATCTGGGATCCCAACTCAGGTCCTTCTGCTTTGGAGGCAAAGGTTTAACCCCTGAGCTATCTCTCCAGCCCCCTTTTATTTCTCATGTGGGTTCTGGGCATCAAGCCCAGGTCCTCATGCTTGCAAGGCAAGTGATGTAGCAACTGACCCTTTCTGCCATCCCCAAGTTGTCCTTACTTCTTCTTTTTTCTTCTTTTTGTAAGTCAGATGGCAAATCATGGCAAGTCAGATTTTGTTTTGTTTATTTGGGAGTGGGGAATCCATTGTATGTGGTACAGGTGGAGGTCAGAGAACAACTTCCAGAAGTTAGTTCTCTCTTTCCATCATGTGGGCTTCCAGGGATCAAACACAGGAACCATGTCTCCAGTCCCTTGTTCTTCCTTTCCACTTCAGACAGCACTGTGCACACTAGGAGAGCTCTAATTTGCAGATTCTGACAAAGACACACTGGTTTTTTATGGACTTCATTAGTGGAAAATGTGAAAAGGCCTAATGCAGTTTCCGAGCTCTGCATACCGATGTGAAGATGGATTAACATTCAACCATGTGTCATTTGAAATACCGGGAGGCTCACAGTAGTTTTGCAAATATCGTTGCCTGTGGGGGCAGGGAATGCCCTTATTGGCTTTAAATGTCAGTGGAATAAGTGCCTCTTTTCTGAGTTTAAGTGTTCAGGACGGGCTAAAAATGGGAAAGGTTTTTCACATTTGTTTTATCCAAACCACACTCCCATAGACACCATTTCAGACGAGTTGGGCATTCAGTGATTGTGTAGGGTTGATGATCAGCACATGTGGCTTCCTAAGAAGTGAAGACATGAACAGACATGGCCAGGCACAGCAGTGGAAGGCATAGCACTTGGGAAGCAGAAACAGGATAACAGGAGTTCAAGACCAACCTCTGCTACATAGTGAAATCAAGGCTAGCCTGGACTACGTGAGAGCTTGCCTCAAAAAAAAGGAATATATAGATCAAGGAATGTGTGTGTGTGTCTGACCAAGAAAAAATATTGGATAGTATCTATGTCTTCATTTGCAATATTTGTAAGCCACTCGTTTTATAGGGATGATTGAAAATAATTGGCCGTATTGTGGTCAACATTGATTATCATGTTGATCAAAAGATGAACAAGACTGATTCTGTATAGAAGAAATCTTTAAAATTCAGTGTCATATTTCTTTAAAAAATCAATTTAAAGATCAGTCATTACCTTACTGGAAATTAGTTGTCTTACACATAAAAGCACTGTGGAGCAGTTGAGGACTTCGCTTAAAATCTCAGAACTAGTAAGTAGCAGCTAGACCAGCAGCAGACCTGGCCTTTGAGAGCTGGGTCTGTCTTCATTTCAGCTTCTTTTCAGCCTTTGACCATGGGACATAAAGCCATCTTCAGTAACCCAGGATTCAGGAGGCAACAGTTTCACGGATACTTCTGGCGCCTATTAATTTGCTTAGTTCTCATTCTCCCCGACTAGGTGAGTTTTGTTACCATTTCCAGTACATGTGGGAAGACTGAGGCACAGATGTCACATAATGGACAACTGCGCATAGCTGTGGTGCATGGTTAATCAGTCAGTGAACGAGAGTGCCGGCTCCTCCCAGGCAGTGTGACGGGAGGGTCCCTGTGTTGAGCCGCCACAGAGCTCATAGACTCACAGGAGTCACGTGGCACCCTGCATTTGGGCTCATTCCTTCTTTTAATTCCAACCCCTGGGCATGCTGGTGCCCTTAGCCTGTGGTGGCCTGTGTGTTTCTGTTGAGAAGGCATCCACACGCAGGGGATGCGCCCTTTCTAAAAGACATTCAGACTGCGTTGGCATTTGTGTTGGAACAGAGCCCACAAGACAACAAGAACCTGCCCATACTAATCAAGGGATCCCAGGAGAACTGGGCTTTTGTCTTGAGTTGTCGTTCATGTGTGAGCCTCGAACCTGTTTGCCTTCCCTGGCAGGAGTGTGGACGGGCACACTGCACCTTTGCAAACAGCCGCCTGTGCCAGGTGGTGAGGATGTGGAAACATTGAAACTGGCATGGAGAATCTCTGCGAGCTCCCAGTGGCCAGGCTGTGGTCCACCGTGGAGAACCTTCTGCCTGCTAGAAAAGCCCAAATGCTTGCATGAGACAGAGCCAGAAGGACTCCCCCCCCACCAAAAGCTTGTAGGGCTTTCTTGACTGCATCTGAGAGTTAGCAGCCAGAGCATAGGCTTGACAAACTATACTTGTGCTGCCTCTTCTGTCTTTTGGTGTGCATAAGATCACAGGGAGGGTAAACAGACAAACCATGGAATCCACCGGGTGCCCACTAGTCAGTCAGGTGTAACAATGGCTTCCTTTCACTGAAAAGGGAGGGAGGGAGGGAACAAAGAAGCAAGCTTGGGTAATTTAGTACAACTCCAGCATTTTGTTCACGCTGAAGAGACTTTTTCAGTATACATTCATGGAAAGACCTGTACTATAGGATTGCGTCTTTCCCAGCCTGCTCTGAGGGGAGAGCTTTTGCTCTGTGCCATCTGCCATGAAGTACCACCTCCCCTCAGACCCAGAGGCTGCTGGGGCAAAAGGACTAGGAACCTGAAACCTCCAAAAACTATTACAAGCTTTAGGTGGCCAGGGATGTTGCTGCATTCACGTGGGTGATTTTCAGGGCCACATGTAGATAACTTTTTTATATGACTAAAATAGTGGTGTGCATGTGAATCCTAGCACTCTGGGGGCAAAGGCAGGAGTTTCAGAAGTTCAAGATCAGCCTGGGCTGCATGAGATCTGTCATGAACAAGCTGAAAAAGGGAAACTTCCATCTCCTTAACCTAACAGAATAAAAGCCTGTTTTTTTGGTAAACAACCTGCGGCTATCAGTGATGTGTTTGTGCTTCTTGTCCCAGAGTCACTTCATGGAGCTCAATCATCAACAGTCTAAAGAGTTACCAAGAGCAAACATATATCCAACGTGTTTGCTAACCTGGCTCTTGTAGCACTTGAGAGTAATTACAAATGTGATTCCATATGTGTGCATGTAAGTGTGTGTGTGTGTGTTTATATATGTGTACACATGTGTGTGCTTAAATTCTCAACTCATTTCATGATCCAGAAATGCTTTAGGGGATCAGTACCAGAAATCATATTTGACTACTGATTTGGCACGAGCCTTCTGCTCACACCCAGTTCTCTGCACACTGATATTTACCAAGCAAAGTCCTAAATTAAACATCAGAGCTGGTTTGCAGACCGTCAGTCTGCGAGGAACAAAGGATCTAAGACTATATTTGAAAGGGCTGTTGAACCTTTTGTAGGAAATTATCTCGCCTTTCCCTGTTTCATGTGGGTTTCCCATTGTGGTTTCCTAATGTTGAAATTGTGCTTGTTCTAACCAAGGTGTGTTCAGACACATGTTGCTTTCTGCATGTGTGGGAATCTGGTTCCATAACAGTAGTGTATGGGACATGTGGCACTGTAAGACCTAGGTCCCTGGGGGCTTTGTCTCTGTTTGCCCCCCTGAGCAGGTGGAAGGAAATATAATTGTTCCTTCTTTCCAAAGATCAAAAACCTGAAGCCCACAATGTCAAAGGACGGGGTCATAAAGTAGGTGACAAAGAAAATTGCCTTCAGCAGCTGACCGGGGTAAATTTACCAAGACTGAATTATTTTTCCTTCCGTATTTGGCCAGCCCAAGTAGGCACTCAAATATTTGTTTGAATACATATTGAGAACAGATTGTGAAAATCCTGTGGGAAGATCTGTAGTCAATAGAAGTAAGGTTTAATATAAATTGTCCTAAACATTTCAGGCCAGTCCTGATGTTTTATGGATACCATCATCTGAGAAATGGAATTGCATGACAGCTGAATCACTGCACAGAGATAAAGCCTTGCAAAAAAAGATACTACAATAGGTCTGGGGAGATGGCTCAGTGATTGAAGTTTTTTTTTTTTTGGCAAGCAAAAGCACCTGAATTCAGATCCCCCAAATCTCATGTTTAAAAAAAGTTGTCAGGTATATATGATAGCTTTACTCTTTCTTATGATTCTTGGTGACAGTTCTTAGTCCAACTTGGCAGGAGAGCTCATACCATTACCAGGAGCCAAGAGAACTGGCCATACCACAGTCATAGGATGCTGAGAGAGGGACAAACCTCACTTGCAAGACTGCCAAGTTATGCTGAAGAATACCAGTTTACTGAACCAGCCCCCTCTATTTTATTCACCTGCTGTGGGGGTCCCGCCCACAGCAACTAGATGCTCCTCCTGCCCTGCTTATGGCTTGCCTCAGCTGTGAGTTCTTCCCAAATGTCTCCACAGCTCAGCCTTCAATTGTCAAGCTGACACTTGTATCTAACTAGTATAAAAGGGGGAACTTAAAGTGAAACCCACCTGATTATCACTCGCCTTTGAAGCACGGTTGAGACCATATTGCCTCTTCACAGACCTATCCCAAGAAATCAGTGAATTAGTAGACAGCAAAATCTCTTAGCTTGGACAATAACCACTAAAATAAATGTTTCTTGGCTTTGTGGTTATTGACAATATTGTCCAAGATTCCCCAGAGGACTGCTATAAAATATATTCATCTGATAGTACTTGAATATAAATATACTGTGTTACTTTTCTTCTCATTGTACCAAGATAACCCAACAAAGGCAACTTAAGAAAGGAAAGTTTTCTTTTGGTTTACAGTTCAGGCGGATGTGGTCCATCGCCATAGGGAAGTCATGGAGACAGGAGCAGGAGGATCGGATCCACAATTAGGAAGTAGAGAGACAGGAATGCTGGCGCTCAGCTCGCATCCTGTTGTTCATTCCAGGACACATGGAATGGCAATATCCACACTGAGGTGGGTCTTCCCACCTCTGTGAACCCAGTGTAGAAGCTTAGTCACAGATATGGCCCAGACATTTGTCTCCTAGCAGATTGTAGACCCTATCAAGCTGACAATCCATATCACCTGTCAGTAACACAAAGGAGTCTGCTGGTAAAAGTAATTTAAATGTCATATGCACTACTCAGACAAAAAAATTAAATAGGAATCCCAAAGAGCAGTCCTGAAAATCAAAAGCATCATTCCAAATTTACTCTTGTAAAATATCCAGATGTGGTACCGACTTTGGCAGCGATTTTTTTTTTCTTCAAAGACCTCATGTCACTCCTCGACTTTCTCCTGATGCATTCTTTTTTCCCTTCTGGTCATCTCTGATTATCTGGTAAAAGCACCTTGCACTTTTTTTTTTTTAAATGACTGGTTTTCTATCTGAACACTCTGCTACTTGCTACAAATTCGAAGTGTCGTGGTAAATCGGTGCCAGGGTTGTGTTTAAGCAATTAGAATGCTGTAATTAACGTCTGCTGTGTGTAATCGTGCGTATGTAAGGGTGAGTGCAGAAGGCGAGCACCTGGCTCTCAGTGCTGGTTTCATAATGAGCCGCCGTCTGTTGCTCAGTTGTCTCCGCATAGGTATCACAGATGGAGCCTTGCAGCCTTCCTGCCTATTAGCAGGCCCTGACCTATTTAAGCTCCTGCCTTCTCTTGTATGCACAACAACTTGGCCATAGCTCACCACACCTATTACTTCAAGGACAGTCTCATAAACATTCACTCCCTCCCTCTGAAAACGGGTTTGGTGAAAGAGCTTTCAAAGAAGGCTCAGATACTGGGAGAATCATGGAGCCGGTTTGATAGTTGACCCAGTGATAGTTGTACAGTGAAATCCCAAGGCCTCGGAGCAGGAAGGAAGGAAGGGAAGATGAGAATTGAAAGGAGGACTCTTAGACCGCTGCATCTTGCACGGCGGTGTCTTCTTAGTTTCTTCTCATGGTGTTCTGAAACCTTGACAAAGTAACTCCAGGGAGAAAAGGTTTTGTCTGGCTCACAGTTGGAGGTACAGCCCATTATGTGCGGAGGTGCAGGCAGCAGCTTGACTTGTGGGAGCCACAGTCAAGAGCAGAGAACAATGAATTCACACATGCTACCGCTCAGCAACCTTTCTCAGTTTTTTAATTTTTATTTAATGTGTGTGTGTATGTGTGTGTGTGTGTGTTTGTGTGTGCATGTGTGTGTGTGTCAGAGGGCACTGTGTATCCCTGTGAAGGGCCAAGGGTGACTTCGGGAATGATGCTAGATTGCTTCTACCTCCTTTTTTACTTCACCCTGGGATTTCCCAGGCATGAGCTACCAGGGCCAGAAGTATAGACCACTGACACTTCTACCTGCTATTTTTACATGGGACCTAGGATCCGAACTCAGGATCTTCTGCTTTTGAGGCAGAGTCTTTACTCCTGAGCCATCTCTCCAGCTCACTTTTCTGGTTTCTATTTAATATAGGACCTTTGCCTAGGGAATAGTGCCATCCACCACCCACCACCCACTACCCACTGCAGATATGAGCAAGTCACCTCAATTTATCTGATCAAGATAAACCCTTCACCCATCGGGCTGCTCCTGTCACCAGTAACTCTAGATGCCAAGGAATTGACAGCTGAGAACAGCTATCGCTAAAGGTTTAGCTGTTTAAAAAACAAGATGTAGACTCATTTCTTTAAAAATGCAGGTTAAAATCTGTAGGGCTGTGAAGATAGTTCTGTGGTGAAGTGCTTCTCAGGCAAGCATAAGGACCTATGTTCAGTCCCCAGAATCTGCATAAAAAGCATGCTGTGGCTCATGGGCACTGGAGAGGCAGAGACAGATGGGCCCCGTGGGGCTGCTGGCCACACAACCCAACCAGATTGCACAAGCACATATGCACACATAAATAGATGAACGTATAGATGCACACTAGGTAGGTGCTGGTTATATAGTGTTAAGCAAATACCTCTTCCCGCACAGCATTTGAGTATTATGAAGTACACACCGCAGTTCATAGCTCGTGTGTCTTTAATCTCTCTGGCCACTAGTGTTCTCTATAGTTTTGATTTCTTTTTTCTGACCCCAGATCCATTCTGGGATCACATACTTCCCTGAGTGTCCTGACCTAATAGTGCCTTCTCTACCTCCAGTGCGGCGGTCTTGTCTTCCGATGGCTGCTGCATTTGAAGAGTACAGGCAAGACACCTTGCAGAATGGCTCTTTGAGTATAGATTTATTTACTTCTAAACATATTCTGTTGGGACCTGTCTCAGAATCGTCTAGAAACCAAGAGGAATATTCAGAAACCCAGGACCCTGCCACGCTCTCACGAGCCTGGCCGTGATCCCGTCTATCCCTCAGGGTACTGCTGCTTCACACCAAGGCTGAGGCCCACTGGTGGTCTGATGGCGTCTGCACCTTCTGCTCCACAGCAGGTGTTTTGTATCCCTTGGTCTGTCCCACAAGGGCATCTGGTGTCTGTGTCTCTTGCTTGGAGCTAAGCTGGCATCTGCCAGATTTCTCCACTGCAAGACCACCTCGTCCCTTTGCAATTGACAAGTTGTCTGGAGTTGACACTTGGATGCTGTTATCTGTCCTCATTCATAACAATCTTGACCTGCAAAGGCGACCTTATATAGCTCAGTGCTGTGCTCATGATGATGAGCAGTGACCCCTACAACATGCCGCTGAAAAGAATAATTTTCCTTCTTTAGACCTAGCCTTTAAAATATTTGTGCACGTGTGTGTGTGTGAAAATATGCATGTTTGCATGTGTATGGATGCACAGTGCACACATGTGCAAGTCCAAGGCTGACACTGAGTATGTTCCTCAATCACGCTCCACTTGTTTATTGAGGTGTGAGCTCTCGAGTGAACCCTCACTGATTCTGCTAGTCTAACTAGCTGGCTTGGTCCAGGAATCCTGTCTCTTTCTCCCGAGTGCTGGGGTTACATGTGGTCACCATGCCCACCTAGCTTTTACTTGGAATTTTAGGGATCTGAACACTGGTCCTTACACATACACAGCAAGCATTTTATCCACGGAGCCCTCTCCCCACCTCTCCTGAGGCATATGTAAATTATCTGTGCTCTGCTTGGACTTATAGACTTCTGTTCAACCTCTTGTTTATTCCTATCATGCATTGTGATGCTTGAATCCCTCCCACGCTGGCCAGTGACATCCCTTCAGTGTCCCTTCGGCTCGTGTCTGCCACTTGGATGTCTATGCGTTTGGCTGGACCAAGTTTTGCTTCTTGAGACAGGGTCTGCCGTGTAGCTGGACTAGCCTGTAGTCCCGCTCCTCTGAACCTACTCTGCTGAGAGCTGGAGTGAGGGGTCTGTGCCGACACACCTGTCTTTCTTCGTTGTTTCTTCCTGAGAAAAGAAGCACATCTTCCTCTCCTAGCTTTGCTGCCATCACTTTGGAGTCAGCCTTTTTTTTTCTTTTAGCGGAGAGTAAGATCTGCTTTCATTTTAAATTAGTTGAAATCCCAAGAACCAGCCTCTCTGCCTCTCTGCCTCTAGCCGACAGTGTTTTGGCCCCCAGCCAGGGCTGAACTTGGGGGGGGGGGGTCTCCTTAGTTCCCCTCCCTTTCTCACTCTGTCTCCCTCCACCTGTCCATCTGAGTTATTCTCCCATAGCAGGGCGGAGTCACATGCCACAAACTCTTTCTTTTTTTCCTTCCCTTCCTTCTTCTCCTTCCTTCTTTCTTTTCTTTTTCCCCTGCTTTTCTGTCACTTTCTCTCCTTTCTTCCTGCCGTCTCTGTTTATCTTCCTCCCTTCATTCTCCTATTCTTCCTCCTTCTCTCCTCCTTTTCCACCTATTCCTCTTTCTCCTTGTTCTTCTTCTCTTTCTTCCCTCCCCACCTCTCTTTATCTTCATTTTGATCAAGTTTCTGAGACGCTGTCTGCAAGACACTTTGGTCATGATGCTTATATCTTTGAAATTATGATACACACCCATCAAGCACCTGTAGTCATTTTCCTAGTAAATTTTCCCCTTCCCAAAGCATCTCTCTGTTTCTTTTCCCCTCCCATTCTTTGGAGCCATGAAGTGTCAAAGCCAGGCGTCACTCTTACTTTTCCTGTTATTTATGAAGCGTGTGGGGCCACAGGAGTAGACATCTTTGCAACTCTGACACCTCTGTGTATAGTGTCTCCAGTCTGCACAGCTAGACTTGCTGTTCACACGATTCACTTACAGTTCTTGTAGACCTAGCCTGGTCTGCATTCTCATGGTTCCAAAAAATGATTTTTTTCCTTTTTACTCTAAACCAAAAATGAAGCAAACCAACTATACCCATGAATTAAAAAAAAAAAAAAGAGGCACCCACTTTTGAAGTTACTTATTATTCTGGAGTGAGGGAATGCAGGTCACAGTATGGATGCAGAGGTCAGAGGACCACTTGGGGAATTGAACTAGGTCATCAGACTTTTTGGCAAGCTTTTTTTTCCCCCTGCTGAGCCATCTCACTAGCCCTGAGCATTCCCTTTTTAAGAAACAAGTCTCCCCATACCCCCAAATTAACTTTCTACTTCAGATTTCTTTCTGTAGAAATTCTGTAAACATTACTGAGCAAGGCTGTGCACCAGGCAGTGGTCCAGGATCTGAAGACAGAGCTGTGGCCAAAGTAGCTAAATCTTCAAGTCCTCAGTGATCCTCCCTAGTAGGCAGGGCTGACAGCAAGGGAGCGGCTGATATATACGTGAGGGGGATGGCAGCAAGGCAGTGGCGAGATGGCTCGGTGGGTACCAGCACCTGCCATACAAACCTGAGTTTCATCACCAGAACCCACAGGTAGATGGAGAGAACTCACTCCATAAAGTTACCTCTAACCTCTATGTGCACATCATGGAACATGCGTGTCTACACGCACACACCCACATACATCATACACATGAATACGCACACATGCTCACACTCATACTAATAAATAAACTAAAAACTCTCAAAAAGTGCAGAAGGTATTTTGTGTAAACTGAGTCACCAAATACAACATGCAAGTTGCTCACCGCTCCGCTCTATGCCCAGCGATGCCACTGGAGGATAGGGTTGCTATGCTGGAGAAAGGCTGTGGAAGATTAGGAGCTGTGTTTGCTTTGTGGCTACATACTGAGGTGTAAGGACACCATAGCAGAGTGTGTCGCACCTAAGCATGTAGCTCAGTGATCTTTCACAACGGGACACATCTGGCAGTAAGCAGTGATACTGAAAAACATGCCAGCATCTGGGATGCCCCCAACTCCATGCGTTCTTTCCCACTGCTGACCACAGTTACTGGCATTGGCCGACCGCATCCTCTGCAAGCCACGTTCCCTGGGAGTGGTCTCTGAATATCAGGCTCCTTGCTCAAGGGGGATTCATCTACATCACTGTGGCTAGGTGCCGCTGGTTCATTCATTTCCACTGCCCAGTAAAAGTCCGAAGTGTGACTGAGCCATGCTTCATTCATTCATCAGTGTTCGGGCAGCTTGCAGGCTGGTTGTTATGAATAGTGATTCCACAGAGATGTCAGTGTCTGTCTGGCAGACATATGTGCACTCATCTGTTAGACACATGCCTGGGAGAATTGCTGGATCTCCCATCTCACCATAGGATTACAAACTCCAGCTGCCTTGCACACTTTACATGGATCCTGAGGATTTGAACTTGGGTCTGCAAGCTTTCAGGTTAAGTCCTTTTACTCACTGAACCATCTTCACAACCTAGTTATTTTTAAGCAAGGGGGGAAAAAAGTAGGAATAACAAGACACTGCCAAGGCTGAGGTTAATATAAACATTTCTTGTAGCTAGCACAGTGTTCTAGTTTCTCTTGTGAGCCAAAGCAAGAGGGAGTTGTACACAGTGAGTAGTCACACAGGAAGATGAAAACCAGGCAGCCTGTCAGAAGGAATACAGTCAACACCAGTACACAAACTCTGAAACTTACTCCTTGGGTCCTTGTAAAGGGCTATTATATGATGCAATCAAGCGGCCTCAACAACACACCCGGAGCTATTAAAATAATGACTTTTGAGTGTTATGCTGTTTCCCAACATCAGCCAGTGGGTACTGCTGACACAGAGCTCCAAGGAAAGGAAGTTTTCCAGGAGAGTCCTTGGGGTCAGTTGCAAAGGCTTCTGATGGTCATGGCTTAATTCAAGAATGAGCCCTTGGAAATCTGAAGAGGTACACCTTACCTAGGGATAGTTTTGTCCCTCATGGGACAAATGTGTGGGAACACTTGGTTGTCACAACGAGGCAGAGGCTGTCCTGGCTTCTAGTGAGTAGACCAGCAATGCTGCTTGACATCCTAAACACCTGGGACAGTCCCTCAGAGCAAGGGCTGTCTATGCCGAGATGCTCATACGCCAAGTTGGCAGGACCCCCCCTCACACACACACACTCCGCCAACTCCCTCCTGGTCTAGAGCTGGGCTTCTTAAACTTCTGGTATGACCAATGCATTTTCACTGACAACGTGTTTACAGAGCATCAGATATATAAGAGCAAAGATAGACATGCGGGCCAAGCATGTTCATAAATCATAAAAAAATTTAAGGCTGCAGAGACGGCTCTCTGTGAAAGCGCTTCTGTGCAGACCTGACGACCTGACTTTTCAATTCCTGGATTCCTCAAGGAACAGGAGAGACCCGACTTCTGAAAATATGCCGTGGTACATACGTGCCCACACCAACTTACACATAAACAAATAAATAATGGTCTGGAGAGATGGCTCAGGGGTAAAGACTGCTTCAAAAGCAGAAGAACCTGCGTCTGGATCCCAGGTCCCACATAATAATGCCAAATTGAAATGGCCGTGGCCTGCACATCCAGCTCTGGAAGCCCGGGAAATCTCAGAGTGAAGCAAAAAGGAGGCAGAAGCAGTTCAAAATCAGTCCCAAAGTCATGCTTGGTCCTCCATAGGGACATATAGTGCTCTCTGATACACACACACACACACACACACACACACACACACACATATATATGCAAAAAAAGTTTTAATAAATAAATAATGTTTAAAGTGTTTCTCATGATGCAAACTTTGGCAACAGTAAAAATTGATTGGCAACAGTAAAAGGTTTCTGAATTTTAAAACAATTCTTTGGCATACATGTAATTAAAGATAAAAGCAAATTTGCATACTGATGAGATGGGTTGCTTGTTTATTTTTATATAAAGAACTAAAAGTTAGCTGAATATTTGATACTCCAAGACAGACAGCCCTTTCCACATTTTTTAGAGTTGATTAATATTTTTGTATCATAATCATCAGTGCTGAGAATGCCAGTTTGAATAAATAAGTAGTACAAAAAAAGACACAAGTGTGTTTAGGGTAATTTTAGACCATAAACATTTTGTGGGTAATTTTGTAAACCCAAAATCATGTATTAAATTTTTATGAAACGCAAGTCAGTAACTGACAAACAGCCACTTCAGGGGTTCTGATGTGTTTTGGTTTGTTTTCCAGCTTGGGTTTTTAGCCTAAGCTAGCCTCAAACTCACTGCGTAGCTGAGGATAGACTAGAAATCTAGCCCTGGTTTCCAGCATGAATTTTTAAAAATCACGTTTTCTAATACAATACAATACAAAGATGGTCTAATTCGATATTTACATCCTGAGGATGGGAGATATTTCAAGCATTTGCCTCCTGTAATTTAGCTCCAATATTGTGTGAGCAGGAAGCTCTTGGTGCATATAAACATACGGTAGTGTGGAATCTGAATCTCAATGCTTCGGGCAGTGCTCGCTAGGCATGAGTTGGTGCAGCATGGTGTGGCGGGGCATGATATCACGAAGTGCATGAGGCCCCATGCGTGGGTTGCATACTGAGAACCAGGACCACAGTAGAGTTGTGCAGTGCAACCCGGACAAGCACTGCCAGAACTACTGTGCATCAATGTTTGGCTCTTGTGTACTTGGAAACCTTTTACTCTTAACTAATTTTTTCAATCCCATAGTTGAAGTTATGACCTACAAGAATGAATGGACAGTGTAAAATTGTGATCCGCTCCTGTCATTATTACTTCTGACTGCTAGTGTGGAGCATAAGGAAGGATGTATTGAAGCCTGTATGCCAAGAATGTGGGCAGATGTGGTAGCCGGAGGCCTGACTTGCTAGGGACATAGTAATCTCTAGACAGTTAACAGTACATCGTCTAGGAAGAACTATCTTGTAAAGGAGTGGGTAGGTCTTAAACAACAAGATGATAAATACAGCGTGCTTATCTCTGACTTGGCTGATTCCGTCTTTTCTTGTATGTGTCCTCACTGAGGACTGGGGTGTCTCCAGGGAGCAGCATCGACACCTTCAAGTCCTGTCACATTTGTTCTTTGCACTGTTTGTGGGTTTACAGGCAAATCAAAGCGAGAGCATCTAAGCAAGCCATCATTGCTTTGAATTCAAAGTAGACTTTGCAAGGCAAAGGTTTAGTTCCTGAGCCATCTCTCCAACCTTCTAGGTAGACTTTGAAGTCTGGCCCTGCCTGGTGGAAGACACACAAGGTGCCTGTGTCTACAAGGCTTTCCCTTTCCATCTGTGGCCCTGGGCCCCTCTGGCGTCCCAACTTTGTTCCCAAAGACAAAACATTTTCTTTTCACGGTCCTAATGCCAAGACTCCCTGGGAAGGTCCTCGAACCAGCAGCTTCCATCATTTGCCCCAAACCGATCATTGTGTTTCTGCTCTGCTCAGAAAAGGGGAAAGATGCATGTCAGGCAGGATGGCTAGATAGCTGCTGCGCCAGGAAAATATAGGTCCTTTATTTCTTTTTTTCTTCCATAAATGGTTTTTAATGTCTTATTTATTAATGAGAGGGAAAGGAGAGAAAAAAGAGAACATGCTCAGGCTACACATGCCTCAGCCTACACATGCAGGGAAGAGGACAACTTTTGGAAGTCAATTCTCTCCTTCCATGTGGGCTTCCGGAGAACTGAACATAGCTCGCCAGGTTTGCCTATAGGCACCTTTACCTGCGGAACCATCTCACTGGCCCCACGTACACTTTTTACTCAGGAGCAATCCCAACCTTACAGCATAATTAAGAGAACAGCACAAGGCACGACCGTAGAGGCTTTTCAACCCAGTTTTATCAGCTTTAACTGTTGTGGCCAGATTCTGGGGTCTCAAAAATCAACAAGGAGCCAACACCGGCTACAAATCGCATGAGGGCTTTTATTAGCAGATCCGAACCTGGGCTCACAACCGGCAAACAGCAGTGTCAAGCCGGGAAGAGCGTGGCCCTTTGTCCAGGTAAAGTTTTATAGCTTACTGGTAAGGGGAGGGGGCTTCCAACTTAGTAGTTACATGATTCGCTAACAGCCAACAGTTTTGGCGTGCAGGGATTGGTGTCGTGTCCCCCCCTCCCCCCGTTTGTGAGCAGTTTGAGTTGCAACCTTACTACCCACAACACCTGAGATTTTCTCTTCTGTTACTGACAAATGGTTGCTGGCCTCTGATTGGCTTATGCCCAGGCCGGCGCTGCCCATAGACTTTTATGATAAGGGGAGGAATGGAGGTGGGCAACTCCAGTCTGCTGAAACGTTCTTTTCAGGTACTTAGCTAGGCACGTGGGGCCGCGCTCTGCCTGGGCCACATTATGAAAGCTATATACAAGAACTAAAAGAAAATCAAAATCGGGTTCTAGGTCTCCTCATAACACAATGCCATGTTTATACCTTTGCCTCCCAGGCACAGTCTGTTTTTAAGCCCCACAGGAGTCACTTACAGAAATGACACAAGCAGGACCAACAAGACACTTAATGGATAAAGGTGCCTGCTCTCCGGAGATCCCAGAAGCCCATGTAGGAAGGAGAGAACTGACGTGCAAAAGGAGTCCTCTGGGCTCCACCCACCTGCCATGACATGTGCATTCTTTCTCTCGCTCAATTAATTATTTAAAAAAGAAATGACAAAGTTTCACCCTGAGTATTTCACTGTGCATTTCCTAAGACGAAGGAAGTCCCTTCCGTAGCTTAATTCCCGGGATCATATTCAGAACATTCTACACTGGCCGGGGCTGTTGCCTGCAGTCTCTTGCCCCAGCCTCCTCGCATTCCCTCTGGGCTCGGCATAATGCGCTACGCTCGGTCACTGTGATGCCGTGGGCTCCTGCTGCTTTGACATCCCGTGCATTGGCATGCGTGTGTGTGGGGGGGGTGCTCCATAGAATGTCTCTGTTTGCGTGGCCTCATGGATCCTCACTGTTGGATCAACCAACTTATTTTTGACACTCAGTGGTAAGCTGTGGCCAGCTCAGGCCATTTCATGAGGACCATTTCTCACATCTCTCTCCAACCATGTTTTGTGATGCTGCATTGGTAGCTGGAGGTCAGTTTGGAATGAGAGTATCTTGTACCATAGTAGTCAAGAAGTGCCTTGAGTCACAGTTCCTTCCGCCCCTGGTCTCTAGTTGTGAGATGCCGGCTCTTGCTAGCACCATCTACTTTGTGCATGTGTGAGCGGGTGACCTCAGTGCATAAGAAGGCACATGCTGTTGTTCTGTTCAACTCTTAGCAGGACAGACTGTGGCCTGGTAGTTGAACAGCGGGAGGTTTATATAGACACAACCCTGTCTCATCTTTCCTGTGAGCGTTCAGCCTCTCCATCTGACTCACAGCTCTGGTTCTCTTTGTTTATCCCTGGTCGCCATGGAAACCTGCTCGAGGATCTCCTCACCTTTCTTTTGGGAAACTCTTTTTCTCAAGAGTTAGCTTGCCACAGGCTGTATCCGGTTACCTCTGTTGCTAAGGCTTGAGGTAAAAGATCTTCCCCTGGCAGCCTACACTTTCAAAACAACCTGTGCGCTCCAGACACGAATTTCTAGAACTCTTTATACATCTTAATTGAATCTCATCACATTTGCTGAGAACTGAGCAAATAATGTCATTCTTGGTGGATATGCTGTTTAACAATCTCCATGAGGAAGCCAAGCAACCTTGACAGTCAGTATTGGGACTCAAAAGTGTAACACAGGAACTAGGGAATACATATGTATATGTAGCCAAGCATGTTCTTCTCTAGCTCTCTATCTGGAACAAGATTTAAGAGATCCCCCCGCCCCCCTCCCCGTTGCTTCACCCTCCCCCACCTGAGAGCAGCTGGGTTTTGCCACTTGCGATCCAGAAGTCCACAGGCGAGCCAGGCGTCTGAACCAGCCTGCTTGGTGCTGTCGCAGCCTTGTACTTCCTGTGCTTCGGCTCCTGCCATCAGCATTTTTAATATTTAATGACTCTTCCAGGTAGAGGATGATTTGGCAAACTCCTAAGGGAGGTCTGCTCTGGGTCTTTTTATCTGTTGGCTGAACCTCCAGCTAACTTGAAAAGTTGGTGTCTAGATTTTTCAGTTGGCTCAGCTGGGGATGTAAGGAGACAAAGATCAGTGGGGATCAAAGAGTTTGGCAGTAATCTTCAGTTCATTTTATTTGTCTTAAGTGTTTTTTAAAATTTTTTTACATTTATTTATTTATCTGGTGTATGTATACAGATGTGTGGATGTCAGAGAACACTTCTTCTTAAAAAAATCTTGATGTGTGCAGTGTGTGTGTGTGTGTGTGTGTGTGTGTGTGTGTGTGTGTGTCCCTGTGGATGGCTAGGGTGACTTCAGGATCATTCTGGATTGCTTCTACCTCCTCTTTGCTTTGGAATTGCCCAGGCTCTGCCCATCAGGACTGGAAATGTAGCTGCAGCCATCTCCACTTGGAATTTTTACATGGGATTCAAACTCAGGACCTTCTGCTTGTGAGGCAGAATCTTAACTCCTGGGCTGTCTCTCCAGCACTGAGAACAACTTTTTAGAGTCGAGTCTTTCCTTTCACCATGTAGGCTCAAGGACGGGCCAGTGAGCACCTCAGTGGGTAAAGAAACTTGTCACCAGTCCAACTACTTGAGTTCTGTCCTTAGACCCATCTTTGGTTTCTCTTAACATCCCCAATTAATACCTCTCTTCTCTCCTCTGAGATGTTAAAACAAAGACAAATTTGACTGTCACTTTGAGTTTAGGCCTGTTCGAAACTCAGAGATGCTTGGAGTTGCCAACTCTGCAGCACTCCTCCAAGACTTTCTTTGTCCATGTATTTAAGGAATGCCCACCTTCCCAAAACTTAATCTGATCAACAGCCACCTCACCTTTGGATTAACCGAATCATCATCTTTCAGCAAATTGGAAAATCACCATCTCTGGCTTGAAAGATAGAGAAGCATTGATTCCCCTTCCCCCCTCCCCCCCAGCATCCATCCTGGCCTCCCCTGACAACAATCTGACTGGAGAGATTAGGCCAACTTTGAATTTCAAAGCTTGGGGGTCTATCAGTTTTTGAACAAAACAAAACAAAAAAACACTTTGAAGCAGAACCTCTGTTTTAGGTTTCAGAAAGGAGGTTGGTGTGTTGGTGGGTGCAATGAATTTGTTTTCATTTCCTGACATATGAGAAACATGAATAATTGTCCCTGCTGCCATCAAAAACGTCCTGGGGTTTCCTTTGTCCTTTTTATTTCATTTTGCAGTTTTATAAGAATTAGTAGTAGGAGTCTGGCTTTTCTGTCTGACAACTCTAATTGAATCACGTGGGATGCTGGGGAGCAAGGAAATGGGTCCAGGAGCATTCACTAAGTGTAACCACCCCAGTAGGAACCTGTTGCACATTCAGCTAGCTCCATGATCCCCAGTGCTGCTCTTGGGACAAGTGGGGTTTCAACTCAGGCTCATCATCGGGATCACAATTTTTTTTAAATTCCATTGAGAGCTACATATAGACAGATTTGGGGTTATGGGGTTCTTCAAGAAGCCCGGCCACTCACTATTGGGCAGGGGAGAGGTGAGGATTGGAAATCCAACAGCAAACTACGCAAGCACAGAACAAAGGAACTTCCTTACATTTATTTACAGACCTAAGAAAGGACTGGGGTTTGAGTTTAGAGAACAGGTCGGGGATTCTATGAGTTTAGGGGATTAGTTATGTAGGCTCTAGAAAGGATAGAAGGCCTAATTCAGGAAGCTAATTGCGTGTCCACCTTGGAGCTACTTGGAGGTTTAACCATTTAGGGAAGACACTTGGTAGGCGTGGCTCATCCCTTCTGCAGGGGCAGTTTCTGTGATCTAACAAGGGGGAAGAAAGAGCGAGACCAATTTCCAGGCTCTTAAATACTATATGCTTTCAAGTACTAATTACCCAGCACTTATTCAGGGCTGGGCTTGCATAAATTATTTATGCATGTGTTAAGACTTACATGTTTACCTACCACACAAAAAATATTTTTAATTAAAAAACTCAGTATATTAGTGTTACAGTAGTCCATGACATAGCACTAATATTTACATATATCACCACCTTTAAAGATAAAGGTGCATACAGTACTCCAACACACCCATTTATGAGTGGCTCCTAGGCTACAGAAAATAATAAGCTTCCTTGTTAGCCAAAACCCAGAGCTCTGATTTTTCTTTGGGATCTTGAAGGATGAAAAAAATAAAGAAGGATGGGAAAATGATAAATTAGAGTTCATCAAACTTCAATATGAAGCAACAGAAATTTTAGACTTCTTAGCATTCACTGGAAATGATTTTTAGAGCATCTCATTTTGTCTGGGATAGAAAAGTATTAACTTAATCATAAGTTAGTGACACAGAAGCAAATTTATGTTTTAATAATGTTAGCATCTTGTGTGTGTGTGTGTGTGTGTGTGTGTGTGTGTGTGTGAAGTAGCCAGCCAGTGTGTGACACAAAGGGGAAAAAAACAAAATTGTCTCAAGAAAACCCCACAACAAACAAAAAAATCTAGAAAAAATCTGCAGGGGGTAAAAAATGAATTTGCAGAGACTTAAAAAATTTATGCATTTAGGAATTGTCTGAATCTTCAGTCTCAGAGTCAATCATTTGTGGTTTTCATGGTATCACTTTCTCAACAAATTCTCCTTCAGCTAATGACAGAGGGACACACACACACACACACACACACACGTTGGGTTCCCTCTGTCTCTTCCAGTTTCCCTTCACATACACCCCTCCCTCGCAAAATGGTATGTTCTGCATTTGATCGTAAACTGGAGGTGCCAAGCTGTGACAGCTCCAAAGCCCTTGGCTCTCACTTCAGGCAACCCTGTATCCAGTGACGCCCTCTTCTTTCTCCCACAGGGGCAAATCGAAGTAGACAGCGAGACCATCTTCAAGTTGGCAGCCCTGGTTTTACAGGTAAGCGTTCACCACCGCCTGCCTCCCGCTGCCGCCTCTGTTTCTAGACTTTTGCTGCCTTCCTGCCACCCTGAAACTTTTGCCTTAGGCCAGCGTCTAGTGGATTTTTAAACCAGTTAGTTATTTGTCAATGAAAAATGTGACTTGCTGAATTCTGTTCTAAAACTGTTCGCACAAGCTTTAGCCTAACGTAGAAAGAAAAATGAAATTTAGATAGCTTGGAGGGAAAAGGGGTCAAACCATATTCCTGGAAAAGAGTTCTGGAGTCCCTTGAATTTGGGAGGTAGCAGTTGTTAGAACAGCTGTAATTTTCATTTAAATTTAGTAACTTCTGTATATACATTTTCTTGAGGTTGTATAAAGAGCCCTTTAATTCTTGAACTCAGTAGTTTGGGCAAAACAAAGTCTGTTTCTCAGCTTGTTTAAAAAGTAAAGAGAAAGCAAATAGTATGTGTTGATTTATCCCATTTTAAAAAGTGTGTTACCTGACTGGATTAGACCACATTGAATGTGGGGTTTCAGAGCTGTCAGGGAGAAATGATTATCTATACTTTTCCAAACATATTTATTCCTCGCTTCTGTTAAGAATAAAAAATATTTGTGGGTGCCAAGTATTCTCCCATCCGTGACTTTCTTGAAGTTGGGGGTATGTTCTTCATCTGCCTTTTTTCAATAGAAAATTCAAGCTTCAGGAGGGCAAAATAACTAAGAATAAATCATCCGTTTAGTTTAGCATAAATGCATATTGATCATATCTTTGTCTGTCTTATTTCAGGAAGCCAAGGGAGACTATACCAGGTAATGACTTCTTTTCTGACATTACCATGCAAACTAACACTTGCCTGAATCATTGTATGTGCTGTTTTAAATAACAATAGGTGCCAAGTCACAAATGAGGGGATCCCGGGGAGCAGGAGGCTCAGATCCTCTCCCTTCCCATAGAGACCTATTCTTTCTGTGAATGAATCTGAGAATGAACCATTCTTGCAAGTTTTCAAGCCAGAATGACAGGGAATTAGAACACAAATTTTAGAGGGCTTCTGGTTTTTCTTGCCTTAGCTTTGGAGCTGAAGAAATCTTAGTTGTTGTTAGAGCACGCTTTTGGTAACTTGTAATTTTTAATTTTTTAAAATTTTATAATGATCCTGTGTCTAGAGGGCTCTAACTTATGCAGAGAGATTAAATCCATCAGCTGCTTAGTTAAGGGATTAATAGGGGCTTTCTTTCCCAGCTGCCCCAAAGGGGCCTCACCCTTTACACACTTGACCTAGCAGTTATATTGTTGGTGCCCAGACGTTTACGGATTCCAACTGCCTGGTAGGGCCACATCACCAGGGTGTATGTAATATTTGTGTCCACTCTCTTCCATGCTGTCCGTTTAATGCAGCAATGGTAGGTGGGAGAGTGGTAGGCCGGGGAGCCCCTTCTTCCCCTCCCCCGTGGGAAGGAGCCCCTGGGTCAATGACCCACTCAAGCCCTGCCCAGGATTATTTACTCATTCCCAGCCAAGTCTTCACTAATGTGCTCCTTCTGATGGTCTCCAGCTCTGGGTAATCATCCACTCTCCTCACCTGCCCATTCCTTCAGTGTGCTGGAGCTGGGATTTCCACCTAACGCCCCATGATTCACCAAGCTCTCCCTTCCTGTGTCTGTCTTTCTTTCTTTTTTCTTTCTTTCTTTCTTTCTTTCTTTCTTTCTTTCTTTTCTTTCTTTCTTTCTTTCTTTCTTTCCTTGCAGTGTTGGAGGGAGGATAACCTTATATATCTTTTTTTCAACTTTAAGCTAAGAAATACTTTGAAGAATCATGAAAATTAACAAATACCAGTACTTTTTTTTAACTGAAAGAAAAGAATACTTTATCTTAGGAAAAAGCATTGGCTGATTGTGAACTTCAAAAATAAAGGTTGATAAAATAAGCCAGGCGAGCCCAGCCAGATGGCACACACCTATAACCCTAGCACGCTGGAGGTAGAAACGGGATGAGGAGTTCAGGGGCATCCTCGGCTACATAAGGAGTTAGAGGCCAGCCTGGGCTATGTGAGACCTAAAAAGGCCAAACAAATAAAGAAATAAGTGTGGAGATAGCTGAGGCCTGGCTGTGAACTCCCAAGGCCAGCCAGGAATATAGGAAGACCTTGTTTAAAAAATACTGGGGCTGGAGAGGTGGCTCAGGGGTTAAGCCTCCGCCTTGCAGGCGGAAGGTCCTGAGTTCGGATCCCAAATCCCACGTATAGACGCCAGGCGGAAGCGGGGGCGGCCTGCGCTTCTGGTCCTGGTAGGGCGGAGCCTGTGAATCCCGGGGCAGAAGGAGGTGGAGGCGTCCATGGTGGTTTGCGAATTCGTCCGTGGTTCTACACATACACAGATACACACACACACACAGACGCACTACACGCACATGCGCACAGTTGAATAAATAATAATAATAAAAAAATTTTTAAAAAAATACTGAAATAGCAGGGAAGGAAAGGATACATTAGACTCCCGACTGTGAACCCCCAAAACAGCTGTGTGTCCCTCTGTCGCCTTGGCTCAGGGGGCAGGTCTCCTAGGGGCATCAGTCATGGGAGGAATGTTGTCATATGTGAGGGGCTTCCGGTTTGTTGATTGGTATTCATTACCGTGGTAATGAGTCCATAAAACATTCTCCCTCCAGTGTATCACACATCCTGGCCCTCTGATTAGACAATCTCACTTCCTTGTTTGTGTGTATATGTGTGCACATGTATAGGTGTGTATGTCTATATATGTGTATGTGTGAATTTATGTGTATATGTACATGTGTATTTATATGTGCATGTGTGTTTATATTGAGTATATTTATGTACATACATGTATATAAGCGTGTGTATATGTATGTATATGCATATAGATACATATATGTGTATATTCATGTGCTGTATAGTCATATGTATGTGCATATGTATAAGGTATATGCATATGTGTATGTGTGTGTGTATTTACATGTGCGTATATATGCATACATGTATATGGGTATGTGTGCACGCATGTGTATATGTGTGTGCATGCGTGGTTTTATGCATCTCTATAAAGTCTAAGATGTTTGGGGCAATTCTAAAGTGAGTTGAATGTGGTCACACAGGCGACTGTCACCCCGAACCTCAGTTTCCTCTTCAGTGAAAGGCACCTTCCTGGTAGACTGTTGGCGCTCAGTACATAACTGCCGCAGAGCGTGCAGCAGGCTCTGAGCACAATTTGCCTGTAGTACTTCTTGTCATTATTGTTCTCTTCAGTGTCAAAATTCTTTTGTGTGTGTGTGTATGTGTGTGTGTGTGTGTGTGTGTGTGTGTGTGTGTGTGTGAAATGGCACTATGCATGCCTATGGAGTCTCAAGGGTGGCAAGGGCACCATCCTAGATTTTTTTATCTCCTTTTTGCTTCACTCTGGGGTTTCTCAGGCTCCATCTCTCAGGGCCGGAAGTGCAGGCCACCCCCGTTTCCACCTGGCATTTTTAGAGGCTTAACCCCTGAGCCATGTCTCCAGCTCCAGTATCAAAATTCTCTCTGGTCTCACAGCAATTTCTGAGAAGAGTTTTGAGATAAAGGTAGATCTGGAAAAGCTATAATGGTGTGTTAGGGGACAGAAAAGAGATGTTCATTCTGTCAGCCTCCCATGGGGAGCTTCCTGGCCTGACGTGGAGAAGAGGTTGTTTTTTTTTTGAGTAATCTAGAGGTTCCATTATTAGACCAAGAGAAGGCGGGATTCAGGATGATGTGTTTATTAAAACAGAGAGCTTTGGGGGCATAGTTTGGCCTAAAGGTGGGAAACGTTCAGGTAGAAATGAAAACTTAAAGTAGGGAGAGGTAACAGTAAGGGGGCAGACGGCCATGTGACAAAGAGAGATCTAACCATTGTAGCCTTTCCAGTGTGACAGGAAGCTTTGTATCAGGGATGCAGGTGTGAGTCTGGGGTCAGGCCTGAGGAAAGAAAGCTGCAAGAAGCGGAGGGGCGAGGCCTGGTTTCTATGAGCTTCAGCTACAGGGCCTTGATGTAACTTCAGTCCTCGATGACAGTGTGTGCTTCCTGCTCGAACTCCAACCAGGACCTACTCAGCCCTTGCTTAACTTCGACTGGACTCCAGTAGTTTCCTGCGGCATCTCTAGGCTCAGGGGCTGTCGTGCGCTATCTTGGAACTGTTCATCTGCACCGAGTAGCAGACAGACGGTGGAGTTGAGTAACCTACAACCCATCAGTGTCATCCTGAAGGAGCCGTTCCGTTCACCCTTTCGGAGCTGTCTCCTCACCTCTGAACTGAGACTTTTCTTAATTGCTGATAATAAGGTCGAAAGAATTTTTTAAAAAAATAAGTATCTATCATTGAACTTAGAATAGAGTAGAATTCTAGTTTGTTGCCATCTCTTCCCCTCCCCACTAATTCTTTCCTAAATGTAAAGGATATAGTAATAGAGATAATTTAGGGTCTACTAGACAACTAGCACAGTTAGGAATGTCCATCCTGTGGGAACCACGCCCATCACCCCTCCAGTCTTTACCTCACCTTCCTTAGTAACTCCTGGGCTACTCCTTAGATTGCAATGCCAGACTATGAAAGATCGTGGCTCCACCCACCACCTCTGTCTTCTTCCTGCGCTTACCACGTAGTCATCTCAATGGCAGCATGTCCTCTCCTAGCCGTGTGCTTTATGGCGGCTCTCCCTGTTCTCTCTGATCTTCATTTGTCTCCTCTACTCTAAAGCTCTCCCACCTTAACACTATGGCTTCCTCCCTGCTTCCCCGGGACCACGCATCCAAGAGTTCTTCCCCTTTCTCTTATTTTTCAATAAAACCCTAGCTTTACCCTCTCAATGTGTTCTAGTTTCAAACTCTGGCTCCAGAACACAAGAAACCTCAAAGAAACCCCACTATGATAGTTTACCTCCAAAATTCTGCTATGGAGCTATACAATTTAGAGGAATTGGGCTAAATAAAGTGTGACCGATCAATGGTATCGTGGTTGGAGCAGAGACTTTAGAAGCAGAGTGATTCATGGGCCCCAAGTCAGCCACCAACTATATGAGAATCTAGAACAATCACTTTTACCTCTCTAGATTCAATTTCCTCATACATAAATTGATACTTACAATAATATGTAATAATAGTATTACAATAATATTATTTGCAACGTACCTGGACCAGTTCTTACAATCACCCCTTTAAACTAGTCCCATCTAAATTTTGACATTGTCATTTTTTTGGGTTTGCTTCCGGGCTTTTTGTTTTGTCTTGGTTTGATTTTTTTGTTTTTGAGACACGAGCATGAGCAATATTACCCATGTGTTGCCGTGACGACCACCTTGAGGGTCCAAACCTGTCATTATTTGCGATGATTTTCTTAAGCAAAGTATCTCAGATGCGAACAAGCAAAGGAAAATTCCTTAAGAGAGACAGTCGGTGAGATGGCATGTCTACATGTATAAATGTCTGTAAGCTTAATGCTACTAAGTTGTGATTATCGGCAGTTCATTACTTTATCCAATATATCCACTGACGCTCCAAATAGACCAGCATCTGTCTAGATGTTGAGGACACAGAGATGCCCCACCTCCTCTAGGTCCCAGGATTCCAGGCGTGTTCCCCCCCCATCTGCCCTACAGTTCCTTGCTCCCCTCTTTCCCTGAAGCCTAGTGTTCACTACTTCTCCTTCATCATCTCTCAGCCCAGTCATGAAACTTAAGAGTGCGTGTTATTGAAGCTGAGTGCTGACTGGCCTGTGTCTCCTTCTATAAGATCCCACCAGAACGCGATGCTCCCCACTTTACAGTGACAGAAAGTCCCGTTGAATTTCCTCTGCACAGCTAGTGAGCCCCAGATCTGTCCTGATTCCCTTGCACAAAGCCTCCGGGCTCTTCCTCATACATCCGTTAGACCACCATTGAACTGTGTGCATTAACTCGTGTACATGGACCCTCTTCCCTGATTACCCCAAGCTCGGTCTGCAGGACGCCGTCAAGCACCAAACTCTGCTTTTCCTACTCCCTGCTCTTTTCCTTCCTTATTTCCCGAGTTACCTGCCTTCTGACTGCTTCCTGCCAGGGCTCCCTCACAGCACTTCAAGTTAACATTATCATAACCAGGAGGAAGCCCCTGTTCTCTGAAAGTTCATTAAGAGTGGAGTGGGGAGCTTCCACGTGCTTTAAATAGCTGAAAGTCAAAAGTTCCAAGTGAGCCCTTACCCTGCAAAGATAACCAGCTACTCTGGCAACACAACACAGGCAAACAGAGAATTCCTGAATGCTGACCCAGCCAGGCTTGGGCTTTATCACCGAGCCACAAGTGAGTTTGTAAAAGCAAATGGTTTTGTTTCATTTTTAAGAACTGTGGGAGCTGGATGTTACCAAGTAACTATGGATTGATTAGGGTGCCTCCGTTAATAAGAAAGAGAAGAAAAAACACTAGACTTTTTCACTTCATTGCTGGGTCAGAATGCAAGTTTAACATCCACCTGCAAATGGAAAGGAAATGCTCCCAATGTATGGCCCTGCTGTAAAAATGCAACTAATTCCCCTGGGAAAGGAACTTGTTTGGGCACTTAGAGTGGTTAATGAAGGGATAGATGACAAAGACAAAAAGTCAGTCTTGCAAGCAATCACCGTGCCCCCCACCCCCCAGTCCTTATACGTACTCTAGACCACTTACAGTTCTGAAATATAACCCCATTCCCAGGCTCTTTAAATCAGTTGAAGAAAGAAAAATAACAGCTCCCAGGGGCTGGGCCTGTACTAAGTACTTGTGTCAGCCAGGGGTATTAGTGACACCCGTGGGGCTTTGGAGATATGAACTGCTTGGGTTCAAATCCTGATTGCCTCTTGGGCACCTGAGCTGCCTTCTTTGGAACTCAGCATGTTTCCATTAACAACTTTGTTCACAGTACCATGGTGAGGCTGCTGTTACCCGCCCCCTCCCCCAAACATGACTTTATTGCCATCCATTTTACAGGTGGGAACACTGAGCTTTGGAGTCATGGATTGGCTAACTGTCTGGGTAACATGTCTGGGACTCTAGGCATCAGACCCTTGACTACTGTTCAGAGGCTCCTTGTATCTGAAGGAAACACAAAGTTGTCAGAACCACACCTTTCTTCCTGGCAGAATAAAGATGGCTTATTCAGCTGATCTTGAACGTTTCTTTCTGTCTTAGTTCAGAATCCACCAGTCCTTTTTGTGGATGGAAAGAAAAAAAAATTGTTTTTGAAAAAAAAGAAGATAGTTGTAAGGTCACTTTTATTTTCCTTTTTTTCAACGATGCAATGTTGAAAGTTCAAGGGGGAAGAGGACTTGGCTCCGTTGGAGGAGAGTTTGCCCAGCATGCACAAAGCCCTGGATTCCATTCTCAGCACAATGTTGAAACTGGATGTGGTGGAGTGTGCCTGCAGTTGTTACAGAGTTAAGGGATTTCTGTTCAGGTTCTTGTACTCCGGAGCGAAGGATTGAAAACAGAACATGTGTAGAGGACTGAGGCAGAATTCTCTTAGGGGAGAAAAAGAAAGGAGCTCAGAGATGCAGAGTCGAGAGTCCAAGCCATTTAATAGCTGGCATGATCAGGGGTATTATGGGGTTAGGCAAGTCTGGGAAAAATGGCTTTTCCTTCCTTGTTAGTTTTAGTTTCCTCTCTCTCTCCCTTCTTCCTTCCCTCCCTCCCTTGTGTGTGTATCAGAAGGCACCATGTGTCCCTGTGGAGGACCAAGGGTGACTTGAGGAATCATCCTGGATTGCTTCTACCTACTTCTTGCTTGGTTCTGGGACTTCCCAGACCCCGCCCACCAGGACCCAAGTATGGGCTGCCACCATTTCCACTTGGTGGTTTTTTTTTTGTTTGTTTGTTTGTTTTTTAATGGAAGACCTGGAATCCGAACTCAGGATCTTCTGCTTGAAAGACAGAGTATTAACCCCTGAACCGTCTTTCCAGCCCAGTTTTAGTTTCTTTAAACTCTTGGGGCTTTTGGTCTTCCCTGTGTCTGATTGGTTTGTTCATATCAGGGCTCAACTGGGTGGAACTCACAACTATTACTTACTGAACTTAAGGAATGCATGTTCATACCCTTTTATAAACAGAGGGTTGGGGGAAGCTGGTGACCTTGGATTGGAGCCAATTCCTATAGGACAATCCTAGTAGTGGGAGTAGTCTTCAAGGATCCTCTCAACCTGACACTGTAGGCTGCCTGGAAAAAAATCTATTATTCTTGCTAAAATTCCTATTCTAAACTGCCTCTCTCTTTCTTTCTCTCTCTCTCTCTTCCTCTCTCCCTCCCTCCCTCCCTCTCTCTCTCTCAGTTGGTGGGTGCAGGGGGACCCTAAACTCAAGATCGTCCTAGGTGACATGGTGGGTTTGTGGTTGACCTGAGCTATAGGAGATCCTGCATGGAACAAACACAAAACCCATCATACAAGTTTATTACATTTCCCCCAAGTTCTCAGTCTCTACTTCTGCACTGATAATCCCCCAGGATGAACCCATCAGCAGTGTGCGTCTGAGCAGCTTGCTGGACAGGTGAGCCATGGACTTCGAATGCTGGCCACAGTCCTGCTGGGCGTCCACGCAGCGTGTTTCGCAGCCCAAGAATTCTGCATTTCTAATTTCCTTACACAGCCTAAGTATGGACAGAAAAGAGGCCCATCCTGAAGAGTGGATCAGGCCTCTTCCCTTGACCTATCCCTGTCTCCCTCTGCTTTGGAGGGGACCAGGCCACGTCAGTCACTCCTGACAGCTATGCATGACCTCCGTGTGATGGACAGTGGCTGGCTAGGGCCCTGGCGCGCCAGCCTCCCACAGGAGCGGAGCTGCAGGTTTGAACTCTTACCTCCTCCAAGGCAGCCCTTCCCTGGGCACTGAGGGTTGACATTGTGGGGAAGGAATCTGCATTCCCTCGCTGATAAGAGTTTCCATATCTTTCAGCGTGTTCTGGAATGACTGAGTGATAACAGGACCACAGACCATAATCCAGGGCTGTTCACTGTACTCACATGACTAATGCGGCTAATCTAGGATTCATGGGCTCAGGAAGGGCCCTAGTGAGTTGCACACATAGGAAAGAAAATGTAAAGCTTTGGGATATCCACTTGGCCATACATAAATTTCTGTTTTCTACTGGGTAGTTTGCCAGGAGAAACAAAACACTGTGTGGTTATTCAGTGTTATTCTCCTGTATTCCGATTTTCCTTTTAATTTTTTACTTATTCATTTGAGAGAGAGAGATAACACGCATGGGTAGAGATCAGAGAACAACTTTCAAAAGTCAGTTCTCTCCTTCTATCATGTGGGCTTCTGGGGATTGAACTCAGGTCACCAAGTTTGTGAGCAGGTGCCTGACCCACTGAGCTGTCTTGCCAACCCTTATCTTCTAACTCTAAGTTTGAGCAAGTGATATAAAAAATTATTCATGGGGAAATGAATACTAGTTTTTAAAATTTGTATTTTTGTTATTGCATGTGCACGGACACTGTACATATCAGAGGACAACTTTATGAAGTCAGCTCTCCCCATCCACTTTTATGTGGATCAAACTCAGGTCCCAAGGATTGAACTCGGATTGCCTGGTTTGTGCTGCAAGCCCTTTCACCTGCTGAGCCTTCTTGCCAGCCCCATCTCCATCAACTGGTCATGCGAATCACATTTACCTTGTTCAACCAATCTTGGAAACTTTTTTCACTACAGCCTTGAAGCTCCATCCCCCTTCCCAAGTCGCTGTCAATATAATTCTTTCTATTGCTCTCAATTTAATGAAAGTTAAAATATTTTTAAATATTTACAGATTTTCATGCTAGTCTGCTTCTCAGCCTTAATCCTTCTCATATATATGTATACCAGGTTTTAAAAGAGTTAAAGTTTGGGGGGATGGGATTGGGGACTAAGGGGTGAAAATATCATAAATTCATTATATTCGTGTGTGCAACATAAAAGAGAGAGAGAGAGAGAATGGGAAAAAAAGTTAAAGGCTCAGAATAGGCCTGAAGAGAGTCTTCAGCATTTGGCTAATGGTTAGAAAAATCTCTCAACACACTTTCATTCTTATTCCAAATTCTTGAGATTAAAAAAAAAAAAAAAAGTAGTTTGACAGTTGATCCCCACCAAGCCTGCAGATGGGCAGGCTCATCTGTCTTACATTCCAAGTTTGGCGGCAGACAGACTTGGAATGAGAGAGGGGCTCCGGCTGACAGGATCTGGGCTTCCACGTGCACACGCCCTCCCCTCCAGCAGGAGCGCCTTCAGTAGCCATAGGTCCTTCTTCTCAGTGGAAATAGTAACTCACCACCAAGCTGCGCAGAGAGTCACGGCCAGAATACAGTTGGGGAATCGTGTTTGCCATGCTGTGAAAGGAAAGGGAAGCCACACACTGACTGGGCTGCTCACGAGCGGGTGTCTTCAGAGCTGTCTGTTAAAATATTCCCAAGAAGCCTACGAACATATCACTATCTGTTCTATTGGAATTGATGTGGAAACTCAGACTCATAAAGGGTAATTTATCTAAGACCACAAAAGCAGGAACAGGGAACTTGGGACTAAATCCAATTCACGCGTGTGTGTGTGTGTGTGTGTGTGTGTGTGTGTGTGTACATTCCCTAGCACAGTGAATATCAGTTGTCTCTCCTCCTATGTATGTAAGCTGGGGCTTGAACTTGGGCCATCTGGCTTTACAGCAAGCGCCTTTACCTGCTGAGCCTCCTATCTCACTGGCCCTGAATCCTGTTCTAAGCCTAAACCTTATTACTGCAAACAAAAGATCTGAGGGCTAGTTGGTCGTCTTTTGATCTTTAAGACGTCCTGGCTGCCTATGTTTCTGCTGTGCTGTGTGGTGGGGGAGAGAGGTCTGGTGAAGGGGGGATATTAGTCAGCAGGTCAGAGGCCCTTTAAACCTTTCTTTATCTACATATTAGAAGTAGCACCTATATCTTGATTAGGTGTGAAGACAAAATGTGTTCAGGTTAATCCAGTGCTGAGCATCTGTTGCTCACAGCAAGCCCAGGATTAGGATCCTTTGAAATCCAAAGGATTTTTTTTTCATTCTCCCTAGGTAGGAGGAGCTTGGGGCAAGGGGGCAGCCTAGAAATGCAGACTCACACGTGAGTGCCCAGAGCCCCCTTCTTGTATTGTCAGGATGATAGGAAACCTCACCTCTCCATCCCCAGAAGTCATGAGGGGTGGGGGAAGTGATCCCTAGCTTTAACCAGCAAACAGAAGGTGTGTCTAGAAGTGTTTAAATGGGGTGGGGAGGAAATTCCAAGAGTGGAGAGACCCTTTGGCTTGGAGGAAGGAGGGTACTTCTGCTCCCAACAGCTGGGCTTCTCCAGCCCTCTCCAGCTTCAACCTCTCCCATGCGGAATTCTCTGCTCCTCTTCCTACCCCGAGCCTGCGCCTGGAGTCTCTGAGGTCAAACCTCTTCTGAACCTACTACCAGCCACCACAAGGTAAATTTCCAGATATTCCTGAGCCTGGTACCCCATCTGGTAACTTGAGGAACATCTAGTGAATCCTCACTCATTCTGCTGGTCAGAGCTGTCCTTTCTAAATTTTGTTCTAAAGAGGTAGAATAATAAAGGACAGCACATTATTTGAGCTGTTATTGAAATCAGCTGGGTACACAGTTTTTCTAAGCTAGTTATCAGGAATGGTATTAGGGGCTGGGGATGTAGCTTAGTGGTGGAGTGCTTGCCTAGCAAAGGCAAAGTCTCTTATGAAGTACCACAAACAAACAATTCTATAGAGCATTTGATAGAGTGCTAGCCCAGCATGCATGAAGCACTGGGTTCCATCCTCAGCACCCTATAAACCAGGCATAGTGGTACAGACCTGTAATTTTAGTACCCCGAAGGAGGAGGCAGGAAGGTGAGAAGTTCAGGGTCCTTCTTAGTTATATAGCCAGTTTGAGACCAGTCTCTGAAATAGCATGAGATGTGAATGAACTCCATTCCAGCCTGCCTACCTGTGCGCAGAACTCACTTTGATTGAAAGTGGAACTTGGAGCTAGGAAGATGGCTCAGGGGTTAAGACTCTGCCTTGGAAACAGAAGGACCAGGTCCCACATTGAAAACTCTGGGTGGAAATAATGGCAACCTGCAATTCTGGCCCTGGAAGGCAGAGCCTGGGAAACCCCAGAGCAAAGCAGTAAGGAGGTAGAACAATCCAGGGTGATTCCTGGAGTCACCCTTGGGCCTCCACAGACATACAGTGCCCTCTGATGCACGCGCACGTGTACACACACACACGCACGCGCGCACGCATGCACGCACGCACACGCACAGAGTAGATCTTATTTCTTCCTACCATCTTCATCCTATCCCGGGCTTTGGTGCCCTGTATGGTGACAGAGAACTTGAGGAGAAGGAATCTTACACATATCTTTTGTTTTATTGTGAGGGTTTGAGAATACCTTGTGGGATTTAAGAAGCTTTTATAGAGAAGATGGGCTTCTCCACTGAGTGTTGACCCTGTTTTGAGGTTCCACCAAAAATAACTCTGGTCTGGCTTTCTAGCTTGTTCCAAGACACCTCAAAATAATGAATTTAGAGTCGGGAGTGGTCACCTACAATCCCAGCACTTGGGAGGTGGAAGGGCATGGGGGAATCTGGAGTTTAAGGTCAACCTCAGCTCTAGGGCCCAGTTTTGAGACTAGCTGAAGCCACATTTGATCCAGTCTCAATAAATAAATAAACCAATAACCCTATTTTTGGTGTTTATGCTACTAGGAGACGCATATAATCTGCAGGTAAAGTTTGGTTTCATTTGGTTTGGTACAGGAGAGACCTAGTGATAGGTAATTCAGCAAGTCTTGTTTTCTTTGTCCAGATCCTTCATATAGTTAATCCAGTTTGGGTTAATTTGATGTCTGTTAATTAAATTTAATCTAGGTTAAAAAAACAGACTGCCACCACCCAAAACCTACACATTCTGATGGAATTAGTCAGAGGCCACCAGAATAAAAAAAATTTCTGAAGCCTCCAGAAGGATGCCCGTCTTCCCCGTCCCTCCCTGGGTTCCTGTATCTCTGTGGCAGGAGGGCCAAGTGCTTAACAAAGGAGCGTGGGGTCCCACCTGCGCCTTCCTTGCTGTGGGCTTAAACCACTGTATCTCTTGGATCTCAGTTTCGCCCCAGTAAGACAGGGCCCGCATGGTATTAGGTATAAAGAGTCAGCAGAGAAAGGGTTTGCTGGTCCCCCCCACGCCCTGCAGCACCCTCCCAGAAATGTGAGCTGTTGACCTGTAGAGGCGCTTCTCTTTGGGGATCAAGTGACAGTATCGGTTGCACCCAGTCACCTGGAGTCTCTCAAAGCGACCCTTCCACACTGTCGCCCCAGAAGACTGGCTCAGCCTGTCTGTTCTGTGCTCCCATTGGAAAGAACTGTGTCCTGTCCCTGTCCGCAAACCCCTGCTATGCTGAGTGGCAACTCTGGGCTTTGAACCAGCGACCCCTTGTGTGCTAGGCAAGCATCCTGTCACTGGGCTACCTCCCAAAGTCTTCCTAAACCTTGAAATGCAGATTGCTGGGGCTAATTCAATGTCTGGAATGGAACCTGAGAACCTGCGTTATTATTATTATTATTACTATTATTTTGAGATGGGGTCTAAATACTGCCCAAGCTGGCCTCGAACTCAATATGTATCAAAGACTGACCTGAACTTCTGATCTTCCTGCCTCTGCCTCCTCAGTGCTGGGATTACAGTTGTGCCCCCCAACATTCTGTTTAAGCAGTGTTGGAGATAGAACCCAGGACTCCCTGCGTGATAGGAAGTACTCTACAACTCCAGCCTGAGAATCTGCATTTCTGACCTTTTCTTACCACTAACAGCTGCTGCTCACGGTACTCCCAGAGATGTCCCTTGGCTGGGGATGAGTTCGTACAAATATAAGTCCAAAATTCATTGGGGGAAAATAGAGCATCTCACTGCATAGCTCAGGCTGGCCTTGACTCACCACCCTCCTGTCTTAGTCTCCAGAGTGCTGGAATTATAGGCATGTGCTACTGTTCAGATTTAAAAGTGGATTTAATATGCCCATTTAATGTACCTTTTGAAGGAGGTAGCTTAGCAGCACACCCCACTGCAGAGTGCTGGTTGTTTTATTCTGGTCACTTCTGGGACCTTCAGGTGGACAGTGCTGCCCAGCATATCAGAGAGGATCTGACTACATACACTAGCCAAGGGAGGATCAATACTAAGCAGGTAGATTGCCGTTTCTACCAAATGCAAACTGCTTCTACACCATGTCAAGTTGAAACTTGTAAGCTGAACTACCATATGTTAAGGAGTGTGTGTGTGTGTGTGTGTGTGTGTGTGTCTTGGAACTAGTAAATAGAAATCTTTTATTTTAGAGAAAGACTATGCATGTCATGCATGATGTAAAGAGGATAATTTTCAGAACAAAGTTCTCTCTTTGCACTGTGCAGATTTCCAGTGATCAAACTCAGATCTCCAGGTTTGCAAGCAGGTGTCTGACTCACTGAGGTACCTTACCAGCCTGTGAAAAGAAATCTGTAAATAGGGTTAGAAAGGTAGCTTAGTTGGTAGACTCCTTGCCCACAATGCACAAATAAATTGAATGTGGTAATTCGTGCTTATAATCCTAGTATTGGGGAGGAAGTGTGGAAGAGGCAGGAAGATCATAAATTCAAGGTCACCTCTGGCTACATCACAAGTTCAAGGTTTGAATGGCCCTGCTTCAAAATTAAAAAAAAAAAAACCAACAAGAAAAATCTGTAAGTAAAGGAGATAATAATAAGCTCAATTACTACTGAAGGTCAAATTCCACAAATGACTGAGAGAAACACGAATTTAAGTTTCACTCTTAATGTGGTGTCGGCACATGCCAGACCAGCTTGCTACTGCTGAGCTAGATCGGCATCCAAGAAGCATGATTGCAAATGAGCAGCAACTTGAAGACATTTCATCTGGCCAATGGGAAACTGCTCTGAGCGAGTGGAGTGTTCCTTAAATTGCTCGCCTCCCAGGTGTTTATCGATCACTGCCTGATGAGTAATCAGTGACAGTAGAGTTTATAAATAGCAATCAACCCCTTTAAACCCTGGGTCCCGGCTCAGGAGATGACTTGGGGGTTATAGCCTTTGCCTCACAAGCAGAAGGACTGAGTTCAGATCCCCAGATCCCATGTAAAAATGCCAGACAGAAACGGCAGCAGTTTGCAATTCCTGCCCTGGAAAAGGGATCCTGGGAATCCTAAGAGCCAAGAAATAAAGAGTTACAGAAATTTAGGATGATCCCTGATATCACCCTTGTATCTCCATAGACACATATTTAAGTTCTCTCTTTACATACGTCTTTATACCCATGTGCACACACAAGCAAACACAAACCAAAACAAAGAACCACTGTATCCAGCCCAGATAACTGGCTTGGCACCTGCTGTGCCTGTTAGCCAGAATGAACACACTTTCTCTTAGGCTTATTAATCCTCTCTCAACTTTTCATGAGAGTTTGGAAGCTTTGAGTTTCTAGCAAGCACATACAAGAAAGCAACGGGTTGTCCGAGCCACATACCAATGCCAGAAGCCTAGCAAGTGTTTGGAATAAGCCCCATTCTCTAATAACAGTAACTCCTTGATTTGCACACAATGTAGCATTAGACAGAGTTCCCAGCTGTGAGGACTTGTCTAAGTCTGGAGGCATTTCTGCAGCTCTCCAGTTAATTTTTTTAATAATATTTAGGCTAGGAAGTATATTTATGCTTATTGATTACAGACCTAGACTATCCAGAATATTTGAACAGGTACTTTGTGTGTGTGTGTGTGTGTGTGTGTGTGTGTGTGTGTGTGTGTGTGTGTGTTTGTGTGTATCAGGGCATTGTGTGTGCCCATGGAGGCCTAAGGGTGATTTTAGGGATCATCCTGGATTGCTCTACCTTCTTGTTGCTTTATTCTGGGGTTTCCCAGGTTCTACCTTCCAGGCCCAGAAGTGTAGGCGACTACCATTTCTACTCAGCACATGAGATCAGGGATCTAAACTCAGGCCTTTCTGCTTGTGAGGCAGAGGGTTAACTCCTGAGCCATCTCTCCAGCTCCCTGTGTAGCCTTTTTATTTTATTTTATTTTATTTTAGTGTGTGTGTGTGTGTGTGTGTGTGTGTGTGTGTGTGTGTGTGTGTGTGCACATGCCTCTCTATGTATCAGAGGGCACCATATATGCTTGTGGAGGCCCAAGGGTGACTTTGGGAATCACCCTGAATTGTGCTAGCTCCTCTTTGCTTTGCCCTGGAGTTTCCCAGGCTCTGCCTTCCAGGGCTGGAAGTACAAGTTACCACCATTGCCACTTGATGTAGCCTTTTTGTATATCCACGAATACATTCTTTTGACAAGGACTTTGAGTTATACTTATGTATAGATGTAAAAGTAATTCCATTCCTGAGTTAGCATTCTAAATAATTTTATTTCTTTGTAACCTAAGTTTCTGTTAGTACCTTTATGTTTAGTTTTTTACAGATTTTTTTTTTTTACATTGTATTATTTGCCTGTCTTGTGTGTGGAGAGGGCGTGCATACCACAGTACTGTGGAGGCCAGAGCACAGCCTGTAGAAGTGGGTTCTCTCCTTCTAGCACGCGGGTTCTGGACCCAGGTCCATCAGACTAAGTGGCAAGAAGCCATCCCTCCTACCCAGGACCTTATACTTAAACATGCACTTTAAAGCATGTTGACTTTGGGTTTCAGGTAAGGAAGAACTATGGCACTGATAGGGAAAGTGAGGTATGGGACCTTAGGCTTTGTTTTATTTTATTTATTTATTGTTGTTTCCGAGACGGGATCTCATGTAAGCCAGGTTGGCCTTAAACTTTGTACTTTATGGAGGACAACCTCGAGATTCTGATCCTCCTGCCTCCACCTTCCAACTACTTGGATAAAGGCATGCCACCACACCCAGTTTGTACAGCGCTGGAGAGCAAAACCAGGATTTCCTGCATGCCGGGCAGGCACTCTACCAAATGAGCTGTGTTCTTAGCCCTGTTTTGTTTTCTTTAGAGTGTCCCAGAAACCTGGAGTCGCCCCCACCCCCAAGCACAGACAGAAGCGCTTGTATGCTGCTACCAAGTGCAGTTTGCTAATTGTGGGCGCTCCCTTCCTCTCTGGCCTGCAATGGCAGGTGGTTTGATGGTTGCTGCAAGCAAGCTTGTAATACGCTTCAAGCAGGTGGTCCCAGCTGCCGGGAGCAGGGGTGCTGGGGTGGTGGTGGCTTTCCCCACACACAAGCCCCAGCACATGCAACCATGTGGCCTTCTCAAAACAGAGCAGGGCTATCACATTCCAGTGGGACCCTTTGAGGTCAATGAAGAACAGCACAGCCCAGGGAAGGTGGCTGAGAATGTGCAGAGGAATCCTCACCTGAGAGATAATTGCTATAGCTAATGAGGGGCCAGAGCCTCTTCCAGTGCCCAAGGGCAGGCTCAGATAGGACACTCAGAGGAAACGCAAGCCTGTTCTCATGGGATGATGGATTAAAAACAGTTGCTAGTGTGGTCGCTGAGAAGCAGCAGAGAAAGGAGATTTATAGGCACTTTCAGACCAAAAACCAGTCAGTCCTGGGCAGCAGTTCTGGTCAAGCGCATCTTTGTAATCCGTGGTCTTCGGGGTCAGGCATGTCCAGCAGGGGCGAGTGAATTTATTGCTAGTGAAAGGCAGAGACATCCCGGCAGAGGTCCACTGATCTCCCCAGCTGCTTTCAGGCTCCCCTGTGCACCCAGAGGTTGATCCTGGTTCATGTAAACCGTGCCTGGCCTGGCGAGCCCCAGGAAGAGGCTTCAGAAAGTTAGGCTGTGCCAGGGAGCCCCATGGCTCCTCTGGGGCTCCAGCTCTCAGTGAACAAATAACCACTCAGCTAATGCCTGTGCACTCAAGCGGAAAGTCCGTTCGGCCTTAAACTCTGAACATGATTGGAATTAACCCCCTGAATAGCGTGCAGTCGGTGGGTTCATTTTTTGGTTGGTAGGTTCCAGCCTCTCACTTGAGGGTTGAAGCACTTCCACTCTAAGTGGCAGCTGGTTCTTCAGCACACACACCCCACCCCAGCTCCCCACACACACCCACTCCCTCCCTGGTCATGTTCAACTGCATTCATTGTAAGGTCCACACAGAAGACTGCGAAACAGAGGGTTGGGTAGAGAACAAATGAGAAATTTGCATAGCCATGTAACCACAACCACGAGGATGTCGCCTGGCCCTTAGACGTCTCCCCTGCCACCTACATTGTGTCATACCCCCCTCCCCCCATGTCCCTACAGGGCGCTGCTTGTCCTCAGAAGCATTCACAATCTCTCCAGCTTCATTTTGTTGCTTTGTATGTATATGTACATGGATTCGTGATTTTTTTTGGGGGGGGGAGCATTTGTTGTGACAGGATCTCCCTATGCATTCTAGTCTGGCTTTGAACTTATAATCCTCCTGCCTCTGTCTCCTCAGTACTGGGGTTACAGGCATGCACAACCACTCCAGGCTGCGAACTGTTTGTTATGCAGAGTCTTCCCTCTTTGTTCAGTGTCGGTGGCATTCACCCATGTTATGTTACATGTATGTAGTCTACTTTCTTTGTCATGGTGTTTCCATTGCATGAATATACCACAATTGTCTAATATCGTGGCATATTTGGGGAGGTTGTTATGGTCGTTATTTCTTATTGCTGTTGTGGTTTTTAGACAGGGTCTCATGTAGCCCAGGCTAGCCTTAACCTTACTGTGTAGCTGAGGATGACTTTGAACTTCTTTTCCCAACCCTGGCGATTGCAAGCGTGAACCACCAAGTCTAGTTTATGCAGTCTAGTGACTGAACCCAGGGACCGAACTGAGCTATATCTCAATGGATATTTTGGGCTATTGCGTTGATTCCTTTTCTTTTTTGTCTTGTCACAGATAATGCTGTTATAAACCTCATTCTACTATATAAGTTTCTCTAGTGATATGTCTGACAGAGGATTATGAAGTGGTGTGCCGGTTTCAGTTGTCAACTCGACAGCTCAGATGTGGGCCTTTGGGCACACGTCTAAGGAATTGTTTAGTTCAGGCAGACAGACCTCTAGGACATTGTCTTAGCTGTATGATTGATGTGGGAAGATCCTGCCCATTGTGGGAGGAACCTTTCCTGACTGGTGAACAAGATGGAGAGAGCTGGTTAGCATCTGGCAAAGCTGGCAGCAAGTGAGAGAATAACATCTGTCCATGTTCCTCTGCTCTCCCTGCAGATGTGGTTCTCGCTGCTCTCCTGCTGTGAGCAACTGTAACCTGGCCCACCTTCCCCTAAAAAGTTTGGGCCAAATATTTATTACAGCAGTGAAGACAGTATGCAAATTTCCTAAAACATCCTGCCAATTCACCCTTTCACTAGCAAGAGATCAAAGGTCCTGGTGACCTCTGCCCTCATCTAGTCTAGCTGTAACGTGAGCTTCAAGAGTTCAATGCTTAGTGCTTTTCAGTAGTTCACTGAAGAGATCATTTGCTTTTCTGCAATTCTGAAGCTGCTGAACTCTTTTCTTCTGTCCGTTGGTTGTTTTTTACTTGGATGTGCAACATGGTGAAGGATTTAACCTATTTTCCTGTCAGGCTGTCTGCCTTGGCCTTGCTTGACTCTTTTAACGTCAATACCAAAGTTCAAAGTTCAGGGAATCTCAGTATCAGCGATGCCTCCTATTAAGTTTGCTGTAGTAAATAATCTCATAAAGTAAAGCGATGCCGCGTGTTAAGGGAGTGTATTCTGCAATAGCATAGGGGACACAATTGGAGATCAGGAGCCAGACTCTTCTAGTACAAAGAAAAGGCTCTCTTCTCTAGTGAGAGTGTTTACATTCTTGGGATTCCATGCTTGTACTTACTTCCATATCTCATCTCCTCCATTCCTACACTGCTGACAGTTTGCACTGCAATAAAAAAATCTGAAACTGGAAACCTTGCTGAGAGGCCGAGAAGGCATCTCCCTGCTGTTAGTGCATACAGATAGATGGCTCATGTGGGCTGTTGAAAACTGATAGTGGTAGCCTCCTAGTGTGTTTTGTGTGGCCTGGCACTAGATTTAGGTTTGCAGTGTGTGGGTGGGTGCGGTGTTCTTGATGAGGTTTTTTGTTTGTTTGTTTCCTTTTTGACACAGGATCTCAAGTAGCTTAGGCTAGCTTTATTCCCTATATAGATGATGTTGCCTTTGAATTGCTGAGCCTCCTGCCTCCACCTGCCCAAGCCTTTTCTGTGGCCTCCACACACACCAACATACCTGTGCACAGAACACATACATTAATCTTAAATGTACTTGAATTTTCATTTGGATAAACTCATCTGGAATAATTCTAAGAATTTATTTTTAAGAGAGAGAGAGAGAATACACATGCATGCCATGGCACACAGGTGGGGCTCAGAGGACAACATTCAGAAGTCGTTTCTCTTCTTCCACGATGTATACTTTTAGGAAAGAGCTGAGGTCACCAGGTTTGTGAGCAGGCACCTGACTTGCTGAGTTATTTCTCTGGCTCCTCAAGGGTTGACGCTTTTAATGTGCATTGGATTCAAATCCATGGATGCAAGCCTACAAATGGGGACTGCCCTTCAAAATGACCCCAGCACAGCTTTTCTGTCGACACAGATAAAACTGCATCTCAGGGACCGATTCACATGGAAAGGGTTCTTACCGAATGAGTACTTGTTATTTCAGATACTGGCTCATGATTAATCTTTAGTGATTTTTTTGCTTTGTTCAGACAGCATTTCTGAATAATTGCCACATTTTATAACTGGGTAGATGATATAAACATTATAAGTTATGATTGGGATAGTTTTTAAACTGTCTACAGTGAAAGTTATTCTTGAAAATTTTTGAAATTATGACATTTTGGGTTTTAAAAAATATTTGTATATATATATATTTGTGTGTGTGTGTGTGTGTGTGTGTGTGTGTGTGTGTATCAGAGGGCACACTGTATGTCCCTGTGGAGAACCAAGGTGACTTCGGCAATCATCCTGGATTGCTTCTACCTCTTTCTTGCTTCACTCTGGGATTTCCCAGGTTCCACACATCAGGGCTGGAAGTACAAGGCATTTCCACCTGGGACCTAGGACCCGAACTCAGGACCTTCTGCTTGTGAGACAGTCTTAACCCCTGAGCTATCTCTCCAGCTTAGATTTTGACATTGTGAAAACTAAAAAGTGTCATAGACTGGGGAGATGGCTCAGTGGTTAAAGTGTTTGCCTTATAAACAAAAGGACTTAAGTTAGGATCCCCAGATCCCATATAAAATCCAGGCAGAAATGGCAGCGGCCCACAATTCTGGCCCGGTAATGCAGAGTGTGGGAAATCCCAGATCAAAGCAGTAAGGAGGTAGAACAATCCAGGAGGATTCCTTGGGCTTCCACAGACATACATACTCGTGTCCCCTTGTACATACACACACAGACACATACACACGCGCACACACGCATGTGCACATGAAAAAACAAAAATTCTAGCATAGCTAATATATTTTCATTTGAAATACAAAGCTGCTGCTTCTTGCAAAATCAGTCGCATTCAATAGATGTACAATGAGTGTTAAGATACTGGAAAAGTCTCAGCTTTGTGAGATGCATGCGCTGTGAGGGACACAGCCCAGAACTTGAAGAGTAAGGCCTCCAGTCTGCATGTCATACTTCCTCTTGTCTGTGACCTCGGCAGATTGCATGAGACATGAAATGCCTTCCTCACATTTCCTCCTTTTTCTTCTCTGTTGCCCAACTGCACTTCTGTAAGTTCAAAATAACTCATGGGCCAGTGAGATGGCTCAGCAGGTGAGGTGCCTGATGACCCAAGTTCAATCCTGGAAATCCACATGGTGGAAAGAAAGAACTGACATCCGAAAGATATCCTGTGACCTCCGCCCATACATCATGGCATGCTTGTGTATTCTCTCTCTCTCTCTCATGGTAATAATAATTAACAGATAATAAATAAAATGCTGAAAGTTCTTCATGCTAAGCATGCATCATATACTTACTGTCTTTAATGAATTCACAAATTTAGAAAATTAACTTCATTTATGCCAAGGTTTTTATTGCCAAAAATTAGCCGAAATGCATGGCCCTACCTATGTGTTCTCCTGGTATTTGGAACGTACCCTATTGCTCACCTGGATTGGAAATACAACAGCATACCTGGGATTGGCAATGTTGATAAACAGCAAAGAACCTATCCTAGCATGCTGTACTAGCTTGTGTTTGTAAGTCACAGTGCTTGGGTGGCAGAAGTAGGAGGATCATAGGTCCGGGCCACGCTGGCCACATAGCAAGACACTGGCCTCAAAAAGTCAGGGACATATACTTCTGTGTACTAGTGTATGCCTAGCATGTGCAAAGCTCTGGGTTTGATTCCCAAAAACAACACCACTACCACCAATACAAATACACACACACACACACACACACACACACACACACACACATACACACGCACATGGAATTATTAGGAAAAATAAATATTAATCCAGGAAGTTGACAGTTGACCTTTAATATGAATAAATTGGATTGTAATATATTTTGATCTTCCGGAAGCCCAAACCAGTTTCCCAAGATTGTCAGTGCGATTAAGCCGTACCCGCTCAGATTTCAAATGAATGGAGAGATTTATTCTTATGCAAGAGCAGGAGCCAAGTGACTCTCTATTCCCTGTAGTAATTTAGAAAGCTGAATTCTTTACCTTCAGGAAGGGCCACAGCCCTGCTTTCGACGTGCAGCATTGGCACATGGGGTTATGTAGCATCTGCTCAGTGGGCACAGGTTGGCATGGCATGGCCCCATCCTGAAACTTGGGATTGAAGTCAGAGAAGACATTTTACACAAGCATTAAAGCAGAAACACTTGAATTAACCAAGTGACAGGAGTGAGCAACGCTTAACACGACGTGACAGAGGAATACTGTACAAACCAGATGGGGCCATGTTTGGATCTCTGCTTTGATCTGAATGCAGCACTTGGTCTGGGAGGATGCTTTGGGAACACCATCATCTTGGAATCCTGTGTTTGGTTCTGCATAGGATATTCATCTCCTTCAGTGCCATGAGTTGCTTGGGCAGACCCCAGGAAGTTGTAGAAATGCCCTAGCACAAGGGAATGGGGAAGGTGCTAGTTACCTGTACTGTGGCTGTGACCAAATACCTGACAAGAAGCAACTTGAGGAAGGAAGGGTTTATTTTGGTTCATAGCCTGGGGGGGGGGCGCAGGGGACAGGTCACTGTGGTGAGGAAGTCATGGGGGGGCTGGCACTGAGGCAGTTTGTCATATGGCAGCTGTTGTCATGAAGTGAAGAATGATGAACGCTGATGCTCAGCTCACTGTCTCCTCTTTTTCTTTGCTTTGGAGGGGCTGTGCTCATGTGCCTGCATTTGTGTGCATTTGTGTGCATGTGGGCATGTCAGTCAGAAGTCAGTGCTGGGTGTTTTTCTTGATCTCTTTCCATCTTCTCTTTTGAGACAGTGTCTCTCAGTGAACCCAATGCTCACCATTTGGCTAGGGGGGCTGGCCAGCCCTCAGGACCTCACATGTGCACAGAAAGTACTCTACCACCTGAGCATGGACAATCCCCAAGACTTTGGTTTATTTAGTCATTGACCCCAGTCCATAGGATTCGGCACCCACATTCAGGGTGGACTTCCCCTCCTCACTTGAAACTTCTAGAAGCACTTCAACAGACACACCCAGAAATGTCTTTCCTTTCCATAGTGATTCTAAATCCCAATAAGTCGACAGCCAAGATTAGCCTTCAGGAGGCGTTAGGAATCCTGTCGTTTTAGAGTGGAGAATGCCATGTGGGCCTTTCAGAACTCTTCCTGGGAAGAGAGCTGCGAATCAGGTGCAGAACAGAGTGGCTATGAACTTGGCTTTGGAACCACACTAGCTCTTTCTGATTCCGCTACATAGTCGTCATGAACACTGAGCAAAAAAATAAGTGTCTCTGTGCCCCACACTTTTACCAAGAAGTCTTGAGAATAATGATACCTTCTGTATGGGACGGGTGATGGTGAGACTTTCGTGAGAAAAACAGTGCCCCAGGGTGTGCCACGTGGTGCCTGGCACTTGTCAGCTTTTCAACAAAGGTTAGCTAGGACAGGAAGAGGTGAATGAGTAAGACTTAGCATGACGCTTTGTGGCAAACACTTTTTTTGTGTATTTAGTCAAGAGGCTAACAGACCTCCAGAGTCACATTCACTTTCTTGTTAAGTACTAAGGGCAGTTGGAGAGCATCGTTTCTCATATAGTTCAGAACCAGCTGTGATGTGATTCATATTACTTGTCCTCCACAAAGACCGTAACTTCTCTTGATAGCTGGAATCTGTCCATTTTGCACTTAAAGAATAGTTGGTCCTTGCGCAACACACATGAGGGATTCTATTCCTGTCTGCTTCCTCCTTGCGAAGATGGCTGCCTGCCTTGTCACACTGTACTACAGAGAGTGGCTCAGAGACGTCTACGTCAATCATTCTATTGCAGGAGGTCTGTAGCGAGCACTTGCTGTTCCATTTGTAGCTCTGTGCTGACTGCTACTCCAGGGAGTCATTTTGAAGAATTAGGAAGATGCTGAGGGAATAAAGAGAACATGTAGAGTGAAGTATTAGGAATGCTGGATAAAATACAATATGGAAATGCACAGTTCCAGTCATCATGTAATACAACTGATATCTAAGGCCCTCCTGCCCGCCTGGGACAGGACTCGCTCAAGGTCTTCCATCCCAGGAGGTGACATCTAATACCCATCAGGATGGAGCCAAGGGCGGTACAGGAACAGCAAAACTGAAAAAAAAAAATCAACAACCATATTCGGAAAATCAGAGACTCTACATCAACCACCTGGAACCAGGCCAGCTTAATCTCTCCCCATCCTATAAAGCTCAGGGAAATTTGTGGAAGAGGGGGCAGTAAGATTGTAAGAGCCTAAAGATGGAGAGGAACAACAATATGCAAGATACTCCATACAAGTTAGGGCTGAAGTAATCATAATAGGATTTTGCATGACCTGCGCAATTACCAACATATCATTGAACCCCCAAAGTCTAGCATAGATCACAGGCACTAGGATCCCTAGAGGCAAGGGATTAACAGCCACAATAGTGTTTGTATACTAAAGGGGAACACAAAAAAAGAGCTCTAGGCAATGCCACTGAGTCCTTACACCTCATCAGAGAGGAAGACCCAGAGGGAAGTTTGACATGCACACTAAAGGATGCTCCAGGAATGGGGGGAGGGAAGGGAGCACTGGGAGAAAGGGAGGGAGGGGGGAAAGGAAAAGGAAAAGGGAGGGAGAGAGGAAGGGATCCAGGGAGGGATGAAGGGAGGGAGGGGAATGGGGTACTTATCAACTTTGTATGAGTGGAAGAAAAAAAAAACAAAACATATCTAAGGCACTGTAGACTTCAAACTCTAACTTGGCTGTTTTACTTGAGGCGGTTTCTAGTGAGCATGCGATGTGGTAGCTACAGCTTTTGGACAGACCTCAAGACACCATAGTAACTGTCCTGGCCTCATTCATTTTGTGACCTGCTTGGGTATCTTTTCAGGTAACAGCACCTGACGTTGCCACACTGTGTTTCTTTTTAGTGACGACGATGCCAGGAACGACCTGAAAACGCTGCCAGCCTTTCCAACCAAAACCCTTCAGGAGCATCCCTCCATCACATACTGGTGAGTCAGGAGGCGGAGCTGTGGGCGTGGTCTCCTACAGCACTGTGCAGGTGGCAGGAAGTGAAAAGTCTAAACACCCAGGGAAAAGAGCAACTTGTTCATCACATGTCAAAGACATCTTGACTAGACCCTGATCCTTTCACCGAAGGGATCTTGGTAAAGTTCTGCTTAGTTACTTCCTGGTTTTGAGGACTAAGGATCAAACTCACGGCCTCGTGCATGCAAAACAAGCACTCTACCAACAGACCACCACACCTGGCTAGACGGTGGTGTTCTAATGGATCCACACTACTCATTTTCACTTCCACATTTTTTCCTGGCAAATTACTTTTTTATCCCCTTTTGATTTGCTTGCAAATTCCTTTCAAATAGAGTCACTGTGGTTTTAGGCTCCAAATTCTGAATAACGTCTTCTTTACTAAAGCATCATGTTGACCTAAAATATTATGAAGTAAAAAGATTACAGAATATTCTACTTTGATAGCTTTTAATATGAACATTGGAGCTTATTTCCCAAATGTGGTGGAATTGGATACAGATGCTTTGTTACATCCTGACTCTGAAAGCTTCTAAACAAATCATTGTTAAGTGAGAGTCTCTTTAAAAAAGTGGGGTTGGGATGATGGCTCATGTGGACATGTATTTAATTCTCTAGGTATGCCCCTGGTGTGACTGGAAGAGGGTTAAAGTCGAGTTTAAAAGTCACCTGAGGTCAAAGGTTGTAGCCTCGCTTCCTCCCAACAGAGTAATAGCTCGGGACTCGCTCCTGCAGCACTGCATCTACGGTGGTGGTATCAAGAAAATTCAGATGCTGTACAGGCTCAAAGCATTTGAATTCTTTTAAAGTGTATTTTGATATGTATCAATCATTTTGAGGTAGGGATTCATGTAGCACAGTCTTGTCTCAACCTTTACTCTGTAGCTGAGGGTGAACTTGAACTTCTGAGCCTCCAATCTCAAGCTCCCCAGCGTTGGGATGACAGGCGTGCCACACCATGCAGTACTGGGTGTAAAACCCAAGATCTCTAGCCCATCTGTTAAAGTATTTCTGAGTAGGGCTTGGAGAGTTGGCTCAGGGGTTAAGACACTGCCTGGAAAGAAAGAACGTCCTGAGTTCAGATTCCCAGGTCCCATTAAGAAATGCCAGGCAGAACAGCTTTTTGTCTCTGGCCAGGGGGTAACATACAATGCCCACCAGGATGGAGTGAAGGGCATTGCAGGAGCAGCAAAACTGCAAAAGAAAATCAACAAACCACAATCCAGAACTTCAGAGACTCTATATCAACCACCTAGAACTAGGCCTGCTTAGTCTCTCTCTCCCCATCTTGAAGCTCAGGGAAATTTGCGGAAGAGGGGGTGGTAAGAGTGTAAGAGCAAAAGGATGGGAGGAGCAATGATATGTAAGATACTCCATACTAGTTAGGGCTGAAGCAATCATAATTGGACTTTGCATGCCCTGCGCATTGTCCAACATACTGTTGACCTCACAAAGTCTAGCATCTGCTAAAGGCACCAAGATCCTTGGAGGCAAAGGATTGGCAGCCACAGCAGTGTTCCTATACCTAAGGGGAACACGGGAAAGGGTTCAGGGAAAGGCCACTGGGTCCTTGTATGTCATCGGAGAGAAGGGCCCAGAGGAAAATCAGACATGCACAAGAAAGGCTCTCTGGGAATTGGGGCGGGAAGCACTGGGGGATGGGGAGGGAGAGGGGTGGGGAGGGGAAGCAGGGGGTACGGGGGGAGGAGGAGGGAGGGAGGGAACTGGTGTACCTAATAAGTTTGTATGAGCTGAAATAAAAAAAAACAGAACAATTAACAACACCAGAAAAAAAAAAAAAGAAATGCCAGGCAGAAACCAGGGTGGTTTGCATTTCTGGCCCTGGTGGGTGGAGCCTGGGAAAAGCCAGAGCAAAGCAAAGAGGAGGTAGAAGCAATCTAGGATGATTCTCAAGTCACTCTTGACAAACAGTGCCCTCTGATACATACAGACACATATAGATATAGATACATGCAAAATAAATAAATAAATAAAGTTTTTAAAATGTATTTCTGAGAAAGTCAAGGTCTTTAATATCTAACATCTGATCTTTTTTTAAGCAAAAAAACAGTAGGATAGGCCTTAGACTCAAAATTATATCAACATTGTTCTTCAGCTAGTATTTAATATTTTATTTCTATTACTTATATTTTTATTCTTTTAATTTTATATGCTCTGATTAAAATGGTTCTACAATTGAGAAACACTTCTTGGTTCTTTTCCTAATAAATAATGTTTTAAACATACTAATATGTATCATTATAAATATATTAAGAGTTAAAGATCATAACAGAAGTTATCAGCTATTTAGGGTTGAGGAAGAGGAGATCCTGCAAAAAACACTGCAGTCACCCTTACTCTGTCTTCCAAGCAAGGTGGATGAGGGTCTTCCCTCCAAGTTCCCAAGGAGTTGCCTGAGAACCTAGAGGGGATCCGAGTCTCAAAACATCACATGTCACGTTGCTTATGTCTGTGTTCGCAGTGAGGACAGAGTGATTGAGCGCTACCTGAAACTCAAAGGTCTGACTCGGGGTCAAGCTGTGGTCCAGTAAGTATCCTTTTCTTTTTGGGCATTTATATATCATTTTAATGGTTCCCTTCAAAGAAAATGTCTTCAGTCATTCCATACATTGGCATCACCAGCTCAGATGCCTCCCAGAATCCAGCAGGCCACAGAAAGGGAAGCATCAGCCACACTTTAGGGCATGGTGAAGACCGGATGGAACAAGAGCTTTTAATCCGGGCAGCAGCAAGATGACTTCGCATCAGGATCCAGCGTGGTGCTGCCAGATCCCCTGAGGCTGTCAAGGAAAACTTGGAAATGCACCATGTGACTCTAGGGCACACTTCATTAATGCTGGATATCTGTTACTCCTTGGTGCCAAAAACAAACCAGAGTCATTCATAGATAGATAGATAGATAGATAGATAGATAGATAGATAGATAGATAGATAGGAGAGATTGATTGTTTTAATGACAGAGTCTCATGTACCAGGTTGGCCTTGAACTATGTGTCCACAAATTATTCTTGAATTCTTGCTCCTTCTGCCTCTACCTCCTTGGTGCTGGGATTATAGGTAGGCACCACCACACCCAATTTCTTCTGTCCAGAGTTACCACTGATTTATTAATAACTGTTTAAATGGATATATTTAACTTCTTTTTTTAATTCTTTGACACTTTCATATCAAATGCAAGATACTTGTGTGTTTTTACCCCTATTATCCATTCCCAGCCCCCTCCTGAGACTTTCTACCTTTTAAATTGATTGGTGCAAATCAGCCTTTTTTAAGGACATAATTCCCTTAGTAACTGAAGAATACTTGTTATAGCTGTCACTGAAGGCAAAAACACAAACTGCTGAATATAGCATAGAGCCTGTGAGAAGTGAGGAAGGCTGGACTCCCCCCCCAGTCCTCTCCCCCTTCCCTCTAGTCTCCCGGGGCGCACAGTCTCTCCTTATATTCCAGCTTCTTTGCTCCATCCCTTTCCATCACCACGTGTATTCTGTGGTCCTCTACACAGAAGTCAGCAGTCAATCTGGATATTTTGACTCCTTGTGCTGGTTTCCTGAACGAGCTCGGGCCAGGATGAGGGCAGTGGGGAAGAGGGGAAGGAGGACGGCCAGCAAGACAATATCCCTGAAGGATGGAGATAGACGGATGAGTCATTGCAAGGTGTCCTCTCTTACTGCAATGTCCTTGTGCCTCTCTCGATCACTGCTCTGTGGTTAGAAATAAGAGACTGATTAACTCGGAGAACACTGGCCTCGGAGTTCAGATGGCTTTATTGGAACCCTGACTCCTGCAGATTAATGGCTGCTTGGCCTTGGCACAGTTGCTCAACTTCCTCATTCATTAACATGTAGGACATTTGCTTCAAAAATTATCAAGTTAACAATTATAGTGTGCAGAGAACCAGAGCTTCGGCGTGTCTCTGAAAGTCCTCAATTAAACAGGAACCTCAGATTCTTGGGGGGAGAGAGGAAGTCTTACACAATTCAGTCTACTCCATAGCCTTAAAACTAAACAATAAGTGCTTCTGGAACTAAAAATAGAAGTGAGGCTGGGAGAGAGCTCAGAGCTCAGAGGTTAAAGGGCTTTGCCAAGCAAGCAACAGAAAGGAAGTTTGGATCCCATGTAAAGGTGTCCAGCAGTGCGACAGCTCCCCTGTAATTCCAGCCCTCAAAGTGTGAACATGGGACTCCCTATAGCAAGCTGGCAAGCCAGACTAGTTCTAATGGTGAGACCTGAGTTTAATTAGACATCAACCTCAAAAGAAAATGGAAGAGTGATTAAGGATGATTCCCACTATTAATTCCCACTATTAATTCTGGCTTCCACATGTATAGGAACACACGTGCTTGTGACCTGCACACACATGTGCAACCACAGACATGCAAGCACGCATATACTCACACACTCCCCTAAATACCTGAAAATGGGGAAAAAATAGAAGTGATACGTCATTGCATTTTGTTTGTTTTGCTTTATTTTGTTTTAGAGGGAGGAATGCTATTTAAGGGGAAGAGTAGAGGTGGAGAGACAAGGTCTCATGTAGCCCAGGCTGGCCGCGAGCTCACTGTGTAGCATACAATGACCTTGAACTTCTGACTCTCTTGCCTCCAACTCTGAGAACATTGTTGGCATAAGCCACCGTGTCTAGTTTATGTGGCCCTGGGTACTCAACCCAGGACCTAGTGCATGCTAGACATGCACTCTACCAGCTGAGCTGCACCCCCAGCCTTGTTTGCATTTCTAAGAACTGCATGAGATATTTACAGCTGTGTGAGCTTGACGACAATCAGTAGAAGAGCTGATTCTTCCTGCACACATCATTATGTATTTATTTTTTAAAAGGTATATGTCACTTGACCTTTTAATATATTTCTGAGTCACAGAATTCTTCATTGCTATAGTGTTTTGGAATTCAGGTTCTGTTAGAAACCTCCTAACATATGGATGAGGTATAAACCGTATTAGTCCCCAAAGGCTGATTCTGTTTCTTCTTGGATTGATGAGCCGCATTATGGCTAAAGAAGGGAAGAAGAAACAAATCGTTTCCTTAAGTCCCTTTCCCCAAAAGAGCTCTTTGACAATTGTAATGATGTTGTGATATGCATCCATTTTGTTGTAGGTATATGAAAATAGTAGAAGCTCTACCAACCTATGGAGTCCATTATTATGCAGTAAAGGTAAATACTGAAATTACACAGCTTTCACAATGTCCGTGCACTTTATAAGTTTACTGAACAATGTGAGCATTCTAAAATCAACATATATATACATATATGCATATATGTACATAGAAATTACAACATTTCTAGCAGGACTTTTTTTCTTAAGTCTTTAATTCCTTCCTATGTGTTAACATTTTTAGTGATTATAGAACATACTTTTTTTCTACTTTTACAAGAATATTGAATACTCATCCCTGTTTCTCTCCATCCCCTTCCCTTCCTTCTCTTCATCAATCCCTCCTATTCCCTCCCACCCTCCTGCCTGTCTGTTTCCATGGACCCCAGGGTTCCTTTGTTTTGTCTTCTCTTGTAGGGAGTTTAAGTCTCTGTGGCATATCAAGTTGCCTCTCTTTGGGCCACCCCACTGATAGGAGCATTTCCCTTCACTCATCCAGCTTTAGACCCCAAGGTTTCCACTGTATGTTCTTATCTCTGAGTGCATTGGTATGTCAATCATTATGCAGGTCTGGAAGAATGATCTCATTGCAGTGACATTCTTTTTGCAAAGCCTTTTCTACAGTCAGATGTTTTCCCAGATGTTCTTTTTCTTAGTCCTAAGATATTTGGTCTCTTTCTCTCTTTCTCTCTCTCTTCTCTTTTCCACCCCTCTTTCTTTCCCTCCCTTTGCCCTCTCTCTCCCTCCTTTCCCTTTTCCTCTCTCTCTCAGGATCTATGGCATGCAGTCATTCCCTTTGGATACACCTATGCTCCCTGACTTTTACTTTGCAGTTATTCACCTCTGTAATGCTACAGATCTTCACTTAACCATTTCTCTGTTTTCGATAATCAGGCACCTCCAGTGTTACCTCAACAGCTTGTAGGAAAAGCTGAGATTTTCACAAGATTTACAGTAAAATCTTCCCATAGCGTGTTTTGTATTTTCATGCTGATAAACAGGAAGAAGTTAACTAAGAAAATTTTTGAGGATAGAGGATAATGCATGGTTTAAGAAGGAAGCTTGGCTTGAAAGAGGCATGAATTTGTGATTGTTGAGTTCTTAGGTAACTTTCAATGTCATGACAACGCTGACATCTTTACCATTGAAAATGCCAAGAAATTAGATCAAAATACTTTCATTGCGAAAACATATGCTGAAAGCATACACCAATTTAATTTTACTGCCTCTGCTGTTCATGTAGCCAAATGTCTAAGGTACAAGTTTCTTTTCCCTCTGTCAATACAGTCTTTCCTTTGGAAAGACCTGATGTAAAAACTTACGAACAAAAACACGTTGCTCCTTGTCTTGTGTTTGCCTCAAACTGGTTATTCACACATATTCATATTGGATTGAACAATTACCCAAAGTGGATTTTTTTAAAAATAATTTCTTAAAAACTTATTTATTTCTTCATTTGTGTGTGGATGGGGGGGCGTGTGTGTGTGGGGTGTGTGTGTGTGTATAAGATGATTTCAGAAAAAAAAAAAAAGATGACTTCAGGAATTATCCTGGATTGCTTCTATCAGCTTCTTGCTTCCCTCTGGGATTTCCCAGGCTCCACCCACCAAGGCCAGAAGTATAGGTTGCTGCTGATTGTGCCTGGTGTTTTTAGTGGACCTGGGATCCGAACTTAGTACCTTCTGTTTATGAAGCAGAGTTTTAACCCCTGAGCCATTGCTCTAGCCCCAAAATGGATTTATTAAAAATTTTTTTCTAATATTCCCCTGTTCATTGTCCTTGGGTTACAGAAATCAGGATTTGGAATTATGCCTGTCGTCTTTGTAATCCTTGGAAAACTTCCCCCACTTTTATACCTAGTTGTTAATTGAGAGAACAATGAGTCTTTTTGAAAAGAAATTTTTTAAATGGATACCTAATTTTATACTTCATTAGTTCTTGATTGAATTACATTTTTGTTGTTCTTCACAATAATTCAATCAAAACACTAATGCTTCATTCTTTTGCATGATGTTACCGGACGTGGCTCTTTCGACTTTTCTGTGTCTTATTTAAAGACACTCTAAGAAAGTATCTTCACAAGAAATTCCATTTCTAAGTAAGGTTTTGTTTACCAAGTCAGCTTTATTTTAATAACTTGTTGAGAGAGGAAATTAGGGAATATGCTTTATCTCTAGAAGACTGAAGAATTAGGTCTTGGTTCTCATGGGTTTTTTTCCCCCACCTTTTAGGATAAACAGGGACTTCCTTGGTGGCTTGGGATCAGCTATAAAGGAATCGGCCAGTACGATTTGCAAGACAAGGTGAAGCCGCGGAAAGTAAGTGGAAGATGGTTCAGACACTTATGGACCCTGGAGTGCCCAAGAACTGGCACTTTGAGGGCCACCTAAGAACTGTTTAGTGAAACCATGGGTTCAGAGGGGACTCGCATCAATTTTTTTACATGCATATGTATGTGTGTGCATATGTGTCAGAAGATACTCTGTGTGCCTGTGGAGGTCCAGGGGTCCTGGATTGCTCTACCTCCTTTTTGCTTTGCTCTGGGGTTTCCCAGGCTCTGCCTTCCAGAGTTGGAAGTGCAGGCTGCCACCATTTCCAGCTGGAATTTTTACATAAGATTTGGGATCTGAACTCAGGTACTTCTGCTTGCAAGGCAAAGGCCTTAACCCTGAGCCATCTCTGTAGCCCCCGAAAATATTTTTACAGCCCACTCATGCACCATGTACTTTCTGTGGTGTTGAGAGAAGGTCTCCTAGAGCACAAGGTGTCCTTTAGCTCCTCATCCTTCTGCCTGCTCCTCCCAAGTGCTGGGATTCCATGTGTGTGCCCAACACCAGACCGTCTCCAGCCATCACTTCCATGTGATAGTGTAGGTTATGAACGAAGATTTGGCTGCAAGGTGCTGACCACATCACAGGCCTCCACTCTTAGGTTTCTACCTTAAGTTATCATGGGTAAGGATTTATAATATGGCTTTATAAATTATGTCTTAGCCATTAGGCAGATTTTGAATCCAAGGTTTTTTGGTGTTGATATTTCTCAACATGGCTATAGGTGATCTTTTTTTTTTTTTTTTTTTTTACTTTAAAAAAGATATTTATTTATTTATTTTTGAAAGAGCTGGGGAGAGAAAGAGCATATACATGCCATGGTATACAAAGGACAGCTTTCAGAAGTCAGTTCAGTTCTCTCCTCCCACCATGTGGGCTCCTAGAGGTTAAATTCAGGTTGCCAGGTTGCAAGCAGATACCTTTACTCATTGAGCTCTCTCCTGCTATTCTTACTTGCCTTTATTTCACAATTTTCTTCAACAAAGTTATCTGCTTTATGTAAAGAAAATTAAAGAAATGAGCTACTTATTAAAAGGTCATAGTCTATCAGCTTTGGGGTTCCCAGATGAACTAAGTTGCACTGTTTATCATTTAAGATTTGATTATGAAGACAGGTGTCATGGTGCACGCCTGTAATCCCAGTATCCGGGAGATGGAGACAGGATGATGAGTAGAAAGTCATCCTCCATTCCATAGCAAGTTGATTATGAAGCTATTTGTCTTGACTGTAGTGTAAGTGCACAGTAATGCATTGCTGCCTGTATAAGAATTACTGAATCTGTGTGGCGGATCATCATCCAGGACCGTTGGACTTCTTAGTATTCCGGTGAGATAAAGACTGAGTCATGCTGCTCATGGTTCACCAGGCTCCCTGCCCTCTGCTGTCATCCTTGGAGGCTGCAGGAGCTAAGTAGTGGCCTCTTTCTAGCCGACCACAATCAGCCTACCTTCCTTATCGCAACCCAACATCTCGCGTGGCTCCAGCACATTCATTTGTTTCTCGCAGTCCTCTTCAAGCAGGTCTGCAATCATACGGCAGCATCTGCACCTTCCAAGAGACCTTTGAGCCACCATCAATGCTCACAGTCCTCTCCAAGTGACACTCAAGCTTCCTGCTTGTCCCCACGTCATGACTGTCACAGTAACATAGATGATTTGAAAAAGTGACCTGGGGCAGGCTGTGCCGCCGCTCCCCCTACTCCCCACCCTTTTCTGGTGTTCATCCAGCTCTCCTGGATCTAAGTGATTGTGTATTGAGGCTGCTTACAACAAAAACAAGAGAGCAGCAGTCAGTCAGCGCAGTGAGCAGCAGAGAGCACACAGAGTCAACACTTGGAGTCACGGTCCCGAGAGCAGAACCAGTGACAATAAGGAGTACTGCATGTATGTTCTGCTTTGTTTTGCAATGTGGCGATCAAACCTGGGGCCTTGCACACCCTAGGCAAGAGCTACCCCTTTAGGCCTCTTGCCATTTCTTTCAGAGCTACCTAGTTTTCTACTGTGTGCTCATGTATAATCTACTTAGCTGATTCTCTCTTATGATCCTGCAGCCTGTGCTGGGATTACAGGCATGAAGTCACCTCACCTGGTGCTGGTCCTTTTTTGATGGACGTGACAGTTTCTGTTGTGAGGCGGCCAGAAGGGCAGGGTTACAAAGCACAATAAAGATTCCAAGCCAAGACAAATAACTAACTATAAGTAACCTTTAGTGTATCTGTTTCATAAGCCATTACTTGTCATGTTTGCTTAAGGTAAAATGAACCTCATTTGATTCTGTCCTGAACTTTGAGAAAAGAACGTTCAGGAGTCTCACTGGTTTTTCTGAATCTTGCATAAGGGTAGAACCTAAATCAACCCATAAGTGATTTCTTAGTTGACACGGCTCAATAAGAATGAGATCCTCAGGGTTGGAGAGGAATCAAAGCTTCTGCCTCGCAAGCAGAAGGACCTGAGTTCTGATCCTCAGATCCCAGGTAACAATGCCTAGGGGTAAAAAAACATCAGGTGAAAATGGCAGGAGCCTGCATTCGCTTCAGGTCCTGGAAGGCGGGGCCTAGAAAACCCCAGAGCAAAGCAATAAGCAGGAAGAGCAATCTAGGGGATTCCCGATATCACCCTTAGACCTCCATAGGCACACACACACACTCAAAAGAAAAATATTCTCACAGAATGTAAAGACATCTAGAAAGTAATCAGACTCTTTCCCTAGATACTGGTGACTCAGAATCTGCCCTGAAAACGCAGCGTTTAATTTCCTCTCCTGTGCCTGTGACTCATAAGCCTCTCTTTACATTCACAGCTTCATAAAAATTGGTGCATATTATTTCACACTGATTATATCAGCTGGCCTTGTTCTTCCAGTGTCTAGACAGGGATCAGAAGCCACTTCCTTTTTTTTTCTGATTTGCAGTTTTCCTCTCTCCTTTGGAAGACATGTCACTCACTCACTGTGCTGATGACCAGGCAGGCGTTACTGCCTCTCTGCTTCTCCTGAGGTGCTTCTAAGCAGGTGTCCGCCCTAGACCCTAGCTTCTTCCTGCTGTCTTTTGTTAAAATCTCATGACGGAGGTGGGAGGTGGCTTTTCACGCTCTCATTCCTTTCAGTATCTTGGCACTGGAGTGAAATGGGCAGAGCAGGATGGTGGTCTCAGGCCCGACTCAGTTAGTGCAGAGAAAAGGAGAACTGGCCTAGAAGAAGGCTCGCGCTGCAGCTGTTTGCATGGACCTGGCCTCGTGCATAAAATTGTGCAGTGGTCAGGCAAGACAAGGTCAATTTGACGAGCTCCAATGGAACAAGCTGTACGCTCGCAGCCAGGCCTCTTGAGCCACATGCTGCCTTGTTAAAGCAGGCCCGGGAGAGATGTACTGGGAGTCACAGAGACTGATGCAGAATGACTGTATTAAGAGGGGTTCCAAGGTCTGCCAGCAGAGGCTTGCCCGCCCCTCTAAATGGTGTCTGTTAATTATTTGTCTGTGCATGTGGAGACTGTGTTTGTTTTACCTACAAGAGCTTTTACCTACGAGAGCACCAACAAGTGCTTTCATTTACGTTAGCTTTAAGCTTTCTTTTTTTTTTTTTTTTTTTTTTTGTCAATCCAGGGGGAAGTCAGTAAGTAGTTTCCCATCAGGGAAGCACCATAATGCAGGGCAAAGGTTGGGTGAGCACCTGAGACTCCGATGTCTGATTGCTGCGTGACCTTGGATAGATGTATGTGTGTGTGTTCTTTTGCAGTGCTGAGGCCTGAGCTTTAGAGCTCAAGGAGGCTATGCGAATGCTCTACCACTGAGCTGTTCTTTAATTGCTATGTGATCCTGGGTCCATTTTTTTCTCCTTATAAAGTTACTTCCTCCCCTGCACAATGGTGATGCCACCAGCTAACTGGAGGGGGCAAAACCTAAATGAGATTATGCCCTGCCTCGTGCCTGATGAGCAGTCACCATTCACACCTGGCTGTGAGTGAGGCACACCATTGTAGAGGGAATGAGAAACCCTGGATTACTGTTTGGAGAGAGGAACCCAACATTACTATAAATCTACAGTTCCAGTAAAATAGGAATAGGAAGCCCCTAGTTTCAGGGACATATAGAAATGAAAAGAAAAGAAATATTTAGGCAAGGGTCTATTGTACTCCAGGCTAGCCTCGGTCTTGCCTCATGTAAACTTCTTATTCTTCTTCCCTTATCTTTGAATGCCAGAATTATAAGTATGCACCACCATGCCCATCATATGTGAATCACACCGAGGGGCTTCTGCGTGCTAGGGAAGTACCCAACTAATTGAGCTCCATTTTCAGCCCTTTCTAGTTTTTCGTCGTTTGTTTACTGTTTCAAGAAAAGAACATCTGTCCCTCACAAAGAGACAGACCGTACACCAGTGGGTGAGGAAAGCGTAGATGTGTCCATCACCACTGAGTTGTGGCCTTTTGGCGAGGATCTTCTCCTGGGAAAATAGGCTGCCAGCGAGCAGAAATGGGCAATGGAAATGCTTCCCTAGTCAGAAATGCCTTTCAAGATTAGCATCTTTTTGCATCATAACATACCAGGAGACCCTCATGATGAGCTCACTGCCCCAAGACCTGTAGGGACGGAGAAGGACTCTTGGCTTTTAGTTAACTGATGTTCTTTTCCTCATTTAAACTTTTGGAATTCCCTGATGCCTTTCGTGATAAGAAACAAGCATGAAAGCCTTGCTCATCCCTTGTAAAAGTGCAAGGTTCCTTTTGCTTATCTGAAGGCACTGAGCCATGGTGTCTTACACACAGCTCTCTGGACCATTTCCACTTCTTATTCTTCCTACCGCCAACTTGAGAGAACCTTCTACCGCCTGCTTTGGTCCTGGAGAAGTGTGTGCCCTCGCATCACACTTTCTACGTCCATATAAAATGCAGTGTGGAAGAGAGATGTCAGATTACAAAACACGGTCCAGAAACTAGTCCATCCTGTTCATGAAGTGTGTGATTAAGCCTCAGCCACACCAATAATCAATCTGATTGTTAAAACCTGTTGTGTGAGTGGGAGGAGACTGCCAGCCCCGAACCAGTTCTGACCAGAGCCGGCCCTTAGCTTCTTCAGGCCTCTGCCTAGCCGGTATTTCTCTTCTCCATCCCAGCTAGAATGGGAGGCATCTCTAAGATGGAACATTCCAAAAGAGCCAGCCCTTATCATTCAGAAAGTCTCCCAGGTCTCATTGCAAAGGAGGCTGGGAAACTATTACCTCCTGGTGGGGAGCCCCGGCCAAAGCCAAAGCTCAGGGAATATAAAAGTAGGCGTTGGAGGAGGAAGGGTTCCTGTCACTATTTTGGCTTTTTTTTTTTTTTAACAATCTTTTAGAAAGACAATTGGTGGAAAACAAATAAGAAAAAAATTACGATATAAATTATACTTTAAATTGTTTCTGACAGAAACACAAGAAGCGAGGACAACTGGGGGGAGGCAGGGCATTCATTGCATTCGGGGAAAACGTGTTTCCAGAGGAAGATAATGCTTAGCTGAGACCCGATGGGAAAAGCTCTTGTAAAGTACAGGGTGGCTTCTTTCTAGTCAGGGTAGTGTGTGTCACTTGGAATGGAATGGAGACCCCTAAAGCTAGATCTTCAAGGATCAGAGAACTCCTTGCATAGGAATGGCAGGAGTTCTCATAGTGGCCAGACTCCTACTTGCTTATCCAGACCTTAAACCAGCGACTGAATGATTGACACATGAAGGAAAGCAAAAGGCAAGGCTGGTGGTGTAGCTCCGTTGAAAGAATGTTTGCCTGGTATGCATGAAACCCTGGATTCGATCCCAGCACTGCATGAACCAGGCATATCCGTTACACATCTGTAATCCAGCACTCAAGTGGTGAAGACAGAAGGGACAGAAGCTAAAATTATCCTTGGCTGCACAAGTTTGACGTTAGTGTGAGATGCATGCACCTCTGAAAAAGAAAAAGAAAGAAAACAAGACAGAGAGAAAAAAATAAGGTAGAGAAAAATAAAATATGCCACTTCAATAAATCAACAAATCTGAATGAACAGAAAGGCAATTAATAACTGTGACAGATGTTTTTATAATGAACCATGAACAGTAGTGGTTTCTATATGCTTGTGTCTAATAATTGACAACTTTGGGGATGTATGTGTGTGTATGTACACCAGAGGGTGTGTACATACATACTCAGATATGTGTGCCTGTGGAGGTCCAAGGGTGACATCAGGAATCATCCTGGATTGTTCTACCTCCTTTTTGCCTTGTTCTGGGGTTTCCCAGGCTCTACCTTCTAGGGTCAGAATTGTAGGCTGCTGTCATTACCTCCTGGCATTTTTAAGTGGGATCTGGGGATCTGAACTCGGGTCCTTTTGCTTGTGAGACAAAGTCTCTAACCCCTGGGCCATCTCCCCAGCATAGCTTTGGGATTGTTTGTTTTAGCAACAGCGATTTTTTTAAAATTTCATTTATTTATTTCGTGTGTGTGTGTGTGTGTGAGAGAGAGAGAGAGAGAGAGAGAGAACATCTTGTGTCCCTGTGGAGGACCAAGGGTGACTTTGGGAATCATCTTGAATTGTTTCTATCTCCTTTTTTTGCTTTGCTCTGGGGTTTTCCAGGCTCTGCCCACCACAGCTGGAAGTACAGGCCACTACCCTTTCTGCCTGGTGTTTTTACATGGGACCTAGAATCAGAACTCAGGACCTTCTGCTTGTGAGACAGAGTCTTAACCCCTGAGCCATCTCTCCAGCCCAGCAACAGGGTTTTACTGCTGAGCTAAATGTTGCAAACTTGTCCACCCTTCCAAACTTCTATTCACAGAGCATAATATGCCTCGTAATACATTTTTTCAAGAAAGACACTTACTGATCCTATGGCTTTTGCAAAGGCTTATTTTATGTATCTCATTTAAGGAAAAAGTCAGCCCCTGCTTCAGAGACCCAGCAGTACATCTGGAAAGAGAGAATATATTCAGAATTAGATCTTTTATTTAAAAGAATCAGTAACAGACTCACTGCCAACCCTTCGGAAGGGACTCGGATTTTGAACATCCCGGTCAGCCTCTGAGCCGAGCCTGTCAGCAGCAGCAGGTCAAGCCCCATTGCCTCACATGCCTGCTGTGCGCACCCTGGCACAAGATCTTACAGGAAGCCATTAGCTCTCTCTTGAGAGGTTAGAGACTTGGCCACAAGGGAAACTTGGGTGCCATGCCTTTTACACCTCAGATTTGTGTGTGATACATTTCCTAGCACCCAGACTTCTGCATCTGAACTGTTGTGCAGATGCCCGACCCGGCTAAAGCATTTGAGAGGTGACGATTCACAGGTGTGTAGCCATGAGGCGCAAAGGAGGAATGTTACTTTGATGAAAGCTCTCGGTGCGTGCTGCTCTACTTTCATCATAGTGAGATTCTTAGCTGATCCTCTTCTGGTCTGATTAGCTCTTGGAAGTTACTCTCGAAGGTAACATTTGTACTTGCTCAAGGCACCTGGACAACCACTTGTTCCTAAAAGCATTATGTAGTCCAGACGTGTCAACTCTTGGCATTGTGACTCAGCATATAAAGTTCATGCTTAAGAGCTACAAGTTCTGGTTACAAAAAAAGAGAAGACAGTATGTTTTAAGTAAGGTTATGATGATTTTCTGTTGGATCATACTGATAATTATTCTGGGGTGTATGCAACCTTACAGGCCTTGTGGGTTAAACTAAATACTAGACAAAAGAAATAGAAGTCTAAAAATGTATTATTTTACAGCAAATGTTTGGTCATCTTTAGTAATACATCTCATCTCACACAGCCTAAATACACCACCAGATCTTGGCATCTAAGTGAGGTTCTTCGGTTTCAATACCATTGCCTGCCTGCAGGGTGTGGGCCTGTCTGATGCACTGAGGGGCATGGAGTGGCATCCCTGCTGTGCCAGGGGCAACCCTCCCTTCTGGGTACTTGCCAATAGCATCTCTAGCCACTGTCAGGTGTTCTGGGGGTGGCATGGGGGTAGGAGCTATGTGAAGTCATCCTGAGTTAAACCACTAGTAAGTGAAATTAAAGAATATGTCTGGTGGGGAACATACCTACAATCCCAGCACAGCGTGAGTCTGAGGCCAGCCTGGGCTACAGAAGAAATTAAATAATAATAATAACAATAATAATAGTGAAGTGTATGTGGTTGTGAGGGAAACCCAATGCAAAAACTCTATTTGTTGATACTTGAAAGGTATTAGCAGTGTACTCATAGTGGTAACCTTTTAACACAGAAAAGAGAATAAATCAATACTGCATGATTTGTTTTTATTTCACATAGTGCTGGGGATCACCTTATATGAGTCATTGTTTGATGTACTCTGACTGTGACTATCCTGAATTTAGTCATTTCCAGGTGAATTTGCAGTTTAATGATTAACTTTGGATACAAGTGCAATTAAAGTAGCTGAGTGTTAACGTAGTTTGCTAAGATTTAATAGACAGCCGGGTCCTATCTGTCCAAGGTTTTCCCTGGGTCTCCTGATCCTCAAGGCAGCCCCCTTGCATGCGGAATTGTTCTCAGCATTCCTGTGCATGCCTTGGCACATTCCTTCTTGCCTGACTACTTCAGACAGAAGGGAACTTGCTGTGTTGGCTACCCATGGGCCGCCCAGTGCCCCGCCCCCACTTCTGTCTCCTCATGTGTGACCTCTTGGTGCGGGACAGCCAACAGATTTCCTACCTACAGGGTGTAAGCAGGAAACCACCCACGAAATCAACAACACACAGCCCAGAGTGGTTACAGAGCCTGAAACTCTCAAAATGAGAGGCCCAGTGACACAACTTTGCTGGCAAAGTAAACTCAGCTGTTTCCCCTCCCCGGAAAGACAGATGTGGGATCCAGATAGCTGTGGCTAGTTCTGTGTCTGCTCTTGAGTGGCTGTCGTCCATTTGATAAGCACTAGAGAAGCATACCAAACGCATCCCTGCCAGGCACCGCACCAAGCATGTTATGCAGACACCAGCTCGCATTTGGAAAGCATTCAGAGGCAGGCATCATCCGTCTGCCCCACAGAAGAGAAAAACTGAGACTTGGAAAAGTAATGAAACCAGACACAAGCCTAGACAGGTCTGTGTGGTCCCCCCAGAGGATTCCATGAGGCACAGAACCTGCCCCATTTAGGCAGCAACAAAAATGTGACCTCACCCCAAAATACTGTTGATCAAACAGAAATGAGACCCAAAGTGACTAGCGTATTTGAGACCCTGTTTTCTAAGAGTCCCTCAGCTGTTTTTCAGTTGTTAGTTTGTTAGTGGGTGAGTAGGTTGTCCCCCCCCCTTCAGATTTGACAGTAGCCTTAGATTTAGGAAGCTTCGTAATAGGGTAGAGATGGGAGAAAGGTGATAATATAAATGTATATATTTCTATGTATATAGAGGTGAACGACATTTAACTAAACATTGTCACTTTCAGCAACATCTTGGATATTCAGCACATTCATTTTATTTCATGAAGTGTCACGTGTGACCAGTTATTCTGAAGCCATTGGCTTCTTTTATTCTAAGAAGGAACAGATTTTTTTCCCCAATTACAGTATTTGACACAGGTTTTATTTGAGAATAGTGCTTGATCTCACCTGCTCTTCTGTGTATGGTGTTTAAATTCTTGACATGTCCTTGCTGTAGGCAAGAGGACTAAAGACCTTAACATATGTTCTCTTCCCATTTCCACTTCTTGATTATCGCTGTTAATATTATTTACTATTATTTTACTTTTCCTTCTCTTCCTTCTGTTTCATCTATTTCTTTACTTTTGCAGTAGCAAACTGATCTAAGATAGCTCTCTGCTCTCTTGCTCTCTGCTTCCTTCTGACTGCTCTGGAGGCCACAGATTATCATGCTCAATGCATGTGGACTAGAAAGACACCTGCAAGGCCTTGTTGATGGTCTTATTTTCACCTTACACCACTTGCCCTTTGGCAACTAGCAGCATAAATTCTAAAAGCAACAGGTTTTCAAACTCATGGCTTCTAGTGAATGCACACAGACAGTGCAGACTTGCTCTTATGCCTGTGGAATGATCATTTGGTTATTTTTCTTTTCTTTTGTGTGAGTGTGTGTGTGTGTGTGTGTTCCCATGTGCCATCAGAGGACACTGTGGAGGCCCACAAGTGATTTTGGGAATCATCCTGGATTGTTCTACCTCTTCTTTGCTTTGCTCTGGCGTTTCCCAGGCTCTGGCTTCCAGGACTGAAAGTGCAGGCTGCCACCATTTTCATCTGACATTTTTACCTGGTGTTTTTTTACCTGGGATTTGTGATATGAGCCTAGGTCCTTCTGCATGCCAGGCAGAGGCTTAACCCCTGAGCCATCTCTTCAGCCCCTGGAATGGTCATTTTAGAAGACATTCTTTAAGACAGAAGACTTTGGGTTAAAAGCAAATAATATTCTTCTTTTTTTTTTAAGTCTTTGAGAGTAGGATTTTGACTTAGACAATTTTTTTTTCTGTTTTAGCAGGAAAATCACAAGCGTGTTTGTGTATAATACATGCATTAATAGTCCTAACATGTAAGACACCATAGGACTGGGTTCAGCAGATGGAAGACCTTGCCGCCAGGGCTTAGACTCCCACACCTCAAGTAAAATACTGGATGGCTGTGGCAGCCTGCCTATAATTCCAGCCTTGGAAGGAGGAGACAAGGACTCTCCAGAGCAATCTGACTACCAGACTAACTTGTCGAACTTCAGGTTTTGAGACCTTTTCCCCCCTCCCCCCCAAAAATAAGGTAGAAGAACAATCAAGGATGATTCTTGATATCCGTCTTGGGCTTCTACACTCATGAACACACATAGACACATGAAATGAAAAAAAAAGACACCACACCCTATGTATCATTAAATTAATAAAAAAAGCTTTGCTTCCCTTTGCAATGCTTTGAACTTTGACCTTTTCCCCAATGCAGACTGATTTCTTGCAACTTTCTTCATCTTTTAGGGAATATGTCTGACAGATCCCTTCTCTCTCTAATGAAGAGTTCCAAACAGGCCAGGTTGCCAGTGCATCTGAGTGTCCCTCTCTCTCTTCCCTTCACCTGCAATCTCTACTGGAGCTGGAGCAGAGGGAGCCTGTGGTAGAACCTTGCAGTCTGCGCTGGTGGAAGGCGAGGGAGCAGCGCTCGGGCCAGCTGGCTGCCCAGTGTCTGTGCCGGTGTCTGAACTCTGTTCGCTTTCCTCTACTGCTGCTTTCAGAGCCTCACCCCAGCCCCTGGCAGCAGCCACAGCAAAGCTATTTTAAAGCACAGTCGAAGGAGGGCTGCAGACATTGCAAGGAAGCAAAACTATCTCACATCCAGCCACGGCTAGATTAATTGCAGTTACATCGAGAAGTGTTTTGTAGCAGCTCTAAACATTGATAGGATCACAGAGATAGCCATGACATTTCTGAAGGAAGTTCCCAAACAGGTGTGCGCTTCAGGTGAGCTTTTTCTTATTTTAATTTTGAGAAATTAAGCATCGCTTTAATTCGAGAACAACATTGTGATAACGTGCAAAAACTACTTGAATGGGCAATTGCTAATACTTTGCCATTTTACTTCATCTTGACATTTGTCACTAGTTATGTCGGTTTCATGCTCCATTTATTCCTTATCCATTCCATGTCATCCTTCCCAAACACGCCCTTCGCTTCCTTACATACCCCTTGTCCCACTGCCCTACCCCCACTGGTGAGTTAGCTGGCTTCTCTACAGTTCTGCACAAACTTTCAGAGGTGGTAAAGGAACAAGTTTTTTGAGACCTGAAGGGCCCTGCCTGGTTCCTATAACTTCTTGGACGAATCCCTTGCCATGTAATTATTTACAAGTCTCTCCTCTCCCTAAGTTGAAGCCTTTCTCCATTGAAGTGGAGTTTCTTTGCCCTGGGAGCCTGTTTGCTCTCCCCTCCAGGGCAGGCTGAATGCAGTCCAAAGCACTAGGGCAGTTCTCATTTGTGGGAGATAAGAGGGGGAGGCGGCGGTTCTGGGAGATCAGGTTTCAAGCGGAGAGCCCTGGCTCTGTGTGTGTGTGGATATGTGTGTGTGTATGGGAATGGAAGCGGAGGGAAACACAGCCCAGCTGCTTTCTGACCATTCCCGTCCAACCTGTTCAGGCTCAGGGTGAGTAGACCTGGCTTCAGAGGTTTTTCCTAAAACAGCCTCCGGGGCAATGGGTGCCTGGATTCAAAGCCAGCTCATTTCCCAGGAAGCTGCGATCCTGGGAGTCCCGGCTGCCCCTGTTTCAGAAAAGTGTCTCTTCTGGGAAAATCTGCCTGTAAGAACTTGACTCTCTTCTCCCGGATGGGAGAAAGGAGTGTGCTGGGGAGGGCGGTCCCGCGGCTGATGTCAGTGGTGTGTCAACCGTGGGAGGTTCGCTTTGTGAAACTGAGTTACACCTAAGTGTCTTATGAAACTTGGGTTCAGAAGGCACGGGAGCTAAGCTAAGGTAGACAGACCTTGTGGCTTCTCCTATTTCTGTCCCATTTGGGGAACTTGGATCGAAAGAAGTGACTACCTCAAACCTATAGACACTGGAGGGCAGCGGTATGTAGCTTTATGTGTTTACTAATTCCTCCCGGCACCCAGGCATGCCAGGCAGTTGCAGACAGCTGCATGTTGGGACCACTGGGACTGTGCTCTTGGTCTGTTGTCTTTGGGGTCTCGCACCGCCCTGTGCAGCTTTTCAATTCTAGCCCCTGTCTTTCTTTGAGACCTGCCACGTATCTGCATGTCTCATTCCTGTCCTGCAGGAAATGTTTTTGCTGATAGCGCAGTGCCACAGCACAGCTTCTTTTTTAGACAATAAATGACAGTCCTTTAAGAGTCTCTGAACCTCTTTTAAAAGCAGAGGCAGAGTCTAGGAGTGGATTGAAGTCCTTGCTCTGTTAATTCCCCCAGCATCAAGGCCGGGGACAGAGAAAAGGACCATCAAGTCCAAGCCGAGAGCTTGCAAAACCTAGGCTAGTCCAAGACCGAATGTAAGGGGTTGGGAAATTCGGTCAGGCATGCTCAGTCGGTAGTCCTGTGATTCCACAACATCTTACCAAATTGTCCAGTTTTCAAATGTATATTTCTAATGAATTTTGTTTCTCCATCCATTTGGCGAATCACCCCAAGACCAGTGTCAGAAAGACGGGGGGGGGGGTGGAGAGGAGTAGGTAGCAGTTGGGGTCTCTGTGGCCACCCCGAGACTGTAACTTAGAAAGCAGAATGAGGACAGCAGTAACCACAACCTTGTCTGGGATTCCTGGTGTTCACTTTGAGTGGCATTTAAGGGAACTCGTGGGAAACTGCCCTGGAGAGACTCACCTCAGTGTGGGGCTCCCTTTTACTTTCGCTTTGCGTTCCTTTGAAATTTCCTCTCTGGGCTTGATGGAAACATCTTTTTGAGCATCTTTCCATTTGAAGATGCAGTCAACACCTTCTAGCGGGGAGGTCATGCTTACTGGAATCTGTGCAGGTTTCCCCCTCTATAGTTGAGTCAGGGGGAAAATGGCCTGCCTGTGGTTCCCCCACGGATGCTCGGTGGACAATTTCTTGGTGAGGTGAGGCAAGTGATTGTCTGTAGGCAAAGTAAAATGCTTTTCAAGTTGAAACTGATTTATAAAAGTTGGTGAATCATCTGTTTTTCCCTGACCTTATCAGTGTACCTGTGTGGGAACTGATGAACGGATGATCAACTGATTCTGCAGCTGATTCTTGGACTTAGTAAAAATAAGAGTCATGTGACGCTATATTATTTTTCTGTTTCAAAACTTTTTTTTTTTTAGTTATTTCAATGGAAGCAGCTGGAGAACTTATATTTCCGTGAGAAGAAATTTGCCGTTGAGGTTCACGATCCCCGAAGGTAAGAATCACATATATATATATATATATTTTTTTTTTTTTTGCATGTCACCCTGTGAATAGTGATGCCAGGAACATTTGTGTCTAATTTTTGTAAGAATATATGCTTTTATTTCTCTTGGGGATTTACCTCAGGGTGGGATTGTGGGGTCAAAGGTAAATCTGTTTAACCTGTTAACTGTCAGACTTTTCACAGTCACCGTATAGTCCCACCAGCAATGTAAAGGGTTCCAACTTCTGTACATGCTCAATAGCACTTTTATTTGTATGCGTGTATGTACATCTATGTATACATGTGTGTATTTGTGTGATGTGTTTATGTGTGTATCTGTAATGGTATATGTTTGTATTTATGCATGTATTAGTGTTTGTATGATGTGTATTTGTGTTTATGCATATGTTTGTGTTTGTATGGTATGTGTTTATGTTATGTATTTGTATGGTGTGTGTGTGTGTTTGTGTTTTAAAGTCATCCTGGTGATAAGGGTTTTTTGATCTTTGATTGTCTCAGAGCTAATAATGTTCAGTGCTTTATGTAGACTTCTTGGCCATTTGTTTGATTTCTTAACAGAAACATCTATTCATATTCTTTGCTTATTTTTAACTGGCGCATTCCTAGGTCCTTAAAAAAAAGTTTTCAAAGTCGTCCACAGGAATTGAGGTCAGGATGTAGTTCCTCTAAGTTCTGAGAAGACCGTCTTCTCAATCCCCAGATAACATTGATGGATGTTCAGTGGTCAGAGGGGTGGGAGGAAACAGCTGTGACTCAAGATGGCCAAGGAGATAAGCCAGCCCTTACTGAGAAGCCCCCACAAGGAGTCCAGTCCTCCTGCATCTCCATCCTCTTCACTCTCCCTTCTTCCCTTGCTTTCTCTTGCTCTCCCTCTAACTGGTGCACTAACTGGACCAGTTTGGGACTTGCACGTTATCAGCCATTCCACTGTGTCCATCTGCTGCTGGTATCAAAGCAATCCAGATCTGCCTGGATCTGAGATGCGATCCCTTCAGCTTGGTACACACGCCAATCCCGCAAGTCTGGTGGCTCTATCTCTAAATCATTACCTTTATCCTCTACTGCTTGTGGCAGACCCACATTTTTGTGGCTTCTAACTAACTGTTTTTATGTAGTTTCTCATTTGACTAACTCCTTATCCACCTTTGAGGATATGCATTGTGTTTAACATGCAAGTTTATACAGAGCTTCTTCAGAACAGAGTAGTTTCATCATAAAAAGACAAAAAAAAATAGAAAAATATATGCTTTCAGACCATGTCTGCTAGGATTGTGCTGCAAAAAGACTAATTAAGAAGATGCTGCATTGGTACCCAGATACATACCACTGGGTGCAGACCCAGAAGTCAATAACTTGGGCATTTTCCTCCCTTTTCAGGATTTCAGTGTCTAGAAGAACCTTTGGACAGAGTGGTCTGTTTGTACAAACCTGGTATGCTGATTCCTCTCTCATCAAGTCCATCTGGGTAATGGCCATCAGTCAACATCAGTTCTACCTGGACCGGAAACAGAGCAAAGTCAGTCCCTGGAAGTGTTGTGTTCTGTTGCTTCCTCCTCCAGGATGAATGTTACCAGAGGCCATGCGAGCATTTGCATTTTGTAAAGCTTTACTATCGACTCTTTTAGTTTTTCATGCATTTAAAAAAAATGAGTGATACATTTAGTTGATTTGAAAGTTGGGAGATTAAGACAGGCAACACAGTTCAGTGGGTAAGGCTCCTGCATGTAAACCTGGTGGTCTGATCTAATTCCCATAAAGTCACATGGTAGAAGGAGAGAAATGACTTGTGAAACTTGTCCTCTGACCTATATCGTATGTCTTAACAGGCATTTGTATTCTTTCTCTCTCAAATAAATAAATAAATAAATAAATATTTTTTAGAAAAGTGATGAGATTGGAATGTATAAGGATGTACATCAATGACATTGCCAGCACCTTTTTAAAGTAGTGACTAGATCGTGCATACTTATTAGAACATTTAAGATGCGAAATTAAAGTATGTTTTTTTGAAGAGTTACTTAATGTATAAAGATTCTAAATTGTCCTCTGTGTTGACATTTTTATGGCTTGGTGGCTTAATTGTCGTATTAACTTAAATTGTGTTTAATTGTGCTCATTCCATCTCAATGTTATATAATTTTATTTCATAGGCAAAAATTCCTTCAGCCAGAAGCTTAGACGATATTGCAATGGATTTGACAGAGACAGGAACACAAAGGGTCTCCAAGCTGGTGACCCTGGAGGCGAAAAGTCATTTCATCATGGCGAGCAATGGCAGCCTGATATCCTCAGGTACCCTTGGGATCGACTTGAGACAGTGCAAGCCGTCTGCATCTCCCCCCCCCCCCCCGTTTCCCTGTTGAATATGCAGTGCTATCGTAGACATGATGCAGAGTCCTAGCTTAGAAAATGGACATTTTGGGCCCACCCAGTCCCTTCTATTGTAGACATCCTGGAATCCCTGGTCACTGTGCATAATCTTGCTCAAAGCGTCTTGTCTCATCTAAATCTTGTGGGCAACTTGTGGATCTGAAGCCGGGAAGGTTCCTTTGCTCCAAGCTTTCCCCTGCCTGGCTAGTTTTCCTTCTCAGAGAACATTTGATAGGACCAGCTCCAAGTAATCTTCCCTTCACTCTTGCTTAGACAAATGAATTTTTTCCTTGGGTGTGCCTGAGCCCTGAGGCATTCTAGCATGGCTTCCAAAATGAGGTGAGCCAAAACATTCACATTTTCTTCTCGGGGACTCCCACCATGCCCAGAAACATGTGAACGTGTTCTCGGGTTTCCTTTCATTATGTTCAGAAACAAGGAGAACAGAAATGAAAGTCAGTGCCTAAGAACAGAGCCCCAAAGCCCAGGAGGAAGGAAACAGGCCTTGTATAAGCCTCCCGCCCCTTCCCCACCCCAGGTTCCCAAGATTCAGAAGCTGGCGAGGAGCAGAAGCGAGAGAAAATCCTTGAGCTCAAGAAGAAGGAGAAACAGTTGCAAGAAAAACTCCTGAAGAAAGTGGAGGAGCTGAAGAAGATCTGCCTGCGTGAAGCCGTGAGTGTACCTGGCTTTCTTGAGCATCCATGTCCCAGCAGATGGTCTGTGGCCGTGGTCCACTCTTGACCCTGTCCCATTTCACAGGAGCTCACGGGCAGAATCCCCAAGGAGTATCCACTGAAGATGGGCGAGAAGCCCCCTCAAGTCAGAAGGCGAGTGGGGACCTCGTTCAAGCTAGATGACAACCTGCTGCCTAGCGAGGAGGTAAGAGTGTCTGTGCCGAGCCATGACAGAGACAGGACACAGAAAAGCCATCTGTCCGGTGGCCTCCACCTGCACCGTGAGCTTTTATGTCTGCTTTAAACAATGGAGGTGCGTAGTGCAGAACAAATTGAGCTTTTTCTTTCGTGCACACTCCATTCCCCAAATCAGAGAGAACATGCAATGAGCCCTGTTTACCAAGTGAGAAATTGGGGTCAGAGAAACTAAAATGGAACTTTAGCATCTAGCTCTCTCACTTAACAATAAGCAGCCTTTAGCAAATAGTTTAGTCTCACTAATTCTTAGTGTTTTCATCTTTAAATGGAGGTAGTGATGGAATTTCTCTCCAAAGAGCTCAGTGAGTGTTAAGGAGATAATGCACGTATAGCATTCAATATACTTAAGTGAAAAGATCTGATAGTCAACGTTTCCCAATTCAGTATCATCAGCCAATAGTACCTGTCCCATAGGTCTTGTAGAAATTTAGCCATCTTAGCTTTTGAAAAGAATTGATATTTCCATTCATAATATAGTTAAGTTTTGTACATTTAGGACTGGAAAGATGCTCAGGGGTTTATCTTCTGCCTCACAAGCAGAAGGGCCTGAGTTCAGATCCTGGATCCCATGTAAAACACTGGGAAGAAATGGCAGTGTCCTGCACTTCCAACTTTGGAAAGTGAAACGTGGGGAACCTCAGAGCAAAGCTGAAAGGAGGTAGAGCAATCAGGATGATTTTCCAAATCACCCTTGAGCTTCCATGGGCCCATGCAGTGCTCTCTGATGTGCAGAGACAGATACACACACACACACACACATCAATCAATCAATCAATCAATCAATCAATCAATCAATATAAATTAAATTTTGGCATTTATTAAGTGCCTACCTGCGCACCAGCTCTGAACTAAGTAAAGCACATTATCCCATTTAATCTTCAGCATACTTTTAGAAGGTAAGTACTACCTCTCTTTACAAAGGAAGAAAACCAAAGCTTCAAAAGATCATGTCTAAGTATTATAGCCAGTCATGCAACCAGGATTAGCCAGAAAGAGCAGTCAAACCCAAATTACGTGTCTCTGAAAAGTTCCACATATGAATGTAACATTCTGTACCCGTGAGTCACAGGTTAGAATCTCTTTTTGAAAGCTGGTCTGAACCCAACCGTGAGAATGAGTGAAAAGTCATTTCCTTTGCAAGGAACGGGGTGGGCTGTTAGAAGACTAAGTTAAAATGGAGTGGGGCCTTGTCTTTTTGTAAAGTGTTTGAGGGTGTCTGTGTGTTAAACCTGGGGGGGTGCCTTCTCGAAGAGTCTATGTTTTGAGAACCTGCAAGAGTTTGCATTTATAATGCAATATAGTGCACGAGACAGTGACTTCGCATGTCCATAAAGACAAGACAATGTTGTGCACACACACAGGACCCCGCGCTGCAGGAACTGGAGAGCAATTTTCTGATACAGCAGAAGCTGGTGGAAGCTGCCAGGAAGCTCGCCGGCGAGCCAGACCTGTGTAAAACCGTGAAGAAAAAGCGAAAGCAAGACTACACCGACTCACTGAAAAAGCTGCAGGAGATTGAAAATGCAATAAACGAATACCGAATTCGGTGTGGGAAGAAACCCGGCCAGAAAGCCACGGTCACCTTACCAGGTTAGTACAAGGGAAGGAAGATTCTCCTGATGATATGTCCCACTTCGCGACTGGGTCATTTGGTGAAAGACTGAAGGACGCAAGAACGAAAGCAGATGTCTTAGGGTGAAAATGGTTAGAATGCTTAGCTCCACCACATGTGTTTTTCACAGTCCCTGACAAAATGGCTTCACCTGTGACTCGACTGATGTCACTACCACACAGGCTGCCAAGAATGCTGGGCTTCAAGCATAGGAGTGTCTGGAAGATTTTTAACACAGAGACACTGCACTTCTTAAGTACCTATTTTCTGTACATGCCCAGGTAGAGAAAAACTATCCATATTTGGGGCGGTAACTTAAAGATGGGCAGATGGTCACAGCAGGACAGGACATGGAATGCAGAAAGACAAGACACAAGATTGTAACCACAATGTGGTCCCAGGCTTGGGCAAACATACACACCCAAGGACCTATTGGGAAATATTTCAGAATACTAATAGCCATGGGATTTCAGGTGTCATACTTTTTCTCAGCACCATGTATCTATATGGCTTTCATATTCAGAAAAAAAGTAAACTGAGAAGCCTTATTTGGATAGATCGAAATTTAATTAGCCTTGTGCCTATGTTGGCGTGGCCTTTAGACTTGATCACTGATTGAATATAATTGTATTGTTTTTAATACAAGATTTCTTTTTGCTTTTTACACACTGATACCTGTTACATTGACATGATTCTGACACTGAACGGTGTGCTATAATTATAATTGATAGTACTTTATATTTTTTAAAATCAAAATAGAAAATAATTTTATACCTTACTTTTGATGAAATATGGTAACTAAGTTTAAAATACACTCGGGGCTATCGCTTGTGATTCATAAAAACAAGCCAAGACTTCTGGAAAGAGAGTGAACAGACATCAACACACAAATATTAGTCTACCACCGATGGAGAACTCTGGGAGGCTTTGCCCTAAATGTGCAATCCAATTGGCTTGGTGGTTACATTCTGCACCTACAGAGATGGGTGATTAACAGCGAGCTTAACTTTCATGGCCATTTGTTTTGGCCATTCATTCTCAAACTGTGTTAGACTCAAGTGTTCTCCTTTTCAATGGCTGACATTTGGGTGGCAGATGGTGCCCTTGGTTGAGCATATATTGGATAGATTTGTTTTTTTTTAAATGTGCCCAACAGCTGACTATACTGGCACCTTGCCTTCAAGCTCCTCAGTGAGTCTAATTAAGAGATAGTCTAGCCGGCTCTGATAAAGATTAGCATTTGAGGTTGGATGGAGAGATTCCCCCTTCATCATGACTTTGAACTTACTTTTAGGTGCTGTATTGGGATAGATCCTTCTGCCAAGATACTTGGCACTGAATATGGAATAATTTGCAAAAGGCTTATCAACCTACCTTAGAGGTCTCTTTTGAACCAAATGCATTCTTAGACACTGGATGAGCAACAGAAATACTCAGAACAGAATAGTTATCATTTCTATTCAGAACTCTGAACAGGTAATGGACAGAAGTATAGCTAGTAGTTATTGAGTATTTGTGATGTGCTAGGAGCTGGGTAAGATCTTTACACCTTTACTTGATTAAATGGCTCAGTATTATGTAATAAGTTCTGTCAGTACATTGTAAAGTTGGCCCAAACAATGCTCACAGAGATGAAGTACTTTTGTCCCACAGTCGATGAAAGGCAAAAACAAGATTTCAACCCAGGTCTTTCTAATCAGTGGATCTTATCTAGGAGTCATTTTGCCATCCTTACCCTCCTTCCCACCTCTAATTGAAATATTTGACAATGTTTGCAAACATCTTTGTTGTCAGAATCAAGGGGAGGGGTGCTACAGACATTGATCCAGAACCTGCATGCACTAGACAGCTCCCTAGAGCAAATGTAGACAGTAAAGTTTTCTTTGACTATAGAGAAAAGAACTAATAACCAGTGTAAAGCCAAAACTCTGTGGATATCTATTATCTTTAAGATATGTAATCAATCTTTCATATCCTTAGATGCCACATCTGTAGATTCAGCCAACTTCAGTTCAAAAATATTTGAGAAAAAAAAGTCTGTCTCTTCACTGAACAAATATAGGCTTTTATTTTTCTTGTGAGTAGACAATACAATATAACAATATGTATAATGTGTGTATCATATTAGAAATCATAAGTAGTGTAATGATTCAAAGTGTAAAGAGCATATGCCATCTAAGTAAAGGACTGTCTTATCCCTGGAGGGCCCTGGGACTAGTCTCCCATGGATATTGAGGGATGACTAATCTACGGCAGTATCAATATGATGCATAAGATGTCTTTATCTTCAACAGTAAATAATGGATTCCTATAACACCTAATTATTCTTAATGCACTGTTGCGCACTTCACTGAAAATTGCTTCATTGAGCTTGCTCTAATTGTACAAATGTGCAAGTTGTACTGAAGGCATTTCTTTTTGTTCTCAGAGGATATAATCCCATCAGAGAGCAGCTCTTTGTCTGACACCCCCACCTATGACGATTGTAAGTAGTGCTTTCTTTCTTTCTTTCTTTCTTTCTTTCTTTCTTTCTTTCTTTCTTTCTTTCTTTCTTTCTTTCTTTCTTTCTTTTTTCTTTTTCTTTCTTTCTTTCTTTCTTTCTTTTTCTCTTTCTTTCTTTCTTTCTTTCTCTCTCCCTCCCTCCCTTCCTCCCTTCCTTCCTTCCTTTTCCTTCCTCCGTTCCTTCCTTCCTTCCTTCCTTCTTCCTTCCTTCCTTCCTTCCTTCCTTCCCTTTCCTTTTTTCCTCCTTTTCCTCCTTTCTTTTCTCTCTTATTTAAAATATTGCGCACTCTGAAATGTCAATTGTTTCAAGTAAAGCTAGAGCTGGGGCTGTAGCCCAGTCGACAGTATTCACCTAATATGTATGAAGCCCTGCGTTCCATCCCTAACATCGCATAAACAACATGTCGTGTGGTCCCAGCACTAGGGAAACAAACATGAGGACCAGGAGTTCATAGCCAGTCTGAAAGGCATCAGATCTTGTCTTGAAAATCAAATAAATAAATTTAAAAGTAAATAATAAATAGAGCTGAATGTTTTCCTTTGGGAAAAGTAGAATAAACTAACATATTTATACAAGTAATTAGAGAAGGAGGTTTATGTTTATCACCTACTCACATTAACATTAAAACCAGGACCATTCAAATCATGTTACTTTAAGGAATCAGAAATCCATTAACATGAGCAAGTAAAAGGGTAGGTTGGGACGGAATCAGGAGGGAAGGAAAGAAGGAAAGAAAGAAGGGAGAAGGGAATGAGGGAGGCAAAGAGCATGTGTATAAAAATGTAAATTTAATAAATGTATTTTAAAAATATGAGCAAGTAAGTTTTTCCATAAGGATTTTAAGGTCCCACAGAACTTTTTTTAAACTTTGTATTTTCAAGTAGTTAAGGACACAGAATTGTGTAAATCAGAGTCCTTCACTTAGGCCTTCCTGTGTTGGTTTCCTGATAGCACATGGTCTGTATCAAGCGATTATTTCCTTGTAACTATTTTATGGGATCTGCTAATCACCTATCTGTTGATGTGATTCGAAGAAATTTAGGAAGCCATAGCCCTACATTTACCCACCCCCCACACCCCTTGCTTTATCTTCCTGAATCTGAGTTTCATGGTGCATAAAATTCCACCACTTCAGAATCCTTCCTTCAAACTGTGGTTTGGTCATACTTCTCATTCCTCTTCAAAAATACAAGTATCACCGGCAGGCACAGCAAGTCCCCAGTGACACTGAATAAATCATGGTCATCACTTGTCCTGCTGGGGGAGCCCATGGCCTTCAAAGTGAAAGGAACCCCCCCCAGACATATGCACACTGAGTATTTTCTTTAGTGAAACATTCTGAATGATCCACCCACGTGATTTCCTTGCACAGAATGGCACCTGTTCATTGACAAAAGATGATCCAGAAGGCTATATCTTTTTTTCTAATGTCCAAAATATAAAAATTAATTTCTTGCAATATATGGGCTTCTACAAATATCATCGCAAGAGCGGGGTTGCCCATTTTCTGTTGTGAGGTGCTGGCAAGGTCTTTGTTGACTCACTCACCTAACTCTCGATTCCTTCATTCATTTTAGCCAATGACTCCTTCACCCTCGCTGGACAGCGGTCAAGCTCGGTACCTCATTCTCCACGAATTCTGCCCCCCAAGTCTCTGGGCATCGAGCGAATCCATTTTAGAAAGTCCTCGATCAATGAACAGCTGTCGGACACCAGGCAATCCAGGTGAGAGGTCATCGCAGCAAGGCTGAGAAATCGTTGCTCCGATTTCCTTCTTTGCCACTTGGCCTTCCATGTGTTCGATGGATAACTGGGACCACAGAGACTACTAATACAGAGATTCGATGCGGATAGGGAGGATGTTTACTGTGTGATTCACGGTTTCAGAAGCTTCGGTCCCTGATCGCTTTAGGCCCATAGTGAGGCAGGTCCCCTTGGCGGGGACCGTCCGCTATGGCAAAGCCACTCCTTATAAAGCAGCTGTGAAACAGAATTAGACAGGAAGGAGCCGGGCCACCTTCCAGGGGGTGCCCACAGTAGGCTGGCCTCGTCGCATGGACCCCACCTTCTGAAGTTCCCACCATCTCCCCAACACCACTGGTTAGAAACCCAGTTTTCAACCCATGGACCTCTAGGAGACTTTTAAATCTAACTCTAGTCAGCATAGTGTCCAAAGTTTAATTTCACAATCTTCGCTAAACCATTAGTAAATACCACTGTGCTAAACTGACTTCTACTCTTGATAAACAGCAGGGACTTAAACTCATTTTTTAATGTGTAAAATACAAAATCTTATCAGGGCAGTGAGACCAAGTGTATTTTTGTTTTGTTTTGTTTTTAATTCTTTTAGGGATTTATACATGATACAATAAATTCGTGTCTTTTTTGTCCCTTATTACCCAATCCCAATGCCCTGCTTTTTTCCCCACTATAAACTTTCTTCTTCTCCACTAGTCTTCCTCTTTCTTTTAATCCCTTTTTTGATAACTTTTTAAAAACTATTTATCTATCTATCATCTATCTATCTATCTATCTATCTATCTATCTATCTATTTTGCCTTTGAGAGAGAGAGAGAAAACACTGTGTCCCTGTGGGAGACCAAGGGTGACTTCAGAAATCATCTTGGATTGCTTCTTATCTCCTTTTTGCTTTCCTCTGGGATTTCCTAGGCTACGCCCACAGAGCCACAAGTGCAGGCCACCTGGTGATTTTTCATGTGGGACCTGGGATCCAAGCTCAGGACCCTATGCTTTCGAGGCAGAGTCTTAATCCCTGAACCATCTCTCCAGCCCATCTTCCTCTTTCTATTATGTCTTTTGGTGATCTGGATTGTCTGCCATCAATCGCATGTGAGACCAAGTTTTTAACAGGGACTGACCACTGTGGTTCCTATAATTTGATTTCAAGAATAAATACATATATTTTTTAAAATTAGAAACCAGAGTAAACTGGGCACTTGTTTACTTTGCCTAATCAGAATGTTTGAACTAGTAGCATCACAAATCCTAAAAAAAAAAATCTGAAAATCAAAATGGTATCCATTTGTACCACCTAGGTGCCAGACCCTGTGTGAAGTACTATTATATATATTGATGAATTCCATCCCTTCTATAATACAAATAGTACTCCATCTGCCAGAACTGTCTATATAGAAGGGCAGTGTGGGTCAGAGACTAGAACAAAATTTGTTGGCTGGTCATCTAGAAAATGAGGGAGGCAGGATTTGAACTTAGGCAGACTCGACAGCTCCTGGTGTGATCTTAGGCAAGAGATTACAGCATCTCTTGAAAAAGGTGGGGAGGAATCTCAAAAAGAAGATTTTTCAGACTAAATGAAATCTGACTTGTGAAATGTCACCTGTGCTTTCCAATTTGTAAGAGGCTTGTGAACTAATCACTTGTTAGTCCCAGTCTGGGATTAACATTTAGGAACTTTCTGCCTGAAGTAGGAGACACCCTCGAGACAGTACAATTTAATTCGATATAACGTTCGTTTCCTCACTGGTGTCAGCTGCAATAGAACATTTCAGTCACTGGTGAAAATCCTGTCGATAATGCCCACCAGAGTTCCTCCTATTGGAGAGAACAAAGCTAGTTCATCAAAAGGAAGGATTCTAGCTGGAAATTATTATCTTGAAAATTATTAGGCCCACATCCTCAATAATTCAGGGTGGATTTGCTCTTTGAGCAATCTATTTCAATTACAGGAATATTACTGTTGGATCAATTAATCAACTACAGGATACTCACCACCGTGTAGTTTAACTCGAAATGTCTAACTTGTGGGTTGTGCGACTAGGTTATGCCAAAGCCACATAGCTGAATGCTATGAAGTCATTAAGCCGACTGTAGAGCCTGCTATGATGTCATTAGAGTGGTGTTATAGAGCCAGGGGTAACTGTACTTTGAACTGTTCAGGAATGAACTTAATTTCTTTTTATCTGAGAATATACTGTATCCCTGAACTGTATCTCAGCTCCATAGAAAGTTATTTTTAACTGAAGAAAAAAAAAAAAAGAGCCCTCCAATCAGGTTCCTGCAGTAGTGGGAAGTAGACAGAATCCTGCCACCTGTTTTTGTACAGCCCATGAATTCACTTAAATTTTATATATATATATATAAGTAGAAGGGACAGGTCAAAAGCAATAACATTTGGTGGCTTGTGAAATTTATATGACATTGGCATTGTGAATCCATGCATGAAGTTTTACTGGAACCCAGCCATGCCCATTCTCTTGCATAGTGTCTGTGGACAAGGGCAGAGTTGGTTCCTACAGATACCATAGTGACCCACAAAACAAAAATATTTACTGTCAGACTGTTCATAGATAAAAAGATGTGCGGAGACTACTTCAGTTGCTTTCAGTCTGTTTTATTCAGTGTCCTCTACATATAAAACCTCAGAAGCTTCCCTTCTATCTGGGACCCTAGAGAGTCACCATGGAGACACCCTCCCTCCCCATCATCCCCTTCTTCCCATCCCTTCCAGTAGGGTTCTCATTAGCCTGCAACAAGTTTGCTAGGGTTGTGGAGAGACTTGCCATTTCTTCAATTCTTCTTCTTTTTCAATCACAGAGAAATACTGTCAACGCACAGCAGCCCTTACAAAACTCTGGAGAGACGGCCCCCAGGAGGACGAAGCATGCCTACCACCCCAGTCCTTACCCGCAACGCCTACAGCAGCAGCCACTTGGAGTAAGAGACCTGTTCCCATAGCTTAGGCACTGTTGGTTTTGGCTTCTAGTGTTTGCCTTGCTTCCTTATGTTTCACAATCATTTCGGGTGACTTTCTACAATGGGAGCCTGTTTCATTTAGCCTTCATTTTCCTCATTTATCACTTCAGAGAAAATGTACTTGATTTGTACTTGAATGCAATTGACTGCATTTTCTGCACTTTAATTTCCCCAAGTAGATATTACCATTCATTATTCAGTGGTAAGGATTGAAGATAGTTTATCGAATGCTGTACTAAATGTTTTATCCTCTATCTATCTATCTATCTATCTATCTATCTATCTATCTATCTATCTATCTATTATCTATTTGTTGACAAGATCTCCTCTGACTCAGGCTGACTAGAATTAACTAGATAGTTAGAGATGACCTTGAACTTCTCGTCCTCTGTAGGTCTGCCCAACTGTATGTAATGCTGGGAATCAAACCTAGGGCTTCATGCATCAGGGCAGGCAAGAACGCTGCCAATCAAGCTGCAGCCCCCAGCCTTGTAAATATTCTATACATGCTACATGACTTAGTTCCCTCCCACAGGAAGCCCACTGAGAAGTAAATATATATTAGCTCAAGTGTCTTGCTCAAGCTCATCCAGCTGGGAATGGCGAGGCCATGGCTGAATGCAGGTATTTCTGACTTCGGGGCCAGGGTCTGCCTGCACCTTGCCTCCTTCTGACATAACCTAATGCTACACTGGAAGAGAAGATCCTCCAAAGGTCGGGTAGAGGGTGGCTTCTAGCCTTGATGCAGGCTGGAGGCCCCGGCTTACATCTTCCCTCCCCTCAAGGAAAGACTGGCTTGCACAGCTCACAGAACCTGGTTCTTTCCTCATTCTGACTGCAATGATGACGTTATATGTGGTCTGTAAATGGGTTATGTGACCAAGGATTCTGTTTATGGTCAGACTTGGAAACTGCAATCTCTAAGCCATGAAATCATTTGGCGTGGTTCTCTATTCTTCATGTGTGCACGTGCGTGCATGCATGTGTGTGCGTGCATGCGCACTGTGTGTGTGTGTGTGTGTGTGTGTACTAGAGAGCACTTGAGTGTGTGCCTGGGAGGCCTGAGGGTGATTTCAGGAATCATCCTCGATTACTCTACCTTTGTATTTTTTTTTCTGGGATTTCCCAGACTCCACCTCCAAGACCAGAATTTTTACATAGGATCTGCAATCTGAACTCAGATCCTTTTGCTGGCGAAGCATAGACTTTTTAACCTCTGAGCCATCTCCCCAGCCCTCTACCTTATTTTTTAAGACAGTGTCTCACTAAGCCTGGAGTTCACCCATTTGACTCGATGGGCCAGCCAAATTACCCGGGTTCAGGGGATCAAACTCAGACCCCACGCTTGTGCAGCAAGAACCACCCCTTACTGAGTCACGGCCCCAGCCTCCCGTCACAACTCGCTTGCCCTTCTCTTTCAGACCCGACTCTTCTCAGCACTGTCGCCAGCGGAGCGGAAGCTTGGAGTCCCAGTCCCACCTGCTGTCCGAGATGGACGGCGAGAAGCCATTTTTCTCCCTCTCCAAATCCCAAAGAAGTAGCAGCACCGAGATCCTGGACGACGGGTCTTCCTACACCAGCCAGTCAAGCACGGAGTACTACTGTGTGACACCTGCTGCCGGCCCCTATTACACCACCCAGACCCTGGATACCCGCGCCAGGGGGCGGAGGAGGTCAAAGAAGCAGAACGTGTCTACTTCCAATTCAGGAAGCATGCCCAACCTTGCACAAAAGGACACCCTGCGGAACGGTGTCTATTCAAAGGGCCAGGATCCACCTCCCTCTAGTTACTACATCTCTGGATACGTGCCCTATGTGGAGTACGACTTCCATTACAGCGGTGGCTACGTGTTATGAGAGTGACACGGAGGGACAGTACAGTGTCAATCCTTCCTACCGATCCTCAGCCCACTATGGGTACGACCGCCAAAGGGACTACAGCAGATCCTTCCACGAAGACGAGGTGGACCGCGTGCCCCATAACCCATATGCCACCCTCCGGCTGCCGAGGAAAGCGGCCGTGAAATCTGAGCACATCACCAAAAACATTCACAAGGCCTTAGTTGCGGAGCATCTGCGTGGCTGGTACCAGAGGGCCTCCGGGCAAAAGGATCAGGGGCATAGCCCACAGACTAGCTTTGACTCAGACAGAGGATCTCAGAGATGCCTGGGCTTTGCTGGGCTGCAGGTGCCCTGTTCTCCAAGCAGCCGCGCATCCTCGTACTCCTCGGGTAAGATACCATGGGACCCCCGAGAGCACTGTCCATCATCCTCTGTGCCCACCCGCCTCAAACCATTCCCTCCAGGATCTTGATATCCCCAACATCATCTAGAGTGGTAGCCACTCATTGGAGCTGCAATTAGAATTTCTAACCCGAAAAGTGCTCTGCAGCTTTCCAAACTGAGGGAGTCTGGTGAGTTCTGGGGAGCCAAGCTGTAGATCTAAGTATAACCACTGAACACATAAGTCTATATACTGTCCCACGTTAGGGAAACAGCATTCTACCTTCTAGGTCTTGTGTTGGTAACCATTTATCTGAGATGTGTTCAGGCCATCGAGTTTGACATCGTTAAAGTATAGAAAAAAACCCATTGGGTCAACCGAAGGCGTTGGGTTTATCCGTCTGTGCCTGCTGGTCACTGAGATTCACACCGAGTGTTCATGCCTGCATGAGTAGCCGACAGAAGCTAGAACTTGTGAAGCACTTCTAAATACTCCGCTTATTTTAAATCAACTATATAGTTGATTTGAGGAAATTGGGTGTTTGGCAGTGTAGCTCAGTGGTAGAATGCTTGCCTGGCATGTTTCACAAAACATGGATTCCACCCCTCCCATCGCTACAAAACACAGAAAAAAAAAGAGGAATTTTCAGAGGTAATTTTGGTTAGCAAAAGCATTTCCTTTTTAACCTTTATGTGGAGTTTGGCCACTGCTTCTGCTAACATTTGCAGAGAAGTGGGAGCATTTGCAGGGAAGAAGGTCTGCTTTTGGTTCCAGGAACTCAGCAAATGAGCAGGTGTGCCAGCCCCAGTGCCTCGGGAGCTCAGAGTCTAGCCAGCAGCCCAAGGGTGTCTGAAAGCCAAATAAGCTTCCAACTTAGAAATGAACAAGTTCTTAACTTGCACAAAAGGCCAAGGTCATGAGCCCCGCCCCTTTCATGAGACAAAGTATGGGGATTCCCAGGTCTGTAGAATAGTCAGTCTGTAGCTTTAAAAGTTTCCTGAGCTTGTTGACAAGAGGTGCTTCCATGGAGACTTCTGTTTGATTTCCAGTTCTCTCCAGTTTATAGGACTTTGGACTTCTGGCAGGACTACCCTACCTGTGACCACATCTAACACGTGGAAAGGCTGCTCTTCTTTCTTGTTGTTTATGGATCTAGAGAATGCCCTGCTTCTTCTTAAAGTTCAGGGTGTTCCATGAAGTACTTTCACAGATCAAACCTGAACAGGGTTCCACGAGGAGAAAGGCAAACGCAAGGGGGAGAGATAACCAGTGGGCATTGACTGGTGCACAGAGCTGGAGGTGTTCCCCCGGGAGAAGCAGGGGTACCAGGGCCCTCTGGCTTCTCTTGGCTCTGTGTCTGGGGCCAGGGTGAAAATAGAGTTGACTATTTCCTGGTTATAAGCGCTGCTGATTCCACCAAGACGCAGCCTCAAAAACCAAGAGCTCTCCCTCCCCCCACACTTTGGTTTTTTGAGTCAGAGCTGCACAGTGTGACTCAGGCTAGCCTCAAACTCACAAGTTCTGGGGAGTATTGGCTGCATCACCCCTAGCTAAAAGTGTCACTTGTCAAAAGTTAAATGGGTTTGAAATCTGTGCTCCTGGGAATCCCTTCTGGAATATTCCTTGTTCTTGTCCCACTTTATAGCTAGAGAAATGTAATTTCAATAGCCATGCATCATTCACATGGAGAGCTGCATTTCCAGTTATTTGCCAAATTAGTCAGCGCTTTTGCAGCCCTTTCCAGCCACCCGAAGGGCTCTCAGTGACTCAGTTTTAGTGGGGGTGACGACTTGTTCTTGGCAGCTAGCTCTCCCTTTTCATGTAGGCAGCAGCTCTATACGGTGAGCGCTCTTGTTAGCTCTATTACTTGGTCCTTATTTCACAGCCAAGATAATTCTAGCTGAGAGTCCACAGGACCCCCAGCACCCGAAGCCAGTGAATCGTGGAGGGAAGAGCTTCTGGACCAGCTCTGACACGGCCCCACAAACCTTCTCTGATGTTCAGAAATACACTAGGAAACTCACAGCAAGGGCCCCACGTCTGCTGCTGGACATCTCATGGCACCTCAGGCCACAGATGGGTCTTGAAGTGTGTCAGTTCACAGTGCTCACGGGAGCTGTGTGGGTGTGGGAGGAGAAAAGGTAGACAAGCAGGAAGCACCCAGAGCAGGGCTGGTTATGTGAGTCTTGAACAGGCAGCCCAGCAAGCTTAGCCACCCACACGTGTTAGACACAGTGCGGGACCGGCTTTGTAGAGAGAAAAGCAAAAGCCCAGTGGCAGGCTGTGCTCGACTACTCCGGATTGCACCCGTGCGCCTGCAAAACTAGTCTCTTCTTCCTTCCACCAGTTTCCTTCCACACCCCACCCTCTGTAAGGACACAGTGGAAGGAGAATACTTTGATCTTTGCCAGTGGCCAAAGGTTGCTTTTGGTGGTCAGGTCTGGATAGGTTACCTGACTGAATGTCTTTCCTCCAGAAACCTCCAATCTACTAGTGAGGGTCATCTGACTGACCCCCAAAGACCTTAGGTTTGGTTGGAACCTAAATGGGAGGAGTCTCTCTATCTGGAAGCATCCTTTCTCTTTTTCTTTTGGGTTGTGTAAAAACTTACTCCAGCTAATAAACATCATCATCGTCGTCATCATTGTGTTATGAGTCTTTACAGCAGGCTGAAGGTGTTTATAATGCTTTTAAGCCTGATGACGTAAGTACACAGAATGTAGATTTAGTGAGGATTAGCTATTCTCCCCAAGTCACCAGATTGGATTGAGCAAGTCCTGGCCCATTGAGGGCTGCAGGTCAGGGCAGAGCACAGACAAGACCTCCGTCCACCCCCCACCACCACCCTGCTACAACAAACAAACAAACAAACAAACAAACTTGGCCCTCCCTCCCTTTCTACTCTGTCCTCAGATCAAATGCTCTAAACAGGTTGCACCCAGAATCTTTGAACTCATTGCACGTCCCTTCCCATGTTTATTTCTAGTGTCTTCTACAAATGCTTCTGGGAACTGGAGGACCCAGTTAACTGTGGGGCTATCTGAACACGAGACTCCGGTGCACTCTCCTTACAGCAGCTGCTACAGCAACATCTACAACCCTCTGCCTTCTCCAAGCAGGTGAGAAAGCAGTTCCCAGCCACCGTCAAAGAATTCGGCCCACCTTGCTTGTAAGAATGTGACGTGATGTAACGCAGGAAATGGTCAGCTAATCAGTTAATTCAGCCTAGAAGCCAAACCCAAATTCAACCTTGTCTGGTAGATGAAATCTCACTGGAAGGTAGTCCAGCTTGTTTATCTACACATTAGCCCTGGTGTTTTTCCGCTCTGAGAACAAGGTTAAATAGTTCTGGCAGATCACATAAGTCCAGTTAGAGAAAAACTATACCTAGCCCTTTAAGAAAAAGTTGACTGATGTCTATTCTAAACTTGTTTAAACTGCTTTGAATTCTCAGTGCTAAGGTGGTAACCCCTCTGCTCCCTCCCTGTCTTACTTTAATAATGTACTTGAAGTTGTATCGTGGATGATGTCTACTGTCAGTTCTAGAGAAGAGAAAAGTTGCAGGAAACTCTCTCTCCTCCAGTAAGGCCGTTCACCCCAAAGTCCCACACCGACAGTTGCTGGGCTGGATTTCGACCATTTGCTGTCTTGTGTCCAACCCTGGGAAAAGCAGCAGGCACAGCAGCTGCCCTGTTTGTCTTTAAAAGTGGTTCTTTGTAAACATCAGAGGAAATACGTGTGGGCAGTGGTGACAATGGGATGTCAGCAACATCCCAGACGGGGGTGTGTATGTGTGTGTGCGTGTGTGCGTGTGTGTGCGTATGTGTGCGTGTGTGTTGTGTATGGTGTGTGTGTATGTGTGTTGCGTGCTGTGTGCGTGTGCTGTGCGTGTGTCGTGTGGTGGGATGTGCTGAGGGTGCGTGTGTGGGGGGCTGTGTGTGCGTGTTGTGTGCGTGTGTGATGTGTGTGTGAGTGTGTGCGTGGTATGTGTGCGTGTTGTATGTGTGAGTAGTGTGGGTTGTGTGCATGTGTGTGCGTGGTGTGTGTGCGTGTGTTGCATGTGTGATTGGGGTGCGTGTGTGTGTGTGGGTGTGGTGTGAGGGGTGTGCATGTGCGTTTGTGTGTGTGCGTGTGCGTTGTGTGGTGGCGTGTGTATGTGCGTGTGTGTGTGCATGTGTGTGCGTGTGTGGGTGGGTGTGCGTGTGTGTGGGGGGGGGGGGGGGGGGGTGTGCATGTGGGTGTGTGTGGGTGTGCGTGTGTGTGTGTGTGTGTGTGTGGCAGTTTTTAGTTTTTAGGCAAAGAGAAGTAAAGTGGGAAGCCAAGCATTTTCTAGGTTTTTTTATTTGTTTTGTTTTGGAGTATTTGATCTTGATTTTTAAGCAAGATAGCTGCTTCAAGTAGCTGAGACCTTGAGGGGCTGTAACTTACAAAGCTGAAATGACTGACCTGGAGAAGTCAGCCCTTCCTTTCTGGAAGTGTCCACCCTAATTGGAAGTGTTCTGTCTCCGTTCCCTACAGATTGTTTTTCTCCTCCGCATGTAGCAGGAGTTTTTCTTGGCTTGAAATATTAAGCCAATTGTCTCAATCAACAAAGGTTGTGCTCAAAATAAACTTCTAGTGCACATATCTTCACAGGACGTCACGTGACTGGGACTTGAATAAATAATGCCTAAGAGTGGGTTGGGATCAAGAGCCAAAATGTCTGGCCACCCTCCTTTGGAGCGGGATCCTTTCAGCCCAATTCTGTTCACTTTCAGTTTCCTGTCTTTTGTGTTCACTCAGCACATAGGACAGCTCTAATCTCTTTGTCACCATCTCCATCACTGAGTTCAGGAAGTACTAAACAATTTTAGAGGAAAATCTCTTTTTGTCGAGTCTGCCTAGGTATTTGAGGCAGCCCAAGATGGTTCCATAGGAGAGACTGATGTCAGAGAGGATGTAATATATAGGAAATTAGAAGCATTTAAGAATCTGTGGAGGGGAGTATTGTGGAGAATGATATGTGAATTAATGAAATACGATAGCCCTAATCCCACCAGTCTGAGATAGCAATATTAATGCTGGACATATTACCCCAATTTCTCTGTATCCACACTGATCATAACGATATTGTGAATACAATTTATATCATATGTTGTAAATGACATTATACATCTCATTTTATTCCCTTGTGGGTTTTTTGTTTTTTTTTTTTTTTGGTCTCTTCGTAATTTTATCTTTTTTTTCCCCCCTGGTGCTGGGGACCAAACCCAGGGCTTTGTGCTTCCTAGGCAAGCAGTCTGCCACTGAGCTAAATCCCCAACCCCATACATCTCGTGTTAAAAAAACATAAAGATGGTTCTATATTTTTAAAACTTTTAAAGCCTTAGCTGTTTAACTAATTAATGTGCTTTATTTAAAAGTTGCCCAGTTTTTAAACAATTTTAAATCTTTTTTATTGTTAGTAATATTATATAACATACTTATCTGCATTCCAAATCATGTCCTTGAGATATATTCCAAAAGTTGAGCTAAGTTGTTAAACTAAAAAGTGTGTTTTTTTTAAGGTTTCATTTATTTATTTGTGGGGTGTGTGTGTATGGCAGAAGTCACCAGGTTTTTGAGCAGGTGTCTTACCCACTGAGCTATTTCACCAGCCCGAGTATATCTTCTTTTAAGCTCTTGCCTTCCAGAAAGATTTGCCCATGTATCCTTCTAGCCACAGACATAAGGAAATGTCTTATTTCAACCCATTTTCATGTGGGATTGTTTTAAAGTTATGATATAATCTGATCACTATAACTTAAGCCACTAACAAGTCAAGTACAGTAATAGAACTTGGCTCCAAATTGAACCTATTAATTTTATGAAAGCATGATTTTTAAAGCTTTCGTGGTGGCTCAAGGCTGTGATCCCAGCACTGGAAGGCTGCCATGAGTTCAAGGCCAGCCTGGGCTATATGAGTTTGAAAGTAGCCTGGGCTAAGGGTGAAACTGTTTCATAAAAATGAAACAATCAACGACCACCATCAAAACCCATAATTTTAAAAATAAGAAACAAAATAAATCCACACATGAAAATGTTGCAATTAAATCCATTTTGTATAATTAATAAATATGCTAATAAAAGAAAAGACAAAATCAATTCCTAGGTACATATAAAAACTTGACTTTTTTCTTTATGGGAGTGTTAATGTGCTTAGCAATAAATGAGTACTGGTTTTTTTTTAGATAAATTAGGTACCTTTTATTCAGAGTCTCCTCACCATAGTCTTCAGAAAGCTAGAACTTTTTTGTGTGTGCCTGTGTATATGTACATGTCAGAGGACACTGTGTCCTTGTAGAGGATCAAGGGTGACTTCGGGAGTCAACCTGAGTTATTCCACCTCCTTATTGTTTTTCTGCAGGGTTTCCCAGGCTCTGCCTTCCAGAGCCATCATTACAAGCCGCCGCCATATCCACCCAGCATTCAGAAAGTTAGAACTTCATGCCAATAGATTCTTCCCCACAGAGGCTTCCATAGAGGTTTAGTAAACTTGACCTTGGTATAACCTTTCCAAAGCAGCCATGAGCATCTACTGGAGGCAACTTGGTGGCTCAGTGGCTGCAAACTGAGTTTTCAAATAACCTGATTTCTTTCCCTTCCTGTTCTCTGCTCTCTCTCCTCTCCTTCACTCTCTGTCACCAGGCAAAGCTGTGGGCTTCTGTCTCAGAGATTGGTTGTGGCTCCAGAAGCCAGCTCAGTATTAAATTCTGTCTTGCTAAGGGTAGCCAGCTGTAGTAAGTATGGCCCCTCAAGCCCACCTGACCCCAATATGCGAAGTTGCAAAATCTGACTTGGCTTTGATGTTATGTGAAAATGCTAAAAATCTTGAATTCATATGGTATTTATTTCCAAAGCCCTGGCTCCAAAGATTGACCATCACCTTTACTAAAACACTTTGAATTTGAAATTAGTAATCTACTAACCTTCTAACCTATTTAACCCTCTGGTGTGCAGTAGTGAGGTTTTGTGCATCCGAATGGCTTATGTGTAACAGGGTGTGCTCATTTGACTATACCAGCCATTTTTGTGTTATCAAAATGCCTATGACTTGTAAAAGTGATGTCATTTCCTGGGTCACTTGCAATTTATACTTCTCCTAGACCTATAACTGTATATACACTTGTCTACAAGGGTAGCTTTTTGATATAGTATGTGTCTCCCTAATACCTTTAAATATTTTCGTTTGCCCCCAAGACAAGCATATGGCGTGTTCTCTTAATTTGAAGACTACTTAAAATGTATTTCTCAAAATGTTCTTTTTAAAAAGCTAAAATATCACTCTCAGAGAAATTAACAAGCAAGCATGTCAGAGATTTATTGCCCTGACCCAAGGGAACAGGCACGTTGGTTGTGCTAGCAGAAGGGGAATTCAAAACAATAAAAGAGAATACTACGATAAGACCTGAAGTTATAGGCCAAACTGGATAATGTCCTGGGGCAGGGACAATAAAACCACAATATTTTCCACGGCTGAGAAACCATTCGTATTACTTTCAGATAAACACAATTTAACTTGTAACTTAACACCTCCTGGGCCTTAATCAATAGTAAGTATAAGTTAAACAGAGGTGGATCTCTCTGGAGAATTGAACAGCCCTTTCATGTGCTTGATAGACAATGCTCCAGTGCCCGTGGAAAGATGGCAGTCGGTCACCCTTTGCTTCATGACTGCGCTGCTGGAATGTTCTTCCCTCCATGGGTCCCACTAACGTTTCCCAACGCTGCAGTATTTTTAGTGAGGCAGCAATGGTAACTCCGAGGAAGTGACTTTTTTTTGGTTCCTTTTGCAGACAGTACGCAGACCCGGCTCCGCTGGACGGTACAGATGGACACCGGCTGGAGGGCAGCCCCGACGGCAGCGAGCAGAGACTCTTTTGGCACGAAGACTCCAAGCCTGGGACATTAGTCTGAGTGCAGCCGGGCCCTGCACCGAGCACTGCATTCTCTCACTGGCGTGCCTTGCCAAATGTGTTCGTCCTCCCAGAAGGCTCTAGAAACTAAAGCAGGCCCCCAAGGGTGGAGAGAAGAAGACACACAGGTGGTCTGGAGGTGAATCACAAAGCCCAAGAATGAGAACCCGTCTTTTGGGCCGTAGGCGCTCACCTGTCCCCAAGATCAGAGCCCAGCCCAGAGGACTCCCCCGGAGCTTTGAGCCCCGCCAGCACTTTGGACACCTCAACACTGGGAACACGTTCAGGGAATTTGTCCCTTGGGGAAGGAGGTTTCAAAGCACAGCTAAGAATGCTCACCGTGCCGAGGTTTGGATTTGTGAACCAATGGAGAATAAAACACCCAGTTTCCACACAGACATGGACCGCTTAGACAGTATTGGAAACTTACTTGAAGAAAGATGGGCCTGCGTGAAGTTCTGAATGACTGTAAATGTTTTTAGGTTACTATGAAGAGTGATTTTTTCCCCCATATGTAACATATCATGGGTTCTAGCCATTCTCGTTGCATCCTTAACTGTAACTTGATGTTAGCAGATTAGAGAAAATGAAGTAGCCCACTGAACAACCAGCCAGCCGTGCTTGGAGAACATTCTAAGGGACTGTTCAGACTGAGAACGCTCCACCTTACCCATCACCGGAAATGGCTCCAGGTGGAGGTTCCTGTCATCTTGAGTTCCAAAAAGTATTTTAAGGTGATAACAGAAAGAACTTCGATCAACGACAAAGCCAACCACCGCGCCATTGTGGACGACTCATGTGCCTTATCATGGTCAACAGTAGAAAGTTGAACCCACGATCAGGATTCTAGAAGGAATTTTGAGTCACGCAGTGACTAAAGACAAGATTGGCATTAAAAAAAAAAAAAAAGACTCCAAGCTGCAGTGGATTGTGAGTTGAATTATGAGGCTTAACTACCTCATACTTCCCTGGAGGAATGGATTAGCTATGATGTGTGGGTTTGTTGTGAGGGCTTTGTTTGTCTCCTGTTAGAACACGTGAATTCACTATTCCACATTGATCTTTGTCTCTCCTCAGTCTCAAAGTTCCATGAAGGGTGCTCCTTCTCCCTCCCCCTTTTTTACAGGTTTCTTGTTCATATTGTGAATAGAGAAGTTTCTGAATGAGTTTTTTGGATCATTTTCTATCTCTATCCCAAAGCATGGAATATATGCATAAAAATGATTTGATAAACTGATCCTCAGTCATTTGTATCATTAAAAATGAAGTTTGGGGATGATTTTTGGAATAAAAACCCACAGGCAAAAAAAAATAACTTATTCCTTTTGCATATTTGTATAGCCTTCTAGAATTGGAAATACCCTTTGGCATATTCTTTTACTGTTCTGACTTTTTCAGACCTATTATTTTTTTACGTAGGTCAATAAACTAGAGGTGTGCTACAGAAAATGTGTCTGTGTTCTTCCATGTATATTCAGGGTTCATTTGAAGCACTTTGAAGTGCTGTATTTTAACCAGTATATCAAGGATGATTTGAATTTTATGGCATTACAGTATCTTGTTGATTCCGAGATGCACAATTTTTTCCATGTGAGGGGAGTATGCGTTTGTGCATGCATGTTTTGCATATGTGTGTTTGTGTGCATGTGGAGACCTGAGGTTGATGGTGAAGATCACCCCCCCTTCCACCTTATTCTTTCTGAGACTGGGTATAATTAAACTCAGAGTTTGCAGATAGGGTTAATTTATTTAGGGTTCCCCAGTCTCTGCCTTCTAGGGCTGGAATTGCACATAGACCATAACGCCCACCCAGCATTTTTGTGGGATCTGGGGATCAGAAAGATGACCCATCTTCCCAGCTTCACATCCCCCCCCCCATAAATTCACTTGATAGATTCATCTATTCATCATGTCCCTTACTGAATTGGCTGCATGTGGGGTCTTCTGGATTTGGTTTGTTGCTTTTCCTTCTTAGTGATACATAAAATAATGTTTTGTTTTGCTTTGGTTTGGTTTTTTTCCGTCATGCTAGGCAAGCTCTCCTCCACTGAGACACATTCTCCAGCCCACTGCTGTGTCTTGCAATAAAGTTGCCTTGGAATTGATGGACTATGGTGATTTATTGCTTCTCTGAAACTGAATGATGAGAATTTTGTGAAAATATTGATTTACAATTCCTGACTTTTATCTTAGTTTTCAAAACAGGCCATTTCAATTCAAGAAAATATCACATTTCCCACCTTTTCATCCTGTACATTAGAGAGAGTGAGGTGGAAAATTCCATAACATATGGGAAACTCAAATGGATGTTTCTATACATGCATGTTTCATGAAAATAACCCTTTCCTGCCTAAGAACTGGTATGCTCAGAACTGCACTTACATCATCTTGAAAAAGCAAATAGAGTTTTGCCTCCAAGTAGGAAAAGAAAATCCAGGAACAGAAGCAACGGGAGGGCCTGTCGCAGGAGTACCACCTTCTTTTCTGAAAAACCGTCTTTCCGCCACATCAAAAACTAGGGCTGGGGAGAGAGTTCAGTTCAAAAATTGGAGACCCCAAGAGATCCCTAGAAGCCCAAATGCTAGAAGGAGAGAACTGACTTCCACTATGCACACGGCATGCATGTCCTCTCTCTCTCTCTCTCTCTCCTCTCTTTCTCCTCTCTTAAGTAAAAATTAAATCTTGCTCAAAAACTTGCTTTTGCTTTGTAAGCAGAAGGACCTGAGGTAAAAAGGCTGGGTGGAAATGGCTACAGCCTGTACTTCCAGTCCCGGAAGGCAGAGTCTGGGAAATCCTAGAGTGAAGCCATAAGGAGTAGAGCAATTCAGGATGATTCCAGAAGTCACCCTTGGGCCTCCACAAACATACGCAGTGCCCTCTTGTACACACACACCCCTACAATTCCCCCCACATATACATACCAGCATCTATATGTACACAAAAACAAACTGACCAAGGCAAATTTTCAACATGAAGTTTGTTTTTATTGCAAAAAATAAACTATACATGTAGTAAGCATTTTAAATGAAATCTAATGAAAAGTAAATGTGTCTTATAAGACTTATAATTCAGCTTCCCTTTTTCGCCCCGCCCCCGCTCCGCCGGTCGGGACGCCTACGCGAGATCCAGCCGGGCCTCAACGCGCGCTCTAGGACCCCCAGGTCAGCCCACGGGGACCCGGCTCCGACTCCCACCATCCAGCCGGAGCCGCGCGGGGGCCGAGGAACGAGGAGCACCTCCCCCTGCGCCCGGGCCCCGCCCCAGCTGCCCTCGGGTTAAATAGCTCCACGCCGACGTGCCCATCCTCCCTTTTCACCCCACCCCGCTCCGCCGGTCGGGACACGCGCGCGGTCCACCCGGGCCTCACCCTGCGCCCTAGGTAAGTCCCCGTTCAGGCCCTGCCCACCAGTACCCCAGGCCAAATAATTCAGTTTAGTGAAATTGAGAGATCTTAAGAGTTAAAATGAAAATGCCAAAGTCAAAGTGCAAATCCATGAGAAGCAACACTCAAGTAAACAAATTTCCCACTGAAGAAATTAATCCCATAATGTTAGACTCCAACAAGAACAAACCCGCGGAAAAAGGCCAAGAAAGCCCCACCCAGGATAAAGACTTTCAAAATATGATCATTACCATGTTCAATACTATGAAAGAGGAAATCCGGGAGGAATTACATAATCGAATCAATCGCTTTGAAGAGCAACACAACAGACATCTGGAGGAGTTGAGAAAAACAGTGCAAGAAACAAAAAGTGGCATAGAACAGTTAAAACAAACTCAAGCAGAGTTTAAAACTGAGCTAAAAGACAAGTTATCTTCAACCCAGAACGCCACAGAGAGTCTTATCAACAGAACTAATGAAGCAGAAAACAGAATTTCAGACCTTGAAGATAAAGTGGGAGTACTAACCAGCTCAATGGAAGAGGTTGTTAAAGCCAAAAAGATACTTGAGAGAAATATCCAAGAGATATGGGACACCCTGAAGAAGCCTAACATGCGTATTCATGGAATACCGGAGCAAGAATCTCAAAATACCACCCCTGAGGAAATTTTTCAAACGATCATCAAGGAAAACTTTCTTCATCTAAAAAAAGAGAGGCCCATTCATATACAAGAGGCATTCCGCACCCCAAACAGATACGACCAAAATAGAAGCACACCGCGGCAAATAATAGTTAAAACACTCCACATTCAAGATAAAGAACTGGTGATGAGAGCTTCAAGGGAGAAAAAACAAGTCACTTTTAAAGGCAAACCTATTAAAATAACAAATGACTTCTCAGTCGAAACAGTAAAAGCAAGAAGAGCTTGGAGAGACATACTTCAAGTATTGAATGAGCAAAAATGTCAACCCAGGCTGATTTACCCTGCAAAACTATCAGTCATGATCGAGGGAGAAAGAAAAATTTTCCAGCACAAAGACAACTTTAAGGGATACATGGCCACCAAACCAGGCCTTCAAAACTGCTAGAAATGATACTCAAGCGTGAAGAAAAAAACAGGCATATCCAGGAGAACAGAAGGCAAATATAACACCATTAAAAGCGAAGCAATATACTTATAAAAGCTACTAAACATAATAAATGTCTGGAATTAACAATAGTTTCTCCATTATACCACTAAATGTTAATGGACTTAATTCACCGATCAAGAGACACAGATTACAAACTTGGATTAAAAATCACAATCCATCAATCTGTTGCCTGCAGGAAACCCATCTCACCACAAAAGATAGGCACGCTCTAAAAATAAAAGGCTGGTCAACAATTCTACAAGCAAATGGAAACAGAAAACAGGCAGGGGTAGCCATTATGCTATCAGACAAAGTGGATTTCAAACCAAAAAAAATTATAAGAGACACGGATGGATACTACATTTTAGTCAGAGGTACAATTCACCAGGAAGATTTCACAATACTGAACATATATGCACCCAATACGGGCCCCTCCACATTCATTAAGAAAACCCTACAGCGTCTAAAGCAAGAAATCAACCCCCAAACGATAATTCTTGGGGACTTCAACACCGCCCTCTCTACATGGGATAGATCAACAGGTCAAAAGCTTAACAGAGACACTTTGGAACTTAATCAAACCCTGAAAGAAATGGACCTCACAGATCTCTATCGAACTTTTCACCCACGCACCAAAGAATACACATTTTTCTCAGCAGCACATGGAACTTTCTCCAAAATAGATCACATATTGGGCCACAAAATGAATCTACACATATACAAGAAAGTTGAAATTCTAACCTGTGCCCTATCAGACCACCACGGCCTAAAGCTGGACATCCACAACACATCAAACAAGAGAAAATGCACTAACTCCTGGAAACTTAACACTATGATGCTGAATGAGAACTGGATTCAGGAAGAAATTAAAAAGGAAATTCAAGATTTCCTGAAAGTGAATGATAACGAAAATACAACTTACCAAAACCTCTGGGACACAATGAAAGCTGTTCTAAGAGGTAAGTTCATAGCTCTTAATGCCCACGTCAAAAAAATGGAAACATCAGAAATAAACAACTTAACAATGCAGCTTAAAGCTTTAGAGAAACTAGAGCAATCTGATCCTAAAAGCAGTAGAAGAGAAGAGATTAGCAAAATAAGGGGAGAAATATCTGAAATCGAGACTAAGAAAACGATAGAAAAAATCAACCAATCAAAAAGCTGGTTCTTTGAAAAAATCAACAAGATTGATACACCCCTAGCTAAACTAACCAAAAGCAAGAGAGAGAAAACCCAAATTAACACAATTAAAAATGAACATGGAGTTATCACTACGGATACCCAAGAAATCCAGAGAATTATAACATCATATTTCAAAAACTTATACTCTGTGAAGTTTGACAACACAAAAGAGATGGATGAATTTCTAAGTAAACACAACTTACCTAAATTGAATCAGGAAGTTGTGAATTATTTAAATAGTCCTATAACATATAAGGAAATTGAGGAAGTAATCTCGAATCTTCCCACCAAAAAATGTCCTGGACCAGATGGATTCAGCATAGAGTTCTACCAGACATTTAAGGAGTTAATAACACCAATACTCCTTAAACTGTTCCATCAAATAGCAAAGGAAGGAACACTACCAAATTCCTTCTATGAAGCTAATATCGTTTTAATCCCAAAACCTAATAAAGACTCACTTAAAAAGAAAACTATAGGCCGATCTCCCTGATGAACACAGATGCAAAGATTCTCAACAAAGTCTTAGCAAATCGGATTCAAAAACATATTAAAAAGATCATTCATGGGGACCAAGTAGGCTTCATCCCCGGCACACAAGGTTGGTTCAACATACGCAAATCAATAAATGTAATTCATCATGTAAACCAGTCCAAAGTCCAAGACCACATGATACTCTCGATAGATGCAGAAAAAGCTTTTGACAAGATCCAACAGCCTTTTATGATCAAAACGCTAGAGACAGTAGGAATGGAAGGAACCTTTATCAATATAATAAAAGCTGTATACAACAAGCCCACAGCAAGGATTATGCTCAATGGGGAACAATTGGAAGCATTCCCACTTCGATCAGGAACAAGACAAGGCTGTCCACTCTCACCACTTCTATTCAATATTGTACTTGAAGTCTTAGCCAAAGCCATAAGACAAGAAAGGGACATAAGAGGGATTCAAATTGGCAAGGAAGAAGTCAAGCTATCTCTATTTGCAGATGACATGATCTTATACCTGAGTGATCCCAAAAACTCCACCAGGAAGCTCCTGGAACTAATTGAGAAGTTCAGCAGGGTGGCAGGATACAAAATAAATGTGCAAAAATCAGAGGCCTTCCTATATGCCCAGAATGAAAGAAGTGAAAAAGCCTTGAGAGAAACCATGCCATTTACTATAACCCCTAAAAAAATGAAATACCTTGGTATAAACCTAACTAAGGAGGTAAAAGACCTTTACAATGAAAACTTTAAAACCCTAAAGAAAGAAATTGCAGAAGACACCAGAAGGTGGAAAGACCTCCCTTGTTCCTGGATTGGCAGAATCAACATTGTAAAAATGACCTTCCTACCAAAGGCAATATACAGATTCAATGCTATACCAATCAAAATCCCAAAGCAATTCTTCAAAGAAGTTGACCAAACAATCTCAAAGTTCATTTGGAGGCACAAAAGACCCAGGATAGCAAAAACAATCCTGAGTAATAAAAACACAGCTGGAGGTATTACCATACCAAACCTAAGTCTATACTACAAATCCATAGTTATAAAGACAGCCTGGTACTGGCTCCAAAATAGACACACAGATCAATGGATAAGGATTGAAGACCCAGATATAAGCCCACAAAGTTACAGCCATTTGGTCTTTGACAAAGGGGCCCAAAGAATCCAATGGAAAAAGAACAGCATCTTCAACAAATGGTGCTGGCAAAACTGGATCTCCACATGCAGAAGATTAAAGCTGGACCCGTACTTGTCACCATGTACAAGACTTAATTCCAAATGGATCAAGGACCTTGATATCAGGCCAGAGACTTTAAAAACCATAGTTGAAAGGATAGGGAACTCCCTCGAGCTGGTTGGGCTAGGCCAACAGTTCCTAAACAGACATCCAATGGCACAGTCACTGCTACCAACTCTCAACAGTTGGGATCTTGTGAAATTAAAGAGCTTCTGTTCAGATAAAGAGATTGTCACACGAGCTCAAAGGCAACCCACAGAATGGGAGAAAATCTTCACTAACCACATATCTGACAGAGCTCTACTGTCCAGAGTGCACAAAGAACTTAGAAAATTAAACTCCAAGGAAAACACTGGCCCAATTAAAAAATGGGCCCTGGAACTTCAAAGAAACTTTACCAGGGATGAAATTAAAATGTCTAACAATTATCTTAAAAAATGCTCCACTTCCTTCGCCATCAGGGAAATGCAAATCAAAACTTCCCTGAGATATCATCTCACCCCGGTCAGGATGGCAAAAATCCACAATACAAACAACGACAAATGCTGGAGAGGATGTGGAGAGAGGGGAACTCTCCTACATTGTTGGTGGGAATGCAGGCTCATACAGCCACTCTGGCGAGCCGTCTGGAGATTCTTAAAGAAATTAAAGATTGAAATGCCATATGACCCTGCTATCCCACTTTTGGGAATAACCCCCCAAGCAGCAAAGGTTCGACTCGATAGCACAAGCTCGACCATGTTCATAGCAGCACTGTTTACAATAGCAAAGTCATGGAATCAACCTAAATGTCCAACAGTTGACGAGTGGATAAGGAAACTGTGGTACATCTATACAATGGAGTACTACTCAGCCATCAAAAATGATGAATTAATGGAATTTGCTGGGAAATGGATGTCATTAGAAAGAATTATATTAAGTGAAGTATCCCAAACCCAGAAAATTAAGCGCCGTATGTACTCCCTAATAGGTGGCTCCTAGTACCAAACTCACCCAGCCCACATTGGGACACTCAAAAGTAAACCTATGTAACACAGTAATTGCAAGGATTATGAACAAGAGAGATGGGTTAGGAGGGCCACACCAGAAACAAAGAGAGAGGAGACCATGTTACAGCAGAGAAAATAGGCCTCCATGAAGGTCTGCAAGTAAGTAATGAGAAACCTGGTTAAGTTCACAGACGTTCTTTCCTGATCTCACCAGAAGGGGAGGGCATATAGTCTAGCAGATAAAAAGTAATCATTTTGCAAATGGGTGATGGACCCCTCTCTCAGTGAGGTTTCCTACTCTTATTACATCTACCCTTGAATGTGCTATTACAACAAGACTCCAATTTAACAGCTTTTTGTCTCTGGCCAGGGGGTGACATACAGTGCCCAGCAGAATGGAGTGAAGGGAATTGCAGGAGCAGCAAAACTGCAAAAGAAAATCAACAAACCACAATCCAGAACTTCAGAGACTCTATATCAATCACATAAAACTAGGACAGCCTAATCTCTCCCCATCCTGGAGCTCAGGGACATTTGCGGAAGAGGGGGCGGTAAGATTGTAAGAGCAAAAGGATGGGAGGAGCAACGATTTGCAAGATTCTCAACAATAGTTGGGGCCAAAGCAATCATAATGGAACTTTGCATGCCCTGCGCAATGTCCAGCGCACTGTTGCCCTCATAAAGTCTAGCATCTGATAAGGGCACCGAGACCCCTGGAGGCAAGGGATTGACAGCCATAGTAGTGATCTTATGCTTAAGGGGAACAAGAGAAAGGGCTTATGGAAATGCCACTGGGTCCTTATATGTCATCGGAGAGGAGGACACAGTGGAGAGTTAGGCACACACAATAAAGGACTCTCTGGGAATTGGGGGGGAGGCACTGGGGGAAGGGGAGGGGGAAGGGGGGAGGGAGGGAACTGGTAAAAAATTTTTAAAATGTATAATTAAATTTTTAATAAAAAAAAAATATAAAAAAAAAAAAAAAGAAATGGGAGCTGCTCATGTAGAGATAAGATCACCGTCTTTGGGGTCAGATATCTTTGATGCCACCATTCTGCTGACCACATAACCCTGACTCAAGAGTTCTGGATCTTTATTTACAACGTGTAATATGAAAGGAGGAAATTGACAGCTTTAAGAATTGTGAGGCCAACAATAAAGGACTCTCTGAGAATTGGGGGGGAGGCACTGGGAGCTGCGGAGGGTGGGAGGGGAAGCAGGGGATTCGGGGGGAGGAGGAGGGAGGGAGGGAACTGGTCTACCTATTAAGTTTGTATGAGCGGAAATAATAAAAAATGTATTTAAAAAAAAGAAAAATAAATAAATAAATAAATAAATAAATAAATAAATAAATAAATAAAATGTCTTTGGTTACTGTATTTGTCAATATGATTTTGTTGCATTGCTATTTGTAAATTTTATGTCATTTTTGCTATATAATATTGTAGGTTCATTGAACTGCAAATCAAAAACCAAAAGTTAGGAAGGAGAAATTTGTTATTATGAACACTTGACTAACTATATTCAACATGTTTCTATACAAATGTTAAGATGAATATATAATAGCTAATAGTGATAGAGACATAGATGATAAATATGTAAGTGATAGATAAAATATTAAATGATATAGGCAATAGGTATAGCAGATTTTTAGCTTAGAAACCTATTTTGAGCAAAACAAACATATTTTGATATTTGTACATTAAATGAGTGGATAAGTCATTTCTCATGGGATAATGGGAGTGAAATGATTTTAGGTTAACTTTTTAAAATGCTGTGTAAAATTCAAAAGTTTCTGTGTAATAATTCATGTGCTCAAAAATTGTAATTAAATAAAACTTAAGATATGGACTATGGCTTTAATATAACTTGTCCCCCACAATCTCCTTTGTTTAAATATTTGATCCTAGAAAAAAAAAAAAAAAAAAAAAAGACTTATAATTCAGAAAGAAAATTCAGTTTTTGTTTTTATTTTTCTGTACCTATAGTATTCTTAGCACAGCATTGTATTATAAGCATATTATATTATATATGCCTGACATATCTTGGGTCTCACTTCCTAATAATACATAAAGATCTACCTCACAAATACATATATTTTACAAAGCAGATTTTAAAAACAGACTGTCATAGTTAGGCACAGGTGTCAACTTAACAGATGAAGGTTTGAGTTCTGGGCACATTTGTAGAGAATTAGCGGTTGGGTTAAGCCCAAAGCAAACCTGCAGGAGATTGTCTAGCTGATGAGGAAGGCCCAACTCATGGTGGGTGGGACTAGGCCTTGGAATAAAATGCAGAGAACTGGTTGAGAGAGTTGGCATCCTTGTGTACACTTGGCCAGACATGCTGGTCTGGCAAGTAAGGATTGTCCCTCTCTCAGCCATTACATAGAGATGGTGTGGCCATTTCCCTCGGTCCTGGTGCTCTCCTGCTAAAATGGACAACAACTGCAACCAGGAATCATAAGAGAACATATTTCCCTTGTTCCCTTAAGCCGTTTGATGGTGATTTGTCAACAACATGCAGGCTAACAGCAAAAGAATTTAGTATCGAGAAGTGGGGTGTTGCTGATAAATCTGACTATGTGGCTTTTGTGGATTTTGAAGGTTTTTGTTGGAAATTTTTGGTAATGTTTGAAGACTTTTGTGGATGCAAAAACATTTGAACAGAGTTTAATGGGCCATTTGGAAAATAGTGCTGCTGAGAAGAGTCATGGGTTATTTGGGCCCAGTTTGTGATACAGGGAATAAGGACTTATTAAGTATTTATTTATTTATAGTGTGTCACAGGGCACTGTGTCCCTATGGAGACCCAAGGGTAACTTTGAGAATCATCCTTGCATCGTTCCTTTTGCATTGTTCTGGGATTTCCCAGGCTCCACCCACCAGGGGCCAGAAGTTCAGTCCAAGGTTGTTCTGGCTTGGGACCTGGTATTAGATAGAATTCACACCCCTCTACTTTGGAGGCAGAGTCTTAACCCCTGAGCGACCTCTCCAGCCCGGGGAGGCGGGAGGGGGGGAGAATAAGGACTTTGATAAAGTTGAATTTAAAGACGATGGACTGGTTTGCTTGATACAGGAGAGTGTGCCCATGGCTGTGAAGCTTTGGATGTGGAAAAGGCAGGCAGCAGAACAGCTGCCATTGTTGGAGAAATGAACATCAGTGAAGGAAAACCTAGTGACTTGCACTGGGATGGTGGAAGACATAAATACCACCACATGGTCATTCCAAGGTTTGAAAACCCAGATTCCTTCAGGGGCCAAAAGCCCAAGCCAAAGCTGTTTCTTGCCCTTTGGAAGTTTCGGCTGCCTAGAAAGAGGCTTTTCCAAAGTCAGCATGTGAAAGTTGGTACAGCCGTGGTTAAAGTGGGTCAACCTATGTTTCAGCCTTGCTGTGGAATTTGCCAATATCCTCCAGGTAGTACTGGTTTTGGTATATGATTAAGGGGTTCATGAAGAGCAGCAAAAACTTGGCACCAAGTGGCAGACGTAGAGTTCCTGCAAAGGAAGATGGAGCTTATAGCTGCAGAAGTGAACCCAGAATGTTGTTGGAGATTCCAGAACCATGGGGTGTATGCTAAGGACAGTTGTGAGTGGAGATTCAGCTTGGTTCAGAGGAGCTCTGCTTCTATAACTTTGAGACGCAAACAGGAACTGGGAATGCTTAGAATTTTTGAGACACTGTGACTATGTGATGAGCAACAGAAGATGGATATACTGAAATACAGGATGCAGTAATTGATTTGTTGGACTTTGGTCTTAACTTGATGTTTTCTCATTATTGCAATGATTCTATTTGAGATATTTAAAGAAAGACTTTTGGTTCCAATGTTTTAATAGCTGAATTTTTAATGATTGACATTTTAAATTGGATTTTTTATTGTAAATAAGACAACTTTAACACGTATGTATTGAAGGTTACAGTTTAAAAGTGCTATGTGGGGCTGGAGAAGTGGCTCAGTGGTTAAGCCTCTGCCTTGCAGGTGGAAGGTCCTGAGTTCAGATCCTAGACCCCACGTATAGACGCCCGGCAGAAGCGGGGGCAGCCTGCGTTTCTGGTCCTGGTAGGGCGGAGCCTGTGAATCCCGGGGCAGAGTAAACAAGGAGGAAGTAGAGGCATCCATGGTGGTTCCCGAATTCGCCCGTGGTTCTACACACACACACACACACACACACACACGCGCGCGCGCGCACACACGCTACATGCACGCACGCACAATTGAATAAATTAAAATAAATAAATAAATTGTTAAAAATAAAAGTGCTATGTTTTTGTGACAAGGGGTAGAGTGTCATAGTTGGGCACAGGTGTCAATTTGACAGTTGAGGGTTTGCATTCTGGGCACATTTGTAGAGAATTAGTGGTTGAATTAAGCCCAGAGCAAACCTGCAGGAGATTGTCTAGCTGATGGGGAAGGCTCAGTCCATGGTGAGTGGGATTAGGCTCAGAATAAAATACAGAAAGCTGGTTGAGAAAGTTGGCATCTTTGTGTGGCAAGTAAGATTGTCCCTTCCTCAGCAGTTATGTAGAGATGGTGTGGCCAGTTCCCTTGGCCCTGGTGCTGGTGTGAACTCTCCTGTCAAGTTGGACTAAGAAGTGTAACCGAACAATTATAAGAGAAAATAAACCCCTTGTTCCCTTAAGCCATTTGATGGTGATTTGTTAGCAACTATGTAGGCTAACTGCAACACAGACTAACCTTCCTTGCTATTTGTATTTTTTTCTGTATTTGGGAAAAAAAATCTTTCAAAATTCTTCCTTGTACTCTTAGTGTTTTAAAATGTTAACAAACAAAAAGAGTCTTAAGATGTTATAAATAATGAAGATTTCCTTCAATCTGTCCTTAGGAACAAAGATTTAGACTAAGGACTTCCTCATGTTAATCTTTAGATAGAGTTCTTTGAATCATGACTTTTTTCAGTGCAGCACACAAATTATGATTAGGTTCTAGGGAGGTAATTCCCAAATCATCAATGGTTTTTGAAATTTCTAATCCATTATGAAACTATAGATTTGTAAGGTAAAATGAAATAAATTATTAGGGGAATCAATTCGGAAAAAAGAGTAAATTACTAGATAACAGAGGCCTGAGAATACCCATTTTTATTTGTTATTAGCGCCTACAGACATCCCTTGCTCTTCCCTCCTCCCCTCACGCATGATGGCATGGGCCTAGAATCCCAGCGCCCAGGATACTGAGGTAGCAGGTTCTGCCTCAACTGCATGTTGAAGGCCCAGTTTACATAGCAAGGCCCTACAGAAAAAGCAAAATAAAAAATCCCAAAGACCCTCCAGTCTGTGTATTTCTAGTTACGTATGAAACATAAATCTCATTCATGTTTTCGGAAATAAGTAAATCTGAACTCTCAATGAATTTGGTCCTAAACCTTCTGGGTAAGAGATTTGGGAACCTGAAGCACCTTGTGAATGAATGTTTTCTATGAATAGCTCCTCTGTGAGTGGAAAACAGAATCTTCTCAATGGATTAGTGAGAATTGAATGAGTGAATTAACACGTTAGTCCAGTTCTCATGGTTCATCACTTACAAGTAAAAAGATTTCCATTTTCTTAACTCCAAGTAGGGTACCACCAGGTCTCAGATAGTTGCTTACTAGGCTGAACGAGCCCCATCAAAGATCAACTCCATTTATTAACCAGTTCCAGTTGATAAAATACCTTGCATCATCGAATATACTTGCTTCAACCACAGATAAACATAATGAAGTAAGTATTGATTCGTAGCACCACAGTTGAGTATCGATCCTTCCTCAGTTTTGATGACCCAGAGACTTTGATAAGGTAAAATATGACATACTCTTGTTTAGAGACTCTGAGAGGCCACTTGGAATTCAGCCTTATACACTTGCTCATTTAGAGCGTATCTGAAATTGGTCTCCAAGCGGGGAAGGGGGGGCTGGAGAGGTGGCTCAGGGGTTAAGGCTCTGCCTTGCAGGCGGGTCCTGAGTTCGGATCGCAGATCCCACGTATAGACGCCAGGCGGAAGCGGGGGCAGCCTGCGCTTCTGGTCCTGGTAGGGCGGAGCCTGTGAATCCCAGGGCAGAAGGAGGTGGAGGCGTCCATGGTGGTTCGCGAATTCGTCCGTGATTCTACACACACACACACACACACACACACACACACACACACACACACACACACACGTGCGCGCGCGCACATACATACGCACACTCGCACAATTGAATAAAAAAAAAAAATACCAACCCCGGGAGACAGAGGCAGGCCACCCCTTGAGGCTCGCTGGTCAGTTGGCTTAGCCTACTGGGCGAGTTCCAGGACAGCCCAGGGTGGAGGAACCGCACAGGCGCACATCCACATCCCCTGTTGCGGAACTCGAATAGAAACAATGGGAAGGAGAAGGAGGAATCCGAAAGAGGGCAGTTCCTAGAGCGATGGGAATTGGGTCAGCAGGGGAAAAGCCACCAATAGTCAGAGAAAAACATAGTGGGTGGGTGGATGGGTGGGGTAGCCGCCCTGTTGATTTTCAAGATAGGGAGGGTGTGATTGGACTTGGGCTACCGTGAACTTTTCAAACAAGGCAGAGGAAAAGGAGGCAGAACATTTGGGAAAATGTACCCCCACACAGCTCCTAACACAGGAAACAAACTTCACAGCAAGCAGTCCCTCCTCTCCCCTCCCAGCACACATGCACAAACTTTATTGCTCTTCTTTTCCAGAAAAAAAAAAAGTTTCCTAAGATCAAAAGTGGGGCGCCTTAGTGAGAAAGATCCCATCAGGGACGCTAGCAACAACACAGGCTGGGAGGGGCGTTCCCAGCCACCCCTCAATTACAGATGCAGCCTTTCAGGTGGGTGTCAAACAGACACCGCCATCTTCACAAAGTGGTGGTTAGAGGGTGTTGGCTTTGAAGTGCAATCGCCAGGAGACAGAGTGCCAGGTACTCGTCTCTCCCAGGGTACCCTCCTTTGCTGGTTACAGGATCCCATGTGTCCCCTGTTTCTTCATATACATCGCCCAAGGGCACTGTGCCGGCTGCCCAAGGTACCACCTGTAACCAGCGCAGCCCATCTCCTCCTTGGCAGGGGGCTCATGTTATGAGCTACTTCCTGGAGGGGAAAAAGCAGCAGGCCCTGTTTCCTACTAAACACGATCTGGAAAAGCTGAGGTTTTAAAGAACTGGCGTCGCATGAGTTTAGCCAGGAAAATGACAACAGTGAAATAAATCATCGCGATGGAGGATCATCATTTCCAGCGGGTTATAAGCTCACAGAGTGCTATTTTCATATTTATGCCTCGCGGCAAGGCTGTCATTACTAATCCTAAATGAAAGCTTAGGGGGATAAGATGTGCTCAGGTATATAGTTAGGAAGGACTTAGGGCTGGATTCTAACTCCCACTGCAAAGAGAACTAAGAAAGGGGGTGACTCCAGGAGGGAGTCTTCCCTTTGCACTTCTGCCACAACTCCATGACCAAGCACATATTTCTGTGAGCGCCACCTTAAACCAGGCACCTTCCTAGATCGTGCTGGGGTAAGGCCTGCTGCTGGCCACTAGTATAGGCCCTTTCTGGGCACGTAAGAAAACAAATGTGCCAGCTAAGTGGGTGGCCAGAGGAAGCAAGACAATACCAGAGGCCAGCTAAATCTGGGAAAGAGTTTGAACTACTAAACTTTTATGATTTATTTTTAATACTTTTTTATTAAATTTATTTAGTTTGTGTGTGTGTGTCTGTGTGTGTGTGTGTGTGTGTGTAGACAAGTTGCTCCTTCTACCATGTGGGTCACTGAGGATCAAACTCCAAGCATCAAGCTTGGTAACAAACAATTTTACCACCGAGTCATGGTGTTGCCACATTTTAAGAGTTTTTAAGGCATGCTGGAAGAAATGTTAGTAGGTCACAGATAAAAATCACTAAATAAATACAGGCTGTGGGCTGTAGAGACTGGATTCTTAGCAGGCTTACTGGCCAGGCCTCTGTTCAAAGACAGGTGAGACATGAGTGGAGTCCTTGGAGGTGAGGAGATGCACCCCAAGGTGCCCTGCTCAGCGATGGAGCCTTTCCTAAGAGCAGAACCTTCTAGGCCACACCAGGTTGCTTCTATTTTGTCCCATCTAGAGTTTCCCGAAGTCACAATGTTGGTTAAGGAGGACGCCTAGAGGTCTTTCTGGGTTACTGCAAGCAGGAGTTTTTAGCTGCCCTAGTCTTAATTCATTCTTCCACTACTGTGTGAACAAGTCACCAAACCAAACCAAAACACAGTTTCTAATTTCTAATTCTCAACACTTCTGTGTACTAGTTGTGTTCTTGGGAAATGGCTGTTGTGTTTAAAAACATGACTCTTTGTAAGGTAGAAATAATATCAACAATTTCATACAATTACAAGGAATAAATGAAGTTATACTTTAGGAGGCTTGGGGAAAATTAAATCATTTTTTGTCATTATGTCATCTAATGGGACACTGGAAGGAAGAGGTTGATAGACTATCTAGCAGCATGGAATTTAGACAGTGAAACAAAACCTAAATAATAACAATATTTAATACTCATGCACTGTTAAGTCAAAGACAGGTGGAATGTGACAGAGCTGCTTTCTCAAGAGCAAAATCCAAGGATGCACCACAAAACTTAGCAACTAGATCAGGATAGATAGGATAGATAGATAGGATAGATAGATAGATGGATAGATAGATAGATAGATAGATAGATAGATAGATAGATAGATAGACAGACAAATAAATAAATTCAGTCTCTTAGAAAATCAGAGTTTATTCCCCCCCAAAAAAAATCCATGATGAAAGAAACATCAGGATTTTCAATGAAGACAACATCAGTGTGGTAACCAGACAGTGCGGCTTGGCATTGCACTGTGCTATGCTAAGCAGGACATGTGTTACTGGTGACCATTTATATAAGAAGAGCTTGGACACACTGACCAAACCAAATCCACATCTCCACGGGCAGGCTAGAAGGCACCTACATATCGGCACATCAAAAAAAATCACAAGTACTCTTTTAAAGGCTATTTTAGGAGGACAGCGGAGTAGAGAATGAACTTGGGGCTTTATGTAAGTTAGAGAAAGTTCTAGCACTGAAGAACAGGTCTGATCTCATGCCTTGGCCCTTTGCTTATACACGCACTTGGTTTTTTGTTTTTCTATCTTTATTTTTTAATGTTTTGTGTACATGAATATAATGACTTTAAAATACATTCAAGCCTTAGTCCCAAATCCCATCCCCTCTTCTTTTCCCTTTACAAGCCTTCATGTCCCCTGCCAGACTCCCTTCTAATTTCACATCTTTTTGTTTGTGAGGCCCACTGCGTTTCATCTAGTCTGTGATGACTGAGGCCTGATCTGACTCATGCTCCAGCAAGCATCCTAGAGCAGCGGACACACCATGGAGATTGCTTTTTGTTTGTTTGAGACAGGGTCTCCCAGAAGCCCAGGTTGGCCTCAAATTCCCTATGATAACAAGGTTGATCTTGAACTTCTGATCCTCTTGCCTCCACATTCTGGGATTCCAGGAATTCACCACTTCACTGTTTATGCAGAAATGGGGACTGGCCCCAGGGCTTTGTTCGTGGGAAGCAATCACTCTACCCACTGAGCTACAATTGGCCCCAGTATGCCTGCAAAGTGATCTGGGCTCAGTGTTCTGTTTTACAATGTCCTTTTACTGGTATTATATTACTCTAATAGTTCTGTGTTTCACCAATAAAAACAAAGAGTGCACAGTTAAATCCAAAATTGAAATAAACAACCAAGAACTGTGTGATAGTTAATCCTGGATATCAACTTGACAACACCTGGCTTTAACTAAGATCAGCTGAGACCACCTGAAGAGATTCCCTGAATCAATACATTTGCAATATAAAGACTAGCCCTAGATCCGATTTGAAACTCCCTAGATCTCATTGGGACCTCCCAGTAGCGAACTAGATAAAAGGAACCATAGAACAGGAGCCAAGAAGAAGAGAGACTCTCCAGGAATCCTCCAGCCTTCAGCCGTCACCCATTGGCCTCAAGGATGGCAGTGACTTAGCTGCCTCCAGCTTCAGCCACCAGCCATGTCGCCTCCTCCATGAAAGGTTGTTTCTCCCTTCTGGAACTGTAAGTTGAATAAATTTCCTTTTCTCCCTTAAGTTGTTTGACTTTGGATGTTCTCTCACAGCAATAGTTAAGAGTAACCATTACACTGTGTATCTTGCATTTGGAAAGGGGCAGTGTCTTCCTTTGCCCTATCGCCAGGGGCCAGCTGTAGTTTAATAAGTGCAGCTTGCCATTTCTCTGTGTTCATCTATTGGATTAGGAATTTGGTTTCTGAGTGAAATGAACACAGGTCAGGAATTGCAAGTGGTTTTAATAGAGTAACAAGGTCCAAAATACAAAGAAAAGTGTTGAAAACTGATTCAGTACCCCAGGTGCAAAGGCAGAAGCCCAGGCCCAGCTTCCACTGGCTTTACTGAAGCCCCTTTGTGGTCCTCGCTACAATGCGGAGGGAGAAGAAATTAAAGCGTGGACTGAGATAGAGTTCAGCAAATGCTGTGGGTGTTCTGTTACTTGTCCTGCAAACACTTTTTTTTTTTTTTTTGGCTCTTTTGAAATATCCAGCCCCAGACAGCATAAATTATCTCCTTGGCAGAACAATATTCTGAACCCCAATGCTTCTGTTCATAGTGTAATGAAAGTGATTGAGAGTGTGGCAATTTCAGACTTTAAAAAAATACCTGGAATCACATTGCCGACCAGGAGCTGAAACATTAGTGAGTCCCGGGTTCCTTGGAGCTCAGTAAATTGAACATATTGTCAGCACTTATTTCTTCTAATGATGTTGCCGCGTGCCAATGAAGACGGAGAAGATATTTCATAGCCGGCCTGCAGGTTAGCTGTCTGCCTGTGAAAAGTTTCAGGAGCTCTTTTTTTTTTTTTAATTATAGGAAAGAGAAGAAACATGGAGTCATGGTTAGGTACAGGTGTCAACTTGATAGTTGAGGGTTGAACTCTGGGCACATTTGTAGAAAATTGGTAGTTGAGTTAAGCCCAGGGAGACCCTGCAGGAGATTGTCTAGTTGATAGGGCAGACCAAGCCCATGGTGGGTGGGACTAGGCTCTGAACAGATGAATAAAATACAGAGAACTGGTTGAGGAGTTGGCATCCTTGTGTATACTTGGACAGACATGCTGGTCTGGCAAATGAGAATTGTCCCTCTCCCAGCTATTATGTAGAGATGGTGTGGCCAGTTCCCTCTGCCCTGGTGTTAGTGTGAGCTCTCTTGTCAAGCTGAACTAAGAACTGTAACTAGACAATCGTAAGAGAATAGACCCCTTGTTCCCATGACATTTGATGGTGATTTTATTAGCAACCATTCAGGCTGACAGCAACATATGGTCAATGGATTTTTTTTTCCAGAAGTTTGCACAACCTGGGCAACCAGTTTAGTTCTGAGTTCACACTCTACCTACCCAGATAATGTTCTTTGTTGGCCTCTCCTAAATAAACAGATCACCCCTCAAATAATAAGTGCCACATTGTATAAATGCTATTTCAAGATTACTGTGATAGTATGTGTATATATAGGCATGTACATGCATTCGTGTGTTTAGTATGCTTCTGTGTATATGTGTGCATGTATATGTGCATATGTGCGCATTTGTGTGGGTGCATGGATGTGTCAGTGTGTGTATGTGTGTGCATTTGTGTGCCTATATGTGCATGTGTGTGTATGTGTGTACATGATTATGCCTGTGCATGTGTGTGTGTGACTTCCACACCCAGCAGATTCTTCCTTCACTAGACTGTAGACTTTTAGAAACCAGGGAGCATACAGGGTAGTGGTGCACACCTGTAATCACAGGAGCCAGGAGGACGAGGCAGGAGTATTGCTACAAGTCGAGGGCCAGCCTGAGCTGCATGGCAACACCCTGTCTCAAAGGGCCGAGGCAGTAGCTCAGCCATCAAAGCCTTGAAGCACAATGACCTGAGGCTGTTGCCCAGAATCCAGGTAAAATATGATGGCATGCACTATAGTCCTTGTGCTGGGAAGGCGGGACTAGTCAGCCCTTGAGGCTAACTGACAGCTACCTACTCGGTGAGTTCCAGGCCAGTGAGAGACCCTGTCTCAAAAGAAAGAGGACGAAAGAAAGAAAGAAAGAAAGAAAGGAAGGAAGGAAGGAAGGAAGGAAGGAAGGAAGGAAGGAAGGAAGGAAGGAAGGAAGGAAGGAAGGAAGGAAGAAAGGAAGAAAGGAAGAAAGGAAGAAAGAGGACAGTACCTGGGGAATGACACCTAAGCGTGTCTCTGCACTCTGCTCCCTACACACACACACACACACACACACACACACACACACACACACACACACAGAAAGAAAACAGGGATCATGCTTTATTTAAAAGTATCTATAGGGTTAATGGCCTAGCAAATGTTTGAAGATTGCACAGTGTTTACACACACACACACACACACACACACACTCTCACACATTAGCTTGTCAAGGATGCTGACAACTAAGAGTCATCAGCTCCATGACTTAAGCAACCGAAATCTATTGCTCAGGGCACTGTCGGGACTGGTTCCTCCTGTGGAGGCTGAGAGCCAGCTCCAAGCCATTCTCTCCAGCCTCTGGTGGTTTGCAGGTAGTCTTGGCATCCCTCGGCTGGAGAAACACCACCCTGCTCTGAGCCTCCATCTCCACAGAGCGCTCTTCCTGTGCACACCTAGGACCAGACTTCCTCTTTTCATAAAAACACAGTCACATTGGTTTGGGACCCACCCTAATGACCTCAGTGTGCTGAGATTTTATCTGAACCCCTGATTTCCAAACGCAGTTAGGTCTTGAGGTAGTAGGGGCTAGCTGTCCAGAGGCACTTTATGGGAGGCACATAATGCTTAATTGAGGAAGAACCAACACCATCCCACTCCAAGGTGATGACAGCCTTTTGAGGTTCTGAACTGATTCATTGGTGGGCTAACATATGCAAACACATAGTGGAATGAGAATGGCGGGCCCAAGCTTATTCTCACGCCTTCCCTCGGATGCCTGCTTGGAAGAATTTCACTTTCTGAGATAGACACATAGGGCTGGGGAGATGGCTCAGGGGTTAAAGCCTTTGCCTTGCAAGGAAAAGGATTTGAGTTTGGATTTGCAAATTCCATTTAAAAAATAGCAGCACCCTGAATACACACACACACACACACACACACACACACACACACACACACACATGGTTCTCATGCCATGCCATGAACAGACCATGAAATGCTGTAAGTGAAATAAGCCAAGCAGAGAAGATTAAATACATACTGCATGAATGCTCTGGTGTGAAATAGACAGAATAGGGAAACACCCAGACAGAAAGTAAGTTGAGGCACCAGAGATCAGGGGACAGCAGAAGAACAGAGGATTATTCCTTAAGGATAAGAGAATTTCGGGCTAAAAGTTTTTTGGGTGGTAGTGATGATTAAAATGCCTTGCAGATGTAATTAGCACCACTGAATCACATTATTTTTAAAATGTTTTGTTTAAGAGAGAGAAAGAATGCAAATGTGTGCCACGGTGCACAGGTGGAGGTTGAAGGACAACTTTTGGAAGTCAGTTTTCTTCTTCCACCATGTGATTTCTAGAGATTGAACTCAGGTCTCCAGGAAGCAAGTATCATATCACTGAGCTTGCTTGCTGGTCCCCGAATAGTTAAAATGGTAAAATTTAGAGAATATATTAGTATTAGTTATTTAACTCCTCACTGTGATGAAATACCACACAGAAGCAACTTCAGAGAGAAAGGAATTACTTTGGCTCACAGTTTCAGGTGTACAGTTCTCATGGAGGAAATGGCCTGGTAGAGCTGCTCAGCCCGAAGAGGGAGGCTACGGCTGCAGCTGGGCTATCACATGCAGGGTCTCCCCTGGACTCTACATCTGGAAGGTTCTACAACCTCCTAATACAGCACCACCAACTTGAGACAAGTGTCCACACATATGTGCCTATGGGAGACATATCTTTCATTCAAACCATGATAGCATACTTTACTGAAACTTAGGAAAATGCAAGGGAAAATATTTTTCTTCTATATGAACCACCATGTCTTGTCTTAGCTCACCTCACTGTTGAATGTCTAAGGCTCTCCTCCACCTCATGCAAACCTCATATACGCTCCTCACTCTCTTGACCTCTACAACAGAAGTTGGTCCAAACACACCATCTATTCATTCTGAATTCCCCAACCAGCATGTCAACATGCTCTTGATTTATTTATGAAATGATTATTGATCACTTTTAATGCCACAATCACCAAAGGAAACTCCAATCACCAATGGAAACTCCAAGTCACAGTAGTTTGCAGTCTAGTCCTGGGACCAGACCAAGTTGATGGGCTCAGAAATAGGTGTAATGATTGATTTTGATTTTCTCCTAACATCTAAAATCTCCTAGTAGACAAACCTAGGGCATGTCTGTGAGCTTCTCCGCCGTGTTAATTGGGGTAGCACAGTTGTAAGCATTGGGGCGCAAGAATGAATGCAAAGGAGGAAGGGCATTAACGGATTAGGATTCATCTCTGCTTCCTTGCTGCAGATACACTGTGACCAGCTATCTTATGTTCCTACCACCAGCCCTTTCCACTATGCCATGAAAAACTGCATTATTTATTTATTTACTGTGTGTGTATGTGTGTGTGTGTGTGTGTGTGTGTGTGTGTGTCAGAGAGCACTGTGTGTCCCCGTGAAGGGCCAAAGGCGACTTCAGGAATCATCCTGGATTGCTTCTACTTCCTTTTTACTTCACGCTGGGATTTCCTAGGCTCCAGCCACCAGGACCAGAAGTGAAGGCTGCTGTCATTTCTACCTGATGTTTTTATGTGGGACCTGGGATCTGAACTCAGGACCTTTTGCTTGTGAGGCAGAGTCTTAACCCCTGAACCATCTCTCCAGTCGAAAAACTGCATCTTAAAGTAAAGTGGGAACCAAAATAAACCCTTTCCTCCTTTTTTTTGGCAGGGATTTTGTCATAATAGGGAGGAAAGTAAGACAACAGGGAACTGGTGCAAGTGGGCACTTGAGCTGCAGGTCAAGGTGGAGTGAAGGCAGACTACCTGGAGGAAGAGGTGACTTTTGTCATGCATGCCCAAGACTGCTGCCATCACCTTAAAGAAAAAAAGAAGGCTATCGTCAGGTCTGGTGGCAAAAGCTTGTAAGCTAGCTACTCAAGAAACTGAAATGGGGGGCTGGAGAGGTGGCTCAGGGGTTAAGCCTCTGCCTTGTAGGCGGAAGGTCCTGAGTTCGGATCCTAGACCCCACGTATAGACGCCAGGCGGAAGCGGGGGCGGCCTGCGTTTCTGGTCCTGGTAGGGCGGAGCCTGTGAATCCCGGGGCAGAGTAAACAAGGAGGTGGAGACGGTCCATGGTGGTTCCCGAATTCATCCGTGGTTCTACACACACATACACGCATACACGCACACACATACATGCGCACAATTGAATAAATAATAATTTGAAAAAAAAAAGAAACTGAAATGGGCTGGGGAGATAGCTCAGTAGTTAAAACCTTTGCGTTTTGAACAAAAGGACCTGAGTTCAGGTCCATAAAAACCCATGTAAAAAATGCCAGGTGGATATGGCAGTGGCCTGTAATTCTGGTCCTGAAAGGCAGAGTCTGGGAAATTCTAGAACAAAACAATAAGGTGGAGAGCAATCTAGGATGATTCCTGCTGTCACCTTTGAACCTCCACAGTTATACTCAAGTACCCTACCTGTATACATGCCTACACATGCATGTATACCAACCCATATGGAAAACACACACACACAACACACACACACACACACACACAAAAGGCTAAGAAGGAAGATCTCAGTCCAAGACCTGCTTGCTCTCCAGAGTGAGTTCAAGGCCATGCTGGATCACTTAATAAGAACTTGTCTCGGGCTGGAGAGGTGTCTCAGGGGTTAACCTCCGCCTGCAGGCGGAAGGTCCCGAGTTTCGATCCCAATCCCACGTATAGACCGCCAACGGAAGCGTGGCGGCCTGCGCTCTGTCCTGGTAGGGCGAGACCTGTGAATCCCGGGCAGAAGGAGGTGGAGGCGTCCATTTTGGTTCCCAGAATTCGTCCGTGGTTCTACACACACATACCACACACACAGACACGCGCGCGCACATACACACAGTTGAATAAATAATAATAATAAAAAAAAAAAAGAACTTGTCTCAAAAAGTGAAAACAGGACTGGGGATATGGCCGGCATGCATGAGGCTTGAGGTTCAACCCCCTAGTGCCTCCCACGAAAGATGTATTGCTTCATTCGTTATCTTCTTCCTTGTCCCCAAATATCAGGCAATACTGGCAGTAGCTGTCCGAGAGTAAAGTCTGCAGGCAGGCATTTCCATTGCAGACCGCCAGCCAGTTAGAGGGTTTCCTCTCCAGCCACGCAGCTCCACGCTGCTCTTCTTCTAATGGATCCTTTATATTTCTTTATTATACACATTACATTAAAATTATCCTAGTTTTCGTAAAATCCCAATGGAAGGATGCCTGCAGACTCCTGGGAGCAATACACGAGAACAAAGTGCTTGTTGATTTTTCTTATCTCAAAGGAGTAGCGGGAGGGGAGATATTTCCGGAAACCCAAAAAAAAGCTAAATTTGGGACCCAAAAAAGAATCCATGTGTTGGTAAAAGCCCAACTGTGTTATCCCTAAGATTGCATGCAAATAACTGGGGGGGAAAATGTGGTTCCTATGATTGGCAGGTCACATTATAGTGGAAAAAAATATAGTGACTTTGGAGTCACCTTAAATAATAAGCTATGGCAAAATCTAAGACTGGTCATGCAGTCAGGTTCCTTGCATGTGATTTCCGTTTCACGTTCATAGTGTGCTAGGGGATAAGTGCTAAGGTACCTGCTACTGTGTAGTTAAACAACAAACATTTTGTTTGGTTTCCTGCTAGACATCGGTTTCTTCATCTTTTACCCGGGAGTGCAGAAGGAGATTTGTAATAAGAAGTAGACAGGGATATGCTATGCGCAGATCCTCTTTTTGGGACCCACACCACTGGGCCACTTTAGAAATGAGCCCAGCCCCTGTAGCTACTTAAGTATCTAATATCCTTTGGCGAAAATCCCATTTGGACAGGCCCCATAGCCTTCATGTCTTCAATAAATTTGAAGTCCCGTTTCCAGCTAATACTAGCACCTTGATAAACAAAGATTAATTTATAGATGAGATGCAGACACGTGAGGATGGTGACGAGCCAATGTGCTTCTCAGAAGCCCTTGGCATGGCATTGGCTATGGGCCTGGCATCGTCTCAACAGAGGAATAAGGTTTAAGCTGGACATCTGCCAAGAATCTCAAGGGATATGGCCATGTTTAGCCCAGTGTCTCTATTGGGGCTTTATCCCAAGTTACCATGGAGCAGACAACCAAGGTAATCAGACTCTGCAAGAGGAAGAAAATAGATCCAAACTCAGAGGCTCTAGATTCTGATCAACAATATATTTTTAACAAGTAGTAGGTCTCCACCCTGAGTTATTCATTAGTAATGTGTATGTTAATAAAGCAATTGTTATTCTTTCTTTGAACACAATCTGTGAAAAAAGTCACAGATGAGTGTAATTTAAATAGGCTTGTCTTTGACCATTGGTCAGTAATCATTCTGAGATGTAGACTGCTCTTGAATCAAAGACAAAGTCCAATTTGTGTATATATTTCTCTTCTAAAGTCATACTCAGCATAATGGAGGATAGGGGTCAGATGTCTGATCCAAAAGAACTTCATTGGAACCTCTGCTTGGCCTCATTAATGTAACTTTAAGCAGCACACTTACTTCTGCTTCTGCGCAACTTTGGCAAAGAAGTAACTGATATTAAAAGTTCTGTCATTCATTTTCAACCAATGGTTCTACTAACTATAGTCTTTTTAGCATGTGGCACAGTGTTCATGTGAGTATGCACATGTGTGCCTAGGAAGACAGAGGATGATTTCAGGTGCCTTCTTTGATCACTCCCCATTTGTTTGTTTGTTTGTTTGTTTGTTTTTATGCTCACTAATGCAGCCAGGTTGGCTAGCTGACATCCCCAGGCTCCCCCTCTTGCCTTTTCTTCCACTGGGATGAGAAGTGCCACCATACCTGGCTTTGCACATGGTTGTTGGGAGATCAAACTCAGGTGCTCTGGGTGTCCAAGAAGCACTTTATCCACATCAACTCCTATAATAACTCTTGTCATAATTACAAACTTTTTCTGAGTGTGTAGGTGTGGGCATATGCACGTGTGTGGGCATGTGTATCAGAGGGCACTATGTGCCTGTGGAGTTCCAAAGGTGACTTCGGGAATCATCTTGGACTGCGCTATCTCCTTTTTGCTTTGTTCTGGCATTTCCCAGACTCTATCTTCCAGGGTCAGAAGTGCTGGCTCCCACCATTTCACAGTGTTTTTATGTGGGGATCTGGGATCTGAACTCAGGTCCTTTTGCTTGCAAGGCAAAGGCTTAACCCCTAAGCCATCTCTCCAGCCCATGATTATTCTTTCTTTCTTTCTTGGTTTTTTTTTTTTTTTTTTTTTTTTTTTTGAGATTTTTTTATTTCTCTTTTTTTATTTAAGTTATTTTATTTTTCTACTTTTTAAAATATTTTATTTATTTATTTATTTGTGTGTGTGTGTGTATCAAAAGGCACTGTGTGTCTTTGGATTGCTTCTACCTCCTTCTTGCTTGGCTCTAGGCTTTCCCAGGCTCTGCCCATCAGGGCCAGAAGTGCAGGCCACTGCCTAGAGTTTTTTATGTGGGACCTGGGATTCTAACTCAGGACCTTCCGCTTGCAAAACAGAGTATTAACCCCTTAGCCATCTCTCCGGCCCTATTTTTCTAGTCTTACAAGTATATTGAGTACTCATTCCCACATCCCCCACATCCAAATGAAATTTAAATTTTATCTTAAATCAATGGCAAATATTTTCTTTTTTTTTTTTATTTCAGCTCATACAAACTTATTAGGTACACCAGTTCCCTCCCTCCCTCCTCCTCTCCCCGTACCCCCTGCTCCTCCTCCCCACCTCTCTCCCTCCCCATCCCCCAGTGCCTCCCACCCCAATTCCCAGAGAGTCCTTTCTTGTACATGACTGATTTTCCTCTGGGCCCTCCTCTCCAATGATGTACAAGGACCCAGTGAATGGCAAATATTTTCTAAATAAAACTATATCCCGATTTCTACAAATTATTGGCCTGAAATTCAAATTTTTCAGACTTTCCTGATTGCAGCATTTCTCCTCAGCACCCTTTGCTCAGAGAGCTTGACTCAGGTTTGAACATGTCCTAGCAACGTGAACACTTTCCTGATGGAAACGGGAGACAGACGCAGGTGGAACCTGGAGACAATGGCCTGCTCGTTCTTCTTCCCACCTGACCACAGAGGATGATGCTCTGAGCTGGTAGAGCCATCTCTCTAGCCTGGCAGGAGTGAGAGGGTTCTACAGATACATGGACCCCCTTTCTTTGGCTAGCAGACTACTGAACCAGTGGACTCCCAAGAAATTGGAGTTTCCCCAGGAATCCCATATTGGGAGAAGGTCGCAGTCAGGTGCCAGCCAGAGGAGGAGTTTGTCTCCCAGAAGGAGAAGTCACAGGGCTAACGCGGCTTGTCAGACCACCTTGCAGGAGAGCTTGGAACCCAGACATGTGAGGGGTTGGTTGTGGGGTGGGGAACCATGCCCTGACCAGAACTGCTTTGTTATGCATGCCCCTCGCCCTCTGTGCAACCCTGAACTTCAACATCCTTGAAATGGACTTGGGGTGAGGGGGTGATGATGCTACTGGACCACTTTATTCCTCTGTCCATTGAGGCCATGTTGAACGTCTCTTTCTGTCCTGCGTTTTTCTGTGACTTGTCTCTCCCGTTGGCCCGAGGGGGACGGGTGGGTGGGCCTGGTTTGTGAGGGCAGCCAGGGCCCAGGCTCTGACCCTGGAAACACTAGCAGGAGGCTGCGGGCCAGGGAGGCCCTGCTGAGCTCTCACTCCCCTCCGTGGAAACCTGAGCGGTGGTCATTGTTGTTTGGGTTTTCCATCACCTGCCCTCCATGAGCGCTTGCCTGCCAGACTCAGCTCCAGCTTGTACGAGGTGTTAAGCCTGCATCTCCAGAGGAGGCTGCCTTTTATAGATGACACCAAAGGGCCAGTGTGTCCTCTGGATTCCAGAGAGGGTTCTGTCCATGAGAGGCTCTAGCAGGAGATGGGAGAGAAAGGAGGAAGAGGGGAGAAGTTGGAGAAAAATATTCCCCAGACTCACCCATTCCCGGCTAGCTGAGTATCACAGGTGCATTTAGCCTCAGACACCACTGTAATTGATAGCACCTGGCTGGTATGAGGCTCTGTGGAGGATTCTGAGAGTCCTCCTCAGCTTAGAAGCCTGGATTGATTAGTAATCCTGCCACAAACGTGACAAAGGGGAGCAGTGATGTGAGTGCCATGTATCTATCTATCAGGCCCGACCTGTAACAAGAGCTTCAGTCACTAGTAGCTGTAATTTCTGCTGGGTCATGCCCCGGCATGGTCTTGATAGGCCATTCAGATATCTTGACATCTGAGTTATGTCGCTATTTACTTAATGTACAAGGATTAACTTTGCATAATTTTATTATAAATAAAAATCGTATTTTAATTAAAATAACTGATTATAGAACATATTAATGCCTGTATTTGAGCTCTTGAAAGATTAAGCCTTTGCGTTTATTCTGATGCCAAGAAAGATGGAAAACCTGTTAGGACAAATTCAAGATAAAGATGTGCATTCAATCAAGCTATACTTTCAATTATCTCATTTTCATTTTTTCTGTGACACTTTGGGATGTCATTTTTTTTTGAAACATATTTTTTTCAAAAAAAGGTAGATCATTATCATGGAAACTACGCATTTCAGGACATCTGTAAAAGCTCCTGCAAAGCACCATAGTAAAAACAACCGCAAAGGATCACCACATATTCAAACTCCTCCCTCTTGGTATGGCTTTGCCCTGACTCTCTGGTTGCTGGGGAGTTGTTATAAAAGTTCCAGCTGACGTTTCACAATCTCTGGACTGTATTTCAGTGGATTACAGTGGACAGAGATATATACTATTTTAATTTTAGAAACCTCCATCATACCTGCAGGTGGTTTTTTTTTTCAAGTGATGTTAGTTTGTGTTACATGGAGACACTTGCTGTGCAAGACTGGGAGCACTGGCTGTCAAAGGCAGTGAGCGAAGGTCACATGTGCTTCAGGGAATTTTGTTTGGAATCACTTAGCATGTGACACTTCCATTCATTTAAAAATAGATCCTAGGGAGTATTCAAAGTATGTAAGTAATGGAATTGTATTGGTCACAGGGTGAGAGAGAGAGAGTGAACCCCCCCCAAGAAAAAGCAATGAATGATAATATGATCACTAATAAAATTTTTAGTTCTAAATCTCCTAACCCTTTATGTGGTTATTTCTCCTTTCTGTTGGGTTAAATAGCCAGACTCTCAGGGGGAAAAGTGTGATTTCAAGTATAAAATTCTAGAGCTGGAAAGATGGCTCATGGGTTAAGACTCTGCTTCATAGGCAGAAGGACCTGAATTTTAATGCCAGATCCTAGGTAAAAATGCCACACAGAAATGACAGCGGCTTGCTTGCACTTTCTGCTCTGGAAGGCAAAGCCTGGAAATCCCAGAGGAAAGCAAAAAGGAGATAGAAGCAATCCAGGATGACTGCTGATGTCACCCTTGGACCTCCACAGGCACATATGAGACCCTCTGATACACACACACACACACACACACACACACTAAACAAACAAACAAACAAACAAACAAATAATAAATAAATAAATCCCAAAGAGTAGAAGCTACTGTTAAAACATTTTCAAGGCACAAAGAAGTGGTCTCCTGAGAAACTTAATAGGATCAAGGGAACAGGCAAACTCTGGAGTAGTCCTGCCTCGGAGTTACCGCTTCAAACCAGGAGCGCTCACGACTCCGACTGTGGCAGCTTCTTGCCCCACCTCCCCCTTTCATCCAGACTCGGAAGTGAACTGATTGTGACTTTTATGGCTGCAAGACCAGCTACAGTCTGGTTGGCTATTTTGGACTTTGATTTGTTATTTTGGGTTCAGCCTGTTCAAAAGATGTCACACATCCTCCCCTGGCCTAGCTGTGTAAGTTGACACTTGGCTTGCTCACCAAGCTGCATACAATTGCAAGGTGATGATGTCTTTGCCCTGATGGACTTGGCAGGGATGTAGTGGGGGTGGAGGGAGGTTGAAGGAGCTCTGAGTCTTCTCTGTTGCATGACAGAGACTCTGAAGAGAAGGACTGATTCCAGCTCTCAGGGCAGAAGCAGACAAATGTCTTTGTGTCTTTCTCAGTGTTTCTACTGATCTTGCAAATTTATCAATTTTTTTTTATCACAAATACCTTGTATTTCTCCCCAGCCACTTAAATGACTCATCATTTATTCAGCCAGCATGCTTAATTATGGTCTGCATATACTGAACTTTGAAAATGTATAATGGACAGGTTTTTATGAGAAAGAAGGGGGGAATGAGAGAGAGAGAGAGAGAGCATATGAAGCCACGGGTACAGATGGCGGTCAGAGGGCAACTTTCTTTTTTTTTAATTTTTTTATTATTTATTCAATTGCGTGTGTATGCATATGTGTGTGTGTATGTATGTATTGTGTGTGTGTATGTGTGTGTGTGTGTGTAGAACCATGGACAATTCGGGAACCACCATGGACGCCTCCACCTCATCCTTGTTTACTCTGCCCCCGGGACTCACAGGCTCCATCCTACCAGGACCAGAAACCCAGCCGCCCCGCTTCTAAGCCTGGCGTCTATACGTGAGATCTGGGATCCGAACTCAGGACCTTCCACCTGCTTAACCCCTGAGCCACCTCTCCAGCAAGAGGGCAACTTTCAAAAAGTCAGCTCTCTTCTTCGACAATGTGGGCTTCCGGGAATCAAATTCAGGTCACCACATCTGCAAACAGGTACCCCAGCCACTGACCTGTCTTGCCAGGCCCATGAAGAACAAATTCGGTCTTTGACTTTATAAAGCTTTCTGATTCTTGAAATACTAGCAATTTTTTTGCCATAACGAATGCAACCATTTAGGCTGTTTTACTTGTTATCATTTGTCTACTAGAATGTCATCTTACCTCCTTTGTGCACAGTGAGAAAGAAGGGAAATGTATGAAATGGAAATGCTGCAATTCAAACAACCCCCTTTGGCACAGTTGCTCCAGTAGCATTTGCTTATTATAATCACAGTTGTCCAGCTACAGGAAGGAGGCAATACATGGGCAGTCGCAACACATTCACAAGGTAATCGTACATGCAAGAATGAAGCGCACAGAAATCATGAAGCAACTGACCAAAGCAACAATGGGAGAAGAGAGGACAAAACCATGTAACAGACATCACACTAAAGGCAACAGCTTTGACAAAGACAAGTCCCCACAGCCTTCAGGGTCCCAATAGATGCAGTACAGGTTGCTGAGGGTTCCAAGAGGGGACCGGGAAGAACAAGCAAGGCTTCTCAGAAGAGATGGGACTTTTTAAAAAAATTTTATTATATTATTTATTCAACTGTGCGCATGTGCGTATATACGTGCGCGCGCGTGTGTGTGTGTGTGTGTGTGTGTGTGTGTGTGTGTATCTGTGTGTGTGTAGAACCACGGGCGAATTCGGGAACCACCATGGACCGCCTCCACCTCCTCCTTGTTTACTCTGCCCCGGGATTCACAGGCTCCGCCCTACCAGGACCAGAAGCGCAGGCTGCTCCCGCTTCCGCCTGGCGTCTATACGTGGGATCTGGGATCCGAACTCAGGACCTTCCGTCTGCAAGGCGGAGGCTTAACCCCTGAGTCACCTCTCCAGCCCGAGATGGGACTTTTTATACAGGGTAAATAGGATGCGGACCTATTAGTCCAGTGAAAAAGCAAGAACGAGGAAGACAAAGCAAATGACTTTACAGAAAATGTGAAGAGAGAAGTGTCGCAAGCACACCTGGGGGGCCTATGCCCCTCCCTCACTTCTACCTCCCCGGAGGACTACGCCGCCCAGTAATAACCACACCACACGAGGGCTTACTGATCAACATATTCCAGGGCGCAGGTCTCAAGCCGGGACCAGAGCTGGATGCAGGGCCGTTTCCCGGCACTGCCAGAGCCAAGGGGTGCCAGATGATCAATGGTCATGTCCTCAGGGTAGCAGGGCGTACTTTGGCTGGAGCAGCCTAGGCTAAGGAGGAAGCTTGGCCCTTGGATCACTCTGCTCAGTTGGATCCCACAGCATGCAAACAGGGCACGCTGTAACATTTCACAGATGGGAACTATACTTGTGGAGTGGAATCACCAGAAAGAACATAGTTTTTTTGTTTTGGTTTGGGTTTGCTTTGGTTTTATCTATCTATCTATCTATCTATCTATCTATCTATCTATCTATCTATCTATCTATCTTCTACTTGATTTACTCCCTTTTAACACAAGGTCTTTCTCAGTTTTTCATGCAAGCCTTGACCTTTCAGTCTTTCTCTACAGCCTCCCAAGTGCACCGAGACTACAGAAAGCACCACCAGGCCCTGCTGAGCGCACATTTTATGAGGCTTTAGGCTCCCCATGCCCTGTGCAGTGATTTTCCCCCCGTACTATTCACCAGGCAGTCCTGCTCTATATATGTTGACAGACACAAAGCAGCTGTCAGCTCTGCCCACCGGGCAGGTAGAGGATTGAAACAGATAGAGCAGATCCCTCCAGGGATGGTCTAAAGAAAATAGGACTTGATTGTTCAACCAGAATTCTGCAAACCTGTCAGTATGAGCAGTACAACAGAAAGGACTTAGACAGCCAAAGTGGTGCACGCAGAAATTGGTATTAACCACAGGCTTTTTGATGATGATTATTTTATTTTTTTTTTATTTTCTGTGTGTGTGTGTGTGTGTGTGTGTGTGTGTGTATCAGAGGGCACTGTGTGTCCCTGTGGAGGACTAAGGGTGACTTCTGGAATCATCTTGGATTGTTTCCATCTCTTTTTTGTTTCTCTCTGGGATTTCCCAGGCTCTGCCTTCCAGAGCAAAAAAAAAAAATGCAGGCTGCTGTCATTTCTGCCTGTCATTTTCACCTCAGATCTGGAATTGGAACTCAGATCTTTCTGCTTGAAGCAGAGTCTTAAACCCTGAGTCATCTCTCTCCAGCCCACATCAGGCTTCTAAAAAACATTTTATTTATTAATTTGTGTGTGTGTGTGAGAGAGAGAGAGAGAGAGAGCACTGTGGAGGGCCAAAGATGACTTTGAAAATTATCCTGGATTGCTTCTACCTCCTTGCTTTGCTCTGGGATTTCTCAGGCTTTGCCCACCAGGACTGGAAGAAGGGCCACAGCCATCTCCACCTGGAGTTTTTACATGGGACCTGGGATCCAAACTCAGGACCTTCTGCTTGCGAGACAGAGTCTTAACTCCTGAGCCATCTCTCCAGCCCCCATACCAGGCTTTTGAAAAGGTGTTGTTGTGTGGTCAGTGGGCCAAGAGGCTGGAATCCATAGGTTTATATCTGCTCATATCAGCATGGAGAGCTTGCGAGTGTTGACTAAATGGCACCAGGAGCTTTGGCTTCTTCTGCACAAGCGTAGGTGGCTACCATGCCTCTTTATGGGCCACATGTTTTCTATTTTGGGTGTTTGGGCTACATGAAGGACTTTGAGATTGTGAGGTCAAAGTTTATCTGGGAGTGAGCTGGAGGCTTCTGAGTACATCCATTCTTGAAAAGCAACTTCGAAACCTGCTTGAGTGTGCTTGGAAGATTTTTTAGCCTAAGCCTTTTGTGGTATAAACAATTGTATCTAAGCGTGTTTCCTATTTTCTTTTCCAATCAGCAACTTACTCACTCTGCTACTAATGTCACTCCAACAATTCTGGAGGCACCATCTTCTTCCCATTGAGTAAAAGCAGGCAGTCAGATGCCAGTCACTGGAATTTGAATTTTAAATGCAAAATTTAGAGATTGAAATGGTCAAAATTGTCTCTATGAGTCATATTAGAAGTCATCCCCCACTGAAGCCTGTTAACTAGATTTCTGGACCTCTGTTTGTTCTACCAGAATTAGATCCAGAAACAATCACCTTTCTACCTTCTCCATGTCAACCACCCATGTGTCTTCCAGATTTCCACAGTTTTTCTCAACATCTCGCTGCTTCTACTTCATCCTGGTGAAATCCACAGTCCTCATGCAATTAAAAACATCATCTTAATTTAATTTATTGTTTTATTTTATTTTATTTTATCAGGGTCTTATGCATCCCAGGCTGTCCTCAAACTTACCATGGAAACGATTATGATCTTGACATGTTGAGCTCCCTGCACCCACTTTCCTAAGTGCTGGGATTACAGGTGTGTACCACCATGCCTAATTTGAAGTGGTGCTGGGGATTAAACCCATGGCTTGTACATGCTAGACAGTTCTCTACCAGTTGATCTAGACCCTTGACCCCAAAGGGCATCTTGAAAAACACAAACCTTTTTGTTCTTACAATCTCCTTACAGCTGCTTCCAGTCATATTTAGAATAAATTGTGAAGTCTATACCATGTCCTACAAGGTGTAGTACCTGTCTATCCCCTACTTACCTCCTAGCTCATAACTCATCACTCATGAACCCCAACATACACTATAAAGGGAGGAAAGAAGGGGTTGGAGAGGTGACTCAGGGGTTAAGCCTCTGCCTTGCAGGAGGAAGGTCCTGAGTTCAGATTCTAGACCCCACGTATAGATGCTGGGCGGAAGTGGGGGTGGCCTGCGTTTCTGGTCCTAATAGGGCAGAGCCTGTGAATCCCAAGGCAGAGTAAACAAGGAGGAGGTTGAGGCGGTCTGTGGTGGTTCCCGAATTCGCCTGTGGTTACACACACACACACACACACACACACACACACACACACACATATACACGCACAATTGAATAAATAAAATAAAAAAAAAAAAAGAGGAAAGGTATGAGGCCAGAGAGATGGCTCAAGGGCTAAACCTCTACCTTGCAAGCAGAAGGTCCTAAGTTCATTCCCAGATCCCATGTTAAAAACAAACAAACAAACAAAAATAAAAAACCATCAGGCAGGAATGGTGGCAGCCTGCACCTCTGGCCCTGGAAGGTGGAGCCTGGGAAACTCCAGAACAAAGCAAAGAGGAGGTAGAACAATCTAGGGTGATTCCCAAAATCACCTTTGGGCCTCCAAAGGGACACACAGTGCCCTCTGTACACATAACACGTATACAGACATGTAGACATATGCAAAAAATAAATAAGTAAATAAAATAAATTTTAAAAAGAGAGAAGGGGAGGTGTGGAAAGACGGAAAGGAGTAGTTACTCCCAGAAGCTACGTGATTTTTAGCAATCATTTGACCATCCATGAATGAAAAGTTACCAGTATTCCTTCATGAAACACATCTGTATCTGCCCTCCACAGACACCTGAGGCACCTGTGATGACAAAGTAAAGGAGGCAACCTCATATCTTATCTCTTGTTTCTTGCGCTTTAACTAAGAGAACTTGGCAGGATCCATCTGAGGCTAAAGGACATGTTGCTGAAATGTTTTGACCAATGGCTGCACCATTGGATAAGTGACCTCTGGAAAAGGGCGGATTCGCCCAGGCCCAGCACATTCATGGACCCTGCTATGCGTGCATCTAGAAAGTCACAGTCTACAATGGCTCACAGTTAATGGCACACAAAGTCTAAGGAGCAGCGCTTTTGTGTTTGTTAGAAGAAATCATTCTGTTAAAAGTATGCCCCCCCTCAAAAATCACAGAACCTATGCTAAGTCATAAAAGGCAAATTTCTGTTTGATAACAATGACTTCACCCTCAGTTACTGCCAGGCCAGGCAGCACTTGGGTGGCAGAGGCAAGAGAAATCTCTACAAGTTTGTGGCCAGTGTGATTGACACTCTGAATTGCAGGCCAGCCAGGGCTACATACTGAGAGTCCTGGTCTCAAAAACACAAAACAAGAAAAAGGAGAGGAGAGGAGAGGGAGAGGACAGGGAGAGGAGAAGGAGAGGAAAAGGAAGGGGTAAAGGAAAAGGAAAGGGTAAAGGAAAGGGAAAAGGAAAGGGAAAGAAAAGAAAAAGAAAAGAAAAGAGAAACTGAGACAGGCATGCTAAGAATACACATGGGGTGAAGGAAACGATGATTAGCAACATGATCAAAACATTGTTTCAGCTCAACGCAGACAGTCCAAGTTCTGCAGAATGTGGATGGAGCTTGAGATGAGAAAGATTGGAAGCACATTTCAAAGGAAGAGAGCCCAGGAGAACACTCACCACACACTAATGTGATTATCTATGAACTTGTGATTTGGGGGCTTCTTTTTCTTTTCTACCTATTCTGACTTCCTTGTTTTCCATAATGAACTTTTAGAATCTATCCTTAAATGAAGTCATTTTAAAGACAGCGCAAACAAACCTACTTCCACTGACCAGAATTTTTTCATCGTGGTTTTGACCAAAGAGGAGTCCTGTGCATACCTTAGTAAGATTTGATAAAATTCTAGAGATACCGTGTGCAGTTTCTGGTTACTCTTCTAAGGTTTCTGGAGGTTCTGGCTTCTCTCCAGTGTCCTGAGTGCTTCTTGAATAACCAACCATGTGCTCAGTCTCTCCTTGCATTTCAATCAACTCAGCTGCCCTTTGCCGGATATCCTCGGGTGTCTGATGCCCGTTACTATGTTGCCATACTTTCTTTAATTTGTCCATGGCTGAATTTTTTTAAAGCTTCATATTTTATTTAAAATTTCGTTGGCAGGCTGGGGATATGGCTCAGGGATTAAAGTCTTGACATTTCAAGCAAAAAATGTTCGGATGGATCCCAAACCCCAAGTAAAAATGTCAGGCAAAAAAAAAAAAAAAAAATGGCAGCAGCTTGCAATCTGGCCCTGGAAGGCCGAGCCTGGGAAACCCCAGAGCAAAGCAATAAGGAGGTAGAATAATCCAGGATGATTCCCAATCACCTTTGGCACACACATTCAAGTGTCTTCTTGTATGTACACACACACACACAATGTCATTGGTATATTGAGAAATATCCGTGGCTTTTTTATTAGCTTTGTTTTTAAATTATCTTAGTCATGAATTTATGCGTTTTCATCACTCAGTTCCCTATCCCACTCTGTGTTCCTTCCTACCCTTCCTATTCTCCCCTCCCACCCATTTTCCTTCCTCTCCTATATCTCCCTATATATGCAATTAGGTTACCTCTATGATACCCACACTATTTAGTGTTTGGTCAGCTGTCAGGTCCCCAAATGTAGAATATTAAGGCTTCCTCTCTCCTTTATCTAACAACTGTCCTATACAGTCCTTCATGTCTGATAGAGTCTTTTCTGTTCCTCTGCAAAGTGTGGTAGAGATCTACCACAGGCACATGTGTTCACGAATGCAAACAATTCCCCAATCAAGACACGGCTGTTGCTGCAGAACATTCCCAAAGCCAACCTACCGATCGCTTCCCGTGCTCCATAAGCAACTACTCCTGATTTCGCCAGTGCACTTTGCCCGCACTTGACCTTCGTATAAGTGGAGTCTTACTCCATGAGCTCGTCCTGGTCTGGCTTCTTTCATTCAATCTGCTGTTCTCAAATTCAGTCATGTTGCTGTGTATCTTGGTAGTTTGTTTTTATTGCTGACTAGCCTTTCCCTGCATGCCTAGAGTACAGTTTGTTTACCCGTGTTTCCGTGGATGGACTTTTTTGTTTGTTTCTTTATTTTGAGACTTGGTCTCATGTAACCCAGGATGACCCTGCATCCACTTTCCAAGTGCCGGGATGATAGGGAGGTGTCACTATGTCTGTTTTATGCAGTGCTGGAGACCGAACCTAGGACCTCAAGGTTACAAGCTACCAACAGAGCTGCATCCCGAGCCTTAATACTATGGTATTAATATCACAGTACTGGTGAACTTAATACTACAAATTTTAAAAAAAGTAGTGAGTTTTCATTCTGACTTTATTTTATTTTCTGAAATAATCCACAGTACTTTCTGCTTCTATGAATTCAAATATTGCAGGTAAGAGTTGAACACACATCTGTAATCCCAGCACTCATGAGGCCAAGGCAGCAGAAGCACAAGTTTGAGGAGATCCAAACATAGCAAGACTATTCTATAGTCCAGTTAATCTGATCAAATGTGTTTATGGTTTTCATCTGTCTTATTAGGATACTTAACAGATCAAGTTAATAAGAAAATTAAGGCAATTATTCTAACATTGACTTGCAAATTATTTCGGGTTATTATCTATGTATTAAAATGTAAACAATACTTAATTGTTTTTTTAAAAATATGAAAGAAGCCTAGAATAAAACATGAAACAGTGGTCAGCGAGATGGCTCAGCTGGTAGAGGAGTCTGTGTGCAAACTTGGTAACCGAGTTCGATCCCCAGAGCATGTGTAGTGGAAGGAGAAAACTGACTTCTGAAAACTACCCTCTGACCTCCACATTCATGCTACACGTTACAGTAAGTGCATACCTGCTCTCTCTTCTACTCTGTCACATAACAAATAAATATTTTTAAAATAAAATAAAAATGGTACGTAAACACTCCAGACCTAGAGTTGTAACATTTACATGTTAGAGTCTTTTTTCAATCTTTTAAAAAATGCAACCATATAATATAGATTACCTTCCTTATTTGGCTTACTTTGATGTGTAGCACAAAAGTATTTGCTGAAGGCTATTACTTACAATGTATTTAGTGGAAAAAAAGTCTTTGGTGGCCATGGGTCCAAACAAGTAATTGTCTAGCTTTAGAAATTTACCATTCTCACTGGTCAAGGAAGCCTTTTAGCTTTAACTCAAACATCTTCCTGACTGATGTGCTCCAAGAATTATTTCTTATAGCCCATGTCTTGGTGCTCAACCAGTGTCTAATGATGGCAGCACTGCGCTTGGTAATTATCTTGCTCAAATTCTGCCATTCTTGACCATCTTTGAAAGTCCCTAAGAACCTGAAAAGCAAGGCTGGAGGAACAGCTCAGCCAGGAAAGTGTTTGTCACATAACCGAGAAGACCTGAGCTTGAGCTCTAGAACCCATGGAAAGCACTGGAAGATCCTGAGGTTTGCAGTCAGCCAGTCTAGCTTAATTAGTGAACTCCAAGCCAAGGAAAGCTGTCTCAAAACTCAAGGAGGAGGTCTGGGGTGAGGGCTCAGGGCTTAAAGCCTGTGCCTTACAAGCAAAAGGACCTTTGTTCAGATCTCCAGATTCTGTGTAAAAAATATGGAGGCAAAAATGGCAGCAGTGGCCTGCACTTCTGGCCTTGGAAGGTAAAGCCTGAGAAATCCCAGAGCAAAGCAATAAGGAGATAGAGCAATCCAGGATGATGTTTGAAGTGGCCTCCACAGGCACACACACTTAAGTGCCCTCTTATATAAACACAACACACACACACACACACACACACACACACACACACACACACAGTGCAAAAAAAATCAAGGGACAATGTTGTTTAAGGAACAATATCTGAGGTTGACCTCTTTCCTCCACATGCATGTGCATTTTCGTGCACCCACATGAACTACATGCATATTTGCACACAGAGAAGAAACAGGAATCATTTCCAGTGTTGTGTCAACAGATGACAGAAAGCAGCAGGAGACATGTGTTATCCCAGCACTTAGGAGACTGAGGCAGGAGGATCATAAGTTAGAGGACAGCCTGAGCTACATAGTAAGACCTTACCTCTCCCCCCCCAAAAAATCATCAAGCTCTTTTAAAGGAAAATGAAAATTTGACATATGTAGAAAGCACTGACCACATGCCTAGGAATGTTAAGTGCTTAATACAGTTCACCCATGGCTGTAAAATTAAAAGCAATAGTAGCAGCAGTGCATTATGGTAATGACAGTAATAGTGTAACAGTAACCAGTAATTGTAGCAGCCATAGTTGTAGCTGCAGTAGCAATGGAAGGCTGGGCAGAACCAGTCGGGTCAGGGAAATTTGAGGAGAATTAGGCACTTATATCACACTCATGAAATCTCCAGGCAATTTACAATGGGCAGAGCCTTAGTGATCCAAATGGAATTGCCCACAAGCATTGCATGCCACAAATAAGAAGTGATTTATTTAGTACCACTTAGAAGCCATTCTCAAGACTGTCTCTGTTTTCAACCAGTGGGTGCAGCTGAAGAGAGAGATAGGGGGACTTACCTGCCACCTTCCAAGTCCAAGATCAAGGGAGGAAAGAAAAATAAGATGACCCCAGGAAGATGGGCTTCCTCTTGCCACCTGGACCATCCACAGATTACCAAGATTCATAGTTTCTTTTTGTACAAGTATCACAAGTATTAGAAGTTACTTGCTAGATAAAGTAGAAGGAAGTGATATAAGTTGTCTTTGAATATATAATGTCCTAATGTTTATTAAGTTATTATGCATTAAGTCATTGAGATTTTGTCTAAACATCTTATAAAGTAAGGATGTTTGTGCATGTGTGTGTACTTGTTCAGGGGTGGGTATGTGTGTGTGGTGTGTGTGTGTGCAGGTAGAGGCCAGAGGTCAATTTCAGGTGTCTTCTTCAACCTTTGTTTAAGACAGAGTCTCTGTACCTGAAGTAGCTCACCAATTCAGCTAGTCCAACTTCAGGAAACCCCAGGGAATTCTCCTGTCTCCACCTCCCTAGTGCTAGGAACATAGGCACATGCCACTGGGCCCAGCTTTCACGTGGGTGCTGGGGATTGAACGCAGGTCCTCATGTTGGTACAGGGCAAAGGTTAGTAATAACTGTCAACCTGCTCTCTAGGAGACAGGACTGTGGGCACAGCCAAGAGCAATCTTTCAGATGCCTAAGAGTGGGCAGCACTCCTCCCTGGGAGTCAGTTGCTGGACTGAATGAAATGGCACGCGAGAAAGAAGTACTGGCAAGGCTTCGTCCATCCATCCTTTGCTCTCTCTTCCTGACTGTGGATGTCATGTGACAGTTCCCTGGGCTCCCGCCACTGTGACTTCCCTGTGACCTGGACCTATGAGCCAGTGAAATCCTTCTCCCCTAAGTTGCTTGGGCCAGCTATTTTACTGATTTTATTCTTGCCTATCCTCTAACTCTTCCAATCTGTTTCCAAAGTGACCTTCTAGATACATAAAGCCTGCTATGTTCCACTTCAAACCCTCCACTGGTTCTGGTGCTGTGCAGAACGAAATCCAATTAACTTTGAGCCACAAAAATACACCTCATCTGGCCCCTGCCCTCATCTCCTTGCACAACACAGGTCAGTCATGCCAGACTTAGGTCACCTGCTAGAACATTCCAAGACTTCACCTGTCTGAAAGGCTCGCACTTGCTGCTTCCACCACTTTTCCCGGGTTTGAGCTTACCTGTCCCAAGACCTTCCCTGATTTACCGTCCCAGGTATAAATCACTTTGGCAACACACAGTACTCATTTTCTTAGTATTCAGTGCAGCCAGAAATGAATTGCTTGTCCCTGTTACTAAGACTGTGATTTTCTGGGTCTTGATTATACACCTCGTTGCAGTTACTCTTTGTGGTGCTGAATGAATGCAGGACCCAAACAACTTAGGAAAATAAGGGGTTTATTTCAGTTGACAATTCTGGTTGCAGTTCTTTGTCTAGCTTGGCAGGGGAGGTCATACCAACACTAGAAGCCAAGGGATCTGGCCACATTATATCTACATGAATTGATGAGAAAGGGCCAAACCTTGCTTGCCAGTCTGCAAGTGTGACAGTGTGCCCAAATATGCCAATTTACTGAACAAGTTCTATCCATATTACCCACCTCCTCAGGGAATGGAATGGTCTCACCCACGATAGTCTGGGCTCTTCCTCCACCTACTAGATAATCTCCCGCGGGCTCTCTCAGAGTTTGCCTGAACTACTAATACTTCACACATGTTCCCAGGGCTCAGTTGGGGGGGTGACACCTCTATCTAACTGGCACTCACCTATGTTCCCTAGTAAGTAGAACAGCACATGGCACAGAGTAGGTGCTCGGTAATTCCTGTTGAGTGAAAGAAAGCAGTGTTTCTTAAGCTACCTAAGCCTCACCCACAAAATGAGTGCCTGACATTTATTCTGTGATCGCCACATCAATTCCCTTGTCAGAATTACTGGAGAATGTAAAAAAAAAAATATTACAGGGTGGGAGAGAGGGCTTAGGGGCTAAAGCCTTTGCCTCACAAGCAAAAGGACCTGGTTCATATCCCGACTCCCAAGTAAAAATGCCGGGTTGGGGTGGATCTGCCAGAGGTCTGCACTTCCGACCTTGGAAGATGGGGAGCCTGGAAAACTTCAGAGCAAAGCAAGGAGGTTGAACAATCCAGGATGATTCCCGATGTCACATATACTCAAGTACTTTCTGATACACACCTACATTGCCGCACTTAATATAACGCACTTCAAGAGTTCTGCTTCAATAGTTTCTAGGAAAGAGTCGAATTTTTTACTTCTCTCAGACCATGATCTAAAGCCAGATGATCTGTGACCCCGATGGGGTGCCTCTGGCATAATGCTAATGACCCTCCACCTAACTCCCTGCTTGTGCTGTCTGTAGCAGTTTGACTACTCCATTGGCGATAAACTCACAATCAAAAGGCTTATGGAACAAGGGTTTCTTATTTTGGCTTATGATTCCTGGTTACAGTTCTTCGTCCAGCTTCGCAGGAGAGCTAACCAAATCCACAGAATGGCCGAGAGAGGGACGATCCTTACTTGCCAGGCCAGCATGTCTGGCCAAGTATACAGAAAGGTAACCAACTTTCCTTACCAGCTTCCTCCATCTTATACACCTGCCAGGGGACTAGTCCCACCCACCATGGGCTGGGTCTTCTTCATCAATCAGATAATCTCCTGCAGGCTTACTCGGGGGGGGGGGGTGGAATTTAACTACTAATTCTCTACAAATGTGCCCAGAGCTCGAACCCTTAAACCATCAAGTTGACACCTGCATCTAACGAACTATAACACTATCATAGCTGGATGTTGACATGGGAAATAAAGCACCATGGAGAGAAAATCGCCAAATCATCTCAGTGTCAAAGGAGGCTGACTATACCAGCAAAATCCCCTCTGTCAGCATGATGTGCAGCGCGGCAGCTGAGGGAGATTTTGCCACTTCCTTCTGTCCTTCAGAAGATGCCAGTCAGGCAAAGCCCAAGCTTCACTCCTTACAGAGATTCCTGAATCAGCTTCATCATTGAAAAGAGTTGGTCACATGCGAACAAGTGGGATTCAACAAGACAGAATGAGAATCAGCAGGCTGACAAGCAAGTATTTAGATCCTTTGCTTGAGAAAACATCTTATTTACATCTAAATGGTGGTTTTCTACTTTATAGGCAATTCCATCTGAAAGGCTCTTCCTGGCTTTCTGTAAAAGCATCAAGATTTTTATTTACTTATTCATTCACTTGTTTGTCTTTTGCAAGTGTGTGTGTTATATGTGCAAGAGGACTCTTGAGTGTATGTGTGGCCATAGAGACCCAAGGGTGACATGAGGAATCATCTTGCATTGCTCTGCTCTGGGGTTTCCCAGGCTCCTCTGCAAACACAGGCTGTTGGGGGTTTCCACTGGGACATGGGCAACCTGCTAGCGGCCACACCCCTAAAGAAAAATGACTTCCTGCCCCAGCAGCTATCAACTACCAATAGCTGCTCAGCTAGCAATGAGCCCTCATGACCCTCTTCCTCCTTTGTACTGGAATGCTGACTGACTGGCTCGGGTGCCGGCAACCACAGCTGCTACAAGCTCCTGTGCAGCATGTCCTCAACAGCCATGTCCTGTCCAGAAGACAGTGTTACACTGCTCTTTCCCATCTTCTCTCACCCCGCCTTCCATTCCCTGAGCCTTGGGGTGGGGGGAGGGATGTTAATAAAGATGTCCCATTTAGGGCTCAGCACTCAACAGCCGCTCATCCTCATCACGTTGACCACTTAGGAGTATCCTGCATTAGCCACTCCCTTGCAGATTAGAAGCCTCTGTGACCAAGGTGGAGGGGCAAGACCAACCCAACCCATGCATGCAAACGTAAACATTTAGAAGGCAGTTTGATGATTTGTCCCTTTAACAAAGCCCAGGTCACATGACCTCTACAGCTATGTGCTTTGGTCCAGCTTTATACCAGGCCTGAGCTCCCTTCTGGAGCAGGTCTGGAGTCCAATCAGAAAGTGGTTGGTTGGCCCCATAGCAATCATGTCACTGTTGCACCGTGGGCACATCTTATCTGGCAGCACTGGGTAAGACCACTAATGTCTTTTCTCCGCGACAGCCTGCATAACACTTTCTGGTGCTATGAAAGCTAGCCAGCAGGAAGTACGCTTCCAGGTCAATTCCCTACATCCTGAAGCCACACTGTATGGTATATTCAGCAGTAGCATCCTCCCATCTTGTTATGCTGAGAAACCATGAGCAGTGGTAATAACCTGTATTGTTTGGGGAGTCTTTGGGGTTTCCCATGCCTAAGACTGAAATTCCAGTTTCAAATCCCATGATTTCTAGAAGCATAATTGTCCACACCGGTGTACAGACTCCTTTTTGTTCATGGATGTGCGTATGGGATGTATGTGTGGGTATGTGTTTGCATGTGGGTAGGTGTATGTGTGGAGTGGGGGTATTCGTATACCAGTGCACTTAAATGTGTGTGCTTGTGGAGGTCCAAGAGTGGTACTGGTATTTATTCTCGAGTGCTCTTCAACCTTACTGTTGTGAGCCTGGGTCTCTGATTAAACCTAGAATAAGCCATTAGGGCTATTCTGGCCAACCAACTTGCTCCAGGGATTCCTAGTCTCTCTCTTCAGAGCTCAAATTACAGGGGACTGCCACATCAGAATTTTTATGTGGGATCTGGGAACTGAACTCAGGTCCCTTTGCTTGTAAAGCAAAGACCTTCACCACTGAGCCTTGTCGCCAGTCCTCCTTTGCTTTTTAATTGGGTTTTTAAATTAGCTTAGAAAGTAATGAGCTACTTTTAAAATTTATGTATCCTTAGTTTGGTTACCCCACTCACACTCCCTTCTGTTCCCCTTTCACTGCTCCCTAAGCCTTTAATACCAAATAGTCCTCCTCCCTTTCTGTTGCATGTATTCTACTAACCCCTCCCTCCATTAAGGCTTCTCTGCTCCTCCATCTCATGGACCTTTTCTAACTAGGAGGATCTATATTTTTGGATGCGTTATAATTTTTAAAGTTTGGAAATAATTAAAAGGGTTTACTGTTACCAAGTCTTTCTCCCAGCTTGGTCTTTTAGACACTCAATTCTCTTTTCTGAATGTATGCAAAGGGTTTGATTTCTTGCTTGTTTATTTTTCTAAGGCTATATGACACTGATTTTTTATATTTAAGTACATTCTTTTTTACTCTTTGCCCTAAAATATGTAATACACTGTTTTAAAGTGTATTTAGTAAACGTTTACAGTTGTCAATTCATCTGGGTAGTAGCTGAAAGATGCATTTCAGAATGTAGAAACACTGGGTCAAGGCAAATGTACATTTGAAATTTGAAAAAAAAAATATTACTATGGTGCCTCCCCCTCCCCCAACCTTTCACAAAATTTTTTCAGTTTCTTTTATTACCTCCATGGTTTGACTTTTTTTTATATTACTTCTTAATTCATCTAGGCTTAATGGATACTTAATAAAAAAAATCAATTGTTTTAAAACATTCAGCTCCTCCCTCTAGGTGGAAATTCAGCGGCTGGCCTTTCCCATCTGTTAGCTCACTGGACCAAGAAGCAGATAACGACAGTTGGTTCCTTTTACACCGGGATGAATAACATAGCAAGGGCTGACTGTTCTCTTTGAGCCATGGAGGCAAACTGCAGAAGCTTGATCTCTTCCTTCAAGTACCTCCCCTACCCGGCCCCATTCCACAGCTAACTGAGTTGTTGCTGGATTCCCTTCAGATGCCTTTGTGAGTTGTTTGCATGGGTTAAATAAGCAGAGGTGGGCTTTCCTGAGGAGCTGGGGTCTGTAGGTATGTGGTGTGTGTGTGTGTGTGTGTGTGTGTGTGTGTGTGTGTGTGTGTATGGCAATGGGCAGGAATGTGCCCAGAGATCTACTGCTAACTGGCAGGCATGGGCAGCTGTGCTGACATGTCAGACAGATTTGCACAGCTGACTCAGGCTGCTGAAAGGGAGCAGCGTAGTAGCTCCATAAATCCACCCTGTGCGACCAAACCCTGCTTAATATAGATCTGGCCTGAGCTGAGCCGTAGTTGTTCCTGGCTGCTCAGCAAACACCACTGAGGTTCTTGGGGAAAAAAAAAATCTCAAGGGTGGTTGACTTGAGAGACTTCTTCACGGGAAGACCTTGAGGTGTTTGCCTTCCTATTTTTCTTAAAAAGAAAAAATCTTTGGTTATTGTTTTTTTTTTTTTTCTTTTCTAGCAAGATAGAAGAAACACACAGGAAATAAACGATGTCGGAGCACAGCAGAAATTCAGATGAAGAGGAACTCCTTGGTGAGGAGGTTGATGAAGATGAAATCTTGGCCAACTTGTCCCCCGAAGAGCTGAGGGAACTGCAGTCCGAGATGGAAGTCATGGCCCCTGACCCCCACCTTCCTGTGGGGATGATCCAGAAAGATCAAACGGACAAGCCACCCACAGGAAACTTCAACCATAAAAATCTCGTTGATTATATGTATTTGCAAAAGGCGTCTAGGCGCATGCTGGAAGATGAGCGGGTTCCGGTCACTTTTGTGCAGTCTGAGGTAACAGGGATCTATCTGTGTGGGACAGAGGAATGGCTGCTTGGATCTGGCCTGGCAGGACCCGTAGAGCAACTGTGATTCTTTTTCCCAAGACTACAGTGTGTGGTTCTGTTTTGGTTCTTGTATTTAGATTATAACACAGTTCTAATCCAGACTGGAACTGTTTGAAACTCATGGTATAATTGCAAGAGAAAACTTAGTAGCCTCCTGTTAGTAAATAGCTCTCTTTTAACATTGCATTCGGCTTTGTTACGTAGGAATCTGGAGTCTGTAATCATGGTACTAACTCATAACCTAGAAGCAGTTTTTTTTTTTTTTTTTAACTCTCCCCCCCACTTTTTTTTTTTTTTTTTTTTTTGGCTCACAGGCTTCTATGGGAAGCTGATCAAACCTCTGTACTCCACCCCTCTGGTCCATCCGTATACACATGCTGTGTCTCCAATACAATGTCAAAGATTTCTCAGCTCCAAGAAAGTCTAACCACACACACTATACCAAGTCTAAGAACCAAAAATGAATAATTCTCCACTGTACATTGGGTGTTGGTGTTGACATTTAAAAACTGATAGCTGTGAAGCTGTCTTAAAAATAATTCTTGAAACCGTTAAATGTAAAAACCAGTCTTGTCATATGACTCTACACACTTATTAACTAGGAAAGCATACATCTTTAATGTTCTACTTAAAATGACCTAGCAAAAGGAAAACAGAGAACTGCCAAATTAAGCCTCTTTCAGGTACACATCTGCTGACCCAGGTGTAACTGGTCGCATTACTAGTGTCCTGAGTGTAATTGAAGGAAGTAGCAAATTGATTTCGGGGTCAGGAGTCTTTAAAGCATGAGCTTAAACTCAAGAAAATTGCTGGCTTGATCATGTGACAATTTAAAACACAGTCTTTAGACCTTTTATAATCACATGTCAAAGGATCCAAAACCAACTCTATCTGAACATCGGTTTTTGAAGGAAATGAGTACTTGCAGCGTGGATTCTTTTCTTAGTACATTTTAAACAGTCTTGCAGTTGGCTCCGCCTGGTGGGCACAGTTGAGAAATGCAATGATGAAGTTTATGTGGTTCCAGATGCTGTAAGAGTCAAATCTTTTATCACTCCACTAAAATTCTTGCTCGGAGGATCCTGCATCTTAGACCGTCCCATTAGAATTCAAACGTCGCCCCTATGAGATGCACAACTTCAGAGGAAAGAGTCCTAGTTGATTCATAAGAGCCAAATAAACATTGACTAAAAACACTGCCATTTTCCTTCCCAAACAAAATATAGATTCCAAATCTCAGACTAATCCATTTCATTTTATAGGTGGCTCTTCTTTCTAGGTATTTTCCTTCAAAAAAAATGAGGCTGAGTGAGCCCATCTCTGAGGTAGCCATAGTGGTAGACACGGAGACATGCTCAGAATAATTGAACTTCTCTAATTTCCCCAGACTGTGTTGTATTCCAAAGGAAATCTGATGTGCACATTAAATTTGATAAGTGGACACTTTAGGAAGCTAACTTTATTTAAGTACATAAAGAAATTGTTTTGTATAAGGACTATTGAATTCATATATGCCATTCACTTATGTATAGAATGAATCATTATATGACTCAAAAACCATATACATTTCAAAGACAAATATTTTAACTATTTCTGGACTAACAGAATCTGAAGACAAAGTTAAATGGGTTTCATTTTAACACATATAGCCATATGTAAGCTCAAGGATGCTGTCCTTGCATTTACTAACTCCACTGTGTACTGAAAATACTTTTAAAAGTTTTTTTTTTGGTATGTGGACTGAATATATACAACCTTTTTCTTTTCATCATTAAACCACACAGTATAATGACTATTTTCATGCTTTTCATTAGAAGTAATCTAGAGATGTCTTAAAGTACCTGCATGTGGAAAAATGTGTCCATTATATGCATATCACAATACCATTTTAAAAGATTTGGTAGCTGTGAATTTGGCATTTCCTGAAGTTCAGAAACCAGTCCCCGACAGGAGACAACTGTCTTTGGGTGAAATAAGCACACCCAAAAATGCATGTCTATAAAACTTCATCTTTATTTTAGTTGCATTTTTTTAGATAGGTCTTTATAGTAAGACAAAAAGGCACACACACTGGAAAGGTACACAGCATAAAACTGAAAATCCTGAAAAATGCTTCTCCTCTTCAAGGCTTTCTTAGCATTTATCTCCTTTAAAGGAAACACAAAGGAAGCACATTGGGATGTCACTCCTAATGGCTTTTTCCCTCTATACATAGATATAATTTATGTATACATGTTCATATAGGAAATAGTGCTATGTATAAGTCATTTCTTTTTAAGTTAAAATAATTTTGACTGGATTTTTATTTTTACTTTATTTTCGGTGTGTGTGTACATGTTCATATGATGTGATTGGACCTGTGGCGTGTGTGCAGGTGCACATGCACATATGTATGTGTGCATGTGGAGATCTGAAGTTGACCTCGGGTGTCTTTTTCCCTCACTTTCTACTTCTATTGTTAAAGGAGGGCAACTTAAGCCACCTCCAACTTCTGCTGCCCACGGTGCGTCTCCCACCACAATGGACCGTATCTCCTCTCCGGAACTCTAAGCCAAATACATCTCCCTTCTCTCCTTTAAGTTGTGTTTGATTGCTGTCCTGCAGCAGCAGAAAGAGTAACTGTGGCAGAGGGTCGGTCTCTCATTTGAAACCAGAGCTTGTTCAGGCTAGCTAGTTTTCTCTGGGGACTCCCTGTCTTTGCCTCCTGAGTGAGGGGATTACAGGTGACCATCAGGCCTGCTTGGTTTGTTCTCATCTTGGGGGAGAGAACCCATCCCTTGACCCATCTCTTCAGATAGGCACTCAGTGTGTTGGGGCTTTGTGTGTGTGTGTGTGTGTGTGTGTGTGTGTGTGTGTGTGTGTGTGTATCTGAGAGAGAAAGCAGACACTTAAGTGTGTTCTCCTATGGAGACCCAAGTGTAACATTGTAACATTGGGAAATCATCCTGGATTGCATTATTTCCTTATTGCTTTGCTCTGGGGGTTTCCAGACTCTACCCTCTAGATTTGGAAGTGCAAGCCATAGTCATTTCCTCCCAGCATTTTTACATGTGACTTGGGGATTTGAACTCAGGTTCTTTTACTTTCAAAGTAGAGACTTTAACTCCTGAGCCATCTCCCCAGTCCTCAATGTTGTTGTTGTTGTTTTTAAATCCAGTAGCTATTTCTTCTTTGCATTTCTTCACTTTGTATGCTAATCATAAAACTATCGTTTTAGAAACACACTCAAGAACAGCATGAAGAAAGAAACAAAGCTGCTAAGACTATGTCCCACTTTTTAAAAGAAAAGCTGAATAGTGAAATAGCTGCAAACCAAAGGGAGTCAAAAGACAGCAGCAATGTGCAAGAAACAGATGAAGACAATGATGAAGAGGAAGATGACAGAGAAGATGAAGATGAAGACGATGAGGATGAAGAGGATGAGGGTGAAGAGGATGAAGATGAGGAGAGCGACGAGAAACCCGACGGAGACCATGAAGGAAAAGAACAAATCCCAAACTGCAAGAGCAGCTGCCAGCAAGGGAGGAGGAAAATGTCTGAGGATCAGGAAGACCGAGCAAAGGCCCAAGAGAAAAGCGGGAAGAAAATAGCCAAACTGGACCCTAAGAAGTTAGCTCTGGACACCAGCTTCCTGAAGGTGAGCGCAAGGCCGTCGGGGAACCAAACAGACCTGGACGGCAGCTTGCGGCGAGTGCGACAGAACGACCCCGACATGAAGGAACTCAACCTGAACAACATCGAGAACATCCCCCGGGACATGCTGCTGGACTTCGTGAACGCCATGAGGAAGAACAAGCACGTCAAAACCTTCAGCCTGGCCAACGTGGGCGCCGACGAGAGCGTGGCGTTCGCCCTGGCCAACATGCTGCGAGAGAACAGGAGCATCGCCACGCTCAACGTGGAGTCCAACTTCATCACCGGCAAAGGCATCGTGGCCATCATGAGGTGCCTCCAGTTTAACGAGACCCTGACCGAGCTGCGCTTTCACAACCAGCGACACATGCTGGGCCACCATGCGGAAATGGAAATCTCCAGGCTTCTGAAGGCCAACACCACCCTCCTGAAGATGGGCTACCATTTCGAGCTGCCCGGGCCCAGAATGGTGGTCACCAATCTGCTCACCAGGAACCAGGACAAGCAGAGGCAGAAAAGACAAGAGCAACAGAAACAGCAGCAGCTGAAGGAGCAGAGGCAGCTGATAGCCATGCTGGAGAACGGGTTGGGGCTGGCCCCCGGCATGTGGGAGATGTTGGGGGGACCCGTGCCCGATCCCAGGATGCGCGAGTTCTTCCAGCCTCCCCCTGGGCGGCCTCCCAGTGCCCCAGCAACCCCCTTGGGCCGGAGGAATGAAATGACACACCAGCCATCTCAACCGTGCAAGACCGACCCCGACTCCTTTCGCGTGGTGAAGCTGAAGAGAATTCAGCGCAAGTCTCGCATGCCGGAAGCCAGAGAGGCTACGGAGAAAACCAACCTGAAAGATGTGATCAAGACGCTCAAACCGGTGCCCAGAAACAGGCCCCCGCCGCTGGTGGAGATCACGCCCAGAGACCAGCTGCTGAACGACATTCGTCACAGCAATGTGGCCTATCTGAAACCTGTAAGTAGCAGGAGGGAGACACGAGCAAGGGGCGAGATGTGGAGCTGCTCCCTGCTGATTTCACATTTCATTTCCTTTTGGACACGGTTTAAGTCTGGTCAGACAACCCTCCTAAGTGGTCAAGAGGGTGGGTGCCATACTGTCTGGTTTATGTGCTAGCTAGGACTAAACCCAGGACTTGGTCTATGCTAGCCAAGAACTCTACCAATTTAGCTAGATTACAGCCCCATCCCCATTGGTTTGAATGCACACACTCATTGTTCATAAGTTGGGGGATAAACAGTAGTTAGCAATTACTTATTACCCCTCAGGATCGATACCTGCATGTATTCTGTGACACTAACATAAGCAACTAACTTTTATTGAGCACCTGCTGCAAACGAGCTAGCTTATATAATCGTCCTGAGTCTACAAGTTAGGCACAATTATTCTCCTCTATTTTATAGTGGGGAGACTGAGGTTTAGAGAAGTTACTAGCATGTTTAGGAGATGCTGGTAAGAAGTTGAAGCTGGGTTCTGAGCCCAGGGTTGAACTTCCCCTTTTAGTCCACATGTGGATCTGCATCCTCAGAGCATACATGCAAAAAAAAAAAAAAAAAATCACACTATCCTGGCCACACAGAGCTGAGATTCAAACACCCTAGGAATCTGGTGGGAAGAGTAAGTATGAGAGAAACCTAATTAAGCTATGCTTGTAAGTAACTAGAATCGTGCTCAAGAGAATTGTTTTTTGAAGTAGATGAATACAGACTCCCTGTAATTACACATTTTTGCTCTTGCTTTTGAGGCAGGCAGCAAAATGGCAAACTTCAGTGAAGCACCTTCAGCAATCAAAGGTTTCAGATGTTTTAGTATTTTACTTTTTCATATTTTCTGTGATTTCACACTAATTAGGCCACTTCTGCCTCCTGCAGCAGAAATGAAGTTCTTGGTCATTATTACTGTGGCATTTGTAGAGGCTGAAGGATCTGTCCATAGACCACATTGATTCTTACCTGTGAACTTAAAAGTCTTGTATATGATTTAGCCAAGTGAGTACCTGGACCACGAATCAATATACCATGTTGTCATGCAGAGTCTCCTTATTTTTCAAGATGAGCCCAACAAGTTTCCAAGCCATTTGTATTTTTTCAGCTTTGGTAAGCAATGATTACTTATTCACAGAAATAGGCAATTGAATGTCCTATCATCTCATCTTCTAGAAATGTAATTATCGCCCTATTTTCTGAGTCTGAGTCATAGATGATTGTCATTTGTGATTGGGAGGGAGCCAGATCTGTCCTGGGCAGGTACCAGAGAGAGAGAGAGAGAGAGAGAGAGAGAGAGAGAGAGAGAGAGAGAGAGGGAGGGAGGGAGGGAGGAGAGGGAGAGCACTAGAGGTCGCCTGAGGTCAGGCAGAGCAGGCCTTTGGGTGCCCTTGGGCTCTGTCTGCACACTCTCCTCCTGGCCTCCGCTGGGGAGGGGAGAGTGCTGTTAGTGAAAACTGTCACGTTGCTGGTCTCTGGCAAAGGTATCCAAGCCACCATGGTGGCTATACAGCTAGAAAAGAACAGCCTGGAAAGAATAAGACTTTTTTACAAATCCGTATTAAAGGCAACGATGTAGATTCAGAGCAGAAGAGAGAGCAGAGCTCGGATGAACTCCACATGGACCTTCTGACGCAAGGAGTGTCCCACTGAGTCTGTTTCCATCCATTCGCTGATTCATTAACAGCGCCTAGTCACAGGGGTTGCTGTGAGAAGGGAGGGGGTATCACAGGGAATGAGTCAGGCGCAGCCTCCATCTTGAGGAGCAGCTGATAAAGTAGCTTTTCTAAGTTTCAAGGATCAAGACTACATTTGCGTAGCTGAGAACACACTGCCTCGGGTCTGAGTCCGTGCTGATTATATCCACTAAGAATGAAGATTTTCCTATTTCCATCAGTTCCATAATGTGATCCGTTTTAATTCTGCTTGGGTTTTTTATTTGCTTCTCTTTTTTTTTTCAAGTAAAGTTGAAGGAAACCTGCAGTGATATAAACCATATAAACCTCTACTTTGAAACAGCTTTTAACTCTTCCGAGGAACTTCAGTTGCCGATTAGCCTGCAGTAGACATCTTTCTGCATGTATCTCAGCTGCAAAATGCCCCCATGCCTTCATCTATACAGTCCTCTGCAAGAATCACAGGAAAATGCACCCTTCTGCCTCTAATGATGGAGGTTTTGCTTCACTATCATCTGCTTCTGTGCCGCCTTCTCATGCAATGCATACCTGCTCTAAAGCCAGACACTAGGATAATCATTCTGTTTCAGATTTTATCTTGGGATGTGGAAGCCACTGCAGAGTCATCGAAGTTCAAAAACAACACAAAGAATTCTTTCTTCTCCCCACTATGCCTACCATATTTGCTCTGTCATTCTCTGCAACATAATTTACATCACAACGCATCTGAGGTACCTAGTCCTAACATAGCACACAACTGGGTGCAGGTGACAGGCAGTAGGTGGCCATCCTTGCTGCTGTGGCTGTCAGAGAAATAGATGCATCTGGAACATGCATCTAAGACTCAGAGAAATGCTCCAGATGCCAAGAGAGAAATATCACAAACTCCCAAGAAGAGAAGATTTTTGGTCAATCAAATAAAATGTAACTTTTCTGTTCACTTTGTAGGAGTGAAACAAAGGCTGTTTGGATTTGGGACACTGATACATTCCAAACCCCTGAATTTTCAAAAGTGATGTTAAAATCGACAAAGAATTTTAAAAGCTTATGCTTGTTTGTTTTTTAAATAACTGATACTCCTAACTAGAATATTTTTAAAATTCCTATTTATTTATTTTCGCATGTGTTTCACTCTGTGCAGACCACTGCCATTTCCACCTGGTGTTTTTTAAGTGGGATCGAGGATCTGAACTTAGGTTCTTGTGTTTTTGAGGCACAATTTTAACCTTTGAGCCATCTCTCCAGCCCCTAATTAAAATATTGACTGTTCAGAAACATACCTAGAAATCATTTAGTCTTAAAAAGCATAAACATAATCATTTTCCTTCCAGACCTAGAAATGCTTTTATAATGTATTATCAAGCATATCACAATAATTTACTTATAACTTTAAATGTTTTGTGTTTTTCAGCTTTAATGCTTATTCTTTCCCTACCTCATTTTTCTGACCTGAGGAGGTTCCTGAATTGGGGTAGCCAGCCAAGACTAATGGAAAGTCTGTATGCTTGTTTTGCTCCAATGCTATCTGCTCCAGGAAATGACCCATTCCATTCAGTTTAATAGATATATCCTCTTACACCTGTGTCAGGTCTTAAAAACTAGAGGATGCAAGTTAGACCTGCACACCTGTTTTATTTGGCTCAGGTATTGTCTTCTAAGTTTTGAATGTCACATATAAGAACATCCAAATATTTGGAGTCACTTGAATATCCATCCATATAAGTCTTACATCTGCATAATATCAGCAGTGGGTGATAGTGGTGTGTTTGTCTATGTGTATGTATATGTCTATGTGTATGTATGTCTGTGTATGTCTATGTATTTATGTGTGTCTCTATGTGTGTATGTCTGTATGTGTCTGTATGTGTGTCTCTGTGTGTGTGTCTATGTATATATGTATGTGTATGCATATATCTGTGTGTATGTATGTCTCTGTGTGTGTATATCTGTGTGTGTCTGCGTGTCTCTCTGTGTGTGTCTATGTGTGTGTGTCTGTGTTCACATCTGCTGGGTATTGATCCCAGTGCCTCAGGCATACTAAGCAAGTGCTCTCAGTCCAACTGCTTCTGCATACTGGCCTCTCCCTGGAATTAAGCAATGGCCTCTCTCATTTTTCTCCCATAGAGCACCACCTCACACCTGCCTTGCTTAACTTACGTGACTTATTTGTCTTCTGTAGAATGTTTTAGCTTGCTCTTGTCTGTAATGTGAATGTGATAGATGATATTCAGCTCACTTCTGTAGGAGACAGTGGCCCAAAGCATGACTTGTCCCTCCCTGACAAATGGACAGTTGTCTTTTAGCTTCAAAAATCTCATGACTCATTCTTCACCTACCATTCCAGAGGAGTGATGTTACATTTCTCTGAGAAAAAACCCTCAGTCCCTGCAGCCGGGGCCTGCTACATGTATAACAAAGCCAAGTCCCATGCCAATTGACTATGTTAATGCTCATCTTGCTTCACTCTGGGCTCACCTGTGTCTAGATGTTCTCAGGCGATGTCACGACATTGTCAAACTTCTCTGGAAAGAGTTGTGAATAATAAAAGTAGTGCACAACCTCAGTTCACCAGAAACAGCCTAGTTGTTGATCTGATTGCAGAATTTAACACCATAGACTTGAGCATTCATCCTTCTTCATTTCTTTTTATTTTAATTTTTATTTTGTAGTGTTGCATACATGAATATAATGGATTTATGACACTGTTATTCCTTAATCCCCAATCCCATCCTCCTGCTTTTCCAATTACAAACCTTCATCTCCCTTGCCAGACTCCCTCCTATTTTAAATCTTTTTACTTGTGTGGCCCACTGTGCTTCATCTAGTTTGCATTTGATGACATGTCTGACATGATTCATGCTCCAGCAAGTGTCATGGCTCAGTTATACCACTGGGTAAAACATCTTCTTCCCTATCACCATTAGTTCTCATCAGCCTCTCAGGGAGTCATGGGGTTCCTTGAGATCTTTCCCCTTCATGGTGAGATGGTGACTGGACAGTTCCCATGTGGTTCTTGGGCAAGTACACATACCTGCCCTGAAGTCATGGATGCTTCAGCCCTGTTGTGTCCAGGGGGTATTGTCACCCCCACCACTACCCTATTTCATACTCTTATAGTCTTACTGCCCCCTCTTCCAAGATGTTCCCCAAGTCTTGGGGTGGGGCTTAGATGTTTAGGGTCACATTCCTGCTCATGTCTTTTGTCCATTTATAAAATCATTTTCTTTTACCAGTTTTTCTGGATTCTGATCCCTTTTTGCCTTTCTTTCTCCTCTTTTCTATGTCAGCATCACAGAATCTAGGGCCCCTCCTTCCCTCCCACCCGACCCCCACCCCCATTTCCTCTTTCCTTTGGGTCATGCGGGACTTTCTGAGCATCTTGATTCCCAGCCAGCTTTTCTGGCTTTGTCGTTGCTCCTCACTCCCAATTGTCTTTGGTGTGTCTCTTCTCCTACATTCAGGTTTAAAATCCTAGTCGGGCCAGTGAGATGGCTCAGGAGCTACAGTCTTGCCTCCCAAGCAAAAGAACCTGAATTCAAATCCCAGATCCCCACAAAAAAATGCCCGATGGGATATGGCTACAGCCTGCAATTCTGCCTCTGGCAGTCAGAGTCTGGATGATTTCAACTGTCATCCTTGGGCCTCCATAGCATACATGTGAATACCCTCTTGACACACACACACACACACACACACACACACACACACACACACACAACACAACCTTGAACTTCTATTTACCTTAAATAAAAAGAGCATCAGGATATGTGCCAAGAGCCATAGCCAAGGGTAAATCAAAGCTGTGGGGATGCTGTGGCATGCTCTCTTCCCCTAATGCCTAGCGGGAAGGTTTCAATATACCTTTTTTGCTAAAGTCTATAGTAGTTGATTGTTTTAATGCATATGTGGCTCATGCATGAGCTGGGGGACATGTGTGTGGGAAATGAGAGGAAGTCTTCCTCTGTCTCATGGATAGGGGCGTGTGTGCATGCAGGCACGCGTGTGAGTGTGTGTGTGTGTATGTGTGCCAGTGAGACCCCAGGGATATGCTTATCTCTTCATCCCAGCACTGAGAGTCAAATACATGCTTCCATGCCTTGTTTTGTTTTATGGGGGTTCTAGGTATTGAATTTGGATCCTCAAGCCTTTTACCCACTGAGATTTCTCCCAACCACTAGCCCTATTTTTACAGCACAGTTCTCCTTTATTCCTGGGGTAAGGAATCCAAGTGGCTGAAACAGTTCTGGGTTCAATTTTTGTTCTCTCCCTTCCTCGGTGTGTGACCTTCAGGAAGCTACTGTCTGCGTGGAACCATTTCTTCTTTTCAAGGCTATTTGTCAGCTGTGCTAAGACAGTGTTGTCAAAAATAAGTGCCTGCATTGATTATTTACTTGCATTATGAAACTTAATCTTTTCCTTTGTCAGCTGGATGCCGTTATTGCTAATTTTATAGCTGAGAAAGTAGATGCTCAGCATTTAGCTCACAAATGCTAGTGTGAAGGCTGCGAACTCCTTTCTTTCCTGCGGCCTGCTTGGCTGCGTGCGCACAGTGCTTGGAGGAGACCCCAGTATCGGTCAGTGCCTGAATAACAGTGTCTGTGGTTGGATTTATTTTATCATGACTTTGGAGGGTTGCAGCCAAAATTTCCAGTGTATCTGCATCTGTCGAGACATGGACATTTTATGATTTTTTGGGGGGGGGGACGGTAAAGCTCTTGAGTTCCCAGAATTCATTTTCTCCTCTTGTTTAAACGTTTAAATCACAGGTGCAACTGCCCAAAGAACTGGCCTAGGAGGCGACAGGATCATCTAGAAAAACAAGAAGTTGAATGGCGACTCTCGGAACTGATGGTGAGGCCAGTTCACCAACAGCCTTGCGGTCTAAGAACCAGAACTGGGTAATCGTGAAAGGCAAAAATGCTTGGGCCCTGAAAAAATTCTGAAAGAGGAGAAAGGGAGTGGAGACGAAATATTCATCTTCAGAGAGACATGGTGCACTTCCCATGATTTGGTGCCTTAGGTGAAAATCATAGGGTAATGCTTCCAGAAGCAGAAGTTAAGGTATTTTTTTTTTTTGTAAACATTCACTTTACTTTGGCTTTCTTTTAGTAAATGGCAATAAATCTGACAGAAGTGTTAAGCATTTATTACACTCCCTCCTTTCATCTCTTCTGTTGTCATTAGCCACATGGTATCCCGTTGGGACCAAGTCAGTTTCAAGCTCCGTGAACATGAGGAGTGAAGGGAGTTCCTGGTCCCCCGGGCTTGGAAATGCACTTTGCTAACCCTTCCCTGTACAATGGTGGAGATTTTGTGTCTGACTGTATTGTTACTCTTCTCTTGGGGTAACAAATATATGACAAAAGCAACTTACTGAGGAGAGGGTTTGCTTATTATGTTCCGTGGTTTAGGGAGCTGGATCCAGGCTGACAAGAGAAGACATGCACAGACCACATGGGAAGCAAAGGGACTGAATGCTGGTAGCTGGCTTCCTCCTCCTCTGTTCTGTCTGGGAGCCCAGCTTGTGGGGCTGCAGCCCATACTCAGGCTAGGCCCACCGTCCTGAAAAGCCACTTGGTTAAACTCTTAAGGCACAGCCAGGATTTGTCATGTAGATGATGCTAAATCCGGTCAAGCTGATACTGAAGATCAACCATCCCGCCAACGCTGCTGGGCTTTCTCCCTTGGTGACTGCCCTGATGTTTAGCGGGTATGGAGAAAACCAGTGCCCCAGGGAAAATAACGAGAAAAACTAACCCTTTGACTATATGCAAAGTTCTATATGCAGGAACCAACTAGACATACCATGCTATTAGGTAAAAAAGAAAGAGTAAATGATAGTTATCGGCAAACTATATGCACTTGTATCTGTGGGTGTATAGTGTGTGTGTATGTACACACAGAAATATACACACATACATTTTTTGAAGGAAGCTTGTCTACAAGATTAAATTTCCTATCCTGTGCTTCCAGAATCCCCATCCCCACCCCATTAGCTGACCCAGTACACTAATTTAGTCTTTTCTTAAAGTCTTTTATATAGTTGTAGACAGAACATCCTCCTACTCTGTGCCTCTCTCTGCCCATTCTGCCCTCTCCACCAAACAGCCCCTGACTTCCTCTCTGTCCAACTCCCAATCAAGTGGCAGGTCCCACCTTCTCCACAGAAAAATCCCTTCCCAGAAAGTTCTTTCAGTATTCAGTTACCCATTGTCATCTCTAAGTGACAAGAATCTTAAAAAACAAAACCAAACCAGGAAGGTGGCTTGGTTGGTAGAGTGTCGGCCACACCGACCCAGAAGGATACTCTCAACATAGTTAACGGCATTGGGTGTGTTGGTGGTTGAAAGCTTGGAAAGCCATAGATACATTTTTTTCCTGTCAATCACAGCATTAATTATTATTTTCCTTTGTGTGGCCATTAGGCATTAGTAAAATGAACCTTCCCTTTTTTTTTTTTCTTAAAAACGCTCTAGTTAAAACTTTATTTGTGTGTGTGTGTGTGTGTGTGTGTGTGTCAGAGGGTACTATGTGTCCCTGGAGGCCCAAAGGTGATTTTGGGAATCATCCTGGTTTGCTTCTACCTCCTTTTTGCTTTGCTCTGGGGATTTCCCAGGCTCTGCCCACCAGAGCTGGAAGTACAGGCAGTCACCATTTCTGCCTGGCATTTTTAGTGGGACCTAGGATCTGAACTCAGGACCTTCTGCTTGCAAGGCACAGTCTTAATCCCTGAGCCATGTCTCCATCCCCTAAACATCCTAATTAAAAATGAAATAGTGAAAAACACAAGCAAGACATGATCCTGAATACCTTTTCATCATTGAAATAACAAAAATATGCAATAGAAACAGAACTCAAGTTTTGTTTTATTTTTGTGTGTGTGTTTTAACAACTCAAGAAGAGCAGAGGTTATGCTGCCTTCCTGGGGAAGATGACATTTTGTTTTGCAACAAACACCCACTGGTGAAAGCACATTGCTAGCCTTTTAAAAATTTACAAAAATTTAACAAAATATTCTACCAAACAGCCATCTTCATATTTGTAAACAAAGTATAAACAACAGCATTTCCAGTTTCCATACTACAGCAAAGTGATAGAAATCATTTCTGATTTTAAAACAATAATATAACTAAACTAACTGAAGTCCCACACATTACAGTTTGGGGGGCAGGGTGTAGGGAGGAAGAGGAAACAGGATGGCACATGACATCCTCTACTTGGATAGCCTTTTCTTTCATTTGCTCATTGCCTTCATCCTGCACAATGACTTGTCCTACAGCATAATAGTACATACAGTTGCTGTAGGAGCCACACTTCTCTTTCACAGACACACTCAAGAGTTCAGTGTGATAGGAGAGTGATTTTTTTCTTTTTTATTGATGCAGTGTCAAAGGCCTTCCTTAGGTCACACTGGAGATGTTACAGGGAGGGCCCGTGCATGCATGAAGCCTTAGATACTTAGGTGGTAAAACGTGCACCTCCTATTTTCAAAAATACAAACAGAAAGTGGGTCTGGACAGGACAGGGTCAAAGTGCATACAACTCAGTTTCTCTGTGGCCCTGTCTCCGGGTTAGCCGTGCTCTGCTCACTCCTTCACTTTGTTGATGTACTCGGTGATCTTGCTGATGCTTTCCTCTTGCTGTTCCAAAGCATCGAGGATGATGCCCATCGGTGTCCTCTTCAGACCTATCCCCTCCATTTTATTCTCCAGCTTGTTCTTGAGGTTCCGAAGTCTCAGGGATGCGTGGATGAACATCACTACAAAGAAGCAACCTACGGTTAGCACCAAGGCAGGAAGTCTCTTGTAGGGCTGGGGAGATGGTTCATTGAGTCCAGTGTGTCGAGTTTCATCTCCACTATCACTATTTAAAAAAAAAATCAGGTGGGGCAGTATTTACTTCAATACTGAAGTGCTGTGGTAGGATGGGGAGGAGAGACAGGAGGGTTCAACAGGGCTCAATGAGAAACCCTGTCTCAAGAAATAAGAGGGGCGAATGGGGGGCTGGAGAAATGGCTCAGGGATTAAAACTCTGCCTCACAAGCAGAAGGTCCTGAGTTTGGATCCCAGGTCCCACGTAAAAATATTTGGTGGAGCATGGGAAAGCCCAGAGGGAAGCAAAAAGGAAGTAGAAGCAATCCAGGATGATTCCTGAAGTCATTCTTGGTCCTCTACAGGGATATAGAGTGCCCCCTCTCTCTGTGTCTCTGTCTCTGTCTCTGTCTCTGTCTCTGTCTCTGTCTCTGTCTCTCTCTCTCTCACACACACACACAATTAAATAAAGTGGGGAGTAAACTGAGGAAGACACACATCATCAGCTTTGGTCCTTCACACACAGGCACACACGCATATGTACTCACATACATAAAATATATATGATAAAACAAAAACCGTTTCTCTTTTGTTCCACCAACGCAGATCCTTTCTTGCTCTTTGCACTTGGGGAAACTGCCTGATTAGCTACTGTCCAGTCTGTTCTCTTGCTGATCAGCCGCTCGAATGGCTGTGTGGATCTGTGTGTGGAGGAAATCAAGGCACAGCCCTGGAAGCCCCATCACTTGGCAGTCACCTTCTTTCTTGCCCGCACTGACATTCTCACCTTGCCAATGCTACTGAAATGCCATGACATTCAAAAATCAATCAGCATGGCTCCTATCTACACAGAAACCCACCTTCCCAAGGCTTTCTGGAAATGAGCTCTACTCAACACATTTGGCTTTTGTTCTCTGCATGTGGCCTAAAAGTAAAGTCCATTTTTAAGGTGTCTCAAAGAGGCAGTTTTTCATAGGTCCAAACCATCATGGATGATCATTAAGAATGGTCTGAGTTTGTTTACTAAGAACCAGATTCTCTGGTCCCTCTCCCAGACCTCCTGGCCTCGCACTTAAAAGGTTGAAACAGACATGAGACCTGTAACCAGTGAGTTTCCATGTACATGCAAAGTACCAGAACAGCCCATTAAATAGGCCAAATCCTACTGTGCACCATTCAAGTTCAAAGGAAGACTGGCAGCTCCCAGCTGGCTCTAGAAACACAAGGAGCTTCCTGAGCATCCAAGCTCTTTGGGCACCATGTTCGACATGCCTTCCCCCCTTCCTCAGAGACCAGCTCCTCAAGGGCATGGCTCAGAAACTTCTATTTTGCAAACATATTCTTTAAAAAGCATCTGACTTTCACAGCTATTGGAGTGTGAAAAATCCCTGATCTGGACTGTCATTTCCTTGTTTTACAGAGGAGTTGATTTAGCCCACTGAGGATGACTGGGCCAAATCAGTAGATCTGGGAACAGAAATCAGGGCTCTTGGGGCCAGTGAGATAGCTTGACAGGTAAGGCACCTACTCAGCGTAGGGTACCTGCTCACAAACCTGACGATCTGAGATCAATCCCCAGAAGCCCACATAATAGTCCTCTACCCTCTAGCCCACATGCCAGTGCATACATGTATACCCCACCCCCCTCTCACTCTCTGTCATAAATAAAGAATCAGGGTCTCATATCTCTATCAATGACGTATTTCACCTACTCTGGCCTGTCTTGGGTTTCTAAGTACTATAGTGAGCAAGCAGGGGGCTTAAATACTCGCTTTTAGCATATAAGGAAAATCTAATAAAGAAAATTTCATAAAGTCTGAATTTCTTCCTAAGTCTCGTATTTTGTGTAACAAGGTTTAGGATTCATTTATGCACATTCTAGGCTTAGTAGAACAGAATTGCAAGTAAGCATATGATTACATAGAATAAATAGAATACATGCCCAGGTATGGGATGCTTTTGAAATTAAAAGGGGTATTTTAGTCATTGAATACACTACAATTTCAATCAGACTTCTCCAATCGAGATTAGAATTTTATCTCTTCTCTATTTAAGGACCTTAGAAATAAGACATACATAATCTAGAAGATGCGTAGTACACAAGAACAGAGTACTTGGTATCTAAATTCTGAGTCAATGATTCTCACTGACAACCATCTGTGGGCACTAGTTAGTATCTTCTGAGACAAGTAGAGGAAATAAGGTAATTCTAAATCACAAATGCATTTATCCCGAGCCAAGATGGGCACTCGGAAACTGGGAAGGGACCCCAGAAACTGTCAAATTTGAACCACGGTGCAGTGCTAGTTCCTACTGCATGATAGTATTGGAATTCATCTTGTTTATTCCCATGTATCTCTGTAAGAGTGTGTGAAGCACTGCAAGTGCCCATAAGTAGTTGTGGAATTAACCAACTATTAGCCCTTGATCTAATGCTTTAGAAAACTCGGATCCTGGGGGGCTGGGGATGTGATTCAGTGAACAGAATATTTGCTATGTTAGTGTGAGGACCAGAGTTTGGATCCCCAGCTCCCACATAAAAGCCAGGCAGACAGAGCAACCTGCCTATAGTATCGCTGCCTGGGAGACAGAGACAAGGGATCCCTGCATGAGACGGAGAGCTAGCCAAATGGATGAGCTCCAGGCTCAGCCTGAGACTCTGCCTCAGTAAATGAAGTGGAAAGCAAGCCAAGGAAGACTCCCAGCATCAACTTCTGACCTCACATGCATGCCCATATAACTCGTGTGTATACACATATGTGAACATGCATATATGCACAGGAAAAAGTAAATTTTGACACTGTAGGAGACATGTAAATACACTTAAGAAATAGTGTCATCCCATTGGCCAACTTTGCCTATGTTTATTATAATATAAGAAAAAAGAAAACAGGGACCAGGGAGATAGCTCAGCAGGAAAAGATGCTTACTGATGACCTGGGTATACCCCATGTGGTGGAGGAGAGAGGAACAACTCCTGCAGGTTGTCATGACCTCTGACCTCCTCATGAATGCATCAACACATGCATAGGCATGAACATGCGTGCACACAGGCACCCGATATATATATATAATATTTTAAAATTCCAGAAAAAGAGAGCAGGTTCACTTACACAGCAAAGGAAAAGTGATGCCAAACACGAAGACCATGACGCCGCCGAACATGGATATGAGGAAGTAGCTAGCCAGCATGACCACCATCACGAACGTGGTGGGGTACTGCTTCTTCATCCGGCGGAGGATGTCTTTGTTGTGGGCTGCCCACACAAATCCCGTGAACACCAGCACCACGACAATACCCCCAAGGATCATGTTGAAGGGGCTCAGAAACCTGGAACATGAAGAAAAAAAAAAAACACACACAAACCGGCTCAGCAGGAGCGTAGCAGAGGATGGTGGGCAGCAGAGACCGACCACCAAGCACATTTCAAGTCTCGATCAAAGTGGAGACAGTAAGTCCTCATCACTGTGTGAAGTAGATACGATTAGCTTAGTGCTCAGATAAAGGACTTCAGCCTCCGTGGTGAGAGAATCGCTGCGCTGACAGCAGGGCAGGGTGGTGTACGCCTGTAGTCTTAGCAGTTGGGAGGCTGAGACAGGAGGATCAGGGTTCAAGACTAGCTTTGGCTACACAATGAGACTCAGAAACAACAGAAAAGGCAAGGAACTGGTGAGGTATCTCGGTAGGTAGAGGCATCTGCCTGGAAACATGGTGACCTGAGTTCAAACCCTAGAAGCCCACACTGTGGAAGGAGAGATTGATTTCTGAAAGTTGTCCTCTGACCACCACCCATGAGCCAAGACACGCAGGCTCCCACTCTTTCTTCTTTCAAACAAAGTACTAAAAAGAAGATAAGATAAGGAAGAAGATAATAGAAAGAGGCCAAAAGAAAGAAGAGGAGGAAAAATGGTCTACCTAAGATCTAAGATTACTCCTAAGCACCCAAGTTTCAAGCATCTAGCCTCCACTGTTACCCAAGGCAGTGGTCTTTATCATGGGATAATGACCTTCCACTCTGGGTAATGCAGGAAACACCTTATGGGAAAGAGTTACCCCAACCAACCCCAACTCACCCTGTGTATAGAGCCCCTCAGGAGTAGCTTGGGGAAGCACCCACAGTAAGCTTCTTTTTCCCTTAGAGGTAAAGAGGGTTTTTCTTAGGAACAGTAAAGAGAATCAGTGTATTTTCACTGTTCTAGGAATCCAATCCAAGGGTTGATTGGAAATTAGGGATCAGGAAGGGCAGGATGAGCAAGGTGAGGCCCAGATCTTGCTTTCCCTGACATGGAGCAGATGAAGGGTGCCTACACAGTCTAGATTCACGCTTAACAAGAACCTTTTTGAGCTTCCAGGATGTCTGCGGTGACTTAGCCTCCTCCAGCTTTGGCCAGCCAGCCATGCCGCCTCTGCTTCGAGAGACTGTCCCTTCCCTCTGGATCCGTAAGCTGAATAAACCTCCCTTTCTTCCTTAAGTTGATTGACTTTGGGTGTTCTCTCATAGCAATAGTTAAGAGTAACCTTTACAGAAATTGGTACCGGATAGTGGGGTATTGCTGTGAGATAAGAACAGCTGGTACCATAAAGTGAAGTTGTTTGTGAAGCTGAGAAAAGTTGGTACCCAGAAACATGGCCAATGCTGTGATGTGGCAAGCGTGCCTTTGGAACTGTTTGTTGGGAGAAATACGGAGAACTTTGGGACTTTGTGCTGAGAAAGTCTTTGCGTCTTGGCGTTTGGGCCAAAGGGGCCTTTCTCATGAGAGCTCAGAGGAGAGCAATGCTGTGAGAGACGCAGACAGTGGAAGCCCAGCTTGTGATGGTCCAAAGGGGAACAGAGACTGTGTTTGCAACTGGACGAGTGACACATGGACCCATGTGTTGGCTGAGAGTTTAGTGAAGTTTTGCCCTAATCCTGAAAGTTTGCCTGATGTTAAGCTGGAGTGCTTGGTGGAGGAAATTTCAAAGCAATGTAGTCTTGACTATGTGATATGGCTACTTTTTAGATGTCTTTAGAGTTGTGAAAAAGAGCAAAGAATCAGGCAGGAAGAAGCAAAAACTGTAAGATCCAATGATGAAAAATACAATGGCAAACTTAGAGTCAAACCAGGAAGAAGCAGAGAACAAAATGGCTGTTGAAGAGATTAGCTCCATTTGAAAATCAAAGCCTGCTCTCAATTTGGATAATAGGAGAGGCCCTAGCTTGAGGGCAGGATCCTCAGGGAAGGCTCCCACTCATAAGAATGCAAATCCTTTCAGAAGACTGGAGCTAAAGGGTGGAGTTCCAAAGCAGGAATTGGTTTCCCTTACCAAGCAACTGCCCAGGAGTGAAAGAGATGGTCAACATAGAGAAGCAGAATCAGCTGTGATTCAAGGGGGCCAGTCTTGGCAAAGTCGTCCACGTGGTTCTGGTTTTAGAGGCATCAAGGATGCAAGAGGGAGGAGATCATGGAGTCCTCCAAGATTTCAAAAATTGGCAGAATCCAGGCATCATGAGGCAAGAAGCCTGCAGTTTAGAGGCCTAAGAAGGGCAGTTTGTGCTGTGGAGTTAAAGCCTGGTTTGCCATTGAGAAGTAAAGATGTTAGAGATTCCAGAGACAACGTGGGACACCTGCCAAGGAGAGCTGTAACCCTGGGAGGAGCCAGCTCAAGAGATCAACGTATTCTATGGGCAGCTGCATTGGAGGGGTGGAACCAAAGCCCTTTGGAACTGAGATGATTTCAAGGAGAGGCTCACCTGTTGGACTTGGAGCTACAAGATTTGGAGTTTGTCCTGCTGGTTTTCAGTCTTGTTATGGACCGATCTTTCCTGGATATGCCCCCATTCCTTCCTTTTGAAATGGGAATTTTTATTCTGTGCCACTGTATGTTAGAAGTATGTAACTTGTATTTTGATTTTACAGGAGACTTTGGACTTTTGGACTGTGTTGGGACTACTGATGTAGTCTATGAAGACTTTTAAAGTTGGACTAAGTATGGTTTGCATAATGAGATGGCAGTGAGCCTGTGGGGGCCAGGGGTGGAGTGTCATGGTTTGAAATGTGTCCCCCACAGTCTCATGTGTTTGGCAAGGTCATGGCACCTTGAGAGGTGGAACCTCACTGGAGGAAGGCAGTCACAAGGAGTGGGTCTTGAGGTGGATTAGTTCCACCCTACCTCCAGGAGAAGTCTGCCTTTGCTGCAAGCAGTCTTGCAGCTCTCAGCTTCCAGGATGTCTGCTGTGACTTAGCCTCCTCCAGCTTTGGCCAGCCAGCCATGCCACCTCTGCTTCGAGAGACTGTCCCTTCCCTCTGGATCCGTAAGCTGAATAAACCTCCCTTTCTTCCTTAAAAAAAAAAAAAAAAAAAAAGAACCTTTTTGTGTTTGTTTGCTTGCTTGTTTTGGTTTTTCTACACCCCCCCACTTTTTTTTTTTTTTGAGACAGATTTTCACTGTGGGTGTTGAACTCATGACCTTTCTGCCTCATCCTTCTCAGTACTACTGGGATTACAAGCACCACTATGGCCAGTGGAAAATCCCTTTAAAGTTTACCTCTGATTCTGCCTCCTGCAACACAGAGGCTATTTGAAGGAATTTGAAATGGAAATGGAAAGTCAAAGTTTATTATACTTGACTTGTTGAAATCAAAGGCCATAACAATGTGAAACTGCTTTGAAAAAAAATTTTAAAACTATTATTAAATCAGAGAAGTAAACAGTGGTCAGAGTGGTACAACGTACCTATCATAACTGTGGATGCTGTTCTGGGCTGGCTGCCTGGCTGAGCCAGTCCTGTCTCTGATCAAAGCTGCTTTTGTCTGGGGCAGGCTGGGCTCAGGGGAAGGCCACGATACCACTAAGCTGACTGTTATCGTATCACAAAGAGTGGATGAAGACCGCGGTTTAGGAAGGGTGGATTGTGGTCTTGCTGAGCCATTTCTGTCTCGGGGTGAGCCCATCACTGCCTGAAGTCTAGGTGCTTCCTAGCCACGGTAAGCCCCAGCTGCAACTATTCCAGGATACCAGTTGTCCATTTGAAACCTTTCTCACCTCAATAAAAGCAGCCCCCTGGTAAGACATTAGTATAGTGAGTGTGTAAAAACAGCTAACATACTACATTCTCTTTGCTAGATGGATTTATCATATGTGACATAAACCAGAAACAGAAAATTCTTCTTTTTTTTTCTGGAGTCAGGGTCTCACGTAGCCCAAACTGGCCTCAGACTTGTTATACAGCTGAGGAGGACCTTGAAATTCTGATCTTCTTGCCTCCACATCCCAAGGGCTGAGTTATAGACCTCTGCCAGCATGCCAATTTATGTGAACCCTTGGTGTATGCAAGGCAAGTACTCTACCATCTGAACTACTAATACACTCCCAGCCCCATGGTGTGTGTGCATGTTCGTGTGTGTGTGTGTGTGTGTGTGTGTGTGTGTGAGAGAGAGAGTGTGTGTTTAACTGGGGAATGAATCTAGGGTCTTGTGTATGCTAGGCAAGTGTTCTACCACTGACCTAAACCCCAAGACTTTTTTCTTTGGGGGGGGGCACTAGAGGATATAGCATCTCACTGTTTCCCAGACTTACCTACCATCTGGGGTTAGAGTCGTGCCCCTTATAATTTACGCAGCATTATCTAAGCAGAAGTAAGATGAACTCATAAGAAAGAAAATAGGGACGCAGAAAATTAAGGGCTCCTCCACCCGCAGCCAGGTCTGACCAGGGGGATGTCACGCACGCCCCAGGGAACTGCTCCTCTCCCCAATCCTGGCTTCCTGCTACCTCCTCCCACTCTCTGTACCCAGCACCGAAGCTCGGTCCCCTGCCCTTCCCCTCTCCCTCCTTCCTTAGTGCTGTATCTATTTCCTGGGGCTTTATTATCATTTTATTTTATATTTTCCTGATACAACCAGATGATGATGATGATGATGATGATGATGATTGAAAGAGAATTTCATGTAGCCCAAGTTGGCCTCAAACTCACTATGTGGCTGAGGATGACCATGAACCCCTGACCTTCCTGCCTCTACCTCCTAAGTACTGGGATTAAAGGCGAACACCCCTAATCCTTGCTGGGCTTGATCTAAGAAAGACTTAACTTTCCCTACAGGCCAGAAGGCCAGACTGGGCAAAGCAAAAACTGCATCTTCTTTAGCTTGTGGTAGGCAGACTTGAACCAGAGGCTCTGAAACTGGGACAAATTAGACCAAAAGACTGCAGCAGCAATGCTGGACAGGAGCATCTTAAGTCACTTATTTCTATTTTCTTCCTTTCTTCTCTTTCCTCCCTTCTTCCTCTTTCCCTCCTTTCTTTTTCTTCTCTTTCTCTCTCTCAATCTCTCTCTCCTTCCCCTACCTTTCTCCCTTTTCCCTCCCTCCTTTTCACCCTTCCTCTTTTCCTTTTTTCCTATTTTTTTTGTGAATTTTTATAAAAATTTTTCTCTCTACATAGCCTAGGGTGACAGTAATCCTTCCTCAGCCTCCCACATCCTGGGATTACAATCATGGACCACCAGGCCTGCTTTCTAATGTTTCTACTTTAAAGTGAAATTGAGGAAAGGCACTTGAAAACCACACACTGAAAAGTCACAAAGGCTTGCTTTTGACTCAGAATCCACGCAAATGCTTTTGAGCTGTGTAAAAAAAGCAAAGTTATAAAGAGTTGGAATGGAGGGCAGGGAGGTAGTGCAGATAGCACAGTCCTTACCATGCAAACAAGACAACAGGAGGCATACTCAGAACCCACAGAAAAAGCACATGGAGGTGTGTGTTGTAATTCCAAAACCCTGGGGCTCACTGGCCAGCCAGTCTAGCCTAATCTGAGAGCCCCTGGTCTCAGTGAAAGGACCCTGTTTTATAAAAAACAAGTTGGGAGTTGGAGAGAATGGCTCAGGGGTTAAACCAATGCCTTGCAGGCAGAAGGTCCTGAGTTCAGATCCTAGACCCCAAGTAAAGACTCGGGGCGGAAGCAGGGGCAGCCTGCGTTTCTGGTCCTGGTAGGGCGGAGCCTGTGAATCCCGGGGCAGAGTAAACAAAGGAGGAGGTGGAGGCTGTCCTTGGTGGTTACCAAATTCGCCTGTGGTTCTACACACACACACACACACACACACACACACACACACACACACACACACACGCACACATACATATATACACATGCACAATTGAATAAATAATAAAAGAAAACATTAAAAAAATGTCAAGTGGGGGCTGGAGAGATGGCTCAGGGCTTATGACTCTGTGTAGCAAGCAGAAGATCCTGAGTTCAGATCCCAGGTCCCATGTAAAAAATGTCAGGAGGAAACAGCCACAGCCTGCACTTCCAGCCCTGGTGGGAGGAACCTGAGAAATCCCAGAGCGAAGCAAGGAGTTAGAAGCAATCCATGATGATTCTCGAAGTCACCTTTGGGTTTCTACAGGGACACATAGTGCCCTCTGACACACACACACATGAACACACACACACACACAAATAAATAAATATAAAAAAACAAGTCCTATGGTATATATGCTAAATGAGAATGGACGACTAAAACTGAAGAAAACTGCTTTGCATAAACTGCAAACTGGAGACTACTAGTTAGTAGTAAAGCCTCAAAGTCTCCTACTCAGACCTTTCTAGAATATTTATTAATACCACCACTTATAAAACATACAATGAAATTTGTGCAAGGTTTTTTCTGTTTTCCTCTGGCCAAGTAGACAACTTGGTTGAATGTCTAAATAAAGCCCAG